>OY288239.1:43358310-43958310 GCA_958450325.1 Agrostemma githago
TCGCGTCGAATTTCGAGTAATGACGTAATCCTTAATGCCATGGATAAAGCTGGTACGAATTCCTTCTCTTCTACTAATTCTATGAATCTGAACAATTCTGAGACTGCTGAACAACCTGTGATTGTCGAACAACCGGTGATTATTAATGACGCCTCTGTTCCTCCTCAAAATTTGAGGAAGACCTGGGCTAGTAAAGCTGCTACATCACAAAATCTTGGTATGAACCTCCATTTTTGTGAGGAGAGTCTGGAGGTATCTGAGATTGATATAGACATAACAGATTTTGAGGATAAACTAAAATTGTGGGAGAACACGTTGATGGGGAATGTTATCGGTTCTAAACCAAATTTAGCTAGTATGCAGAAGTATGTAGCTGAAAATTGGGGTCAGTATGATGCTCCTAAGGTTCAATACTACAAGAAGGGGTGGTTTTCCTTTCGATTTAGGTCAAGGGAGGCCATTGAAGGGGTGCTCAAAGGAGGTCCATGGAAGGTTGGTGTTTATACATTGATCTTGAAGACTTGGTCTCCTTCTTTCTCATCTGAGATGGATAGAGTTGCTACTGTACCAATCTGGATTTTATTTCCAGACTTAGATCCATTCTTATGGTCGGATTCTGTGTTGAGTAAGATGGCTAGCAAGGTGGGAAAGCCTTTATGCGCAGACTTAACTACTACTACTAAAACTAAGTTATCCTTTGCAAGAGTGTTGGTTGAGGCTGATGTATCTAAAGAGTTGCCCGAACAGGTGACTATAAGGACACCTTACTATGACTATTCAGTGCAGAAGATCCAATATGAATGGAGTCCGTACTATTGCAAGGGTTGTGGTAAGCTTGGTCACACAATTTCCTCTTGTAAATGAGAGAAAAAGAAATTGGCTAAGGTTACTAAACCAGAGGAGAAGTCAACGATACATGGAGGAGAAATTCTGCAGGAAGAGGAACTTGTAGCCTCACCACCAGACATTTCATCCTGTAAAGAAGATGATTTTCATCCTGTATCAAAGAGGAATTCTTCATCCAACAGGAGTAGAAAGGAGACCATATTAGAACCTATGATAATTGAAAATCCTTTTCAACTTATCTCAGATTCTATGGAGGAGGAAAGACTTATTGGGGAAGGTGATGAAGATGAGGGTGATCCTGTCCTAGCTGCTCAGAAAATTCCTCCTGATATCTAATGAAAATATCTTCCTGGAATGTTCGGGGGTTGAATGACCCAATAAAGATCAGTGAAGTTAAGGAGTTTTTATTTGCAAATAAGCTGGATATTCTGGCAATTTTGGAGACTAGGGTCAAGAGAAATAAGGCTTTGAAGATTCTCAATAGAAACTTTCAAGGTTGGAATAATGTAACCAATTATGAGAGCCATTATAATGGACGGATCTGGGTTCTTGTCAATTCGGGAACCTCCTCCTTTACCTGTTTGCAGAAATCAGATCAAATGATTGCTGGTAAATTTAGACATATACCTTCGAATAATGAAATCTACCTTAGCTTTGTCTATGGTATGAATGATGGTGTAGCTAGAATGTCTCTTTGGAATGATCTAGCAAGCACTAATTCTTCGCTTCCATGGCTTGTGATGGGTGATTTCAATATAGTACGACATCCTGATGAAAAGTTGGGGAATAATCCTCCTTCCCTGACTGACATGTGGGATTTAAATAAATGTATTTTGGACTGCAAGCTTGAAGATATGCCTGGTACAGGGCAGATGACCTGGACTAATAAACGGGAAGTTTCTACTAGAATTTGGTCCAAATTGGACAGGGCCTTAGTTAACCCTCAATGGAATGTTTCTTTCCCTTCTTCCTTTGCTACAGTTGAGGAGGCTGGTGTATCAGACCATAATCCCATTATTATGCAGGTCAAAGGAGATTTACAGGTTAAAAGAAGGTTTAGTTTCCTGAATAGTTGGGTGGATCATCCTGAGTTTCTTAACATTGTGGAAAAGGCTTGGAAGAGTCCTATAAATGGCTCTCCGATGTATTGTTTATTTCAAAAACTTAAGTCAGTTAAAAAGGCTCTTGCACAACTCCATAAAGGTTCGTTTGTGAACATCTCTCTTCAGGTTAAGGATACCAAGAAGGCCCTTTTGGTTTGTCAGCAGCAACTCAGAAGTGATCCCTTTTCTGAATCTCTTATTCTTGAAGAGAAGGCACTGGCTAAGTCTTTTAGTACTCAAAAGAAAGCTGAACTTAGTATGCTACAGCAACGAGCAAAAATTGATCATTTGCAACTTAGTGACTGCTCATCTAAGTACTTTTTTGCTAAAATATCTGAAAGGAGAATGCAGCAAAGTATAGGGGCCATTAAAGATTACTCGGGTGTTTTACATCAGGGAAATGAGGCTGTAACAGGTGCATTTCAGGATTACTATACTCGTCTTCTTGGCACAAGTAAGCCTACTGTAGGATCCATTCCCACCAGTACACTCACTGATGCTCAGATGTCCTCACTTATCAGACCAGTCACTGATGAAGAAATTAGGTTTGCAGTGTTTGGAATGAACAATAATAGCAGTCCGGGGGTCGATGGGTTTTCTGCTGGTTTTATTAAAGCTACGTGGCAAATTGTTGGTCCTCTTTTTTGTAAGGCAGCTCATTGTTTCTTCAGGAATGGTTTGCTATCGAAACAGGCATGTTCCACATTGGTAACTCTTATTCCAAAGAGAAAGGATGTTGTTTCTGTCTTAGACTATAGGCTTATATCCTGCTGTACGGTATTCTATAAAGCAATTTCCAAGGTTCTTGCTAATAGATTGAAAGTGGTTTTGCCTGAAATAATTGGGGAAGAGCAAGCAGCTTTTGTAACAGGCAGAAACATATTTGATAACACGATGCTCTCTCAGGCCTTGGTTAAGGGTTACTCGAGGAAGTTCCTTACTCCTAGATGCCTTGTGAAAGTGGATATAAGAAAGGCGTTCGACTCTTTGCAGTGGGAGTTTATATCTCACATGTTATCAAGCATGGGGTTTCCTTCTCAGTTCTCTAAATGGATTCTTGGTTGTGTGAAAAACCCTTGGTATTCCTTCAAAATTAATGGTGGTATATCTGGGTTTTTTCAGGGGAAAAGTGGAGTCAGACAAGGTGATCCCCTCTCACCTTACTTATTTGTGATGAGTATGGAGGTATTATCTAGATTTCTAAGAACAATGTGTGAGCAAAATCAGGTATCATTCCATCCGAAGTGCTGCAAAATCAGGTTATCACATCTTATTTTCGCAGACGACCTTATGATCTTTTCTAGGGGTGATGTGCCTTCAATTATGACTATAAAGAACTGTTTGTCCAGGTTTGCTCAGTTGTCTGGTCTTGAGGCCAATTTGGATAAAACGAATATATATTTTGGGGGGGTGATGGTGGGATTTGTCGTGGATCCCACCGATCAAATAATAACCGGCTAGCACCTAACGGTAGTTAGGGTAAGTTGGGTCGTGTCCACGGAGACGGTGTCGCAATGCTTAGACTAGGTTGGCCTAAAACGAGACTAGGTCACACAAACAAACACAAAGAAGCGATAATGGAAAACTATGATGGAGGAGAGGTAAGAACCAGACTAATGATGAACTAGACTATAACAATGCTAAACAATGCTAATAATCAAACCAACTAGCAAACTAAGGAAATGATGACTAACTAATAAGATGAATCAAATATGAAGAAGGAGTGGGTTAGATCGGGTTCAAAAGTGTAGTAGGGTGACTTGGGTGGTCAAGGATGTAGGTGTCTCCTAATCGCTAGACTCGGTCCGGGCTCTCGCTTTTAGACCGATGTCGAGGTAGGTCCGGGCTCTCGCAACTTAGACCCTAGTCCGCACTCTCGTGACTACGACTATCCTCAACATGACCACGTACAAGACAAACAATGAATAGAGGAAGACTAGCATGAGAAGCATGGCCACTACAACTCATACAAGCATATCAACAAACACATGGTGTGCCAAATATGTGACTAACAACAAAGATTCACCCTTTACCCCCAATCAAACCCTAATCATCCATAATCTACCCTTAATCCCCCTACTAGCCCACAAGAAAACTACTCACTCATAATCATACTAACTACAACAATGAAAAGAGAAAACAACATCACAAACATCCAAACATTCATGGTGAACAATCAAGAACAATAAACAATAATCAATGATTAAAACTTGATGATAAAACAAAGATTAAGAAAAGAGAAATTATACCCACTACAATTGGATGAAAAAAGATGAGAACTTGAATTAATAAGAAACCCAAATAAAACCCCAAGGTTGTCAAGCTTGGGTGAGTCTTCAAGAATCTTCTTAATACAAGAACTAATTAACTAAGATTAAACTAGGATTAAGGAGAGCTTAAAACTAATATGAGGAACACTAATCTAGGGTTTGAATGTTTGTAGAGAGGCTTAAGAGAGTCTAGGTTAAGGTAAGATACCTAAAACAATACAAGAGGGAAGTATTTATAGGGGTATAAGAATGAAGGAGGATGAAATAAAGGAGTTGCGGCTACAGCACGGTGGTCCCGACCGGGACGGGATCATCCCGACCGGGACGGCCGGTCATCCCGAGCGGGACGGGTTGGTCCCGAACGGGACGGCCTGGCAGTGAACCCTCTAAAATCGCACTTCATCCCCGACGGGATGAGGTGCATACCCGTCGGGGATGAGTCTTGTAGGCCTCCAATATGATCCTTTTGGTTCCTCCTTGCTTCACATGAACTTCTCATCGATTCTTGGGACTCGGGATCGGGTCTCGGAGGCTCGAGATTGGGTCCCAAGTTCCCGGGGTCGAATCCAAGGCATCGAGTGATCGTTCCTCCGCTTTGTTGGCTCCGAAAAGTGTATGTATTGAGTCGGAATCACTCCAACTCCTCACGAATGGTCTCGGGAACCTGAAACGAGATAGAGGAAGCATAAGTAGCCCATGAATCGCTCCCAAGGAGCGATTTCACGAGGAAAATGGGACCAAAATACTACGAAATAGGCACTACAAACTACACTTATCAACTCCCCCACACTTAACCCTTACTCGCCCTCGAGTAAGCACAAACTAACTACTAAACTAGCCGAGTGGGTATTAGCGCACCCTACGCCCTTTCAACTCACGCAAGTGCACTTAGAGGAAAAGTGCACTCCGCAAGGCAAGTGGGGTCTTGCGACAAAACTGTGGATGTAACGGGACACAAAAACACATAAACAAACAAGCACACAAACAAACACACAAAAGGTTGCACCCAAAAGAAAAGAAATACCGCTTCCCTCAAACAAGCGGTGAAAGAAGCACTGATTTAGGACTCAAGGCAAGTGATAACGTTCCCAAGCTAGCAATACAAACCAAGATGGACAAAACCCTAATAGTATGACGACAAAGCAACAAAAACGTTGGTAACTTACCTCGGTTCCTCCTAACCTTTTAAGAACGTACCACGGGACGATCGGCGGGATGGAAAAAGGATGAACTACGGTGTTAGTCGACACTGTAGGTAAGTGAGACCCCGCCCCCTTTAGCAAAGAGCCAAGAGGGTTGTCCCATGTCCGAAACCGCCTAACTAGTCCAAGTAAAAAGTGGAAATGATTGCAAAATGAGGGAAGACCGACTAATGCCGTTATCATCCTTCCTAGGGACTCGGTCCTTTGGTAGGCTCTTCACGGCAAAAGTCGGAAAAAGGCTTATTTTGAGAGGTAGGGGTTATTTTTGTGAATCGGGTTTTCTTTTGGCATTTTCTCTTTTCTTTTGCATTTTTGATTTGTTTTTGCCATGCCATATCTTTTTCTTCTTTTCTATTTTCTTTTTGGCTTTTGTGCCTTTTCTTTTTCTTCATTCTTTTCTTTCTTTCATTTTATTTCTTTTTCTTTTCTTTCTTTTTCTTTTCTATGCCCTTTTTGGCTTGATTTGGCTTTTTGGCATTTCTTGGTATGACAAGAAAGGGAGAATTCAACAAATTGCAACTTATTGTGTGGATATGTGTGGGAGGTAGGTAAATGGGAGAGTCGGGGAGCGTCCTTCCCTTCAAACCCACAAAAAGTGGAGAACTTGGACTAATCAAACAATCCTAAACATGGTCACCTAAGGGACGGGACTCGGTAACCAAGGCCTTTTCACACCGTGGGTGGTCATAATGGTCAAAAGTGCAAATCCCGCAGTAAATCCCTAGTAAGCTAGGTGGACTCAAGGTAAAGGACCAACGAAATCATTGATTTAGGGTCATTCTACTAGGCTAAAGTCCAAGACTCGATTTACACTACTAGGAAGGGAAAGTAAGCACTCACACACTAGCCTCTAAACCGGGTTTTCGAAAACCATTTACACACAAGACACACAACAAAACACAAAACAAAGACTCAATGAAAACGAAAGAAAAAGAAACAAAAGCAACAAAACAAGAACAACACAAAACGAACACATACATAACAGAAACACCACCCCTAGCTTCCAAATGAGCAACCAACCAACATCAAACTTTACAAAGCTCCTCCCGAGCACACATCATCACAAATCTCCTCCAAACTCACAAGAAGCAAAGAGGGAAAAAGGGATGAAGAGATGTTACCGGAAGTCTAGAAAGCTCACCAAAGCTAACGGCGATTAGGCAACCTATAAGGAAAAGAGGGGGGGGCAAAACACGTACAACAAAACAAAAATACGACATAACGACACAAAAAGGAAAAGACACAAAAGAAAATCTTTTTGATTTTTGTGAAAAAATTTCAAATTTTTAGAATTTTTAAAGATTTTTAGAAAAACTACGAAAATAAAACTAACTACGATAGAATATCGCTCCCCCACACTTAAGCCGAGCCATGTCCTCATGCTCAACCGTAGTGCATGGGAGCACAAAAGAAAAGAAACTACGAAAATAAAGCTAAAAATCAAAAATAAAGTGGAGAAAAGAGTAGAAGGTGTCCGGCCGGGGTGTAGTCAAGTCACCATGGGCCGAGACGAGAAGAAGATATGGATGGGGGAAGAAATAAAAAGAAAGAAATAAAAGGGAATGGGAGGGGAGGACTAGGTGTAATCACGTCACCTAGCCCGGATTCCGCCCGAATCCGACTAAATCCTCAAAAAGAAAGAGTGAAAAACTTGTAAAATTTGGATTTTGAAAATGACTCTCGATGTAATCACATCATCGAGAGTAGGGAGCAACCAAAACCAAGGCCTCGAAGGCCACCATGACAAAGGGGAAGGGGATAAACAAGGGGAAAACAAGCAATAAAAAAAACGGCAAAGAAAGGATAGTTGCCATACCGACCGGTTAGCAACTCACTCGCTCCATCGTCTCAATGATCAATAAAGGCACTTGCTTGTTGTCGTCATTGTCATCCTTCTTCAAGCTTAAGAAAACTGCATGGCTAAGGTAGTGGGTTTATAATGGTGTGAGGGGGTGGAAATTGGTGTGTAGACCGGTCTAAAGTAGATAGAAGATGAAGTGAGGATATGAAAATGAAGTATGTGGGTGGTATGATATGAGAAAGGAAGGTAGGGAGGTTGGGTGGGGGTATATAATGGTTGGGTGTGCTTGAATGTCGAAGAAGAGGCACCAAAAAGGAGTAGGGGACCATCCCGGTCGGGATGGATGATCCCGGTCGGGATGACACTCCAGTGGACTCGATTTTTGGCACCCTCATCCCGATCGGGACGGCCCCATCCCGGTCGGAACGACACACCCTTCCCGGTCGGGAAGGGTCTTCATGACTCCCATGACCCCAAAAACCGACTTCCTTACTCACGATCCAAGCTCTATCACTAACCACTCCTTTCTAGGAGTCATCTTCACTTCACCTATCACAATAAACTCAAAATACACATCAAATTCACTCCCTCACATCGCTCATCAAAATACCAAAACAATTACAAGAATATCACAAAACTAACAAAATCAAGAGATAAAACACACAAATACAAGCACAAGTACTCTAAAGAAGAGGAAGGGGGAATATACAACATGACGGTTCTTTAGGAACTCTGTCAAACCTAGGATGGTGGACTCTTCTTCAACCGTAGCCCTCAAGGGCATGGAGAAGCAAATCGAACGCACTACCGACATCATAATGAAGGCCCAAGAAGCGCTCGAGCCTAGCCAACCTCCACGGCCTCCAAGGTGGAGGCAAGAAGTAGGAATCCCAAGACCCATCGTCATCATTCATGTCATCTCCGGGGTCTATCCATCCTACGAGCTTAACTGACCTCTTCCTCCCTAGGCATCGCCTCCAATCACTAGCAAGCTTCATTTCCAAGAAACGAGGCACAAAAAACGGTTTTGGCCTCATCTCCTCAATGCACACCCCCACAGTTTCCTCAAGTTGTGGCTCCCCATCTTCATCATTGTCCCCACATCATCTTGGAGGAGAGGATCGAAACTTCTACCGGCGGTTTCAATCTCTTCCAAGTCATTGTTTGGTTCACTAGCTAGGGGCTCTTGATGCTTATCCACATTCTCGCACAAGGGCAACTCGAGGCTATCAATTTCATCCAACAACTTCACAAACTCCACCAAATCATCCAACTCACCATCTTCCTCCAATTCCTCACCAATGTTGCCTTCACCAAGGGTCATCTTCTCATGCGTCTCTTTTTGGGTCGACGATTGAGGTTCTTCAAAGCAAATCTCTATCAAAGGGAACAACGTTGGCGGCTTTGTGATTAGGTTGTTCCTCTTTCTCAAGTGGGCACCCTTCATCTAATTGCGATGTTCGGGATAAAAACATTACGGTTTGAACCGATAATGCATTTAATCGAGCATCCCTTGCCTCGTTTGCCCTTCGAATTTGGACTCATAATTCATTTTGTTCTTTTTGCAATTGAATGGCCGTTTCTTGGATGCTCCTTTGCATTTGAAGCATAGAATGAAACACCTCCGTGTTGGGTAATTGGTGATCATTGGGGTCTCCTTGAAAATCTTGATGATGCCCAAGGGGTGGGGCATCATGTTGTTGGTAGTGAGGTTGAGGTGATTGGTAGTATTGTGGGTCATGGGGTTCATATTGTGGTTGGGGTGGAGGGTAATATGGTGGGTTTTGGGGGTATTGGCTTCCATAAGGTGAATCTTGATTGAACATGGTGGGTTCACATTGATAACTCGAGTAATAATCACCATGATCGTAGGATTGGTAATCGTTCACTTGTTGGTAGCCATTTTCATAACCTTGAAGTTCATACCCACTAGAGTCTTGATCCCCCCAAGAAGCTTGATAGTAATTAGGAGTCATCATGTCATAGCTTTGGTTCATGGAAGGAGAAGGGTAGCTCATGTTGGCTCCCGAGTATGTGGAGTTTAGATCAAACCCCATGCTTGCTCGAAAATCGTAGTCCATACCCGGTTGGAAACCTCTCACCCAAGCAACCGTCCGTTAAAGCGGCTCTAAGTTGCAAGAAGAAGATAGTCACCACCTCTAAGCACAAACTGTAGACTAGGAACAAACGTGAGAAGTCTAGTGCTTTTTGGGCACTAGACAAGAGAGAAATAAACCACACACACACAAGAAGCAAGGTAACAAAAAGAGAAAATAAAAACACAAACACAAGAACAAAGTCAAGTAACTAGGAAAACAAAGTCTAAACTAGCACCGTCCCCGGCAACGGCGCCAAATTGATGGTGGGATTTGTCATGGATCCCACCGATCAAATAATAACCGACTAGCACCTAACGGTAGTTAGGGTAAGTCGGGTCGTGTCCACGGAGACGGTGTCACAATGCTTAGACTAGGTTGGCCTAAAACGAGACTAGGTCACACAAACAAACACAAAGAAGCGATAAATGGAAAACTATGATGGAGGAGAGGTAAGAACTAAACTAATGATGAACTAGACTATAACAATGCTAAACAATGCTAATAATCAAACCAACTAGCAAACTAAGGAAATGATGACTAACTAATAAGATGAATCAAATATGAAGAAGGAGTGGGTTAGATCGGGTTCAAAAGTGTAGTAGGGTGACTTGGGTGGTCAAGGGTGTAGGTGTCTCCTAATCGCTAGACTCGGTCCGGGCTCTCGCTTTTAGACCGATGTCGAGGTAGGTCCGGGCTCTCGCAACTTAGACCCTAGTCCACACTCTCGTGACTACGACTATCCTCAACATGACCACATACAAGACAAACAATGAATAGAGGAAGACTAGCATGAGAAGCATGGCCACTACAACTCATACAAGCATATCCACAAACACATGGTGTGCCAAATATGTGACTAACAACAAAGATTCACCCTTTACCCCCAATCAAACCCTAATCATCCATAATCTACCTTAATCCCCCTACTAACCCACAAGAAAACTACTCACTCATAATCATACTAACTACAACAATGAAAAGAGAAAACAACATCACAAACATCCAAACATTCATGGTGAACAATCAAGAACAATAAACAATAATCAATGATTAAAACTTGATGATAAAACAAAGATTAAGAAAAGAGAAATTATACCCACTACAATTGGATGAAAAAAGATGAGAACTTGAATTAATAAGAAACCCAAATAAAACCCCAAGGTTGTCAAGCTTGGGTGAGTCTTCAAGAATCTTCTTAATACAAGAACTAATTAACTAAGATTAAACTAGGATTAAGGAGAGCTTAAAACTAATATGAGGAACACTAATCTAGGGTTTGAATGTTTGTAGAGAGGCTTAAGAGAGTCTAGGTTAAGGTAAGATACCAAAAACAATACAAGAGGGAAGTATTTATAGGGTTATAAGAATGAAGGAGGATGAAATAAAGGAGTTGAGGCTACAGCACGGTGGTCCCGACCGGGACGGGTTGGTCCCGAACGGGACGGCCTGGCAGTGAACCCTCTAAAAGCGCACTTTATCCCCGACGGGATGAGGTGCATACCCGTCGGGGATGAGTCTTGTAGGCCTCCAATATGATCCTTTTGGTTCCTCCTTGCTTCACATGAACTTCTCATCAATTCTTGGGACTCGGGATCGGGTCTCGGAGGCTCGGGATTGGGTCTCAAAGTCCCGGGGTCGAATCCAAGGCATCGAGTGATCGTTCCTCCGCTTCGTTGGCTCCAAAAAGTGTATGTATTGAGTCGGAATCACTCCAACTTCTCACGAATGGTCTCGGGAACCTGAAACGAGCTAGATGAAGCATAAGTAGCCCATGAATCGCTCCCAAGGAGCGATTCCACGAGAAAAATGGGACCAAAATACTACGAAATAGGCACTACAAACTACACTTTTCAGGGGGTGCATCCTGATATACAAAAGGAAATTCTGGAGTCCTCTGGGTTTGTTCAAGGGACTTTCCCCTTTAGGTACCTTGGCATCCCTCTCTCTGACTCTAGAATTAGTATTCAGATGTTTGATAGTTTCCTGCTGAAAGTTCAGAATGCTGTTCAACATTGGTCTTCACATCTGCTCACATATGCTGGCAAATGTCAGTTAATTAATTCCATCATTTTTGGAATGGAAAATTTCTGGTGCTTTAGCATAATGCTACCCAAAGCGGTGGTTAAACGTTTAAACAAAGTCTGTAAGGACTTCTTTTGGGGTATTGCTGAAGGAACACAGAGACATGTCTTCAAAAATAATGGAAGGAAATCTGCTTTCCTTGGGAAGATGGAGGTATGAATATTAAAAATTTGGAGATTTGGAATCTTGCTCTTCTCTCAAAATGGCTTTGGGTCTTAGGCAAGGAACCTGATAATATTTGGAGCAATTGGTGTCATGCCTATATTTTGGGGAAGTCTAATATATGGAGCCTTGAGGTTAAGGAATACTTTCCTGCTGGTATTAAACATATTATCTCCGCTAAGTTGAAGCTGCTAGTTCAGTTTGGCTCTATTCAAGTGTACAGCAGTTTGTTAGTAATTGTGTGGTGGGAAGCAAATTCAAGGTTAAAAGAGCATACCTCATTCTACTATCGGGTAAACGATGGATCTGGAGTAAAGTACTGCAGTCTCCCGCCTTGGTTCCAAGTCATAGGGTAATTACTACATTAGCATTACAGCATAAACTGGCAACGGTGGATCAATACTGTAAAAGAGGTTATCATCTGGCTAATAGATGCTGTCTTTGCAAGGCACAGGCAGAGTCTCATTCACATTTATTTTTTCAATGCTCCTTTTCCATGGATGTTTGGAGATTGGTTCTTAATTGGATAGGTATACAATATTATACCATGAAGATTTCAGAGATTGCTGTGTGGACAAGAAATAGATTTCATTGCAAGCATTGGAGGAACGCTTGGCTTCAAGCTTCACTTGCTGCTGCAGTTACATTGCTTTGGAAGGAAAGAAATAAAAGAAGTTTCACGGGGAGGGAGAGTTCTGTGGAGTCTATTTTTGAGCAATTAAAGTTCATAGTAATTACTAGACTATCTGCTTGTACAAAGTCACTAAAGGTTAGAGGAATTTTGGAGAGATTGAGACTCATTGTTTGAGTTTTTAGAGTGATGGCTTTTTGCAAAAATGTAATTTTGTTCACAATGAATGAAATGATGATCTTTCTTGCAAAAAAAAAATAATAATAATAATTTCCTGGTTCTATTGTGAATACTTGCCTGCAGGAATATCTGATCATTCTCCTATCCTTATTACTCTCTCGGAGGGGGATAAGACAAAGAGGAGGTTTAGTTTCCTGAATTGTTGGGTTCAACACCCTAATTATAAACAGGTAGTACATGAGGCTTGGAGATTACCTGTCAAGGGTACTGCGGGGTTTCAGTTATTTGGAAAGCTTAAAAATGTTAAGAGAGCTCTTAAACAAATGCATAAGCAGCATTTTACAAAGGTGGGATTAAGAATTACTGATATTAAAAAACAGATTACTGAGTGCCAAATGCAGCTGCAATTACAGCCTAACTCTGCTAGTTTAATTGAGAAGGAGCACGAGCTTTTGAGGGCTTATAATCAGTTAGTTGAAGCTGAATTAAGCATTCTTAGACAGCGCTCTAAGATGGATAAAGTGCAGTTTGGAGATGAATCTACTACTTATTTTCATGCAAAAATTAAGGAGAGAAGGCAACAACAGGTTATTGGTAATATTCAGGATAGTAAAGGGTGTAATAGGAAGGGGTTGGAGAATGTGGCTCAAGCTTTTGTGGAATTTTATGAGGAGCTTCTTGGTAATGAGCATAACATCTCTAATTTAGATGTTGAGGTGATCAGAAAAGGGGATATGGTTAGTTATGATGATTGGGATGACGTTGATAGACTTTCTAATGAAGAGGAAATTAGGAGAGTGGTGTATTCAATTGGTTCTGAAAGAAACCCTGGCCCTGATGGGTTTTCCTCTGAATTCTTTAAGTCAGCCTGGAATATTATTCATCAGGATTACTGCAATGCTGTTTTAGAATTTTTCAGGAAGACTTACATGATCAAACAGGCTAACACAACTCTTATTACTTTAATACCTAAGAAGGATATTTGTCAAACTGTTCTGATTACAGGCCTATATCTTGCTGCTCAGTTTTTTATAAAACTATCAGTAAGATCCTTACTCACAGAATACAGAGAATTATGGAGAGATTTGTAGGTTAGGAGCAAGCAGCATTTGTTAAAGGAAGGTGTATACATGAAAATATTGCTCTCTCCCAATCTCTAGTCAAGAACTGTGATAGGAAATACCTTACACCAAGATGCTTATTGAAGGTGGATCTCAGGAAAGCTTTTGATTCCTTGCAATGGAAATTTATTCATGACATGCTTAAGGGGTTTAACTTTCCCCCCACCTTTATTAATTGGGTTATGGTATGTATCAAGGGGTCGTGGTTCTCTATCAAGGTTAATGGATCCTCTCATGGTTTTTTTAAAGGGAAAAGTGGCCTTAGACAGGGTGATCCTCTTTCACCCTACCTATTTGTCCTTAGCATGGAAGTTTTGTCAAGAATGCTTAGGAATCTCACAAAACTACCAAATGTTTCCTATCATCCTAAGTGTAGACAGATTAAGCTTAACCATATGGTTTTTGCTGATGATCTAGTTTTGTTCACTAGAGGTGATGTTACTTCTGTGGATGCTATATCATCTACTCTTGTGGATTTTGGAAGATTTTCTGGGTTGCAGGTTAACAAGGAAAAGACAAACATTTTCTTTGGTGGTATTTCTGATGATATCAAAGATTTGATATTACATCAAACTGGTTTTCAGCAAGGGCAATTCCCTTGTAAGTATTTAGGACTGCCATTACATTCATCTAATAACAAAAGAGTTCAGTATGAGGCTTTGATCAGTAAGGTTCAGATGAGGATCTCTCATTGGTCTTCTCACCTTTTAACCTATGCTGGTCGTATTCAGCTTTTGAATTCTGTTATTTTTGGCTTGAATAACTACTGGAGTGCAAATGCAATGTTCCCTGTGAATGTTACCAAAAGATTGGAGCAGCTGAGCATGAGATTCTTTTGGTCTGGGGGAGATAATATCAGGATCTGCTATAAAAAGTGGGTTGATATCTGTAAACCTGTAGAAGAAGGTGGATTTAATGTTAAGAATCTACTTAGTTGGAACAAGGCTATGATTGCTCATTGGTTATGGAAGTTGCAGACTGGTGCTAGAGGTTTATGGGCTTCTTGGCATAGGGACTATGTGATTCAAGGGAATGATATATGGCTTATTAAAAAACAGGAGAGGTATACTGCTTCTTTCAATAGCATTATAGCAGTTAGAGATGATATTATTGCTGGTGTGGGTAGCATTGATGATGTCATTCTGCTGCTGCTCTCTTGGACTTCTAATGGGAAATATGATGTCGGTAAAGCTTATGAATGGTTCAGGCCTAAAGGTAGTAATATGTCCTGGATGAAACATCTTTGAAGGGGATCTATAATACCTAAACACCGAATTATTGCTGGGTTAGCTAGTCAAAATGCATTGGCCACACAAGACAGAATGCAGGAAAGGGGGGTTCAGATGGCTAGCAGATGCTCTTTGTGCCATGTCTCTATTGAGGACGCACATCACCTCTTTTTTTACTGTACCTTCTCTAGACAGGTCTGGCAGCATTTGCTAAATTGGATGCAAATAACTGGAAGAAGCATGAATTTGCAGGAAGAGCTCAAGTGGTGCACTTGAAGGAAAAACAGAAAGCACCGGAAGAATGAATGGTATAGGTGTAGTTTGATGGCTGCTGTCTATAGTATTTGGAGGGAAAGAAATAATAGATTATTTAGTAATTCTCTTTGTTCTTTTAAGAGTATTATGGAACAGATTAAGTTTGAGGTGTTTGTTAGGTTGCGTTCTAAGGGGATTGATTTAGCTACTAAGAGGTTGATTAGTAATTGTTAGACTGTCATATTAGTGGTTATCTCTTTTGTAAGATCTTGTCTTGTTAATCAATAAGACGTACCATTTCTTGCAAAAAAAAAACTTAATAATAATAATAATAATAATAATAATAATAATAATAATAATAATAATAATAATAATAATAATAATAATAATAATAATAATAATAATAATAATAATAATAATAATAATAATAATAATAATAATAATAATAATAATAATAAAAATAATAATAATAATAATAACAATAATAATAATAATAATAATAATAATAATAATAATAATAATAATAATAATAATAATAATAATAATAATAATAATAATAATAATAATAATAATAATAATAATAATAATAATAATAATAATAATAACAAGAATAATAATAACAAGAATAATAATAAGAATAATAATAATAATAATAATAATAATAATAATAATAATAATAATAATAATAATAATAATAATAATAATAATAATAATAATAATAATAATAATAATAATAATAATAATAATAATAATAATAATAATAATAATAATAATAATAATAATAATAATAATAATAATAATAATAATAATAATAATAATAATAATAATAATAATAATAATAATAATAATAATAATAATAATAATAATAATAATAATAATAATAATAATAATAATAATAATAATAATAATAATAATAATAATAATAATAATAATAATAATAATAATAATAATAATAATAATAATAATAATAATAATAATAATAATAATAATAATAATAATAATAATAATAATAATAATAATAATAATAATAATAATAATAATAATAATAATAATAATAATAATAATAATAATAATAATAATAATAATAATAATAATAATAATAATAATAATAATAATAATAATAATAATAATAATAATAATCGGGACATTGTGGTTAAGGAATTTCATCCGATTAGTTTTAAGCATTGCCTTTAAACTAGAGATATGCTGATTCAGAGATTTGGGGCCGTTGGTTTTGCTCAAAATTTTATTGAGAACTGTGTGTGTAATTCAGTCTTCCAAGTAAAGAAGGCATATGGAGTTCTGAGACAGACGGAAAAGAAGAGATGGAGTTCGATTATCTCTTCTAGTGTCCTCATGCCTAGTCTCAAGATGTTCCTTTCTCTCGCCATTCAGAAAAAGCTGTCCACGCTTGATCAATATTGCAGGAGAGGATTTCAGCTTGCTAATAGGTGCAGTTTGTGTGAGAATGATGTAGAAAATCATCTTCACTTATTCTTCAAATGTCCGGTTTCTACAGGGGTCTGGAAATGCGTCTGTCAATGGTTGCATTTGGATTGTTTAGAATCTAATTTGCCAAAGATAGTTCGCTGGATGCTGACTGCAAGCAAACGACACCACTGGAAAATGATTTGGTTTAAGGTCAGTCTTGCGGCCACGATTTATACCATATGGAAGGAGCGTAAAAAGCGAATTTTTGTAGGGAAGAAAGCTACAATTGAGTCAATTTTCTCACAGATTAAGTTTTTGGTTAGTACAAGGTTTGCAAGCCATAGAAATAGTTCGAAATACCATAGAGTTATTGAAGCCATTGGTGCTTATTAGAATGTATACTCTAGTGTGGTAGTTTTTTTGCAAAGCTTGTAATTTCTTTCATCATGAAATGAAATGATATCTTCCTTGCAAAAAAAAGAAAAATAAATAAATAAATAAAATAATAATAATAATAATTTATGTTTCTAATCACCCAAAGTGTGCTAAACTCAGGCTTACCCATCTTGTTTTTGCGGACGACCTGATAATTTTTACCGGGAGTAATGTTCCCTCTGTGATGGCGGCTAAGGATATTCTTCTGCATTTTGCTTCCCTTTCTGGTCTGCATATTAACAGGGACAAGACTGAAGTGTTTTTTGGTGGTATCAAACCCTTAATAAAGGATGAGATTTTGAGGAATTCTGGATTCATTGAGGGTCAACTTCCATGTAAATACTTGGGAATGCCCCTGAATGCTATGAAAAACAACATTGCTACATATGGGAATCTTATAACTAAGATTCAAAAGGCTCTCATGCACTGGTCTACCAATTCCTTCTCATATGCAGGTCGAATTGAGCTCCTAAATTCTGTTATTTTTGGAATCTCCAACTATTGGTGTGCTGCTGCTCGCCTCTCCAAGAATGTACTGCAAATTATCAACAAATTCTGTAAGAATTTCTTCTGGTCTGATAGAAAAATGCAATTTAAGGGGTGGAAATCCATTTGCTCACCTTGGATAGAGGGAGGTTTCAGGATCAAAGAATTGCTCTCTTGGAATAAAACGCTTATTGCGAAGTGGATTTGGCAAATTGAAACTGGTTGCAATAGTCTTTGGATCCAATGGTTAAAGGCTTATGTGTTTAATGATATAATGCTTTGGGATCTCGAAGTCAGAGATAGACATTCCGAATCTGTCAGAAGTATTATCCATGTTAAAGATGAAATTCTTAAGAGGATTGGTACAGTTGAAGACAGTAGACAACTTGTTCTTAGTTGGTCCGCAGGGCACAAGTTTGCTGCCAGCAAAGTCTATGAGTGGTTCCGTGGGAGTAAGAATAAATCGCAATTCCTTAAAGTACTCAAGACCAAGGCAATCTATCCTAGGCAAAAGGTGATTACTTCGTTGGCTGCTCAACATCAGCTCCCGATTGTTGATAAGTTACAGTCTAGAGGTTTGTTTTTGGTAAATAGATGCATTTTATGCAAGATGGCTCTGGAAACGCACGACCATTTATTCTTTCAATGTCAATATTCGAGGCACATCAGATTAGCAGTTCAGCAATGGCTTCAGATGAGACCATACCAGCAGGATCTCAAGCAGGAACTTAGAAAACTAAGTTTTTTGTCCTCGGTTCGGATTGAGTATAAGGTGGTTGTTTGTTCTATTGTCTATAACATTTGGGAGGAGAGGAATCTCAGAATTTTCAATGAAATGGAGGCAAGTATCAATCAAAGGCTCGAGAAGATAAAAATTGATGTTAGAGCTAGATTGGGTCAATGTTATCATTGTTGATTTGTTTGGTTTTTCCAAATTAAAGGATATGGCTTTGTAAGATCATCTCTTCATTTCCCCTTTATGGATGAATAAAGAGATTAACTTTCTTGCAAAAAAAATAATAATGATAATAATAATAATAATAATAAGATGAAAGACGGAATTGGACTGCAATCGTCTTATTCGTCCGACTAGCGCGTGATCCGCGGGAGCACTGGGGAGACTTGGGCGTGGTACTGCTCGAATGTTGCATTCCTGGCTGCTACGGACTA
The DNA here is from genome assembly GCA_958450325.1 of Agrostemma githago. Classification (NCBI taxonomy): domain Eukaryota; kingdom Viridiplantae; phylum Streptophyta; class Magnoliopsida; order Caryophyllales; family Caryophyllaceae; genus Agrostemma; species Agrostemma githago. The sequence continues at coordinate 43,376,814 of OY288239.1, forward strand.
TGGGCTGCACTCCAATACAATTTCTTATGGTCTATAGGATGAATTCAGATGTTGGGCCAACTGGGGAGAACCCATGTTCAAGTGTTGGTGTCGCTTCTTCAATTGTTCTTCAATTTGGCCCAAACAAAGACACTTCATCAATTAGCTAGAATTCCACTCAATTAATCCAAAATAATCAAATCTCACATTTATGAAACCTATACAATTATGCCTCAAGAATATCACTGTTGTCACCGAATATACTCCTAAATTGAGCATACTAACCAATACAAATTACGACCTATCACTGCGGCCTTGGCGGAGACGCAGGTTGCGACTTCGGTCTGGTTCGAAATGTCGCTTTCTTCCTTCATAGCTCTCACCTTTGGTCCTTGACTTCTTATTTAAATATAGTATGTGCCTTTGACTTAATCCTTGCATTTTTGACTTCCAGTTCCTTCGAAATTGGCTCTTCTTGGTTTTCAACATTCTCGAGAATCTCCTTGGGGTCCCATACAAGCGTATAATCTTCCATTCTTCAAGGATCGACTTTAAGCTCTCGGAAAATGGGCTAAAAACATAAAAATGCACGATTCTCCAAAACTCAAGCCAAGCATACAAACTTAGTTAATTCGAGTCAAAATGACACTAAAATGCCATGATATGAACCTTATTATCACGTCATAAATCGTTCTTATCAAACATCCCACACTTAGACTTTACTCGTCCCGAGTAAACTCGAGACTAAGAAGTAATCGAAGTATAAACAAGTGAAGCATGGGTGAGTTTGACCTCTCGATCTTCTCCTTATATCTCCCTCATGAAAATTCTATCCCAAAAACAAAATAAAATCCTAAGGCTCAAAATAAAAAGTAAAATTGACAACTCCCTCACTATTCCTTCTTATATCTCCCTCATGAACAAGACCTAACTCCTTCTCGAACTAAATAATCACCATCCCCCTTCTTACAGACAGGCCACCCTTCACTCGAACCATGACGAAAGAATCCATCGATGAGTTGACGGCTTCATTGGCCAAAATCCAAGATCAATTGCGACAAATGAGGGAGGACCAAATTGCCATCGTCACTCGGATTAGTGTCGTGGAACAAGGAACCCCCAATGCTTCGATCGAAGATGACGGACCCTTGGCCGCATTGGCCGGCGCGGTCCAAAAGCTGCAAGAACAGGTCCACTCGACCACCAGAAACACTATTCTCACGGAAAATGCTCGTATTTATTCACCCTTAACTGATGAACTGCCCGGTAACCTCAACTTAACGGGCTTGCCAATGTTTGACGGAACTGAAGACCCGGTACTCCACATTCGGGCTTTTAAGGATTTTATGGCAGTTAAGGGGGTCAAATCAACCATGTTCAAGCATCTCTTTGCTTCCTCTCTGGAAAAGCACCCAAAAGCCTGGTATTACAGGCTTGATCCCAAGAAATACAAAACCTGGGACGATGTTGCAATGGAATTCGCGCGAAACTACGCGGATAATGCTGAAATCCAGACTACCATGCGTACTCTGGAAGTTATGGCCCGCCCAAGAGCCTAAGGAGGGTTTCACTAAATACCTTCAAAGGTGGAGGACCGAAAGTGTCAAGCTGGTGGATAAGCCCAGCGAAAAAGTACTAGTGAAGGCCTTTGTTAAAAACCTTCTCCCAGCTTACCGAGTTCATCTCCGATACGCCATCATACCCGACTTCGCCACTTTGACCGAAATGGGTACTAGAATCGAAGACGATCTAAGGCTAGAGAACCTTACTAAGGCCTCTACCAAAGGGTATCAAGGAGCTAGTTCATCCTCCAGCAAGCCCGCAACCACAACGGCGGCCCGAAGCATCTTCGACGAGGTTAACTCATTGGACACCTCGACCAAAAAGAATACTCCAAATCGGGTATTCACCGACATAGGGACAACCTATGCTAATGCCTTACAAAGGCTGTCTTCGGAAGGCCTAATCCAACCGATAGGCCCAATCCCAGAAGTTCCCGTGGAAAAGCGATCCAAGAGCTACAACATTCAGGCCTATTGCCACTATCACCAAGGCAATGGGCACGACACGGAGAAATGCTGGAAGTTGAAGCATCTTATTCAAGCTCTGCTCGAAAGTGGGAAGATACCACTACCCAGTGATAAGCCAAGTAACAAAAATAATCCTCTTGCTACTCATGCCATTTTTACTGGAGAGGTAGTCGACTGCTCTCATCTCATTTCCCCTTTCATTTCCCAAATCAACGGGATATGGAACGACGATGAAGATGATGTTTACTTGGCCAAGGGGGAAGCTGTCCCCGTCACCATCAAAGAAATCCGGAAAGCTAAAGCCAGAGCTCTGGCCGGCACACACACCATCATGGCCGGTCTCGCCACTCCGGAAACCGTCACTGAACCTTCCAGGAAGGAACTCACTCCCGAAGAGCCAAACGCTGACACGACCCTAGTCAGACAACTAAAGAGGGTCCGAACTGATATTACTATATGGCAGCTTTTGGTTAGTTCTCAGGAGCATCGGGCAGCACTTACTAGGGCCCTTGATGAAATCAAGGTCGACTCATCGGTTACCCCCACCGAGATGGTAGCCACGATCTTGCCACACCTCAAGGACAAGTCTAAAGGAGAAGGCCCACTTATCACTTTCTCCGAGTCCGACCTTCCACCATTCACGACTACCCATAACTTGGACCTCTACATCACGGTGATCTGCCGTAACAAGTATCTCCCGATGACCCTGATTGATGACGGGTCCGCAGTAAACGTCCTTCCTTTAAGGACAACCAAGGCCCTCGGCATTACCGAGGCTGATTATCTTCCGACTGCACAAACTATTCAAGCTTTTGATGGGAGCCCAAAATCGGTTGCTGGGGCCGTTAAATTAACAATCATAACGGACCAGATCGAGAAGGAGTTAGAATTTCAGGTGATCGATGTCACTTCATCTTTCAATCTGCTACTCGGGAGACCGTGGATTCACGCGGTCAAAGCTGTGTCTTCCACTCTTCACAGGAAGGTCAAGCTACCTTTACAAGATGGGATCGTCACTCTTGAAGCTACTCCCATAACCGTGTCAAGCTGCAACACGGCAGGTTCAGCTGACCCACGAGGTTTCAACTTTGTGAGAAAGATCGAGGAAGAATACCTTTTCCGGCCATACTTTACTACTAGCATCGATACGATGCTACAGAATCTGGGTTGCCTACCAGGAGTCACATCAAGGCCCTATCTTCCATCTGGGAAGATTATCGAAGCCCTGAACCACGGGCAATCTCGCCTCGGTTTAGGCTATACTATGGCACCCGGATGCACGGACCAAACCAAGGCGGTCACGTTCGTCACCCCGGTGTTCGGAGCTATTCAAATGGGCCTCTATCAGCCTACCATCTCATATCCCGGGACCAAACTGGCTCGGGAATGCAATTTCATCCCAGATGATATCTTTGCCCTTATTCAGGCCGAATCAAAGGAGGGCACAAGCTATACTGAGCCCATCCTAGGACTCCTATTCGGAGAAGACAAGGTCGTCCCGACCCCTAAACAGGAGTTAGTCAGCTTGATTCTCCGCAGCAGCAGGTTTGATTCAACTAAGCTGATCTCTGAAGTTGGTGCCAACACTGGGAAGAGAGCTTGGAGGAAGACAACTAAATGGACCGACAGTCAGGGTCGAGTCTACAAGCTAACTACTGGTGAAGGAGATATGCATAGTGCCGAATCCGAGTCTGAGTCTGAGTCCGAGTCAGAGTCAGAGTCGGAGTCAGAGTCAAAGTCTAAAGGGTCCAGTACTAGGATCGAGTTTGTAACTCCTCTCCCTTCTTTAGTCACACCATCGGGAGCCCCAGAGTCTGTCCCGAGGGCTCTCCCTATCCCGCCTCTGACCAACGATCAGATGGCAGCTCTCTTCGAGCTATTTTCAAAATTCACTATCAATAATAACAATAACCGTTCTGCTTACGACTTGGCTTATTTTCAAAATATTTTCAAAAATCTTAATTGCAATGACATTGAGAAACCCGGCGAACAGGTGCCATTGCCTTCGCATCTAATCGAGCAACTCGAACAAAGGGAGTCCCGAGATCCCGTAATCAAAGAAACCGATTCCATCAACGTAGGAACCCCTTTAGAACCTCAGATGCTAAAGTTGGGCCTATCTTTAGATCCCGAGGAGAAACAACAATTCACGGATCTCCTCCAGGAATTCAAAGACGTCTTTGCATGGTCCTACAAGGACATGCCGGGAATAGATCGGGAGATAGCTGAACACCGAATACCCATCAAAGACAGGTACAAGCCGGTAAAACAAAAGCTCCGAAGAATGAGGCCCGAATGGTCTCTCAAAGTCAAGGAAGAAGTTGATAAACAATTCAAAGCGGGCTTTATCCAAGTGTCTGAATATCCAGACTGAGTTGCAAAGATAGTACCAGTACCCAAGAAGGATGGCAAAGTCCGAGTATGTGTAGATTTTCAGGACCTTAATAAGGCCAGCCCAAAAGACGATTTTCCGTTGCCACACATCGACATACTGGTGGATAACATGGCCGACCATGCCCTTCTATCATTCATGGACGGGTATGCCGGATACAATCATATCAAAATGGCGGAAGAAGATATGAGTAAGACCACCTTCATCACACATTGAGGGACTTACTGCTATACCGTAATGCCATTTGGGCTTATCAACGCTGGTGCCACTTATCAACGCTGGTGCCACTTATCAACGGACCGCCACCACTTTATTGCATGACATGATGCATAAGGAAGTGGAGGTCTACGTCGACGACATGATTGTCAAATCCAGGGACCGAAACGGGCACATTGCAGCCCTAAGGAAGTTCTTCACCCGACTACGCATGTACAACATGAGATTAAACCCTCAAAAATGCAGTTTCGGGGTAACATCGGGCAAGCTACTGGGCCACATTGTCAGCCAGCGTGGCATCGAAGTTGACCCAGCAAAGATCAAGGCCATTACCGAGATGCAACCGCCTAAAACCGAAAAGGAGATAAGGGGGTTTCTCGGGAAAGTCCAATATATAAGCCGGTTTATTTCAAAGCTAACCATGGTATGTGAACCCATCTTCAAGAAACTGAAAATAGGAGAACGAACACTATGGGACGACAAATGTGAAACGGCTTTCGATAAGATCAAGGAGATTCTATCCTCTCCACCGGTGTTAATGCCACCTCAGCATGGTTTGCCTCTATCGTTATACCTAACAATGACCGAGACGGCCATGGGCGCTATGCTAGCCCAGACGGTCGATTCCGAAGAACGGGCTATTTACTACATCAGTAAAAAGTTCTTGGAATACAAATGCAAGTACACAATGCTCGAGAAGACATGCCTAGCTCTGGTTTGGGCCACTAAAACGCTCCGACACTACATGCTCAGTCACGAGGTACATGTGCTATCCAAAATGGATCCAATCAAGTATCTATTCGAGAAGCCCATCCTCAATGGCCGTATATCCCGATGACTTTAATGCTAGCTGAGTTCGACCTCAAATTCGTACCTTTAAAAACCATCAAAGGCCGGGTAGTAGCGGAATTCCTCGCCAATAGTCCGGTATCCGAGGAAGAACACACCGATACTTGGGCCTTCCCAGATGAAGACATATTCCATACCGACACCGACACATGGGATCTGTATTTTGACGGAGCGTCCAATTTCCAAGGATTTGGTGTCGGGATCTTGCTAATCTCACCACAAGGGGAACACACCCCGCTATCTATCAAGCTAGATTTTGACGTGACTAACAATGCAGCCGAGTACGAAGCGTGCATTCACGGACTGCAAGCCGCCGCTGATTTAGGAGTAACAAACCTCCGGGTCCACGGTGACTCATCTTTAGTCATAAATCAAGCCTTACAAAAATGGAAGACTCGGAACGCAAATCTCGTGGCTTACCAAGCACAAGTAAGGGTTCTCGAAAAACAATTCAAAAAAGTGGACTACATTTATCTGCCTCGGGACGAAAACCAGTTTGCAGATGCTCTCTCAAAATTAGCATCTTTACTGAATATCCCAGCACATTTAACCAGCATGTCCATTTGCGTCGAAAGGCGGTCCGAGCCGGCATACATTCACGCTATCCAATATATTGAAATAACTGATCCAGAACCTTGGTATTAGGCTATTCTAACCTACTTAACGTCAGGGGAATATCCTCCGGGAGCTGAAAACCGGGCCAAGAAAGCTCTACGAAGATGGGCAACTCAGTTCATCCGCACAGACGATGGACAGTTATATAAGAAGACAGCACAGGGGGCTTTACTCCTATGCATTGACAAAACTCGAGCCAAAAGAGTCATGGCCGAGGTACATGATGGTGAAAACGGTCCGCATATGAAAGCCCATATGTTGGCCCGGAAAATCACGAGACTCGGTTATTACTGGAATAGCATGGAAACTGACTGTCAGTTATATGTCAAACACTGTCATAACTGTCAGATTTTCGCCAATGTTCAGCATATGCCTTCATCCCTATTATATACAATGACATCACCATGGCCATTCTCAACATGGGGAATTGATATAATTGGGAAAGTAAACCCCTCCGGGACGGGAGGTCATTGCTTCATCCTAGTGGCTATTGACTATTTCACTAAATGGGTCGAAGCCGAGTCATACCGAATCTTGAATGCCAAACACGTGGCTAAGTTCATCCAAAACAAGATTATATGTCGATACGGGATTCCGCACGAGTTCATCAGCGATCACGGGACCCATTTCCAAGCTGAAACTGCCACTTTGGTGGAAAAGTACAAGATCCAAAGGCATACATCGTCGCCTTACCGTCCCCAAACAAATGGAGCGGTGGAGGCAGCCAATAAAACAATTGTCACCATACTTAAAAAGATGGCCGAGAATTACCGGGACTGGCCTGACAAGATACCCTTTGCCTTATGGGGATATCGGACATCAATTCGTACTGCAACCAGAGCAACTCCATACTATCTGACATATGGAATGGAAGCAGTCCAGCTAGTCGAGCTAGAAGTACCATCTCTTAGGATTCTGCTCGAGAGCCAGGTACCTGAAGCAGATTGGGTCCAAGCCCGATATGACTCACTAGTCCTCTTAGACGAACGGCGATCTCGGGCTCTGAATAATATTCAGATATATCAGAAAAAGATCCAACGGGCTTTTAACAAAAGGGTTAGGCCCAGGAATATCAAAGAGGGCGATCTAGTCCTAAAATCTGTTCGAGCTTTACTACCGGTTGACCCAAGGGGAAAATTCAAACCCAATTGGGCTGGGCCATATTTAGTGAAGAAAATTATTTCGGGAGGAGTAGTAATGCTAACGGACTTGGACGGAAACGAGTTCGTCAACCCAACAAACTTGGACCAACTGAAGCGTTACTACCCATGAACCCTATCTCAATGTCATTTGCAAAATTTGTAAAATTTTTCTTTTTATGAATTTTCAAAAAAATTTAAGCAAGTCAATAAGTTAGGATTATTTATCCTACCGTTGCACATCTCGAATTAATAATCTTGATGTATTTCGAAAAATTGCAAAAATACTTCTGAACTACGGAAGGTTTGATTCCATTAATTTTGGATACGTAGGCAACCCCTCAAAAGGGTACAACCACTGCAATAACGAAAAGACGGGAACGGTATTCACTAATATGTCTTTTTATTATTTAAGAAAAACTGATAAACTCGGGAATTTCAAAAAAATACATCACAAAAAACAACAAAATCACACCACAAAAATAGTAATAATACTTATGTAACACCCCGGCCCAATCCTAGGACCGGAAATGTTAACCGCGGTAGCTCGCCAAGCTTTGTACCGGTCCCACAGACCAACACGAGTCCTTTCCAGCGCATTTTGTCCTCACTCATGTGCATCCTGGAAACCTTCCCAGGAGGTCACCCATCCTAAGATTGCTCCCAGCCAAGCACGCTTAACTGCGGAGTTCTTTTGCATGGATGACCAGAAAAGAAAGTGCACTTTGTTGATATGAGTAGTACTTCAAATCCCTTTAAGCAAAGCTCATAAATAGGACATCTTCAATCAATGTGGGGTGTTTCAATCACTCCCACTTGAAGAACGCAACGTCCTCGTTGCGCCTGGCAGCATAACCGCTGACCCAGAATCCACCCCCGCTAGGTGCCAAATGCACGGTCGCAGGGTTGCTCTAATACCATTTGTAACACCCCGGCCCAATCCTAGGACCGGAAATGTTAACCGCGGTAGCTCGCCAAGCTTTGTACCGGTCCCACAGACCAACACGAGTCCTTTCCAGCGCATTTTGTCCTCACTCATGTGCATCCTGGAAACCGTCCCAGGAGGTCACCCATCCTAAGATTGCTCCCAGCCAAGCACGCTTAACTGCGGAGTTCTTTTGCATGGATGACCAGAAAAGAAAGTGCACTTTGTTGATATGAGTAGTACTTCAAATCCCTTTAAGCAAAGCTCATAAATAGGACATCTTCAATCAATGTGGGATGTTTCAACTTAAATAATAAATTTAGGAGACTACTCGTACATTTCTCCTTTCCCCTTATCTTTCGGGTCACGTGGAGCCCGAGGCCGACGGGGCGGGGGTGAACGTTCCCTGATCACAAGAGAACTTCTTTTGCTCGAACCCGCTTCTTCGATTTTGGGTCTTCCACCACTTGCACCGGTCCAAGCCGAGCCCTGACGGGCTCGGAAAGTCTGTCTCGAGGACCAAGTCGGTCCTTAACCGCCAGCTTTGGCCCTAGTCTCCTTTCTAATTCGGGCTCACTTTCCCCCTTGCACCCTTAGTACTGGACCCTTCAGTCTGAGACCTAGATCTCCCTTTCTGACCTGCCGGAGTAGTGTCTTCGCCAAAGAAGCTTCTATTATCTTTAGCATGTTCCCGGCGTAACAGGTCAAAGGCCTCGTCAGTTTTCAAGGCAGCTCGGGTTTTAGCTGAATCAACTCATGTCCATCTTATATAAGAGTCAGTTACCCAGATCGAATGAGGATTTCTAGGAACGGGCCAAGTAGCTCGTGTACACCACCTTTGCATCCAGGTGTCACACATTACATCCGTCAACTGAGTAGATTCACTCACGACTGCCTCGATCTCTGGGATTCTTTGCGCCCGACCATATTGCCTAAGTATGCGATCGGGAAAGAGGTGAATTGTCTGTCTAAAAGATAGGATTACCTGATATCTAGCCCTATCTCGAGACTCCAAACCGGTCCAAACATAAATCGGCCACCATGGGACAGTCCAGCGGATCAGTAGGCCTCCATGGAAGGATAGCACCTCATCCCTGTATTTTTGGGTGTTGAAGCGAGAAAAGGCAATACTTCGTCTCCTCATCATTACTTGCCTGGGTTGATACTGGCTCACGTCTAGGGGAGGATCCAAGATCGAAAGCCTCTCGAACAGCCACAGCTGAAAAACCCGCAAAAATCGAAAACGCGAAAAATTGTCAAAATCACGTTAAAAAAGAAAAAAAAACGACGTGAAAAGGGCGAAAACCGAGAAGACCGCAGAAACCGGAAAAATCGAAAAAAAAACCGCAGAACCGGAAAATTGGAAAAACCGGAAAAAAGTCAAAAAAAGCGGTATACCTATAAAAGACGGGTACTCCCAGTCAGCCGGACTGACGGATCCCTTTTACGATTATCCAAACCCTGGATAATCTCTCCTGTAATCAACCAAGCCGGGCTGTGCTCCGTTTCCTTTAAATCAGCCACAGTGAAAAGTCTAACATGGCCCATGCAAGATAATAAATCCATATGGCCTTCGAAGGCGTAGACATGGAGCATACAAAAGGTAAAGGCCCTACGGCTGTGGACCGGCCTGACCCGGACGTCATCTGGGTTCATAAATTTTTCAGCTAGATCAATCAAGGAAACGGTATCTCCTTCTAGCATACGGGATACCTCCATATGGGAAAGCCCTAAAAATTCCCGTAACTTCTTCCTTGGGTCAGAAATCGAAAAACGAATAGCAGGGCGAAGTATGGGATTCCATCCTCCTGCAGCAGCAATTTCCTCAGGGATAAGGCAGATTTCTCCTCGAGGAAAACCAAATACATGATAAGTATCGTCCCAGTAGGACAGGCAAGCATCCAAGAAGTGACGATCTACTTGCATCTGGCGGATCACGAACAATTGGGTAACGCCATTCTGATTTAGGATGGCCCTATCGGCATCTCTGAAATATTTGAACCATTCATGCAGCATTCCAACTAATCGGTCGATTTCCATAATTGGATTTCTAAAAGAAAGAATAAATTTCTCAGGGCTTGTTTTTTTCTTTAAGGAAGAGAGGGAATTGTGGGAGTTATGAAAATTTATGAAGCAAGGAGGGGGTATTTATAGCATAAAACCAAATTCTCCTCCTCACCTTAGGATTCCCAAATCCTAGAGTATTTAGCATACATTCCTTATCCAGAGATTTAGCTAAGTCATCTCGAGCATTCCTATTTCTTTTCAGAGTCAAAAATTCTCTAATTTTCAAAGACTCCTATAAACTCAAAAATTCAAACCTTTTCTCAAAATTTTTATTTCCCAGTGCGAGTCATTTTTCCTACAAATGTTACATGCAAAACTTTGCTACTTTGCATAAATATGTACAGGACGACTCAAACAGGACCGTGCAATTCATATAACTCCCCAACGGCATTTAGCAAGGTGAGCCCATATATATAGGCCCATTTTAAGTCTTATACGACGAGTTCGATCCCCCACGGAGTTATCATCAGCTCAGGTACATTTCTAGTCTGTGGCCGGCGGGCCCTTTACGCAGGTCTAATGGACTTTAAACGACCCGATCGGAAATCTGCCAGGTCTTAATCTTTGATTGGCCTGGTAGCTACTCTGACTTTCGCCCTGTCCAAGACCCAGTCAGAGTGGGGGCTCTGTAGACACCCACATTTTGCTGCCAGGTGTCTATAGCAGTTTCCGACAAACACCCGATGATGATCGAACGCAAACGTGTTTTAACGTACTCAGAAATGGGCTCGAAATCATGGATATTTAGCTTGGGCTTTTTAAGGAGTACAAATCTCAAAAAACCAACCTCAAATTCAGGCCCAGTGGGTCGTTTCGAGTCAAATAACACTAATTTGGGTCAAATCCGACACCAGGGGTAAAACCGTCTTTTAGCGACCGAGTCAAAACCCGGTCAAAGATATTTCTCGAGACTCGTGAGTCAACCGTGACATCTCACACGGTTGGTTCGAACTCAAACTCTACAAAAAATCAGCTACACAAATATTAAACAATTCCGTTTAAGGTAGAATTAGATCTCAAGTAGGAATCCTATCCGAAAACCGAATCGAGTATTCAACCAAACGTAGGATACTCGGCCGAGTGGCATGATTTCGGCCGAGCTCCCCTTCCCGAACCGGGATTCCCTTTCTTCTTTGCCAAGTAACGGAATTCTCGTTCCCCACAAACTCTTACATTTCCTATCCCGGTTGGTATTTCTTGTCATGCAAGCAAGGCTACCTCTACCCCTATAAATAGGACCCTTTGCACACAACACAAAACAACTTGAACTTTGATACACGAACTTTCCGATACAACTTTTTCCCGATATACATTATTCACACACACATGTAGGTTGAGGGTGTACCAAAACTCGATCTCTATTTCTTCTCTTCTTCTCCTTCTCGTCCGTTTTTTTTTACTATGGGTCACGTGATAGTTTATTATGACTAAATTCAACTCGACTAAATTATCACTTGTTTGATTTATATATTTATCACCTTTACATTTCTGTTTAGATGAAAAATGAGAAAATGAATAAAAGAACTTAAAATGATAAAATTTACTTATATCATTTTCATTGTATTTTATATGTATGTTTAATTCTATTTGTTTTGTATGTTTATTCTATGTACTTTATATTTTGTATGTATTTTATATAATTGTAATTTCGGTCATATTTAAGTTTCTTTAGTATTTTTACATTCGTTTATGTATTATAAAAATAGAGTAAATTAGTAACCTACAAAATATTTTATTTTAATAATACTTTACTTATTATTTTTATATAAATAGAAATTTATAAAATTCATTTTCTAAAATAAAGGGATTTATTTTATTCCAAAAATTTTACACGACATTCAATAAATATTTTTAAAATGATTCTACGTCAAATTTTGTAAATCGTTCAATATGATTTAAATTATATTTTTCAGAAACTATAAATTTTAAAATAATATTTAATTATTATTATACCTTAAATTTTATTTTTATATATAAAATTTCATTTAAAAGACTTTACTATTTTAAAAATATTACTATATTTGGGATATAATATTTCGGGTGACACTTGAGGATTAAAGTATAACGTTGTCACACTGAAAGTAAGTATTTGAGGATTTGACTGTTTCAAATGAGTCCGACCAATTATTAAAAGGTCACCAAATAAAGTACTATTTATTCACGGGCGACTTTTATATAAAGTTTACGATGCGAGTCTGGGACGAATAGCTTGTGTTGGATTCTACCATGCGTGGTGTTTCGACTGCACTTGTAATGAAAAGCAGACTCGGAGGCTGCAGTCCGAGAGTCGACCTAGTGTTTAAGGTAGTCGTCCTACGACAGTGAGTTCTGCGGTTCAAGAGTCTGCGTAGGGTATGTGGCGCACATATAGACAAGTACTTGATCAGTATTACCACCTAGGTAGTGAGGGCAGAACAGGATTCTGAAAACTGCGGGTTCCCTCTTGGTGATGCAGAGAATGTAATCATCAGCTTTCATTTCAGCCCAGAGCCCCGTTTGAATAAACATATAATATAATAGAAGTTCGGGCCCAATTGAGCCTTGTGGGTGAGATGTAAACCTCATAAGATCGGTTCGGTCTACGAGTCGGTACTACGGTTACTTCTATTGGTGAGATGCAAGCCAATATGGAGTAGCGGTGTTACTAGGAGCCACGACTCGTGTTTTTGTTCTCTGTTTACTTGAAAAATGATTTTTAAAAATCAAATGGCTGCCAATGTCCCATCTTTTAAACTTATCGTTTTCATCACCTCACATGTTGATTAATGGAAGTAAAGAAAACTATATGTTACATGATATCCTTTAATATTTTTATAAGCATATTATTTGTTATTCACATGATTATCTTATGTATATGAGGTGATATTAGTTGAACTGTTTGGTTGTTGTCCCGCTCAGTAGTCTCTCTACTCTATATATTTGTGCAGGTCTAAGACGTTGGGGAATCAAGCGAGAGAGATTTAATAATATGTTTAGTTTAAAAATGAAATTTATATTCTGTACTAAGTGAATCAAGACTATGTAATTAATAGTCGTTTGTTGTAAGGATCCGTAGCGATCCGGATTTATTTACACTCTGATATAATTTTAATTAAATGACTTAGATAACTTTCCGCATTATCTATTATTTTAAGTCATCTTAGACTTGGACGTCAGCATTGTGATGCACCAATAAATGAGGACATCTTCTGAATAAACTATAGGAGCCAAGTCAAACTGAATCACGTTGAAGAATCGAGTCAATTTATCTTGTCAAGATGGAGCACACATGAAGATCAAGTACGTGCTGACGCGTGTAGTGTATTATTCCTCAAGTCCTAGCTATGTGTCGACTTATATCTAATCGAGACTCTAGTGACCTATATACCTACCTACCTCGTATATTGGAGATCACGTGTTTACTTAACCTGTATCATTTCGAGAACGAACCCTTTTCTCTATATTAATTTCTCAAATAAATATCTTTGACCATATCTTCAAATTTTGTTCATCCTATTATTACTTCATTTTTTTCTTAACTAGTTAACCTGAATTTCACCTTCAGCTTTAACCTTAAACCTTTAAATTATGACCCATTTACTTAAACCAAGTTATTTCATATTTTCACTTTTTGTGATTGAATATCATTCTCGTTCATTCACCAAGTTAAGACCTTTCTTGAATTGATCATCATGATAATCCTTTGTTCCTATCATCATGGTGACATTTTTAGCCTTACTTCATATTATAAATTTTAAAAAGACTCAATTCAACCTTCAACCCTGACCAATTTGTCTTGAATTATGTTTTACTTTCAATCAACCTATTGATCTATTGTATATTCTTTGAACCAACCTATCACAATTTTATTCAGTTATTTGAGTAATTTAAACCTCATACAATTGATTTTCACTTTCACATATACTCTCCAAAACCCAGCTTGATTTTAAAATTTCTTTTTGACAAATACCAACTTCATCTCCTCTTATCATCGAAAGAGAAGATCTATGATAGAGTGCTATGTCATTTTATTAATAAAATTTTCATAATCATTCACACCCTTTCTAATTCTTATGACTTTCACTTTGTTTATTGGATTCTTATTTTAACCAACCTTACCTTCATACTTAGTCTTGAACTTTTTGTCATGTATCTCCGGTCGAGTAAACATTAACTAGTCTTACTTACATAGACTATGATAGAAATTGTAATTAGAACCACTGACACTATGGTATAGTACTAACACAAGTACGTAGATGACGCACCAAATATGCACGAAGCAAAGAAACAACTTCACAAAATCATGCATAAGAACAAACTGCAACAAGATGAACCTGTTCGAGTTATTTGCAAAGGATGTCATTAAGAAACTTAAATACAGAAGCATGATCATGGACTATACCAGGGAGATGACCACCGAGATCGTTATGCTAAGAACGTTACTAACCTAATATTTGTTCTGCCTACCTAAAAGTTTTCCCGACCACAGAACACTTACATAATTGGGGACTTTGAGTCACATTTTTGGATGTCTTATGTGTTAACCTTGCAGAGCAGTAACCTATCGCGAGACTTTGATCATGGTATTCTAACCTAGGTTTTAACCACCATATTATGAGAGGAGAGAGTATACTCTTGAAGTCGAGTGATATAGATCAATATCTTTTTGGGGAGCTAAGTATTTGAGAATGCTAAGAGAACGATCATAGATCAAAATTATTTTGAGGTTTACCATTATATACACCGAATGTTATTTTGAGGAATTATATGTTAAACATACCTTGTCGGATCTGGAGAATCCAATTGATTGATTGAATGATTTGTAAACAATATTTGGAGAATCCCTAGGAAATATCGTATATACTTTTGGGAGACAATTTTATTGAATAATGGTTGATAGTATTGCAAACCATAAGTGTCATAATTGTAAAGGACACTTGTGAACCAAGAAATTTTTGATATGAAGTTAAGATTAACCTGTTGTTTGAAGAATAAAACAACATAGAAACAATTTTGGAATTTTGAGAAATTTAGAAAGCCAACATGAGAAATTGAGGATTAACCTTGTCTTAACCGACAAAAATACTTGAGGATCAACCTTAGAGATCAGCCTTGTTGACGAAAAATGTTGATGTCGTCATGTTAATCTTCTTTAATGGATTTTTATGTTACGAGAAACTTGTAATACTTGTATTACCTATAAAACAACACCTTTCAATTTTAATGAATATAAACATCATGATATTTTGGAGATAAGACAAACCTAAACCAAATCTCGAGAATGACCCGAGATTGAATAGTGCCACTATATGGGAATTTAGAATCTATAGTGGATCAATAATACCTACCATATTAATTTGGAATATACTACCTTTGTAAAACTTTCGCGGAGAGGTCAGATATACGAGCAAGCCACTTGCGAGCCGAGTCATTTTTGCGAGAGGAACCCTAACACTTCATTTTATTCGTGTAGTGTCTTAAACTTTGTTAATTGCCTAAGTTATGCCTGAAATTTCGAGGACGAAATTGTTTTAAGGGGGGTAGATTGTAATACCCCGTATTTTTCAAATAGAGTTAAAATTTTAAACATTTATTTAAACCAAGTTTAACGTTTGAAAAATTATTTTCGTGAATGAAATATTTTATTTTCTTTAAATTAAAAATTATTCCGTTATAAAAATATGAGAATTTATTTATCGAATTATTAAAAATTTTATCTTTCGTTAAATAAAGTTTAAAACTCGAAAATATATTTTTATATTGACCTGTCGTTTTGACATTTTCTTGTCTCGTAAAAATTTAATAAATTATCGAATTCTTAAAGTAATAAATTCTTATAAACTATTGTCCTATAAAACTATTTACCGTCTATTTTACTTGCCGTCTTACAAACTCGTTTCTAAAAATATATTTTACGATTTCCATTATTTTAATTTCGTAATCTTATATTTCAACTTTTTAAGAAAGAAAGAAAGACGTTTGTATGAGAAACGGACCAAAAATCGGGAAATTTAAGTACGTCCACTATTACTATACTACTCACCCCTACCCCCTCTCTTTTTCTCCCACGTTATACCCTACTACTACTCCCTCTCTCACTTCCTTATACTCCATCTCCCTCACATAATACATCGTCTCCCTCCTTCAACTCCCTCCGTTTCTATACCTCCTTCTCGACATCCATCCTCATGTACTCCCTCCTACCTTAGTCTCGTCCTTACCATCAACCACCTCCGATCTCCTCTGTTTTTCTCTTCCTCGACCAACTCCGACCTCCGTCCTTCCCTTGCTATTCAATTCGTGCCTCATCGGAACTGTAGCTCCTCCTCTGTCCATTGTCGTCCATCTTTGAAGGTAGTCCCCTTACCTCCTTAGTTTTCGTATCATTTGTATAATCGATTCCGTGCTTTGTTTGTTTGTCGTCTCGTCCCTCCTCTGTTGCCATGTTTTCTCCGTGCTCTTCTTGAAGTGTCGCCCCTATTACTGCAGCCGATCTAGCCAAGAAACTGACGGAGCTTTGCAATGCTCCGGCAAGTCCGTCCTTTGTTTTCGTTGTCGGCAGTGTAGGCCTAAATCGATAAAGGTCGTTCCTTTATTCTTCTTCTTCTTACTTCTTGTTGTTCTCGATTCGGGTCTGGAATCGTTTGGGTCGTGTTGTTGTCCTTAGGTTGTGAGTTGTGACTTGCGATGTTGGGGAGCCGCTGTTGTTAGATGTTAAAATTAGTAGTATTATTATGATTATTATAATATTAATACTACTACTTTGATAATGGCTACTCATGCTGGTCACTAGTAGAAAACTATCCTTTGGAACCGGTTGTAAACTACCCTTTGGAACCTTTTTTCATAGGTTCTACTGCCACAGATTCCTTTGGTCCGAAGCTTTGGAACCGGTTGTAGGAAGGTTCCAAAAGTCAACTTTGGAACCGGTTGTTAGAAAAACTGGTTCCAAAGGGTATAGCATTGGAACCTCTTGTAATCACAACCGGTTCCATAGGTATACCATTGAAACCTATTGTATTTCACAACTGGTTCCAAAGGTGTACTATTTGGAACCTATTGTAATTCACAACCGGTTCCATAAGTATACCATTGGAACCAATTGTAATTCACAACCGGTTCCAAAGGTGTCTCATTGGAACCTGCTATAACTCAGAACCGGTTCCAAAGGGTATACCATTGGAACCTGCCCTAATTCACAACCGGTTCCAAAAGTGTTAATTTTTTTTTAAAAAAAAATGCATATTCAAATCCACAACAATAATATATAAAAGATAATCAACGCCTGTCAACAATATATACATACTTGTACAATAATTGATTAAAAGATAGCTACAAAACTGAAAATACAATATTTTTATTAATATAAAACCGAAATTACACCGTATCAGCATCCTACACATCATGCATACTGCAATCTTCTTAATATTCGTGGTTATATACCGTCAACGAGCAATCCACGCCCATCTTTGTAGATCTAGTCAGCTTCATCCTCAATACATTGCAAAACTTTATCAATCTTAATATAGAGTTTAGTGATAACAAGAAAACGTAAGCAATTATCATTTGAATAATAAATATGGTATACTCTTTAGAATTTAAAGCACACAAGTTCAGACTCAAAGGAGTAAAATTTAAGTCCATTTCAATTCAGATCATATTGTGAAACAGGTGCCATCGCAAACAAAAATCGCTTACACCTCTGAAAGATGGTAAGAAAAAAGAATCATTGAAGTACTAGTTGATTATCACATACAAACACCCACCATACCCCACCCCCACCCTCACCCTACCCTCTGATCATTTCTTCTCTTTTTGTTCCTCTCGATTTCTTTTCTGACATTACTCACCATTTCCATATATTTTCATTCCATCATCCACACCAACTAATGACTTGATCTACAAGCTAGCCATCATTATTATTACAACCATTATTCAATTCAAACTAATAAAGTGCATATCGTAAACTACGTTGCTATATATTCAACTCATTAGCTTCATTATTATTCATTTTCATTGATAATTACTAGACCTAAACACAATGACTAAAAAAATTAAGTTATGTCACCAAATCTGGCCGACTAACCAGGAAGTTATAATTCATCTTTTTCTATGTACGACAAAAATAAAACTGAAGAATACAATTAGACTTGATTCATAAACATTATACCTAAGTAGATTGGCTTTCATCTGGCGGCAACATTCATCTGTCCTTTAACTGTTAATAGATTCACTGTTTTTGTGTTGCATTGAAGAGATTGACATAAGGACTTGAATAAATATAGCGATTAATATGGTAAAAAAGCACGCGAGATTTGATTGGACAGAGTGACTGACCCCATGAATGCAGCTAAGAGGAAAGTGAAAACAAGTATGGAAGGTTGAATAGCTACCGCATAAGTCGAATTTGTATAGCTTAGACCAAACAAGAACAGTAGTCGATTTCCGAATATTCTATTCAAGTAAACAACATAAACATATGTCGAAAACACACGAATATATTAATGAATAAAAGAAGGTTCGACATTGGAAGAGCAGAAACATCGGAAAGACTAACATACTCCGGTAACCCAAGAAAGAAAAATGCAACGAGAAGGCTTTTAGTCATCGGAGGTCGAACATGCTTGCAAAATCGACCTTCAAATATCATAAGTCAATTAGTTTAAAGATGGATATACAAGTACGGAGTATCTCTTTCATTGACCCTAATCATATAGGACGATACAAGTATATATACTCCTTATAAACAAATGAATTGTAATCTATAGAACCATAATCGAGTCAATTTTGTACATATCGAGTAAAAGTTATGTTATATAGTAAGCATATCAAATTATTAATAAATACAAGGTCAGTTATGCTATCTGGCAATAATACCACTCATCGTTTTTAGATCACGCTTTTACGCTACATTTGTTAGTGTTCACAATTAAGCGGATAGAAATAAACTACTGGGCATGGAGTTTTTATATATATGATCGATGCTGATTGCTAAGTTAGAAGCAATGCACTTAGATAATGATACAAACCAAGTGACAAGTGAATCCGCTTAGAAGTCCCTGTGGCTTGTGTGGGTAATTAAGTTCTAGGCCCTCTAAATAATCGACTAAAGCGTCCATAAAAAAAATACTTCAAGGCAGATACTAAAAGAGAAGGGACTTACATTGATTTGCTAAAGAAAAAAAGAGTGAGTTATCCCGTTTGCCACTGCATCCAACAAAGCAGGAGGAGGAAGTGAAGGTTTATTTAAGTTTGCATAGTTTGGAGGCATCATAATTTATTTATAGGAATAAGTACCTTGAGGCCTGGTTCGCCCCTACTATTGGTAGGGGTTTGTTGTTTTTCCTTTGCAACTTGGGCACGTACTGCAGCAGACTTATCGAATTCGTCTTGCCTGTAATAAAAGTAGAAGCTAATAAGTAGTAGTAAGAAGAATGCATTTGTGGACAAAAAGAGGTATGTTAACAACATAAGAATAGGAATCATGAAAACGTGTCTATGGATTCAGCTAGCCTCGACTAATTAGGGGATCAGTCTTCCTAGTTTCTAGAGAATGGCTCATCACAGAATTTGCATGATTCTACTTCTGATTTGCTCAATGTTATTACGGAAAAAGGAAGCGCAAACATGTAGCAACAATAAGGAAACGAACACATTCTGAATTTCTGATTCACAAGAAACAAAACAAATCGAACAACATAAAGTCTGAACCGACGACAACAGTCAGTATAGCAATA
Organism: Agrostemma githago; assembly: GCA_958450325.1. Lineage (NCBI taxonomy): Eukaryota > Viridiplantae > Streptophyta > Magnoliopsida > Caryophyllales > Caryophyllaceae > Agrostemma > Agrostemma githago. Next base: position 43,396,742 of record OY288239.1, read on the forward strand.
AGAGTTGTATCAATCGAATGGATTTCCTGAAACCTCTATTATTAGTTCATCTTCTAACTCTCTCGAATATACCTTTAGTTCCCCAACTTTACAGCAATTCAAATAGTCGTCTACGATGCAGAAGAAACACAACATTACACATTTCGTTTACAAGTGTGAAAGTAACATGATAACTATACATTAATCAGCTAAAAATTAGATCTGACAGAACAAAGACTGAATCGAGGAAAATAGTTGGTATATCGGTAGGAGCTGTATCGGTCAAATGCAGTACCTGAAAGCGATTCGACGAGTTCATCCTCTAGCAATTTTCCACCAATTCACTGCAATTTCAATTGTCGATTAAACTGTGATCAATGAAACATCTTATACTTAAATTTATCTGATCAATGAACGTTAAAAATAAATCTCATATTTGCAAACAATCCGCGTTTCTACACCTAAAATCGGTTCAAATTTGAGTTATTTGATATACTGCGATACACATCATAGTTGAAAAGAAAGTTAAAGAGTAGAAAAAGTAAACTTTGAGAAATTCAAAGGTGAAACGAAGATTACATTGGAGCTGAGTTATCAACTTGTTCTTCACAGTTGTCAATCTCACCCAGAGAAGCAAAATCTGTATGGAGCACAATATCACAGCCTTGAAGGGCTTTAAAATCAAAATTCAAGGCCACAGAGGAGTTAAATAGAGAACAAGATAAAACGACAACATCCATTTTGGGGGTTCTGATCTCACCCAGTTAGATGTGCCAATATCGAGGCCAGAACGACACGCTTTAACAATGATCAAACCAGCATAACATGATTCTTCAGCATATTTGAGAGATTGCACCTTCTGAACACAATCCTTTGCATCAGCTGCACTGATAATCATTAGAATTAAAATAAAAACAATAGCAGCCAAACAGAATACAAAACAACACAATTACGCTAAATTAGTGACATTATCAGCAATATGATTGCAGTGCATTTCAGTATATTAACAGAACTTGAATAAAATTGCAGAAAAGAATGGTTCTTCTCTTCAATTTGTTGTTCTTCTTTTTTTGAATCGTTCTTCATTCTCTTCAATTCGTCGTTCTTCGTTCTCTTCAATTCGTCGTTCTTCGTTTTAGGGTTTAGGACGGGGAAGGAGAACGGAGGAAGAAAGTGAACGGGGAAGGAGTGCTGAAGGTGGCCAGATTTTTTAGGGTTTAGGACGAAGAGGGAGACGAAGAGGGAGCCATGGGTGATGGAGAATGAATGAGCAGATGGCTTCGTTCTTTTTTTCTTTTTCTATAAATGATTTTGTATGTTTCTTTTTTTTTAAGAATCTCGTACTTTTTGGAACCTCCTCGTGATGAAATAGGTTCTATTAATTGGGTCTTTGGAACCGGTTCTACATATACAGATGCAAAAATATTTTAATAGGGTCCAAATATTTTACTCTATACCTTTGGAACCTCTTGTTGAAGAAATAGGTTCCATTGATTGGGTCTTTGGAACCGGTTTTACATACAACAGGTGCAAAAACATTTTAATAGGACACAAATATTTTCCTCAATACCTTTGGCACCTCATGTTAGTGAACAACCGGTTTCATTGGTATAGAATTATTTTTTGGGGGGCCTAAGGCACCCCTTTTTTTTACAACCGGTTCCTTTTAACAGGTTCCAATGGCATTAATTCTACTAGTGGGTGTTAGTTGTTGTTGTTGATTATATTATTATTATTATTATTACTGCTTATATTATTGCTATTTTTACTCCCGCAATCGTTGTTGTGGCTATTGTTAGTTGTTGTTGTTGTTGTTGTTATTATTATTATTATTATTATTATTAGGCTACTTATTATTACCATCGTTGTTGCATCTTGAGAGTCGTCTCTTCCTACTGGTTTTCCGTCAAATGTCACATTAGTCCTCCAACTATTTTCGTTCTCATCTTTGTTAACCGCATTGTCATCGATGAGCCTCCTCTGTTTAATTCTTACTCCATCGTCCGTAGTTAACGTCTTTTCTCGCTTCTTACATTAGTCCTTTTCGTTAATCTCTTAATCAAATGGGTAACTCGATGACCCATTTCTCCCCTTCCGTTTTACTCGTGCTATATGGTATTTTATACCATATGTTTCTGTTTTGTAGGATTTCAGGAGCACCCAGACGAGGACGTGCATATTGAAGACTATAGCTATCATCGTAACCTAACTTTTCTTCTAACAACATTTCTTATATATAAGTATATTATGTTAGTAATTTAATATATTGCTTATTTAAATATTTAGGCTTGTTTGTACGACTAAATTAATTATGTATATATAAAAATGTTACGTGATATTTTATTATGACTAAATTCAACTCGACTAAATTATCACTTGTTTGATTTATATATTTATCACCTTTACATTTCTGTTTTAGATGAAAAATGAGAAAATGAATAAAAGAACTTAAAATGATAAAATTTACTTATATCATTTTCATTGTATTTTATATGTATGTTTAATTCTATTTGTTATGTATGTTTATTCTATGTACTTTATATTTTGTATGTATTTTATATAATTGTAATTTCGGTCATATTTAAGTTTCTTTAGTATTTTTACATTCGTTTATGTATTATAAAAATAGAGTAAATTAGTAACCTACAAAATATTTTATTTTAATAATACTTTACTTATTATTTTTATATAAATAGAAATTTATAAAATTCATTTTCTAAAATAAAGGGATTTATTTTATTCCAAAAATTTTACACGACATTCAATAAATATTTTTAAAATGATTCTACGTCAAATTTTGTAAATCGTTCAATATGATTTAAATTATATTTTTCAGAAACTATAAATTTTAAAATAATATTTAATTATTATTATACCTTAAATTTTATTTTTATATATAAAATTTCATTTAAAAGACTTTACTATTTTAAAAATATTACTATATTTGGGATATAATGTTTCGGGTGACACTTGAGGATTAAAGTATAACGTTGTCACACTGAAAGTAAGTATTTGAGGATTTGACTGTTTCAAATGAGTCCGACCAATTATTAAAAGGTTACCAAATAAAGTACTATTTGTTCACGGGCGACTTTTATATAAAGTTTACGATGCGAGTCTGGGACGAATAGCTTGTGTTGGATTCTACCATGCGTGGTGTTTCGACTGCACTTGTAATGAAAAGCAAACTCGGAGGCTGCGGTCCGAGAGTCGACCTAGTGTTTAAGGTAGTTGTCCTACGACAGTGAGTTCTGCGGTTCAAGAGTCTGCGTAGGGTATGTGGCGCACATATAGACAAGTACTTGATCAGTATTACCACCTAGGTAGTGAGGGCAGTACAGGTTCTAAAAACTACGGGTTCCCTCTTGGTGATGCAGAGAGTGTAATCATCAGCTTTCATTTCAGCCCAGAGCCCCGTTTGAATAAACATATAATATAATAGAAGTTCGGGCCCAATTGAGCCTTGTGGGTGAGATGTAAACCTCATAAGATCGGTTCGGTCTACGAGTCGGTACTACGGTTACTTCTATTGGTGAGATGCAAGCCAATATAGAGTAGCGGTGTTATTAGGAGCCACGACTCGTGTGTTTATTATCTGTTTACGTGAAAAATGATTTTTAAAAATCAAATGGTTGCCAATGTCCCATCTTTTAAACCTTATCGTTTTCATCACCTCACATGTTGATTAATTGAAGTAAAAGAAACTTTATGTTACGGGATATCCTTTAATATTTTTATAAGCATATTATTTGTTATTCACATGATTATCTTATGTGTATGAGGTAATATTAGTTGAACGGTTTGGTTGTTGTCCCGCTCAGCGGTCTCTCTACTCTATATATTTGTGTAGGTCTAAGACGTTGGGGAATCAAGCGAGAGAGATTTAATAATATGTTTAGTTTAAAAATGAAATTTATATTCTGTACTAAGTGAATCAAGACTATGTAATTAATAGTCGTTTGTTGTAAGGATCCGTAGCGATCCGGATTTATTTACACTCTGATATAATTTTAATTAAATGACTTAGATAACTTTCCGCACTATCTATTATTTTAAGTTATCATAAATCCGGGTTGTTACAGTTGCTGATTTTGTTATGGTTATAAATACTGAAGATTTCGAGTGAGGATAATATGTTTTATTGAATTTACAATTCAAATTAATTGCAGGAATTTTTTGATTTCGTGACAGCAGGAAAGTCCATCAATTTCGTGACTGTTGTTTTAATTTTGTTATTAATACCATTGATTCGTGTTCAAATTGTTCAATTTTGATTGAAGCTTCTGATTTTGCATGGTTCAATTGAATATACGTGTATTATTGCTTTCAAGATTGAAAATTGAAATTATGAATATTACAATACTTGAATATAAACAATGAAATACTTGACTATGAACATTGAAATAACTACATATTGTTTGATAGCAATTATTTTTATGAAATACTCAGTTATTTTATTATGTTATTTCAATTATTGTATACTATTGTTACGGTTATTCTATATTTTATTATTCTAGTTATTTCATTATATCATTTAATGTGTTTTATAAACAGTTATTTTATAGTGTTTTTAAAGTTATTCTATCGCACATGTGATTATTGTATCTCAATTTTTGTAATTTCAACTAAACTCCTCTTTTTGTTTTGTCTTTCAGTGAGGTTTTGTTTTTTTGCTAGGGGCGCCTTCAATGATATGCATATGTTTCAATCTACATAGTATTCATTTAGTTATTTTAATACTTAAATAAGGTTATTGTATTTCAATTTGCATAGTTGTCACAATTGAACATACTGCATGTAATTGTTATTTATATCCAATTGTAAGGTGTTTATTCAGTTATTTGAATCCACAAATATAGTTATTGTAAGGTGTTAATCCAGTTATTATAATCTAAATAGTTATTATAATTGTTGTTTATTCAGTTATTGTAAGGTGTTTATCCAGTTATTTCATAATGTTAATTTAGTTATTTTATACTCTGTAGTATTTATTTAGTTATTGTTTCAAATGCAATTTTTAATTATTATATGATCGCGGTTATTATAGAAGAAATAAAGAATAAATATATTGCATAAATATATTGATTATATAAAGAAATTGAATATAAAAACATTGAACTACAGAAACTCAAGAACGAAGAAATTGAACGAAGAACGGAGATAATCAAATTGAACGAATAACGAAGAATACAAAGTCGAACGAATGGAATTTGAAAAAATAACTAAATGTCTTTGAAACAAAGAACAATACTTCATCATATAGATGTATAAAGCTTAAATAATTAATCCTCTTATTTTTTAATTCTGATCTCCTTGCATAACATTTGCCAGTTTATATATATTTTAATTTGAAAAAGATTATTGCATCTTATTATTTAAGTAGATATAAAACTTTAGCATCATATAAATTTATACGATAAATTTAAAGGTTTATGTTTTAAATTTGAAGCCAAAAACTCAGTATGAAGATGAGAAAAGATAGTCCCGTGATTTTCGCAGGATTAGTGTTTAGCTTAACCCTTTAGGTAGTAATTGTAATTAGGCCTTGTTGCCTGAATGTTTGTAACTACCTTTGCAAGAATTTTAGTAAGTGTTCGGGCCAAAAATTTGCACCTTCGGAATACCACGTGGCAAAATACGAGTGGACGGTCAAAAGGTCAGAAGTCAAAAGTCAACAACGTAAGGGTCCACGGTTCACGGATGAAAAGTCAAAGTCGAAGATTAAAAGATGGAAGTCAAAAATAGTCAAAGACCGTCAAGTCAAGCAAACCCAGGGTAATATAAGATGACGGGTTGAACAAAACATAAGAGTAAACAAACCATGGGCCACTTAAATCAAACAGGCCCAACGAACAAGAAAAGGGACTCAGCCCATATAAAGAGGAGGAAGCAACAGTTGTTGCACCTACAGAGGAGGAAACCCTCCTGAAGACCAGGAAATAAATGAGGAGAAGAATATAACTGCTGAGGAGGATGCAGCGGCTAAGGGAGGATTAAATACCAAGATCTTAAGCAATAAAAGAGAAGATTGAGGATTTGACCGTAACTGCCATAACGGTCCTGGAGCATTGAAGAGCAATTATGGCTCCACATTAAAGAGCAATAAAGAGGGGAATCCTAAGGAGGGAGACCACATATAAAAGGAGGAGGAGGAAGAAGGAAGGGGGTATCTCAGCACACCAACTCCAACACACACAACACCAAAACTCTAGCAATTATCTATAGATAAAACATTCCTATTTGTATTCTCTTCTTCATCCTTTTTCCGTTAATAGTGAAACTTTGGTGGGATTCCGACTCCCCCCGCAGTTTTTCCCACATCGGGTTTCCGCGTCACCAAACTTTGTGTGTCGTTATTTTCTTTCGTTGTTCCTCGTTCTCTAGTTTTATCTCGATTTCACCGACCCGTAGTTATAGGACGATTGCTTTGACCCGTAACTTAAATCGTAGACCCGGTAAATTTTTTACCAAAACATTTTGGCGCCCACCGTGGGGCAAAGTGATCATTTCCTATAAGCCAAATCCTACCGTGAAGCAAACTCGTGTCACCATGACCGGATCCGGCCAAAGTTCGTCCAGCAGTCAAGGAGCATCAACTCAGCTCATTGGAGGAAGGTTGTCCCCAGGATCAGCAGAGCTGGTTTTCACACTCCTCACCTTGGGTATCCCCACCAGCCAAGCGGTGAAACCCACGTTGCCAGTGTCTAGGCCCTCTCCGATGCCTAAAACCTCTGGGGTCACCAGCTCCTCCAAGGCCAGGAAAGAAAGCGTACCAACCAGAACCTTGACTCCAGGAGGATTCGTAGAAGAAGCTTCCAGTGGAGCGGGGTCACCAGACCTGATGCAGAGTATGCTCCAGGGAATCAATGCTCTGCGCCAAGCAGTAGAAACCCTGCAGAAGGACAACCAAGATATCAAGGCTCGGATCTCAGCAGCAGACAAGACCCCAATTGCATCGCTCCAGATGTCGCCAGAGATGCTGCCTCTGATGCCTAGGGGAGGACCCAGCACCCGTAGGGAATCAGCAGCTGGCAGGAAGACCACCAGAGAGGTCCCTTCAGAGTTGGTCACCAGACTGGAGCTAGGATTGGCTCCACCAAGCCCGGTTATTGAACCCCAAGGGTTGGGTTACTTGACCTATGGCCCTACACCCGGCAGATCTCCTACCACAGGTAACTTTCTCTCCAACATCGAAAGTCGAGAGACTAACTCACTATCTTCTGCAGGCACCCCTGTCCACCAGACGCCAGGATGGCAATTTGTAACTCCACCAGAGATGACCACCTTATCCAACAACCAGCCCTCTGGAGGAATGTGGACAACACCTACCCTCAACCAGCAGGCGTCAGAGTGGCAGCCCAGATACGTGACAGCAGCAGCACCTTTACCTCCTCCTCCTAGTAGTCAACACCCTGGAGGACCTTATGCAGGGAGTACTCCTTTCAACCTTTCTCCTCCTGTCTCTAACCCTTTTGCAGGAACAATTAGCACAGCAGATCAGCAACGCCAGGAACTGAAGGAACTGAGGGACCTGATCAACAAGATTCCTGGAATGCCACGCCCCCTGGAGTGAGCAGCTAGGGACAGCTACGCAGATTCACCCTTCATCGACGATCTAGCCTGTGTTGCTGTACCCAAGGGCTTCATGCCACCAGCCATGACGCTTTATGATGGCACTGCAGACCCCCTAGATCACATCAACCAGTACAAACAGAAGATGATGGTGGTAACCGCTACGGGGCCCCTGAAGGAAGCCTGCATATGCAAAGGGTTCGGCTCCACTCTGTCAGGGGCAGCCCTCCATTGGTTCGTCGGTCTGCCTAACCGAAGCATCACCTCCTTCGCTGACCTGCTCAATGCCTTCAACCAGCAGTTCGCCAGCAGCAGAAAACCAGAGAAGCAGACTTGTGATTTGTATCGGGTAGTGCAGAAGTTCGAAGAATCTACACGTGACTTCCTCAACAGATTCAACAAGGAGAAAGTCACCATCCCCAGATGTGATGTGCCCACCGCCATAGAAGCCTTCCGCCAAGGGCTCCACCAGGATTCAGACCTCTACAAAGACCTCACAAAGTATCCGTGTGCCACATTCGAGGATGTGCAGACCAAGGCGATGGAAGCCATCAGGCTAGAAGAGGATTCAGGCCCCAGAAGGGCTGCGTATGGTTATGTCACCAGAAAGGCGCCAGCAGAAAAGAGGGGTGAAAGATCAAAGCCCTATGACAGGAACGTGAGCAAAATTTCTGAGGAGAAAGACTGGAAGGACAATCCAGGATTGCCACCTAAAGTAAGTGAGTATGGGTTCTCTACCAACTTTGATGGGGTGCTCAAGGCTCTGAGGGAGTTAGGGCGCAGAGTCAGGTGGCCCAGGAGACAGGAGTACACCAATGACCGAAGAGACGCCAGCAAGAGGTACGAATTCCACGACGACATTGGACACCATACCGATGAGTGCGTCCAGCTCAGGAGAGAGGTTAAGTTCCAGTATGATCAGGGGAATCTGGATCACCTCATGTCCAGAAACTCTAGCGGAATAAATGCAGCAGATCAGGTATTGCCTTCTCCACCTCCAATATGTACCAGAATTGTCAACGTGATAACAGGAGGATCGGAATTATGCGGGCTGACCTACTCAGCAGCCAAGAGACATGCTTCTCAGACCAGAGGGGACAGACCAGAGCACTCCTGCAGAATCAGTTGCAAAGATCTTCCAGCTGTCACCTTTGACGAAACTGATGCAGAAGCTACTCCAGAGAGGCACCATGACGCATTAATAATTACTCTCTCCATAGGGAATTGTACCGTGAAGAAGATTCTGGTGGACACTGGGAGTTCAGTCAACCTCATCATGCTGGAAACTCTCCAGAACATGGGGTTTAGCGAGAAGGATCTAACGAGGAAGGCGGTTCCCTTAGTGGGTTTTAGTGGTGAGACCAAGCATTCTCTGGGAGAGATCACCATTCCTACCTATGCCGGAGGAGTGAACAAGCAAGTACGGTACCTAGTCATTGATGGACCCTCCACCTACAACGTGATTCTAGGAAGGCCTTGGATTCATGAGATGAAGGCAATCACCTCCACCTACCACCAGTGCCTGAAGTTCCCTACACCCTGGGGAGTGCAGAAGATCAACGGAGACCAAGGAGAAGCCAAGGATTGCTACAGGGTAGCTCTTAAGAAGACGGCGAGCCTCCCAGCATAGCAATTACAGAGCCTTCATCTGCCTTTGCAGGAGTACGTAGAGCCACCTCAGGCGGAGTTGGATGAAGTCAACTTGGACAAGCAACATCCAGAGCTAAAAGTGTTAATCGGATCAGAATGCACAGGTAATATCCGCCAAAACCTCATTGAATTATTAAAAACTAACATGGATTGTTTTGCTTGGTCGCATGATGATATGGTAGGTATAGATCCGAGCGTTATCACTCACAGGCTAAGCGTGGACCCAAGCTACAAACCAGTCCAGCAGAAGAGAAGGAAGTTTGCTCCAGAGAGAAATCAAGTCATAAATCAGGAGGTGGACAGTCTGCTGGCTGCTGGAAAAATCAGGGAGGTGAAGTACCCAGAGTGGTTATCTAACGTGGTGGTGGTCCCAAAGAAGAATGGCAAGTGGAGGGTGTGCGTCGATTTCACCGACTTAAACAAAGCATGCCCGAAAGATCCATTCCCCCTACCACATATAGATGCCATGGTAGATGCTACAGCAGGCCACGAGATGCTAACCTTTCTTGATGCATGGAGTGGGTACAACCAGATCAAGATGCATCCAGCAGACCAGGAGAAAACAGCCTTCAGGTCTGAGAGAGGTATATATTGTTACAATGTAATGCCTTTTGGTCTGAAGAATGCAGGTTCCACCTACCAGAGACTAGTCAACAAGATGTTCAGGAGACAGATTGGGGACACTATGGAGGTATATATTGACGACATGGTCGTCAAGTCAAAGCAAGCTTCGCAACATACAACACACTTGAAGGATACCTTCAACACCTTGAGGGAATACAAGATGAAGTTAAATCCTTCAAAGTGCACATTTGGAGTGTCATGTGGGAAGTTTCTGGGGTACATGGTGACCCAGAGGGGAATTAAAGCTAGCACAGAGCAGATCAAGGCCATCCTCCAGCTGGAATCCCCACAGAAGCCAAGGGACGTGCAAAGGCTGACTGGAAGAATTGCTGCTCTGAGCAGATTTATCTCCAGGTCTTCAGATAGATGTCGGCTGTTCTATGATGTCCTGAAGAAGGCCCAAAGGTTTGATTGGACAGTAGAGCACGAGAAGGCGTTCAGCGACCTGAAGCACTACCTCAGCACTCCACCTCTGCTGTCAAAACCAGAACCTGGAGAACCACTCTTCCTGTATTTATCAGTAACCGAGGTAGCAGTCAGCGCGGTATTAGTACGTGAGCACGAAGGAGCACAATGCCCAGTATATTATGTTAGTAAGTCTCTGCTTCCTGCAGAGACCAGGTACACATCCCTTGAGAAACTCATACTTGCACTTCTTACGGCATCTTATAATCTTCGACCTTATTTTGAATCGCATGCTATTTCCGTAGTAACAAGTTATCCACTAAAAACTATTATGAGAAAACCTGAGTTATCATGGAGAATGGCCAAGTGGTCTATACACTTGAGCGGCTTCGACCTAAAATTTGTCCCCAGAACAGCGATAAAATCCCAGGCGTTAGCAGACTTCGTATCCGACTTCAGCCCAGCACTGCAGACACAGGCAGAGAAAGATATCCTCCTCCTTGAGGAGGACAAAGGCGAACAGGTGTGGAAGCTAAATGTAGATGGCGCCTCCAACATGCGAGGATCTGGAGCAGGGTTAGTTCTGAAATCTCCTCAGGGGGATCTCATAGTCCAAGCAGTACGGTGCGAGTTCCGAACAACAAACAACGAGGCAGAATATGAAGCTCTAATCTTGGGTCTCCAGCTGGCTCTAGACCTCAAAATCAAGCGCCTAGAGGCTTACAGCGATTCCCAGCTAATAGTCAATCACATGAATGGTTCGTATGCAGCTAAGGACTCCAAGATGGTGTCTTACCTTGAAGTGGCAAAGGAGCTCTCCCTCAGGTTCGTAGCCTTCTCAATCAACCAAGTCCCTAGGGACCAGAACGTGGAAGCAGACGCCCTAGCCACCCTGGGGGCAACCTTCAAACCAGGCGTAGTTTCCACCATACCCATTGTCCATGTACTAGAGCCAGCAGTTTGGACAGGCACACAGGAGCACCAGATGCTGAGGCAGGAGGACAATTCACCAGACCAGGGATTGCAGTGGCTGCAGGAGGCAGGAGTCTGCAGCACCTCAGCAGAACAAGAAAGAATCCCAGACTGGAGAAAGACCTACCAAGAATGGCTGCAAAACGATATCCTGCCAGCAGACAAGAAGGAAGCCCGGAGTTTTAGAATGAAAGCGTCCAGGTACACCCTCATTGATGGTGTCATGTTCAAAAGATCAGCCGCTGGACCATACTTGAGGTGCCTAAGTCAGCAGGAGGCAGAGGTGGTTATGCATGACCTCCACAGTGGTGAGTGTGGAAATCATGCAGGGGGCAAGAGTCTATCCAACAAAGCACTCCGCCAAGGTTACTATTGGCCAACAATGCGCAAGGACGCGAGGGAATATGTTAAGAAATGTGACGCCTGCCAGAGACATGCACCGGTCAATCACCAGCCAGCAGAGCCGTTGCACCCAGTAATTTCTCCCTGGCCCTTCATGAAATGGGGGATGGATATTGTGGGCAAGCTACCGAGAGCCCCAGGAAACAAGGTTTTTATGTTGGCCATGACTGACTACTTCTCCAAGTGGATAGAAGCAGAAGCATTCCCTCAGGTGACTGAGAAGCAGGTTATATCCTTCATAAAACGTAACATTATCTGCAGGTTTGGCATTCCTTCAGAGATCATCTGCGACAACGGATCCCAGTTTATTGGCAACAAGATGGAGGCCTACTGCGCCAGGTGGAATATCACACTAAGCAAGTCTACCCCCAGAAACCCTCAGTCTAATGGTCAGGCGGAGTCTAGCAACAAAATTGTGATAGACAACCTGAAGAGAAGGCTGGAGGAGGCAGGGGGCAAATGGGCAGAAGAACTCCCCTTGGTGCTGTGGTCTAACAGAACTACACCCAAGGTGGCTACAGGACAAACACCTTTCAGTTTGGTCTTTGGTGCTGAGGCGGTCATCCCTTCAGAGGTGAGAGTGCCTACTCATAGATACAGATGCATAACCGAAGGCAGGAACCAGGTAGAGATGGCAAGCAGCTTGGATACTATAGATGAGCTCAGAACCGATGCTCAAATAAGGATGGCCTCCTACAGACAAACAGTCGCCAGAAGTTACAACAAGAATGTCAGAGTCAGAATCCTGCAGGAAGGAGACCTAGTCCTCAGAAAAGTCTTCCAGAACACCAGGAATCAACGAGCAGGAAAATTCGCTTACAATTGGGAAGGACCCTATCAAATAGAGAAAGTAGTTGGGAACGGAGCCTACCGACTTATGACCATGGAGGGGAAGATCATCCAAAAGCCATGGAACATCGTACACCTAAAGAAATACTTCTTCTGAGTGGGCCACAGCCGCCAGCAATCTGGGCCACTGCCGCCAGAAACATGGGCTACAGCCGCCAGAAACGTGGCATCTATTCTGCCAGGTGCACCTCCACCAGAACCCAGGTTTAATCTTTTCAAACCTCGCAAACACGTATTTAAATTTTCCTATCATTCTTCTGTTTTCTTTTCTTTCTTTTAGCAAAATTCAAATTTTTTCCCGCATAATTAAATCAGATAAAATTTTGATTTCCTTTTTACATGGGTCGACAAAATTCAATTTTCTTTGGCATTAAGGTTTGATTTTCTTATTGCGTACATTTTCGAAATTTAATTTTCTCTTTCCATATATTTTCGAAATTCGATTTTTTGCTTCCACATATGTCTTCAAATATTGTGTTCCCTATCTTTGCCAATATTTTGTCAGTTTTCTCAAACTAAGTGCTGGTGACTAATCTGGTGGAGTGTACAATTTCTACAGAGGGCGTGCGTCTGTGACTAAGTGCCTATAACCGGGACATTACAGTCTCCTGCGCCACTTAGCACCCACGCAATGCGTGGCACCTCCGACTGAGTGGGCGAACTAAACCCCAGGCCACCACTATATCAAAGGTCGACCATACAAACATAAGGCATGCATACAACAGAAGGTAGTTAGACAAAACTACAACAAACGATTACAATCAGACGCAAACAATCATGATCCAAAGCAAACATTTACGACCTTCTGCTACGGCACGAAATGCCACAAAATACTAACACACGTCGCTCCCCTGAGCAAAGGTGAAGTCATTACAGAATTTTTTGCAAACACTAACAAATCGGAAGTTCATGCCATGCAAGATTCACAAGCCGAAAACAAAGGAGGAGTAACATCACTCCAGCACAACTTGGTCCACAGACCGAACATTTTCCTCTGGTGGAGGCAGAACTATAGCAGGTTCTCCTGCAGAAACCTGGGTCTCTGATGAACAACAACAGAATCTCCCCCAGGGTCATCAAGACATCCTGCTGGTCCACGCTCTCTTGCCCATCAGCCTCCTGATCAGCAATGAGAAATCAGCGGACTCCATCAGATCCTCCGCCTCCACATCAGAAAGAGCATCCAGGTCAGGCGCCACAGGAAATTCCTCATCCAGTCACTTCTTCTCTACAACCAGATTCCTCCGCCAACAATCTGCGAACCAAGTCCAACTCCTTCAGAGAACCTTCTTCTAGCACAGACCTGGGACCAGGAAGTAGCATATGATCCAGGAAAGTCATATCCTCTGCAGACTTACCAAAGCCTTCAGGAAATTTGAGCGCCACTTCAGCAGAAACCTCATCAACGGATCTGGGGGCAGAATAAGAGGTAGACTTATAAAGGTCTGCCACCAGAGGTCCACTCTCTGCAGGAGTAATTTCTAAGAGAGGGGACAGATCACGCCTTCTTCTAGAACCAGCAAGCTAAGGCCAGCAGAAGCAGAGCCGACTGCCTACAATGGAGGCAAACGGAAATTCCCGCCTAAGATGAGCTTAGTCGGAAATTTGGGGTCATTTGTTCGGGCCAAAAATTTGCACCTTCGGAATACCACGTGGCAAAATACGAGTGGACGGTCAAAAGGTCAGAAGTCAAAAGTCAACAACGTAAGGGTCCACGGTTCACGGATGAAAAGTCAAAGTCGAAGATTAAAAGATGGAAGTCAAAAATAGTCAAAGACCGTCAAGTCAAGCAAACCCGGGGTAATATAAGATGACGGGTTGAACAAAACATAAGAGTAAACAAACCATGGGCCACTTAAATCAAACAGGCCCAACGAACAAGAAAAGGGACTCAGCCCATATAAAGAGGAGGAAGCAACAGTTGTTGCACCTACAGAGGAGGAAACCCTCCTGAAGACCAGGAGATAAATGAGGAGAGGAATATAACTGCTGAGGAGGATGCAACGGCTAAGGGAGGATTAAATACCAAGATCTTAAGCAATGAAAGAGAAGATTGAGGATTTGACCGTAACTGCCATAACGGTCCTGGAGCATTGAAGAGCAATTATGGCTCCACATTAAAGAGCAATAAAGAGGGGAATCCTAAGGAGGGAGACCACATATAAAAGGAGGAGGAGGAAGAAGGAAGGGGGTATCTCAGCACACCAACTCCAACACACACAACACCAAAACTCTAGCAATTATCTATAGATAAAACATTCCTATTTGTATTCTCTTCTTCATCCTTTTTCCGTTCATAGTGAAACTTTGGTGGGATTCCGACTCCCCCCGCGGTTTTTCCCACATCGGGTTTCCGCGTCACCAAACTTTGTGTGTCGTTATTTTCTTTCGTTGTTCCTCGTTCTCTAGTTTTATCTCGATTTCACCGACCTGTAGTTATAGGACGATTGCTTTGACCCGTAACTTAAATCGTAGACCCGGTAAATTTTTTACCAAAACAGTAAGGTTAGGATTGACAGACCCAAATGGATTAATGGGCAATTAATTCTCGAAATATTATCACATTTACATTTTATAGAGTATCGGTTTATTAGAACTCAACAATAAAACCGTTTTTTCAATTATCGTTACGCCTCAGATTTCAAACAGTTAATTAGTTTAATTACTGACTTAATACAATTTAATAAACATAATTAACAAATACGAGTAATACGCAAATTAAATCCTGATTAATCTGCAACAAGTAGACAATCAAGATTTATCATACAAATCGATGCAAATTAAAAGAAAAAAAATCCGGAAATGAGTCGGGTCAATTGGGTTTTTCGACCCACCCATGGGTGAGTAAAAAAATCCACTCGACTGGCCCATCGGCGGGTCGAGTGGTTTTGGGTGAGTCGAAAATGCCACTCGACCCGACCCATTTCCGGATTTTTTTTTTTAATTTTCATCGATTTGTATGATAAATCTTTATTGTCGACCCATTATTCGATTTCATTCGATGAATGTCATATACGGCAAAACAGAGATTCATAAGTCGACCTAAACCGATAATCTATCCCGATATACGATATGAATCGATTTAATTGCGTAAATAAGTAAAAGTCGCGAAAAAAATCGAAGAATCCTATAAACTTTTCATTTTGAATGAATATATTATTAACATGCTTGGATTATAGATACAAGAAGACTAGTATAAATATATGATTTTGAAGAATAGTATAAATATATGATTTTGAAGAATAGTATAAATATATTACAAGGATGATTTTGAATGAATCCACACAATCGATATATGACATATTACAATCGAAATGAATAGTATAAATATATGACATAAATCCACACAATCGAAGAATAGTATAAATATATAATTTTGAATGAATATACCAAATAGTGTAAATGTTTGAATGATTTGCATTAACAATTCAACATGCAATATATAGGACTAGAGCCTAGGATTTAGTTATTACAATTACTTGATACTGATTGATGCTAATTAAAAGAATCAAGGAGATTAGTTAACATATTTACTTGATACTAGTTGATACACAAAATATACACAATATACTGATGAATGAGGACGTCAATGTATTTGGTCGCCTTTCTGGTTGATAGAATAGGGCCAAATAACCAAATTGATAAAAAAAAAGTGGTTCAAAGGTGACGGATTGGTAAAAGAAGTATCGTCGGCGCCGAATTGGTAAAAAAAAAGTGGCACCCAAGTGACGAATAAGTAAAAAAAATGTCACCGGTGCCAAATAGGTAAAAAAAATGGTACCAAAGTGACAAATTGGTAAAAAAAAATATGATCGTGTTACGGATAAAAAAATTAACCGATGCAAGATATTGATAAAAAACGTAATCGGTGTCAAATTGTTACGGATTAAAAAAAATTAATCGATGCGACACTATTTAGAAATTAATGTTTATAAAATAAATTACTTGACATTTTGGGTCGGTTTAGATTTTTTCAAAGTGTGCAAATATTGTCACATAGGTCCGTGTTTACGGTTCTTACGATATGGTGTAAAAAATTTAGACATGTCGAAACTCAATCCACGATCCATTTGACTCGAACCCGAAAAGACTCATTAATCTAGGATCGAAATCTGACTCGACCCATATTGTAACCCGACCAATTTAACAGATCTAAAATCTTCTAATAAAAAAAAATCTGTACGGTGACAAAAAAACAAAAACAAATTTTCGTCTATTCTACATTATCATAGCTCATACAACTCTAAATAAGTCAACATCACAATCAAATGAGTCATCTAGACGAAAAATTGTTTTTGTTTTTTTTTTCACCGCACGGAATTTTTTTGATGAGAAGATTTTAGATCCGTTAAATTAGTCGGGTTACATTATGGGTCGAGTCGGATTTTGATCCTAGATTAATGGGTCTTTTTGAGTTCGAGTCAAATGGATCGTGGATCGAGTTTCGACATGTCTAGATTTTTTACATCATATCGTGAGAACCGTAAACACGGACTTTTGTGACAATAATATCGGCACACTTTGAAAAAAAATCTAAACCGACCCAAAACGTTAGGTAATTTATTTTACGAACATTAATTTCTAAATAGTGTCGCATCGAATAATTTTTTTTAATCCGTAACAATTTGGCACCGATTACGTTTTTTACCAATTTCTTGCATCGGTTAATTTTCTTAAATCCGTAACACGATTATATATTTTTTACCAATTCGCCACTTCGGTACCACTTTTTTACCTATTTGACACCAACGACATTTTTTTTACCAATTCGTCGCTTCGGTACCACTTTTTTTTTTACCTATTTGCCACTTTGAGCCACTTTTTTTTTTACCAATTTGGTTATTTGGCCGATAGAATATATTACCAAGATGATAAGAATCATCAATTTCCTATAAAGCAAAGATAACATGCCTGCTATAAATAAATTACAATGTGAAAGAATATAGGTAAACAATAGATAATGGAAGATAGGATGCATCTGGACAGGATATGTGAATCAGGGAGAATGATTCTTAACAAATACGTCCAATTGTAGCATGATCGATCGATTAACCCCGCTTGTGGAAGTGTAAAACTCGTTCCTCAAGGTTAGTGAAATAAGAAACCCAATATTTTAGAAAATTGATTTATAATACTCGATTTGTAATTTTGATTTTCTAGAGAGATGAAACAGAAATAAATAATGAAATGCTTTTGGAGTTTCTATAATAAGTTGTGGCTTTTAATGAGAATGATTGTGTGGATTTATGTCGAGTTTTTTAAACGGTTTTTAAAAAAATGTTTCCTTTGAGACGAGTTTCAAAATAAAATACCAAACAAGTTTTTTAAAATATGAAGCAAAAAAAACCACGTAATACGTGTCAATTAAAACACGGTTTCCAAAAAATTCGATTTGGTGGAGTCGGTTTCAAAATTAGAAATCGTGAATATTACCGACTTCATGAATCGAAAATATTAGAAACAAAAAATAAAAAATAAAATCTATTGAAGGGCAAAGTCGTCATTTTACGTAATTAACGGCGACGGTAAAAAGTAAAGCGTCGACGACAATGTCACAAAGAGTAGCCCCCATTTATGCAATGGATCTTGCTAATCATCAATATATATAATTAAAGGAGACTTTTTTTAAATTTTAAAATCAATATTAACTATATAATTATTATTTTATTTCCGGGTTTTGGATAAATATGAGGTTAGAAGTAGACTTCTTAATTCTAACCTAAGACGGATTTTGAGTGAAAGTAGAATTCTTTTTATAAACAACACAAGTCTACTAATTACTAATTACTAATTACATTACAATAATTACTATACGCAACACGGGTAATATGTCATATTATATATAACAATAACAATAATGCATGAGCTTAAACTTGATTGATTATGTAACACGTAAAGATGATTATCATTATATTGAGTATATATTATTGTTGATTATTATTAGTAATAGTATAAAATACTCTATAAATTTTGATTGAAAGTAGAATTCGTACTTCTAACTTTATATGACGGATTTTTTAATGTACATAATTTTTTAAAATAAATTTAAACATGTTGGGTCAAAATACTGAATACGTACGGGTCGGTTTAATTACGGGTCCTGTTATATGGTCCGAAACGGGTATGGTCAGAATACGGATAGTTTCGAATGTCGATTTTTTACATCTTTTTATTTAATTTAATAGTACTTCGTATTATTTTTATACTCCTTAATTATGATGTTATATTTCAATTATTTAAACAAATATTCATCGCACATACTTTATATTTCAATAAATTTTTTAAATTCTTTTATAAATAAAAGATAAAAAATTAAGTGAATATTAGTTTATATTTTTAATTAAAATATCGAGTCATAGTTCAAGATTTAAAGATCTTGACTCTTGACTTACGAAAAAACAAGTTGGGCATGTCGGGTCAGGTTTTGTCTTATAGTAATAAACAACACAAGTCTACTAATTACTAATTACATTACAATAATTACTATACGCAACACGGGTAATATGTCATATTATATATAACAATAACAATAATGCATGAGCTTAAAATTGATTGATTATGTAACACGTAAAAATGATTATCATTATATTGAGTATATTGACTATTATTGATTATTATTAGTAATAGTATAAAATACTCCATTATAAATTTTGATTGAAAGTAGAATTCGTACTTCTAACTTTATAAGACGGATTTTTTTAATGTACATAATTATTTAAAATAAATTTAAACATGTCGGGTCAAAATATTGAGTACGTACGGGTCGGTTTAATTACGGGTCGTGTTATATGGGTCCGAAACGGGTTATGGTCTGAATACGGATAGTTTCGAATGTCGATTTTTTACCTCTTTTTATTTATTTTAATAGTACTTCGTATTATTTTTATACTCCTTAATTATGATGTTATATTTCAATTATTTAAACTAATATTCATCGCACAGAATTTATATTTCAATAAATTTTTGAAATTCTTTTATAATTAAAAGATAAAAAATTAAGTGAATATTAGTTTATATTTTTAATTAAAATATCGAGTCATAGTTCAAGATTTAAAGATCTTGACTCTTGACCTACGAAAAAACGAGTTGGACAAGTCGGGTCAGGTTTTGTCTTATAGTAATGTTGAGTATTATTTAACACGAGAGCACAACTTTTGTCTCATATGTGCAACTGTACAAGAGAGTAAGTTACTAAAAATGCTAGATGATTTAAGTTAAGATTAGACATAAAATTATATTCAAATAAAAGGATAATAAAAGGATGATATAGTGCATGTGATGAGAGAAAAATACTAATTAATATTTATTTATTTTGGGAAAATGTAAGCATTATATTAATAGCTTAGGAAGAATTACAAAAATTGTTCCCTACAACCAATTCTCACAAACCTATTCGAAATAACTGACATCAACAGCATTACATATATTTCTCCACTTGACTCAATTTGCAATGACTTAACAAAAAACAATGTCTAGCTCTAACTTCATCTTGGATTGCTTTTAACACCTGCTCCGGTCTGGGCAACCATTGCTCGTGCTTACTGAGATTTCGAGCTCTCCAAATGTGATAAATGAGTGCTATAATGCTACACCCAACAAGTCTCCTGTGACCAGCATTCTCAAAGTGCTCCAATCGCCACCAGTTCACAACATCACTTTCGTTTATGCATACTGACAGCCATCTAGACAGAAAAAACAGACACTTCTTGCTGTAAGGACAATGAAAAAACACATGCCCATGATTTTCCTTACATGTACCACACAACCAACACTCTTCTCTAGATTTAATTCCCCAAGTTGCCAATCTATCATTTGTTTGAAGTCTCTTATGCATCATTAGCCAGCCAATAAACAAATGTTTAGACCTGATCAACTTATGCCAAACCATGTCACTCCACTCTACATCCTGTCTCGCTTCCCTCAACTGTAATACCCTAGAAATTCTAATGCAAAACAGTGGCGGAATCACTGTCGATGGGATTGAAACACATTGATGTCTAATAGATTATTGTATGATCAAAAGGTAAGTCTGAAACAACTGCCACTTTTCCTAAAAAGGGCGAAAATAAAACTTCCAAAATCCGGTAAAACAATCCATAAAACGAAACAACATTAATAATAATAAACATGAGTAGGATCATGACTACTCGCTAGCTTAAACCCGATCCCGCAAAACAGATAACCTGCCATGTTAAACATAACAGCCACAATTCAGTGGGGAGCAACTCAGGCAGTTCTCCCAGCCATATTACATAATATATAAGCAATAGAAGTATAATATATGAAAATAGATTAAACTCAAAGCATTATATATATCAAAAGAAATTCAAAACCAGAAAACTATTCAGCAGCCTAACGGCGTCAAAACGAATAATGGAATATAAAACCGATGATAAGTACAGCTTTTACTACTAGAGATATGTCAAAACAACACCGAAGTGCCCACTGGTTAAGGAACTCACTGGTTAAGGAACTCAGTACCCACGAAGCAACTCCTAAGCCTCACTGGTTAAGGAACTCAGTGCCCACGAAGCAACTCCTAAGCCCTCTCACCAGACAACTCAAACTATAATAGAACTGCGTTCAACGAGGTCCTAGCCTAAGTACATGCGCATGACTCCTGAGCATAAACGATACCCAGTTCGACAATCAATGTATCCCTGACGCAAATACACTGACCATATAGCTGATGGCAACAAACAACATATCCTAGACTTATATACTGTACATTCTCATTTCCAACATTATTCCATATTCAAACCAATAAATATTTTATCCGAAGATATCTTAAATATTCCCAAAATAGTAACCTTCCAAATATAGAAACTTTCTTCAAATATTAACTTTCCAAAATAGGTGTTCTTATAATTAGATATCGTTTAATATATGAGTTATGTAAAATATTTAATATTAGGCTTTGAGACATAAACATTATATTTATTAGATAAATGTAAAATTAATGATTAAAAGTCAAGGAAATTAAAAATCATAATTATTTCTAAAATGGTTGGAGTTTAAGTAATTAAAAGAAATAAATTATAAGTTTACCGATTTTTCAGAATTTCACTGTCTTACTATAAAATTCATAATTAAATCATTAAAAATCAAAACGACATAAGATCAGTGAGGTTGAAATCTTTAGAAGGTTAACTACAATTTTTGTTTCTGGATAAAATCGAAATTCTTGAGTTAACAGGGGTTTTTATTCGAAATTTTATAAACTGACAAAATCCGACACCCGATCGTATTTTCTTAATAAAACATGTTTAAAAGTTTATTTTGAAACAAATCTAAATGGAACATTAACTATACTCTTTAACATTAATGTACGTAATTTACCGAAATTAAATTAAAATTTTATCATAGGTTTTAAATTAGGTTTTACAATAACTGACAGATTCGCGAACTAATCCGTCACAGTTTCATAAACGATTTATTGTGACTAAACTACTTGGATCTATTTTACGAACCTTAACAGACGTATAATAGACTTAAAATAAACAGTAGTCTCTTTTCAAACTTTTCGAAAATAAAGTCATTAAGTAGGAGTAATAAATCATAAAACAACACTAATCGTTTCTGAAACATGCAGTAATTATGTTAAAAACAATAAAACTTCCAATTTGATATTTCATACTAAAATCACGAAAATTAAGTGATAAATTATTATTTGTATGTTTTAGTCTCGGCCTTATAATAATTTAGTAGATTCGATGCACGAAAAATTATAGCATGCAATTTGTAACATTAAAACGATAGAAAAAACATGTGAGAAATCGATTAAAACTATTATCATAATAATATACTTCGTAGTAAAACAGGTCTAATAGTAAAAACATGATTTTTAACATTACTACAAGCAACTACGACATATATATCACGCAATACCGAGTCGTGCCATCATTGTTACCTTGTTAGTCTTCGAGATCTGAATCGACAATGTACTCGTCTGCCTCGGGATCCTCCAATTAGCCTACAAAACGGTATATATATGGTGTTACGACCATATAAAATCTATTCTACAAATTAAGAACTACGTGGAATAAGAGTAATTGAATTACCCTAAGTTTAGAACGAATTAGGGTCGAAACGGAGACCGCAATATTGGAACTTGGTACGGAGATAGTCCGCCTCAAAGGATCGCACAAACAAAGCTTTGGAAAAGAAAAGATCGAAGGAACAGAAGATGATGAAAGTTACTGTACTTTTTTTTTGTAAAGATGAAAGAGGAGGTTAAGGTTACGTAAAACAAATATAATGAGTGTTAAACTAAGAGTTTGATACTAAATAGAAGAATAAAAGAGAGGTGGAGTAGGATTAGAAGTAGGAGAGTAGGAGATTGCTAACAAAGATAAAAAAATGAGATAGTTTAAGCATGTGCTTAAATATATAGTGAAGCAAAGTCCAAATAACCGACTAACTCCAGAACTTTAAATACTGGACTCAATTCGGATCCAAAATAATTTACGGGTCGACGAAAGAGATGGGAATTGAGTATAGAGTTACGATATAATTGTAACAGAAGTCGGTTTTATAATAATAAAATAGCGGGTGTTACAACCTTCCCCACTAAAAAAAGTTTCGTCCCCGAAACTTGTAGGAACGAAAAGAGAGTGGAAAGGAAATGAGTATACCTTACTCAAACAAATGGGGATGTTTGGTTAACATTGAAGATTCGGCCTCCCAAGTCTCCTCCTCAAAGCGATTACACCTCCAAAGAACTTTCACCAAGGGAACAACCTTATTTCTTAGTCGTTTCTCCTTTCTATCGGTGATACGAATAGGTCTCTCCTCATAAGTCAAATCTGGTTCTAACTCGAGGATCTCAGGTTTCAGCACATGTTCGGGATCACTAACGTATCCACCTAACTGAGAGACATGGAACACGTCATGCACCTTACCCATAGAAGCAGGCAATTCCAGCTTATATGCCACCACACCGATTTTCTCTACTATGGGATATGGTCCAACAAACTTAGGGCTAAGCTTACCCTTTATCCCAAATCTCTTCACACCTTTCATCGGCGAGACTAGGGGTGTAAACGAGCCGATCTGAGCTCGAGCTCGGGTGGGCTCGGGTTCGGCTCGTAAATTTGAACTCGAGCCGGGCTCGGCTCGAAGCTCGGTGAGCTCAAAAAATTGAAGCTCGAGCTCGGCTCGTAAAAAGCTCGAGTTCGGCTCGAGCTCGTATCAAGCTCGTTTTCCTTTTTATATTTTCGTCGCTTTATAAATATATATAACTAAAAATAACTTTATTAAAAGTAAAAAAAAAATATTGTTACAAAATTTTAAAGTATAATAATTATAAATATCAAATAAACATGTATTTTGAATTATTAGAATTAAAAAGTTATTAAACTTATAATGTAAAAAACTAAAAAAACGAGCCCAAACGAGCTTCCGAGCCGAGCCTTACTGAGCTCGGGCTCGGCTCGGATTTGAACAAGCTCGGCTCGAGCTCGAGCTCGAGCTCGTTTTGACCGAGCTTGAGCCGAGCTTTGACCGAGCCGATTCCGAGGGCTCCACGAGCCGGCTCTGATCTTTAACACCCCTAGGCGAGACCTTCAAAAATACCAGGTCACCAACTTCAAACTCAAGGGGTCTTCGACGCACATCAGCATAAGACTTCTGACGATCTTGAGCAACCTTCATTCTGGAACGAATCAACTGCACCGCATCCACAGTCTCGGCTAAGAAATCAGGTCCTAAAGTCTTCACTTCTCAAGGTTCATCCCAACACACGGGACTACGACACTTTTGACCATAAAGTGCTTCGAACGGAGCCATCTTGATAGAAGCATGATAACTGCTGTTGTAAGAGAACTCAACCAACGGTAACTGTCGGTCCCAGCTACCTTGAAAATCCAGGGCACAAGCACGGAGCATATCCTCCAAAATCTAAATAGTTCTCTCAGATTGGCCGTCTGTCGTAGCATGAAAAGCAGTACTCATCAACAACTGACTTCCCAAAGCACTCTGTAAAGCCTTCCAGAACTTAGAACAGAATCTCGGGTCTCGATCAGACACGATTTCTAATGCCACACCATGATGTCGAACCACCTCAGCAACATATACTTCAGCAAGTCTTTCCAAACTCCAGGTATCACGAATAGGAACAAAGCGTGCACACTTGGTCAAACGATCAACTATTACCCAAATACCGTTTCTACCATTTACGGTTCTAGGCATTGCCATAACAAAGTCCATCGCGATACACTGCCATTTCCATTCAGGCACAGGTAATGGCTGTAGCAAACCACCCGGTCTCTTATGCTCAAACTTCACCTGTTGACAAGTTAAGCACTTACTTACATAGGCAGCAATATCGTCTCTCATATATGGCCACCAAAACTGCAGCTTCAGGTCCTTGTACATCTTATCACCTCCAGGATGCACAGAATAAGGAGTCTTATGAGCTTCATCTAGAATCTGCTTCCTTAATTCCTCATCAGCAGGAACGACCCAACGATCCTTGAACTTCAAAGCACCATTTGAATCTTCATTGATGTCAGCGGCCTTACCTAGACCCATCTTGGTTCGAATACCAACAATAAATGAGTCCGACAACTGCTTCTCACGAATCTCTCGGAATAAAGCAGGTTCAGCAGTGGTTATACCTTCAGGAGTGGTTAAGCAGATCGATGCAATTTGCCGAACTTTTTTATGGGAGGGGGGCAGTACTTACACGAGAACCCCACTGGTTGCCTGGAAACGGATCTGCGTACCGTTTTGGGAAGGAGGCCTCAACATCACACAGAACTACTATTGGAACAAGGCTGCTTTGGTAAGATGTCTTGGTGGATCTATAATCAACCGGATAAGGTGTGGGTACAACGGATACATGCGACATACTTAAAAGGAAAACCATGGCTAGAGTACAAACCAAACACTGACTCGAGTTGGAGTTGGAGGAAGATCTGCCAAGTTAAAGAGTTATTTAAACCAGGTTATGAGACAAATAAGTGGACCATGATGAAGAAGTACACCACAATCAGAGGTTATCATTGGTGTAGGGAAAAGGAAGAGGAGACGGACTGGTTCAGGCTGGTATGGGGGAAATGGTCTATACCAAAGCATCGAATGATAGTATGGATGCATCAATATGGAGCTATGAATACCAAAGTGAAACTGCACAAATTGCAAATCACGACGGACGACAAGTGCCTCCTATGCTACGACGAACCTGAGGACATGTCACATCTTTTTTGTAAGTGTAACTACAGCAGGAGAATTAAGGAAGGGATTGAAGCTTGGCTAGGGATTAAAATTGAGGACAATTTAAGCAATACTTGGCGCAATAACCTGAGAGGTACAAAGCTGAAACGAGGCATAGTGAATGGAGTTGTTAATGCACTGATTTATGGAATATGTTAGCAAAGGAATCGAAGTAGAATGGAAGGTAGTCTGATGAAGCCTAGGGACGTGAGCAGTATGATCATAAAAGAAATGAGTCGGTATATCAAAAACATTCCTAAAGGCAAAATGACAAGTCGAGATAGGAATTTTGTCGATAGAATTACAAAATCTTGTATATGACTTGATTGATTATTAATACAAATTACTTACACTTCCCCCAAAAAAAAAGCAGGTTCAGCAACCAGGGCACTAACACACTCATCATCACCGTCCATCTCCACACCTATTGTGAGCTTATCAAACTTACGAGCCAACTCTTCAGTTAGACAAGGATGAGAAACAAGGGCATGAATATTTTTCTACTTAAGGCATCTGCCACAACATTAGCCTTCCCCTCGTAGTACACCAGTTCCAAATCATAGTCACTGGCCAATTCAACCCAACGTCTCTGTCTCGCATTTAAATCTTTCTGTGTAAAGAGATATCGTAGGCTCTTATGGTCAGTATGCACCTTGCACTTCACTCCATATAGTTAATGTCTCCAAATCTTGAGGGCATGTACAACAACAGCCAACTCCAAATCGTGAGTAGGGTAATTCACCTCATGAACTTTCAATTGTCTGGAGGCATAAGCGATCACCTTACCACCCTGCATAAGGACACAGCCCAAACCAAACTTGGAAGCATCACAGAATACTTCAAAACCAACACCTTCGTCCGGTAGAGTCAAAACTGGAGCAGAAGTGAGTCTCTTTTTAATTTCGAGAAAAGCATCTTCACAGGCTTCAGACCAAATAAACTTGGATTCTTTCTTCAATAACTGAGTGATTGGACGAGCTATCTTAGAGAAATCTTGCACAAATCTTTGGTAATAGCCTGCAAGGCCCAAGAAACTACGGATCTCACCGACATCAGAGGGGCTATTCCAATCAGCAATGGCCGAAATCTTAGCTGGATCGACCTTGATACCGTCTTTCGTGACTACATGACCTAAAAAGGCAACTTCAGGTAGCCAGAACTCGCACTTAGAGAATTTAGCAAACCACTTTTCACTCCTTAGGATGCCTAGGACGATTCTTAAATGCTCAATGTGCTCATCTTCAGACTTGGAATAAATCAGGATGTCATCAATAAAGACAACGACACACTTATCCAAATACTCACGAAATGTGCGATTCATCTGATCCATAAAGACAGAGGGGCATTGGTTAGTCCAAATGGCATTACTTTGAATTCGTAGTGGCCGTACCTCGAACTAAAAGCGGTTTTAGGAATATCCGACTCTCGAACTGGGATCTGATGATAACCAGACCGTAAATCGATTTTGGAAAACACAGAAGCACCTTTCAACTGGTCGAACAGATCATCAATTCTATGTAAAGGATACTTGTTCTTGACTGCAACCCGATTGAGCTCTCGGTAGTCAATACATAACCTCATAGTACCGTCTTTCTTCTTTACAAACAGTACAGGAGCACCCTACGGGGAAGAACTAGGACGAATAAAGTCCTTCTCAATCATTTCATCGAGTTGTTTGCACAATTCTTGCAATTCAGCGGGAGCCGTTCTATAGGGAGCTTTGGCAATTGGTCCAGTACCTGGTACGAGTTCAATGGTGAATTCAACATCTCGCTCTGGGGAATACCAGGTAATTTTTCAGGAAACACATCGGGGTATTCACTCACAACGCGTACCTCTTCAAGTTTAGGTAGCTCCAGAGTTTTAGTCACAGAGCATAAAAATACTTGACAACCCTTCCTCTGTAAACTCAGCATCTTCATAGCGGATATAATCTTAATACCCTTTTGACGTCTGCCACCTCGATACATGACACGAGCACCATCAGAATCTTTCAAAGATATTTTCTGGTCTCGACAAAGGAATCTTGCATCATAATGAGCCAACCAATCCATACCGAGGATTACATCGAACTCAGCCAGAGGGAATTCGAGTAATGTAGTAGGGAATACCACATTAGCAAACAAGAGAGGGACATCCACATATGCCTTGGCAGACGAAAGGATTTCTCCAGAAGGTAAGGATATAGAGATCGATTCAGCTGGGGTGGATACTAAAGAAGCTTTGACAGCAAGACTAGGAGATATAACAGACACGGATGCACCAGTATCGAACAAGATAGAAGCTCAAAAACCAGAAATCAAAAACATACCCGTAACAACATCGGGATTTGCCTCAGCTTCAGCTCGACTCATCAGAAACAAACAGCCTTTACGACGGGAGGAACCACAGCACCAGAGGCAGTAGCAGTAGCAGTAGTTTCAGCTGTCTTCTTAGGACACTGGTTTGCCTTGTGTCCAACCTCCTTGCAGACATAGCATGTAATCACCGATCTATCATAGTTCTTTCCTGGGTGGAAAGCCTTCTTGCACCTGTAGCAGGTCATATCCTTCTTCTCAAAACGTCCCGGGGTAAACGGTTTCTTAGAACCAGCACCTGAATGAGATAGGTAGCATCAATTACTAACACAAAAGAGGGGAGAAAAGAAGGATTAAGAAGAAAGGATGTGAACAGACCTCCACTTGGCTGGAACCGCTTAGCTGAACCAGCATTAGAAGAATAGGAAGAAGTGAATGGCCTTTTATAGCCAGAAGAAACAGGAGCAGTAGCGTCCTTCATTCGTTCTAGGGACTTCTCAGCCCATAGTGCAGCATTATACATCTTCTCCACTGTATCAGCTTCGCGGGGAATAGTGTGAGCAATGTCTGGTCTCAAACCTTTCCTAAAGAAGAACACTCTTTGAGCCTCGTTTGGTAGCAACTCTGTGGCATAGTGGCTTAGCTCATGAAATAGGTCTGTATACTCTTGCACCTTCAACTTTGAACCTTGCTCAAGTGATGTGAAATCCAACAGCTTCCTGTGCTTCAGCTCCTCAGGATAGAATCTTGTTTCCAGCAAGGTTTTGAATTGTTGCCACCCAAATCCAGGAGTAAGGAGAGCATTGGGTCCAACTAAAATCCACCAGCGGTCGACCTCACCCTCCAAGTAATGAACTGCCAAGCCTACCTTGTGTTGCGCCGGTACCTCGTGAGTCTCGAACTAGCGTTCCATCTAACGTGTCCAGAGCGTCATCTTCTCGGGATCAACAGCACCATTATAGAAGGTCAACTTGCTCTTAGCCATCTCCGTTGCCGCCTTAGAGAAACTGAAAGGACGTTGCCCAGGGCCCAAGTGTTGGGTCCTCTCCATCAACGTGTTCAGCGAGTTAAGAACAGCGAGGTTAATCTCATCCTGGTTTGCAGCCTCAGGTCCACGTCCACGTTCAGCCATCTTCTTCGGGGACAAAAATAAGTAAACATTTAATCAATGTTAGTCATTGAGTTATCAAGAACAAACAAGCTACCAAACAAGTCCTTATTTGGTTTCTACCCTTCTATTACTAAGTGATTCATTATTTTCTCATCTATTTATCAGTATTTTGCCTAAGAACAAGTGTAAGCGTCGGGAGCAGTGATGCTCTGATACCAATTGTAATCCCCTAGAAATTCTAATGCAAAACAGTGGCGGAATCACTGTCGATGGGATTGAAACACATTGATGTCTAATAGATTATTGTATGATCAAAAGGTAAGTCTGAACCCACTGCCACTTTTCCTAAAAAGGGCGAAAATAAAACTTCCAAAATCCGGTAAAATGATCCATAAAACGAAACAACATTAATAATAATAAACATGAGTAGGATCATGACTACTCGCTAGCTTAAACCCGATCCCGCAAAACAGATAACCTGCCATATTAAACATAACAGCCACAATTCAGTGGGGAGCAACTCAGGCAGTTCTCCTAGCCATATTACATAATATATATAAGCAATAGAAGCATAAGAGTAATTAAGAACTACGTGGAATAAGAGTAATTGAATTACCCTGAGTTTAGAACGAATTAGGGTCGAAACGGAGACCGCAATATTGGAACTTGGTACAGAGATAGTCCGCCTCAAAGGATCGCACAAACAAAGCTTTGGAAAAGAAAAGATCGAAGGAACAGAAGATGATGAAAGTTACTGTACTTTTTTTTTGTAAAGATGAAAGAGGAGGTTAAGGTTACGTAAAACAAATATAATGAGTGTTAAACTAAGAGTTTGATACTAAATAGAAGAATAAAAGAGAGGTGGAGTAGGATTAGAAGTAGGAGAGTAGGAGATTGCTAACAAAGATAAAAAAATGAGATAGTTTAAGCATGTGCTTAAAAATATAGTGAAGCAAAGTCCAAATAACCGACTAACTCCAGAACTTTAAATACTGGACTCAATTCGGGTCCAAAATAATTTACAGGTCGACGAAAGAGATAGGAATTGAGTATAGAGTTACGATATAATTGTAACAGAAGTCGGTTTTATAATAATAAAATAGCGGGTGTTACATCAACCACTCGTAACCTTGCTGTACGGTGTAAGTCTGACCAGAAAGTAGCCAACCATCGCTCACAAACCCCTCCTTGAATCTGTCATAGGTCTTAGAAATCCTCTTCCAAGACCAGCTGGAAGTAGCTTTAGTTAAACTCGATTGCCACTTCCTCCCTTTTAAAAAATTGCTATGAATCCATCTTACCCATAAATGATCTTTCTTGGCAGCAATCCACCAAATATACTTTGAAATTGTAGCCAAATTCCAATCCACAGCATCTCTAATACCCAATCCCCCTTTCTTCTTAGATGCACAAACCTGTTGCCATCCAACCAAAGTCGCAGAAATGTAGTTATAATGACCTTTCCACAGGAAATTCCTACAGATACCCTCAACTGACTTGATAACAGCTTTAGGTAGGATAAATACTCTTGCCCAGTACATATGCAAATTCTGTAAAACTGCTTTCACAAGTGTAAGCCTACCTCCATAAGACAAGTGTCTAGACCCCAAAGATCTTATACGATCCACAATCTTCTCGGTTAACACAGTACTATCTAGGACCCTCAGCTTTTTAAAAGAAATGGGAATGCCTAAGTACCTGAATGGAATCATGCCTCGTCGCATACCAGTAAGCTGTAGGATCACACCCTCATCCTTAATCCCATTCATATAAATTTCAGACTTATCTTTATTCATTTGTAACCCAGAAGCAGCTGAGAATGTCATAAAATCTCTTATCAACACGGTAACAGACTCCTTATTCCCATACGAAAATAGAAGTAAGTCGTCCGCAAAGCATAGATGTGCAAGCTTCATCCTTTTCCATAATGAATGGTACTTAAATACTTGAAAGTTCTGAACTTCTTGAAGAATTCTAGAGAAGTACTCCATACATATAGCAAAGAGCAACGGGGATAGGGGATCCCCCTGTCGCAGTCCCCAAATTCCTTTAAAATATCCAAACGTGCACCCATTAAGCACCAAAGAAAAACTTGTTGTGGTGACACACTCCATAACCAACCTAGTAAAGTCCTTCGGGAATTGCAAGGCCTCCATCATATCCCGAACAAAAGGCCATTCCATCGAATCGTAAGCTTTCCTCATATCAATCTTCATTAAACACCTAGGGGAACAAGACTTTCTCCCATAGAGCCTAACCAAATCTTGACAAATCAATATATTCTCCACTATTTCCCTACCCTGAATAAATCCACTTTGATTTTGACTAATAATTTCAGGTAGGATCTTCCCCATTCTCTGACAAAGGATTTTAGTAATACATTTATACACAGTATTACAACACGCAATAGGCCTAAATTGCGTAACATTCTCAAGCATAGCAACTTTAGGTATCAATGTAATAAGAGTATGGTTTAATTGTTTCAGCATCTTCCCGCTTCTCCAGAAATTTTGGACTGCCTCTACTACACTTGGACCTACCGTACCCCAAGCGTCCTTAAAGAACTGGCTGGAATACCCATCCGGGCCCGCACTCTTATCACCCGGAATGTCAAACATGCTCATCTTTATCTCTTCAGCAGTAACCGGTCTGTTCAGTGCATCAGCCTGTTCCTAAGTAACAGTTTTCCCATTCCCGACCACCCTTTTGCAAACTCTCTGCACGGAGTTACAAGTACCAAGCAATTTCTTGTAGGAATCCTCAAAAGCACCATTAATGCTATCAGGATCAGTCAACAACATCCCCTCCCCAGTTTTAATACTAGCCACTTTATTAATAGCCCTTCTCTTATTAATACAAGCATGAAAATAGGCCGTACTATCATCACCTTCCTCCACCCAATGCGCCTTAGCCTTTTGCTTCAGATAAGAGTGTACTGCTTTCTCCAAATTTAAAATCACATCTGCAGCCTGCCTCTCTTTTGTACTTAAATCCCTATTGAAAGGTTCCTTTTGAATCTTTTGCTGCAACTCTTCCAACAGAATTTTAGAAATCTGACAGGACTTTTCAAGAT
This sequence comes from Agrostemma githago, assembly GCA_958450325.1. Lineage (NCBI taxonomy): Eukaryota > Viridiplantae > Streptophyta > Magnoliopsida > Caryophyllales > Caryophyllaceae > Agrostemma > Agrostemma githago. The sequence continues at coordinate 43,428,891 of OY288239.1, forward strand.
CAGAGAAATTATCTCTATTAAGCTTCCTAAATTCAGGCTTAGCCAACTTAGGCTTTTGAACTAGCCTGAACATAGGATTACCTTCAATCTTCCTCTCCCATGTCTTCTCAACAATACTCCCAAATCTATCATCCATAGCCCACATATTATAATATCTAAAACTTGGCTTGCCATTAATTCTTTCATTCTCTAATTGTATGATACAAGGGCAATTATCATACAACCCTTCAGGAAGAAATCTACCACCTGTTTCAGGGAACACCTCCAGCCACTCCTCATTAAAGAGAACCCGATCAATTCTACTAAACACTCTCTGTCCCTCCTCATGCTTATTATTCCAAGTAAAGAACGATCCATCAGTATGTAATTCAATGAGCTCACATTCATGAACACAATGCTGAAATCTTCTTAGCTCGGCCCAAGTAGTAGGGGCCCCGATTCTCTCTCCCTGATGCAATATATTACTAAAGTCACCCCAAATGATCCAAGGGCCTTTAACAACATTCTTATAACTTTTAATAATGTTCCAAATTCTATTCCTACCAGCCGGCTTATTAAAGCCGTAAACCATTGTTACTTGAAACTTAGCATTCCTCACTCTGTCTACCACTGACACAAATATAGTCTGTGTCATAGCATCCAAAATATTGACCTCATACCGATTAGGTTGCCAAAGAAACCAAATTCTCCCCCCTTTGTGGAAAGTATTATTAGTGCTAATAGCCCAGTCACTACAAATATTATTCTTAACCTTCGACCAATTACTACTAGCAACTCTAGTCTCTAAAAGGCTAAATAATCCAACATTATTCTTATGAAGGAACCATTTTAAATCCTTTTGTTTAGTTAGACTATTTAGACCCCGAACATTCCAAAAACCAAACTTATCCATGATCAGGCGGCTCGTTCTCCACTCCTCTCCGACTTCCTTTGCTTGAACTCAATAAAGCTTGCAAAAATGTCAATCCCCCTGGTTCAAATCGCTTTTGTTGCTCCCCATCTGTTTTGCCTCTAACTCTATGAGGAGAGACAATTTCCTGCGGAATCACAACCGGCGTAATCATACCAGTTTGGTCAACCACCATAACCTTTGGAGATTCTGCAATAACTTTCGGCTTCCAAAATTTTAAATTCTCCTGAGGCTTCATGATTGGTTTAGGCTTGGCCTTAACATTCCCCTTCCGACACACCTCCTTCAAATGTCCAATCCCTCTACACTTTTGACATTCGACTGGAACCCAATCATATAACACTTGTACTTTCTGCTTTGTTCCCTTCTCGTCAAGGAAAACAATTTCCTTTGGAAAAATTTGATTAAATTCTACTTCCACCAAGATCTTAGCATAAGACAGAAAAGTTCTGTGGGTCGTTATCTCATCACACTTAATCAGTTTACCAATAAACCACAAATCTTTGTAAGACTTGATACTCCCCAGAATTTCACATCCAACCCCTGCAGCTTAATCCAAATTGGTACTTTCTTACATGATTGTTTGGCCAACACACTATCCTCAGTCCACTCCTTAAGAATGACTGGCTTGCTATCAAACATTAAGAAACCAGTGGCTAAAGCTTTCTCCTTATCCTCGTTGTTATGAAATCGTACCAAAAAGACCCCATTTGTAAGAACCGAGACTTTATCTATCTTTAAATTCTTCCAAGTGTGTCTTATGAAACCATTAATAACCGAACAGGGAGGATTAGCTCCTAAAACAAACCCGAAAATGGCAGTTGACCAATACTGGATCTCCTCTGCAACATCTTCTTTGGTGAGTTGAAGCAGGGTACTTCCTCCTCCTTGCTCCTTTTCCAGCCCTGAATCACCCTCCTTATCACTCACCTCAAGGTCTTCCTCCTCCTCTTCCATATCATCTTCAAACAAGAACGGTTGTAAAGGTTCCTCAGAATTTGAAGTTCCTTCTGCTTCTTTATGTTTTCGAGCATTCATCATCTTTTCTTTAAGTGCAATAATTATTAAGGAATTATTAGATTTTTTTGTGGATTTTGATGTATTTTTCTTAAGATTTGATGAATTTTCCTTGGATCTTGTCATTCTTTCAAAAGCTGCTACACAACCTCTAGGTTTTTAGAGAACTTTCTCTTTCTATCTCTAACATTTTTATCTTTGATTTACTGCTTTTATAATTAATAAATTTCCATATGATGAAATGAGGTTAAGTCTAAAAAAATCCCTAAAAGCTAAGAAAATGGGGCTAAATAAAAAATGGAGGGGTATATATCGAATTGCTAATAGGTTAAAATTAGAGTTTTAACAAAATCTAGGCATAGGAATAAATTGATTAAAATTGTGTTTTAGGCTTTGTAGTCTCTTTTTTCCAACAAGTTGAACGGGTCCGACCATGTCATTTCCTTAAATTAACAGGTAATTTAGGATTTGGGTCAAAAAATTGGGTTGATGACCAAAAAACAGCATATTGGGTGGGTCGGGTTTGCGGGTCAGATCAAGTCGAATTTAAAGCGAGATCGTTGCATACATGCAAATATATTATACGTAGACTCATGTAGTAGAGTCAAATGTTTAGCGAGTAAAAAACATAGATAAACTCAATGTTCACAGATAAGTTATCATGGTCTCGCGGACATATTAATATTGCTCATAGGCGCAGGACCTAGTATTTTGATGAGTGTCTTTTGTTTCACCTAGGTAACTAATGTAGACACTAGAACTGTCGAGTGCGTCGGGTCAAATATTGGTCCCGTATCGAGTATGGTCAGAATACGGGACATAAATAGTTTCAAACGCTTAATTTTTTACCGCTTTTTAAGTAAATAACTATTTTTTATATTAATTTTTTATTTATTTTAATACTATTACTATTATTTTCTTTAAACTATAATTTTTATATTTAAAAAAATAATCAAAATTTTCTTAGTTTGTCTCACTTCGTGATTTCTCTCGGCGTCGTCCCCTTAAGATAAATATTGATAAGCGGTGTCAAATCTTCAAAATAACAATGGTTTGAAATAATCATAATCACTTCGTCGCATAACTAATATTCCCTCTGTCTCACTAAAAGGGTCACCCCACCTTCTTAGTGAGAATTAAAGTGTATAGAAATGTGTGGTGGAAAATGAAATATGAAAAATAAGTGAGTTTAAAACCGATGTTAACCACAAAAATCAGACAAAATAAGAATAAAACAAAACGTGAGTTTTAGAAAGACAACTAAAAAAGAAAAGGGTGACTCTTCTACATACGGAGGAGTACTACTCTGTTGGTTAAAATTTGACTTTTAACAAAATCCAGACATAGAAATAGATGGCTAGAAATTTTCTTTTAGACTAAAGTTTTGTGGTCTCTTCTTTCCAACGAGTTGAACAGGTCGGGCTAATCATGACCCAAAATCGGGTCATTTAGGATTCAGGTTAAACGGGTTGCGAATAAAAAAACGGATTAATGCCTCTAAAAACGTGTCAGGTGGATCATGTCAAATTTAGAGCGAGATGATGACATACATACAAATTAAATATATTCAATATGAATGTCATATGCTTAGAGAACAAAAGACACAAATAGACTCAATGTTCCAAACGAGTTGTCACAAACATTAAAATTGTTGGCAGTGACCAGGTATTATGAGGAGCATCATTTGTTTTAGTCATCATGTAGCTAATGTACACACTAGACCTGTCACCGGTCGGGTATACAAGTCATGCTCAGAAATAGTTTCAAACGCCTAATTTTGTTACGGCTTTTAAAGTTAAAAAAATTGGTATGTATTAAACTATGGTCGGGTTTATGGGTCGAGTCGAATTTGACAGGTCTCACAGTCTAACTGTAGCATCATAACCCGCATCTGCTACTTTTCGTATAAAATACATGCAAACGTGGAATGCTAATCCTCTAAAATGACAATTATTTGAAATAATTGTAATCATTCCATCGTAATCAATAATTATAAAATAAAGTATTAAGGTTGATTTAGTAACGTTATTGTTACACCCGTGCATCGCACGGACATCAAAACTAGTCATTGGGACATGCAAAAGATCTATACTCTTTATGATGATGAATGAGTTAATAAGATTATATGTTATCATATTCCCACATCCATTAGCAATGATCGCCTTTTCTGGTCCAAAACTCCGTCTGGAATTTATTCTTCAAAGAGTGGTTAAATAGTCGCCTTTGATGCTGATGTACGAAACAAAATAACACGACCTCCCTTAAATGACAAGCTCTAGATGGAAAATCTTACTATGGATAATTTTTTCAATGATGCCCTTCCTTTAGCGGTTGAATTCGAAAGGTTGGAATTCAATCCAGTATGGCATGCCCTTTATGTAAAAATGGAGGCTCGATTGAAACTTTAGCCCACCTCTTCATAGACTGTCCTTTCTCATCCCATATTTAGAAGGAATGTCACTTGGGAATTTGCTCAAATGTAAATTTTTTCATTTGCATCAAAGAATGGGTTGTAGACGGGATTGTCTACCTTTCTAAAGTGGGTGGATCTTTCGATGGAATGCCATTGTTCATTAATGTTTTGTGGACTTTATGTATTGTTCGGAACGTATCTTCTAAGGTATTGCTCCTAATGGTACATTTGTTATCAACTTGCTCTGACTTGCTCCCTTCTGAGTTTGTCGTTGGCTACCAAGCAATCGCTTTTCTTCGTGATCATGATGCCCCCCACGTTCTGAGTATGTTGTTGCCTAATGCTATGTTTGGGAACTTGAATTTGGATTTGAAATTCGGATTTGAAATATTTCAAGCGTTTGGAACTCCTTGGATTTGGATTTGAAATTTAGATCAAATCCAACCTAGTTCAAATTTGGTTTCCTCAAATTCTTAGTATATGGTAGTCATTTCAAATCCCTCACTTATTTGTTTTTTGTTTTTTCCGTATAATCTCGTTAGAATATATTTTTTTCTTCATTTTTTCCCCGTATTTGAAATTTTATATTTTTCTAATGATAATTTTTTTTAAAAAAAAATTGATGACCTTGACCCGACTCTACCCGCCCAAATTCCAAATCCAAATCCAAGGGTACCCAAACACAATTTTGGATTTGAATTTGGATTCGAATTCTATAAATTCAAATACAAGAATTGAATTCATGATATTCAAATCAATTCCGAGTACCCAAACGCAACATAATGAATATGTATCTTTATAAGGGAGGAAAACCTCTTTCAATCATTGGTCTCCCTCTCAGTGTCATCCTATTACGATTATGGTTGATGCAGAGTGGAAAAGTTATGATGAAGCGGCGGTTGGTTGGGTTGCTTATGCTGATAATGGCCGACTGTTTAACTTAAATGAACATGAAGATTCGAGTTGAGTCGCCACTCCAAGCTGAAGCTAATGGACTCTTTTTGGCCACTTCTTGGGATTTCCTTCATATTGCTCTGCTTAGCGACTCCTTACCACTTATTCTGCAATTTGCGGATATTGACAATGCCTATCCCTCAATTCTCAGAATCTTGGAGAATCTTCTGCGGTTGCTCTCATCGGTTCATTGTTTTTCTGCTTCTTCTTTACATAGGGAAATGAACACTAAAGCCCATCGACTAGATAGGGTGGCGCTTGATTTGCATATAATTGCAACTATCCTACTGGGAAAAAAAATTGCTAGAAGTTGTGTGTTTGATTATGGAATATGACCTTGCTAAACAAAAACTATATAGTTCAGTGCAGACGTGCATTTGAAACTTCCATTTTTTTAGGTTGCCAGCAAGCTTTGCTTGGAGAGTTGTGGCTCCATTTTCTTTCATAGTTTCACAGTACTCCCCATGTCTAACCTGCAACCAGTGCAAAGCCATAGAAATCCTGTGGAAGAAAACAAGCAAGTTCTGAGATATACACTTCATATCAATCAGTCCCCAATAGCCCGGTACTGCTCCAGCAATCAAGGACCACAGGACCAAAGCAACAAAGATTCAAACACTCACTTTGAACATGGAAGCGGTATATATTACTCCGTAGCATTATAGCTAAATAAAATACATGATGATTGTAGTATACATTCTACGCTTCTTAAAACATCTATTACAATTTTTTGCGGGAGAGCCAAAAAATTGAACATTGAACATCTAAAACATGCCGAAATCTTATGTGAGATGGTCTTACAAGTGAGACCAACCCATTAACCCTATAGTTATATATAAGGATTCTACATGGCTTTATGAGTGACGCGGTCACATGGATGTTTCATACAAGACTAGTTGTCGTAAGTCTGTAACTAACATCGGCTGAACAACATGCTCTACATTCAACAGCCTCAAAGAGCTTAACTACAATAATGAAGTCCAAGCCACAACTCACACATCTCACACATCTAATAGCGATACATCCACATCAGAATGTCTTCTCTAATAACCCCACCAACACCAAATCTTGTGCAGTTTGGTTTCAATAACACAGACCCATTCGTATGGAGTTGCCTGTATTGGGTCCTCGGAGACCGCATCATCATGGCAATGGACGGGATTGACGTGGACCATGTATTTCTAGCTGCAGAAAAAAATTGCCTCCCAGAACCCTTCTCGATACTCTTGTTGCTAAATCTCTGGATATGATCTGGGGTTTTTTGGTGATGATTTGATATCTGTTTTGTGTTGAAGTTGTTTTGTCCTTGAAGCTTCTCCGGTGGGGCCCCACGGATATTTGCTGATGGTTTCAACCTGTCCAGCCATCTCAGAATCCGGTTTCCAAGATTTCGACCCACTTCGATGTCCCTTTCTTGAATGCTGCGATGGATCCTGAGAGCCACATTAAATGGTGCCCGTGTTCGTCTGTCAACAAATATAAAATCCGTAAGTTTTATTTAAGCAAGAAGTGGCATGATAGGTCATTAGCTTAAAATCTCTCTAAATTCTAATGCGAAGTTTTAAGTGCCAAGAAACTTAGCAACGTAGCCAAGTAATTTGGCACATGAGACACTCCTTCCATCTTCAGTAAGTAAATAGATACTCCCTGATGTTTCAATCGTGTCAATAATATGGTATTCTTTGCTTTCAGATTGTTATTGAACATAGGAAAATGAACCTGGACCTATTGTCCACAATACCTCTGTCTTAACCACTAAACTAAGACATCGTCGGTAATTGAGCTTTTTATTGTGAAGTGCAAGTCACTGATGCAATTATTGACACAATTCTTATCATGGGTCAATGGAAAAAATTTGTATGCCTTGTTAACATAAGTATACGGCTGCATGCAGCCAACCCTTTACCTCACCATTTGACACAGCCATTAAGGCACTGTGTAACGTTGCTGATGTGTGTATTTTATGTAGGGTACCTTTTCAAACCACTACCTAATTAGACTTTCCTCTGTAAACTGCTGCCCCAGTACAAATGTTGGTTTATCGTGTTTAAAGAAGAGGACGATGAAATGAGAAATAATTATCAAAGTCAATAAAAGAGTTATCAACTGATACTTGAGAGACAACCAGCTTCTAGCATGCGTATGAGAAAAATAATTCCCACAGGTCCCTGATAAGTGGTAACATTACAAGGATGCCACATTAACAGTGATATTATGAACGGCAAATTCAAGGATTATCACAACTATCAAACTTAAGCATGCAACTTAGCACTAAACTTAACAGCTCTAATTGGATGATTAGATTTCTATCAGGTTTTCCCACATAATATGGCAATAAATCTGCACCCTTTCCTGTCTGAATTGCTTCAAGAATCAAGGCAAAAACTAGTTTTGATAGTAGCAGAATAGGAAAAAAGAGCAAAATAATAGTGGCACCATGCAAGGACAACTCGCACCATAAAAGTAACAAAACTGCAGGATAAATACTTCACTAACACCACCAAAGCAGACTCACCCCTTTCGAGGAGTGAAAACAAGCATAAATAAGCTAGCCAGAAAACCACTGCCATTGGTGATAACCGCGACACAATTTCATTTCCACAAGAGAAACAATTCCATTCAAACTCATCATAAATTCACACAATGATGTTTTTGATGATTTTTGAAAATTTTTTATTTTTCTGATATTTTAAATATCGATTATTGAATTATTACCGTTTTCGGACAAAAACGACTAAAAGCCGATTTTTAGTTCTTATACTTAAACATTTAATTTTAATCTGAAATTTGGCGTGGTTAACCTTTCTGATGAAAAAGAATTTTCTGATTTTTTCATAATTTTTCGGAATTGTTAAGGGGGTGAATTAATTAGTCACTTTAAATCGTTGTTTATCGTTAAAATCGTGGTTGTCATTTTTATTCCCGACTTCTGATTTTTGTTTTTAATCTGGAAAAAAATATTGTTCCTGATAGTTCTTGATAAAAATGTATTTTTATAATTTTAATGCTTTAATAAATTGTTAAGAACGACAAGTTTTATTAAGAGAATCGTTAATTGTGGAAAAGAATTTTAAAAGAAGGTTTTATTGGAATCTGTGAAATCTGAAATTTTAGAAATCTGGAAAAAATGATAGTTTCTGGAAAATTATAATTTTTAGGTTTAATAATAATTTTTGGATATTAATACTTAAATCGTTTTGTAATTACTATTTTTATTAATCGTTATTGTCGAGATTAGACGATTAAAGAGAAAGCCCTCTAAAAATCGAGTTTAAAAGTTCTGAAAAATTTATTTACTGGACAGAATGTCCAAAAATGTATTTTAGCTATTTTACATAATTTTTGTACTATTTATCGAAGCTTTTAAATGATGATAGTATTGATTTTTGGACAAAATTACGATTTATCGTTAAAATGCTCCATTTAAGTTAAATGAATTATTTTTCCAACAATTTTGAAAATATTGAAATCTAAAACTCTAAGAGTTAAAAGATTTGTTTATTGGTTTAATGAAATAAAGACGTTAAATGATTTGTTTAGACATTTGCCGTAAAATCCTCTTTATGCTTGTTTTGTCGAAATCAATCAATTCAATATATATTAATTAATAAAGCAGGAACTTTTCGAGCGATATGATTGGTCCAAATTTTTTAATATATTTTTAAAGTTAAATAAAGAATATGAAAATTTGTATATGAAAAAAAAATCCTATTCAACCTATGACTCAATTTTTTAAAAATTTAAATAAAGAATATCGGAATTTGTATAGGAAAAAAAATAATCCTACTCCATTTAAGACTAAAAAATTATCAATATATAAACCGACGATTATCACCTCGTAAGGCACAAAAGTTGGATAACGAAACTGTGAAACGCTTAGTCAATTCTGTTTTAAGACTATAAAACAAAAATATTTTATGGAGTAAATTTTAAAAAGAGTTCTTAAAACTATATAAACAACTTAAGTTAAATTGTCCCACGTTTAAGAATTATAATTCTATAAATAAGAGTAATCATTCGTCATTAGATATCAACAAAAAAATCGCAACTACTTCTCAAAACTTTCAAGTATTATAGAAAAAATAATACCACCTTTAGGTGGGTCGAAAAACCCACTTGACCTGACCCACTTCCGGATTTTTTTATTTTAATTTGTATCGATCTGTATAATAAATCTTGATTGTCAACTTGTCGTAGATTATTAGGATTTAATTTGCATATTACTCGTATGTGTTAATTACGTTTATTAAATTGTATTAAGTCGTTAATTAATCTAATTAACTGTTTAAAATCGGAGGCGTAACAATAATCGAAAAAATGGTTTTATTATCGAGTTCTAATAAACCGATACTCTATAAAATGTAAATGTAATAATATTTCGAGGATTAATTGCAAAGGAGAACTCGTTATTTTGCGTAATTAACTATATAGGGAGTTGGTTTTGGTTTATTACGATAATCGAAAAAGACGGTTTTGTTATCGAGTTTTAATAAATCGATAATCTATAAAATGTAAAAGTAATATTATTTTGAGAATAAATAGCAAGGACAAAGTCGTCATTTCACGTAATTAACGCCGACGGTAAGAAGTAAAGCGCCGACGGTAAAAAGTAGCCCCAAAAAAATCTTATGAAGTCTTAAAAAGAACGCTCGTATGAATATAAACTTAAATTAAATTGTCTCACATTGAAAAATTATAATATAATGGGATAAAATTCAATTATATAAATAAGAGTAATCATTCTTTCTTAGATATTAACCAAAATTCTTTTGAATCTTAAAAAATCCCCTTAAGACTATAAAGTTAAGTAAATTATTTCATATCGAAAAATTATAATGAGGTCATAGTATTCTAAATAAGAGTAATAATAATTCGTTATTATACATTAACTAAAAATCTTGAGTCATAAAATGAATTTTAAAAAAAATTTAAGACTATAACAAAAAATATTTTAATTCTTAATAAATTCTAAAAATTTAAATTTTAAAATTAAAATTTTAAAATTTTAAAATAATTAATAATAAAAATAAAATTATTACTTATATTATTATCCTAATACAAATAGATATATTTTCTTTTTCTTTATTTTATTATGATAAATAAGTGTAATCGTTCATCCTTCGATATCAACCAAAAAATTAACCCACATCAAAAAATTATAAGAAGGTGATGGAATATTATATTATAAATAAGAGTAATCGTTCGTTCTTAGATGTCAACCAAAAATTTAAGAAAGTAAGATTATCTGTGATACTTTGAAACACATTCACGTATGTGGATAATATTTATTAGGCATACTCTTGCCTTCGACTGACTCTCTACTGTTGTGTAGTGTACCAATTTATGCAACCAACCAACTTAGTATCATTATCAACGTCACTAATAAGCGGCCCGTGCATCGCACGGGCTTTCCACTAGTATATATTTCTCTTATTATTAATTTTACACTTATTTATCTTAGTATAAGCATTAAGCAGGAACTTTTCGAGCGATATGATTGGTCCAAATTTTTTAATATATTTTTTTACGTTAAATAAATAATATGAAAATTTGTATATGAAAAAAATCCTACTCAGCCTAAGACTCGATTTAAAAAAAAAACAATCTTACTCTATTTAAGACTCAAAAATCTATCACTATATAAACCCGCGATTACACCTCATAAGGCAACAAAAAATTACACAGCGACAGCGTGAAACGGTTAGTCAATTCTGTTTGATAATTGTTTTACCCTCACAAAATATAAAATTTAAATTTTGAATTTTTTAATAATAATTATTAATATATTTTTTAATTCGCGAAAGTGGTGATTAGCCCCCTTAAGTTTGATCAATCGTGAGATTAACCCCCTTAAGTTTTAATTATAGTAATTAAGCCCCATAACTTTGAGTAAAAGTGAAATTCAATCCAAGTTTTTTATTTTTTTCAATTAAAATTGCACCTTAAAAATAAAAACTCTATTTATTTATACATTTTCTCAGCGTACGATAAAAATAATTGTACATTTATAAAATGTATGCAATTTTTACATATTTTTGAAAAAAACTATTTGAAAGAATTACATAAAATCAAAAAATTGTAACAATAATCTCATAGATTATATAAATTATGGAGTATATTAAAATTATTTTAAAATTATTAAAATTATGTTAATAAATTATTTAATTGCTTTTATAATATTAATAATTATTCAGTGCACATTGAGTTTATATATAACATGATTTAATGATAAAATTTATGTTGAAAATAAAAATTGAATCGAATTTCACTTCTACTCAAAGTTATGGGGCCTAATTACAACATTTGAAACTTACGGGGTCTAATCTCACAATTGCCAAAAGTTAAGGAGGTTAATGAACACTTTCGCGTTTTTTAATTTAAATAAAGAATATATAGAAATTTGTTAAAACTAAGTAAAATTATCGCATATCGAAAAATTATGATGAGGTGATTAAATTATACTCTATATCATAAATAAGAGACATCATTCGTTTTTAGATATAAAAAAAATGTAGTCTTATAAATGCTTTAAAAGCTACTTATAAATTTAAGTAAAATTATCTCATATTGAGAAATTATAATTAGGCGGTGAAAATTCTACTCTATAAATAAAAGTAATCATTCATCTTTAGATATTATCGAGAAATCTTGAGTCCTAAAAAGCATTCTAAAGACTATAAATTCAAGTAGAATAATCCCACATCAAAAAAATTAGAAGTTAATTGAATTTTACTCTGTATTACTCATAATATAGAGTAATCATTCGTATATCTCAACATGAAATCTTTTGAGTTCTATATCTCAACCTGAAATCTTTTAAGTTCTAAAAGAACTTTTAAGACTATAAACAAAATTATGATGGAGTAATGAAATTGTACATCATCAATAAGAGAAAATTTTCGTTTATAGATGTCAAAAATCTTTTGTGTCATATAATAAATTTTAAGGCTATAAATTGAAATACTTGTATCCATTTTTATCCTTCCTACTTTCCTTAATGGTGGCTCATCTTTAAACTTTCTACCTACATTTTTTTCTTTTTGGTTGATTTTTATGATCATCATCATTTCTGACCACACATCTTCTTTCGACTTTCATTTTTCCACCACATACCTCATTCTCTCCTTAGAAAGTTCTACACACCAGGGGACTTGGTGAGTAACTTCTTCCATTATGGAGGAAGTGACAATTCCCATGAATTGGGCAACCAAACAACTTCCTGAAAATGCACTTCCCGAGATCTTACACTTCCCGGTAATTAGATGAGTAACCAAACGAGCCCTTAATATTTGGTCCACCCACCAATGAAGTTTAAATATGGATGGAGGGACTAAAAATTATTTCACATTGAAAAATTACAATATGGTGAGGAAATTCTATTATATAAACAAAAGTAATCATTCGTCTTTAGATATCAACAAAAATCTCTTGAGTCTTATAATAATTGAAGTAAAAATTAGTATCCCACATCGAAAAATTACAATAAGTCTTATAAAAAGCTCTTAATAAATCATACTCCCACATCGAGTTTTATCTGTGATATAAAAATTACAATATCAAAAAATTATGATGAGCTGATGAAATTTTATACTACATCATAAATAAGAGAAATCATTCGTTTTAGATATTAACGAAAAATCTTTTAATTCTTATAACAACTCTTAAGGCTATAAATTGAAGTAAAATTATCCCACATCGAGAAATTATATTAAGATAATGAAATTATATTATATAAATAAAATTAATCATCCGTCAACCATAAATCTTTTGAGTCAAAAAAAGAGTTCATGTAAAATTATCCTACATCGAGTATTTTAAATCTTATGATAGCTCTTAATTCTTATAAAAAGCATTCTTAAGACCATAAATTTAAGGAGAATTATCCCACATTGAAAAATTATAAAAAAAATTGAACGAATCAAAAAATTATAAGTTGATTGAATTTTATTATATAATTAAGAGTGATCATACTATAAACTTAGTAGAATTATCCACATCGAAAAATTATGATCAGGTCGGGTCAGGTGGTGAGGGTGGTCGACGGTGAGGGTCGGGTGGGTGAGGGTGGTCGACGGTGGGGCATGGTGTGGGGGTCAGGGACGGAGGACGTACGTTGTTGTTGGTGGGTTTTTTTTAAAAAATTATTATTTTTTATTTAAATTTCCCCTTCTTTGTTTGTTAATTGATGTTTTCCTTTTTCATTTGTTATTTGTTATTTTTCATTTTTTCTTTGTTAATAGATACTCCCTCCTTTTCACTAACATCTTCTTCCTTTCCTTTTTGGGTAGTTTCTCTAAGATATTTCTCTTTCCTTTTTGATACAAAATACATGGCTAATATTAACCCAACTTTACCTCCACTCAACCACAACCACATATTCTTCTTCCCTAAAATATTGTGTCCAAAAGCAAGAAGAAGATAGTGAAAAGGAGGGAGTAATTATTTTTTGTTATATTATTTTTTTTATTTTAGTTGAAACTTTTAAATTCAATTAACTCTAAACAATTAATCAAACAATAATAATACAATCTAAAAAAAATTATAAATAAATAAACGATTTTACCTCATCGGTAATTGAATTATAAGTCATAATTGAAATCAGGAGCAATTGATAATCTAAATTGATGAAGCAAAACGGTATTTAATTTCAATGAAGTAAAGTTTATATAGGGGTATAATGGGAAAAATTTAGGAAAATTCGTTAGGATTGAGTAAAGACTCTAACTTAATTGGTGTCATTATCATTGTCACTAAAAATCGGTCCGTGCATCACATAGGCTTTCCAACTAGTTATTAATAATTAGGGAATTTTAGTTTTATAAATTTTGGAAACACCCTGATTAGTAGTAATAAGGTATTTAAAATATTTTAATAACACACTTTTGTGATATTTAATAATGTCATAAACCCATCTATCCTTATTTTAGAAACTAGTATCGTTAAAGCCGAAAGTATTAGTTTTATAAATCTATATTATTTGTTAAAAAAATGTTGTATTAGTACGAACTAATATTTTCAATATTTTGATATGATGCTATTTTTAGTAAAGTTTCTAAAAATAGAAGTTCCCTAAAATAGAAAGTTTCCTCTTTTAGAATATAATGATCATTCCTTTTATCTTCATATTATTTATAACTATTATATCTTTTGAATATCGATAATGACTTTGTTTTGGAGTTATGGAATAAGGACAAGTGTGAGGTTTAGAGTAATATATTTTGGGTTTACATTTTTGCCATCAACTATAAGGCTAGTGTATCAGGAAATTAGTTCTTGAACCGGGTGAAAGATATCCCGGGAGTTGTGTACATTTTTGCCATCAAATATTGTGTAAATCTCGAGTTATCAAATTCTAAGTACCCCTGGGTCTGATTCCCTGTTCAGCAAATTAGTCAGATTTCAACCCTACCTTGCAACGTGCTTAACGTTTAACTCCCTTGGAATTAAGTTACGTTCTTTACACCATTTTGAAGATGAAGTCTACTTTCTACCCAAAAAGAATTACTCAAAAACATCCACCGAGCTTTAAATGGCACACCCATTTGTAACGGTAGGTCAAAATTGCACTTTCAGCTCTTCATTTGCAAGGGCTACTTTCAAGCTTCATAACTCTTGTTCTAGGAAGGCTATTAACATGATTCAAAATCCCTTATTTAGGTGAGGTCAAAAACAACTCTAGGACATAAAGATCACTCATTTTCCATTGACTTTAGCCTTAGTTATATGACAATCAAGTTGACCAAAACTTGATGCTTAAAAATTGATAGGCTAGTGTAGAAAAATGACATGACCCAACTTTAACTCCTGTTGCATTAGTATTGATAAATAACCATCGATTGATGCCCAATAGTTTAGGATCATTGTAAGTAGTATTAATAATCTTCTGTCACCTTGTGACCCAACCCGGCGACACTAGCTTCCAGTGAGATTTAATTGCGTAATTATCTTTAATTAGATGAAAAAAATTGTGGTCTTCAAAGTGTATTTCAGTTTTAACTTTGTGAATCAGCCCTTCAAAAATTGAAGCTATATGTGTATTACCTCTGCTTCCATCTATGGAACTCATTTCAACACATTCAAACTATGATTCAATATCATAATGGCACCATCCTACAAAACAAAATCTATATCATACCTGATGCCTCCAGGACTCCTGCAAATGGTGGACTGCCACTGCATTTCCCCTTAAGCAAGATTGTTGTAAAATCCAAATGACAAGACTCGCGAATAAAGAAAAGTGACAAGAAATCTACAAACCTATTTCCTTATTAAATCTTCAAAACCAAAGTAAAAAGAGCTTGCTTACTCGCCTCCCGGCAATTCAAAAACACCAGAATGTTTATCTCATGCTTCAAGGGTAACTGGTGATAGGTCACTTTATCAAATTGATCAACAAAATCTAACATCACATGCTGAAGTAAATGTCCACCTTTAAATAAATAACGGATATTCTACACGGTACCCAATTTTTTTTTTCATTTTCTAAGGTGTACCTCTCCTTTTGGAAGAAAAAAAAATTATGTGCAAAAAAACAAGGTAAGGTGTGCCCAATTTACCATGTTCCGAGGGCGATGATTTTGTTTCAAATTTAGTATCTTTACGAGATCTTCAATTTGAAAAAAGAAAAATCATCACTTACAAAACTCGTGGTAAGGTTATGGTCGGTCAAACATTTTTAACCGAATAAATTTTGGCCGACCATATCTCCTTGCAGCGAATTCCGAAAGTGACATATTTTTTTTCCAAATTGATTGTCTTTAAGAGCAATTCAATTTAAAAACTCGCCATTTTAAGAAATTGTGGCAGTCAAAGTTATTTGACCAAAACGAGGGGTACAACATAGAAAATGAAAAAACATAGGTCTAATAGGTGTACCAATGTAGAATATCCCAATGAATAAAGACCCCAGGTTTATTGCAGATATGCAGAAAGATTAAAATCCTCAACATCCTCCCTGCTAGCAGTCATCTACATAATAGAGAACCTTTTTACTCCTTGGGATTTTCTGTACCCATGTCCACCATTGCTCCAGCAAAGTTCGCGTTGACAACAAGCATTCTCATATAGCTTTATTAAGCTAACACATATTAGATGCTTTATTTCTGCTTACACACGTGTTAGTTTTACAGCAAAGTAGTTTCGTAATCAACGGTAAAGCCTTCTTTAATATCAGTGAGGACAGTGACTACAACCCGACATGAGATTTACCATGTCTGTAAGCAGAAGTAAGATAGAGTATTTTGACTTTGTTAGCCAAAATATGCATAATCAAGACACTATCATCGTACCAACCAAATTGCATTAGTAAGTCCCAATGAGCCTATGACTGTACCAACCAAAATATCCATCGAGACATGTGTGATAACCTATCAGATCTCAAACTTAGTGTAAAAAGTAGAAAGTGTAAAGCACACATTGTGCTTGCTTTGAGGGGAAAGCATTTCCTTGAACATGCATTTCCTTATGCTCCGCTAAAAATTATGCTCCCCTATTGAGCAACTTAAATTCCTTTAGGTTGCGTTTGGGTACTCGGAATTGATTTGAATATCATGAATTCAATTCTTGTATTTCAATTTCTAGAATTCGAATTCAAATCCAAATCCAAAATTGTGTTTGAGTACCCTTGGATTTGGATTTAGAATTTGGGCGGGTAGAGTCGGTTCAAGGTCATCAATTTTTTTTAAAAGCTTTATCATTAGAAAAATATAAATTTTCAAATACGGGAAAAAAATAAAGAAACAAATATATTCTAATAAGATTATGCGCAAAAAAATAAAAAAAATAAGTGAGGGATTTGAAATGACTACTGATGGGGGCCAAAACCCCCTGACTCATAGGCCCGACCTCCTTTACGGGTAGCCATCAACTGGCCCAAAAATACCTATCTACTAACCACTATGCTGATGTCATGGGTGACATCACCCTACTACACCCTTTCCCCTATAAATACCCCACTTAGGGTGAGGGGAAGGAGGACAATTTCATTCACATATTCCTCCCTACTCTCTCTACCTCTCTTATCTCCCTAAATATTTATATTCAGTCATACATTTTACTGACTTGGGCGTCGGAGGCTCCGCCCCGGGGGTTCCCCTCGGGCCCGGAGTTCACCTTGCAGGATCACCGTCGGCACGCTCCCGGAGCCGAGGAGAACCGCGAAGCTCAAGGTCAGGGACCCGTTTCCATACCGGAACAATTTGGCGCCGTCTGTGGGGAACTTACGGTTGTGCCCACGAGTTACCCACAAAAAATCAACCATCCCTGAGTACAAAAACGACAATTTTCCAGATCTAATCGGACATGGAGATCGATCTGCAAGAAGTGATCAAGAACCAAAATAATTTTCCCGATCCAATGGAAAATCGGGAGGAAGAAATGAGAAAGAACCCTAAGGACAATAGGGTCGAACCCTCAACAGCGAATCGTTCCTCACTGACGCCATGGACTTGTCTCCTCTGACGGACGCCATGGCTACCGGAAACTACGACAAGATTGCCGACATCTGCGATACCTTAATGCTTCAGCGCGAGGTTCTTGTGGAAGCTGATGCCGGCGGATGTGAAGAAAAGCTAGCCGGAAGTGGTTGCTGTGTGGAAGATTGAACGAAAGCTGTGGACAAATGAGTATCCAGCTGTATATGAAGCCCTTCGCTCTTCTAATTGGACTGCTAAAATCCCAAATCAAGCGGTGGACAGATTGAGTATCAAGCTGTGGACAGTTGTGTCCGATTTATACACAAATCAGATGCACACACTGAATTGTCGAAAATCAAAGGTTCAACGGTTACTAAAGCATAATCAAGCTTACGATCAACGTTGCAGCATGGATTTGAATCCTGGGTATGGTGCGGGGGAAGTTGCCGTCTCAGCCCAGCATTTTGGTGCTGTTTCGCTTGGATCCATTTAAAAACGTGGTTGCTTGCACTGCCTTGATCACGGGGTATATGAAACTCGGTTGCATAGAAAATTCTCAGCCAGCAATCTGCCGCTATATTCAGACACAACTGTCGGCATTTCAGTGCTGAGTATGTACAGCAAGTGCAGAGTATTCTTAGGGATCCTGCTCCTTGTGGGACAACTGAGAATTCCTACGAAATGGATTCCATAAAATGGTAAGTCTACTATATTCTATTAGAGGAGGTATTTCATGCTGATTTGTTTTTCAACAAATTTTGTGGGAATACAAAATATTGGGTCGGCAGAATGGTACCAATAGAATTTGACATAATGTCAATAAAAGTTTCTGAGAAACTCTCGGTCATCTCCGATCTTCCCGATTGAGACCGAGACAGTCTCCGACCGGGCCATCTATCCGCCATATCTGCAGTCGACCCGGACACTCGTATTGAAGCCAAACATCACCGCAACTTCGGACCACCTATGACTGACTGCGTCTTTGATCCTGACTAACCGACGAGAATCACGGCACGGTTCAATGAAGCAGTGGTGAGTTCGGTCTTGCAATCCTGGAGATTCCAAGTGGTAATTATCCACTTCTACTTTTCATACGCACATTCCTTTGAGCCGGATTTGGAATTTGTTAATCATTGTTATAACATGGGGGGTGGACTTAAGGATTCTGGCTTATTACACCACTGATTGTGGGTTTGCTGTTGTATGTTTACTTGAGTCACTTAACCCGGTTTTGTGCTGGTTGTGGGGTTATACTTTTCCCCATTAAGCGATAATTAACGGAAGTTAGCTAGAGTCGAATATACTCTACACAAGAAAAATTTGCCACAATAAAAAATAGGCCACAAAAACTATCCGATTTTTCGATCCCACCATAAAAAATCACAAATACTTCACAAAAATTAGCCAAAAAATTGTCGAAATTGTGAGACAAAAAAAAAAAAAAAAAAAAAAAAAAGAAAAAGAAAAATACCAAACAAAAATGACCCTGTCAAACTATTGCGCCATCGCAGAAACTCCTCAAGAAATTTACCCGAAAAATGGTGAAGATAAGTCACAAAAATGAGTATCAAATGAGTTGAATATTTTTAGCTTGACAGAGACATGGCCCAGCCGACTTACGGCTCGGCCAAGATGCCGCCTTGCCGATTTACGGTCCGGCCCTGTCGACATACGGCTCGGCCCTACCGACTTACGGCTCGGCCAAGATGTTGCCCTGCCGATTTACGGTTCGCCCTGCCGACTTACGGCTCGGCCCTACCGACTTGCGGCTTGGCCAAGATGTTGCCCTGCCGATTTACGGTTCGCCCTGCCGACTTACGGCTCGGCCCTACCGACTTGCGGCTTGGCCAAGATGTTGCCCTGCCGATTTACGGTTCGCCCTGCCGACTTACGGCTCGGCCCTACCGACTCACGGCTCGGCCAAGGTGCTGCCCAGCCAAATTACGGCTCAACCTCAGCGTCTGCAGAGACCGCATAGGTCCGCCAACCACCATGTGGAATTCTACGAAGACAAGACCAACATATACCCATCACCTGTTCATTACTCTCACAGCTAATGGGCAGGGGGCAATAGGGGAGGAGCCCCTGTTGCAAAACCCTGAGAAAACAGACCCCCCAACAAAAAATAAGGCCTGATACACATTCAGCCTTCTACAGAGCACAAGTCCCTCTGCCTACCTCTGGGCAGGCAGGGGGCAGGCCCCCTGGACTTCGAACAGAAGCCAGGGTCAGGCCCGGCCCCATGCGCCGAACTACAAGTCCCTCTGCCTACCTCTGGGCAGGCAGGGGGCAGGCCCCCTGGACTTCGAACAGAAGCCAGGGTCAGGCCCGGCCCCATGCGCCGAACTACAAGTCCCTCTGCCTACCTCTGGGCAGGCAGGGGGCAGGCCGCCTGGACTTCGAACAGAAGCCAGGGTCAGGCCCGGCCCCATGCGCCGAACTACAAGTCCCTCTGCCTACCTCTGGGCAGGCAGGGGGCAGGCCCCCTGGACTTCGACCAGAAGCCAGGGTCAGGCCCGGCCCCATGCGCCGAACTACAAATCCCTCTGCCTGCCTCTGGGCAGGCAGGGGGCAGGCCCCCTGGACTTCGACCAGAAGCCAGGGCCAGGCCCGGCCCCATGCGCCGAATCACAAGTCCCTCTGCCTACCTCTGGGCAGGCAGGGGGCAGGCCCCCTGCACTTCGAACAGAAGCCAGGGTCAGGCCCGGCCCCATGCGCCGAATCACAAGTCCCTCTGCCTACCTCTGGGCAGGCAGGGGGCAGGCCCCCTGGACTTCAACCAGAGACCAGGGTCAGGCCCGGCCCCATGCGCCGAATCACAAGTCCCTCTGCCTATCTCTGGGCAGGCAGGGGGCAGGCCGCCTGGACTTCGAACAGAAGCCAGGGTCAGGCCCGGCCCCATGCGCCGAATCACAAGTCCCTCTGCCTACCTCTGGGCAGGCAGGGGGCAGGCCCCCTGGACTTCGAACAGAAGCCAGGGTCAGGCCCGGCCCCATGCGCCGAACTACAAGTCCCTCTGCCTACCTCTGGGCAGGCAGGGGGCAGGCCCCCTGGACTTCAACCAGAAACCAGGGTCAGGCCCGGCCCCATGCGCCGAATCACAAGTCCCTCTGCCTACCTCTGGGCAGGCAGAGGGCAGGCCCCCTGGACTTCGAGCAGAAGCCAGGGTCAGGCCCGGCCCCATGCGCCGAACTACAAGTCCCTCTGCCTACCTCTGGGCAGGCAGGGGGTAGGCCCCCTGGACTTCGAACAGAAGCCAGGGTCAGGCCCGGCCCCATGCGCCGAACTACAAGTCCCTCTGCCTACCTCTGGGCAGGCAGGGGGCAGGCCCCCTGGACTTCAACCAGAAACCAGGGTCAGGCCCGGCCCCATGCGCCGAATCACAAGTCCCTCTGCCTACCTCTGGGCAGGCAGGGGGCAGGCCCCCTGGACTTCGAACAGAAGCCAGGGTCAGGCCCGGCCCCATGCGCCGAACTACAAGTCCCTCTGCCTACCTCTGGGCAGGCAGAGGGCAGACCCCCTGGACTTCGAACAGAAGCCAGGGTCAGGCCCGGCCCCATGCGCCGAACTACAAGTCCCTCTGCCTACCTCTGGGCAGGCAGAGAGCAGACCCCCTGGACTTCGACCAGAAGCCAGGGTCAGGCCCGGCCCCATGCGCCGAATCGTAAGTCCCTCTACCTACCTCTGGGCAGGCAGGGGGCACAGCCTCCCAAAACCTGGACAAAGCCCATTAACTACCCTGGCAGGCCTCTGGCACCCTGACACATCCGTATGAGATGTACCAGGGCATGAGCGTTGACCACGGGGCTTAGTGATTACCTGGTCATGTATAGAATAATAAAACCCCATGTACACCTCCGAGTACACAAAAGGCACGACGTCTGACGCCCAGACAGAATCCAGACGATGCTAGGGCAGACGCCCCCAGAAGGCTTAGTGAACGCTTGGCTTTGTATGAAAAACAAAGTCCGTCATTTTGTTTGTCGGTCCAATCGTGCTTGGCACCGGACCCGCATACTCAGTATCCGACTCCGCTGAGGGCAAATTGATGGGGGCCAAAACCCCCTGACTCATAGGCCCGACCTCCTTTACGGGTAGCCATCAACTGGCCCAAAAATACCTATCTACTAACCACTATGCTGATGTCATGGGTGACATCACCCTACTACACCCTTTCCCCTATAAATACCCCACTTAGGGTGAGGGGAAGGAGGACAATTTCATTCACATATTCCTCCCTACTCTCTCTACCTCTCTTATCTCCCTAAATATTTATATTCAGTCATACATTTTACTGACTTGGGCGTCGGAGGCTCCGCCCCGGGGGTTCCCCTCGGGCCCGGAGTTCACCTTGCAGGATCACCGTCGGCACGCTCCCGGAGCCGAGGAGAACCGCGAAGCTCAAGGTCAGGGACCCGTTTCCATACCGGAACAATTTGAGGGGAAGGAGGACAATTTCATTCACATATTCCTCCCTACTCTCTCTACCTCTCTTATCTCCCTAAATATTTATATTCAGTCATACATTTTACTGACTTGGGCGTCGGAGGCTCCGCCCCGGGGGTTCCCCTCGGGCCCGGAGTTCACCTTGCAGGATCACCGTCGGCACGCTCCCGGAGCCGAGGAGAACCGCGAAGCTCAAGGTCAGGGACCCGTTTCCATACCGGAACAACTACCATATACTAAGCATTTGAGGGAGTCAAATTTGAACTAGGATTTTGTCAAATTTTCAAATCCAAATCCTAAGGTTCCCAAACACTTTAAATATTTCAAATTCGAAATTCAAATACAAATTCGAGTTTCCAAACATACCATTAGGGAGCGTTTGGAAACATGAAATTATTTTCATTTTCATGAATCTAATTCTAGATATTGAATTATTGACATTCAATTCCATTTCCAATTCCAAAATGTTGTTTGGGTATCCATGAAATTGAAATTGGAATTGGGCGGGGCGGAGCCGGGTTGAGGTCACAAAAAAATAATTTTTGAATTTTTTTCCATGACAAAAATGTATATTTTCAATTAGGGACAAAAATTAATAAAAAAAATATTCCGACTAGATTTACGCTGAAAAAAAAATGAATAGTGACGGAATTGAAATGACTACCATGGGTAGTCATTTGAGAAAGTCAAATTTAAACTAAGGTTGGAATTGGTATGGAATTAATCTCAAATCCAATTCCAAATTCTTGGTTTTCCCAAACACTTGAATCATCTCAAATCCGGAATTCAATTTCAATTCCTAGTTCCCAAACAAGCCACTAAAAATAAGAAATTCCAACTTTCCCCTCCTCTCCTTTACTCTTCCACAGGCCAAAGACAATTTCCGTTAAGCCTGGCCTTAGTCATGCAGAAAAATGGGAAAATCCTGTCATTCTTATAAACGTCGTGGGAGCAAGAAACAACACAAATATTTTCGAAACATATGATTAACAAGTCCATATCCTAATTCAAAAGTACAGGTTGAGTGAGGTACAATAATAACATGAGCTCCTCATTTCACAATAAACAGTAAACAACCCTACCCGTCAGACAATGTTGATTTCAACAGCAAATAAGTAGAAGCTCGGAAGGAAATGGATATAAAAAAAAGCCTTTGAAGGATATTCTAGTCATAAATCAACAAAAGAGTGCAAAACCATTAGCATATTCCAAACACAACAACAACAGCAGCAGCAGCAAAACCTCGTCAACATGACAACCCCATTAGCTATTCTGAAGCACAAATTTTTGTTTCCGTCGCAAACTTTTGACGGGTAAAATAAAGGCCGATTGGTGTATAATGAAAGAAATATATAGGGAGTAAATTTTTAATCTTTTTGCTAAGACACGCAATTATTGCATACATTGCTAGTTGGCCAATTTTCAAAGAACGAGGTCGTGCATGAACCCTAAACTCCAATCAAACCGACTGCCATAATCAACCATCAAACACCACATCATTATGAATTTAAAATAATAGAGTGAGTGAGTGAGTACCTTTGAGCAAATTGGCGAAATTTAATGCGGTTTTGAGGGAAGAGACGACGTTGAATCTTCAAAGCAAGCCTATATGTTCTTCTCAAACCCAGAAAATAGGTTGTTGTTAAAGTAATCTCCCATAACACCATTATTATTATTTTTTTTATTATTATTGTTATTATTATTATTATTAATTACGGTACGATGATCTTGGATTCAGACAATGGGTTCGTTTAACGGAGATGATGGTAAAGACTAAATAGGGAGGGTGCCGCTCGAATTTTCGATGTATTTGTCAATTTACTTCATTTTCTTGGACAACAATTGAACCAACATAAATTCGAGTCGTTGTAGAATGGGAAAATAAAAGGGGGAAATGGTGGGATCATGGCAAACGTCATCCTGTCCGTTTTCTTAAATATAAAAGCAGTATTAATCCCTTTGCGCCATGTAGGACGATGACTGTGAATGATGAGGTGAAACACATGTGACAGTTGATTTGTCATTGCAAATCCCCCAATCAGTAAAACAAAAATCAAGGGGCAAGAGTAACTTTTCAACTTTTCCGCCAAAGCACTTCTCTTAATTATGGAAATTGGACTTCTTAATCAAACAATTCTATTTCAACATTCAAGCTCAATTTAATGTATCACAAGATAGATGTTATACTCATATGTTGTGACATTTTTATTTAAAAAGTTTCGCCCAATGATATTTTTTTTATTTTTTTTGTAATTTACATTACTAACATTTTTTAAATAAATTTTTAATGACACGCCATCGAACCCACGGGTCAACCCGGATTTTGATCATAAATTAATGGATCATATCAGGTTTGACCAAAATGGACGCGAGTCAAAGTTGTAGAGTCTTGACCCTAAAAAAAGAGTCAACTTTACGAGTAAAGTCGAAATTTAATAGAATATTTTCTAATATAAATTCCTCTATTTAATCATAATCCACTAAAATTTTGAAATAAATGAAATTCCGAAAAATATTCTACTAAACGTCAAATTTAGAAAGTTTCGTGTAATCTTTTCAAATATAGGTACAATAATGATTAAATGTGATAAGAATAATAATGTAGAATATGATCTTTTTTTTAAAAAAAAAATCGACCTAATAAAAATGAGTAAAAAGTAAATAGAACATCTAATACTTAATCTTAGGATTATAATTATCTCATGTCACTAAACTATTTGTATACACAAACATTAATTAAAAAGTGGTTATTTGTAACACAAACATTAATAAAAAAAACTGTGCGTGGGCACGGGTTTTGCACTAGTAAGTAAAAAGTCAATCCAAAAAGCGTTTCTGCCATTGTAACTGACATAAATATCTTAAATTAAAGATTTATCAACTTCCAGTAACTTCTCAGTGGTTATGTGTAGAGGTTGCAGTTCGGGCCCGGCCGCCGCCGCCGGCCCGGACCGACACGAATTTTGGCACGGCCGGCCCGGCACGAATGCGAAATCGGGTCTGGCACGGGCACGGCCCGCCGTGCCTCGGGTCGGGCCGCGACGAAGAAGCGGGCAAAAAGCCCGTGCCAGGCACGGGCACGACTGGGTCCGGCCCGGTCCGGCCCTCTGACAGCCCGCTGACAGGCACGCGGGCTGGCCCGTTCATGCACGATTGGCCCGTGCACGGTGGGCCTGAGGCACGGCACGACCCGGTCCGGCCCGGCCTCAACGGCTCCCTGTGCATGTCCCTGCATGCCGTTGTTGCCTGTTGTAGTGTTGTGTTGTGTTGTCTGCTGACTGCTGCTTGCCTGTTGTGCACAGCTTTCACAATTCACTTCTCCCCATACTCCCCAAGTCCCCATACTCCCCAAACGTCTCTTTACTCCATGATCTCATTTCCTCTATTTTTTTTACTTCCCAATCCCCAACTAGCAGACCCAACGTCTCTTTTCCTCTATTTTTTTTTTCATTTTTTTCCTTATAAATTTCCACTTTCATCCATTTTCAATTCACACAAATCATTCTATTCTTCTTCTAATCTTACAATTATTCTTACTAATCTTCTAAAATCTCAATACTCTACATTTCTAAATTCTAATATATATACATAAAAAAATATAATATAAGTATTACTAATCTTATAAAATTATTATAAAAATTATTACTAATCTTATAAATAATATATATACAAAATATTGTAATCTTTATATAATAAGTATTAAATATTATCAAGATTAATATTCTTGATTCTTGAAGTTTGCAGAAGTGATGTTTTGGTTGCGTTTTTGGTGCTAATCTACTACATTGAAGAATTGATCGTATCGGGTTTACGGGTTTTTTTAATTATAGTCTATCGATTCTCGATATTCGACCGCTTCTCCGGATCTCCACAAGCTTTGTTTGCATTTTCTGACTTAATCTCCTTTATTTTAATTTTGTTAATTATTATTATTTATTACTTAATTAGTTAATTATAGTCTTACTTATTAATTTATTATAATTATAATTAAGTTACCTCCTAAATAATTTCTTACGTATTAACTTGTCAATTGAACTAAAATACTAAATTTGTAATTGTTATTAAAATTGTTAGTTGAATTGTTAATTAATTTGGTAATTAATTTGATAATTAAATTGTTAATCCGTTAAAATATTTAAATCATGTCTCAATCACACAACACCGAGTCAACGTCAAAAAGGAGTCGATCACAACAACGTCAAGGTAGCGTAGAACGACCCTCTGGTTCACAAACACCACAATCGGAGGCACATGGTCAATTTACGACCTCACAATTTAATCAATGCTCCGGTGCCACACCTTCGTTCATGAACTTTGGCAACCCGAGCAGGTCGACCCTTTATGGTTACGATTTAACCGGGGCACAAATGGGACAAGGGTCCCAACAACCTTTTCACATGACGCCCAACTTATTTAATTTTGATATGTCGACATACTCGGCAATGTCGGGGAGACCACCTTTACCACCGTATTCTTTTACACAAACGGGTCAACAATTCACTCAAACGGGTCAACAACTTACCCAACAAGGTCCAGAAAGACCACAATCGTATACAGAGTCTGCACAACATGACACATCGGCACAAAGTGTGTCACAGTTCATAAATGTAAATGTACAAACAAGAACGGGCAACCCGTCCCATGACGGTATAGTTTGGGAGACTAAAGAAGAAATGGCTAAATTGTGTGCAAGTGGTAGGACAAGTAGAGTATGGCTATCTTTCACTAAGAGTGTAGATAAAAAACATGCTAAGTGTAATAACTGTGGAGGTGTGTTTAATGGTAAAAGTGCAAATGGTACCGGTCACCTAGGACGACACACTAAAAAATGTGTTCCCAAAGAGGTCGGTCAAACATCCCTTGACCAATTTGTGACCCGACCTGATTCAAAAGAAGAGTATAAGTATGATTATAACACATGCTCTAAGGAATTATCTAGAATGATAATTCAAACGGAAAAACCTTTCGCCTTATCTGAACACCCAGCGTTTAACAGATACGTAAAAGCAAACCAACCGGCTCATCTAGAAACGAGCCGTAAAACTGTTAAAAGCAAAGCAATGAAACAATATTTGGAGGCTAAAATTTAGCTCATAGAATGCTTCAAAAATATGAGATCTAAAATATCGTTAACATCCGATGACTGGGACTCTGGCTACGACTACTCTTACCTATGCTTAACAGCTCACTGGATAGATGAGAATTGAGTTTTACAAAAAAGAATAATTGAATTTGCAAGATTATAAAGTCCGCATACCACTATTAAGATCCACGACATTATTGTGAGAGCGATATGCGACTATGAAATTAGAGATAAAATTTTGACTGTTACTTTTGATAATGCAACGTCTATGACTTCTTGCGCTAACATGCTGAAGACCAGTTTAGTAAATATTTTTTTAGATGGTAAATTGTTACATGTTCGATGTGGTTGTCACATTTTAAACCTATGTGTTAAGGACGGTTTAGTGGGTCTACGACACTATCACGCGAAGTTTTAAAAAATAGTTATGCACTTGAACACGTGTCAGTTGAGGGGCCAAGATTGGCGTCACTTTTGTAAATTAAATAAAATTAAATACAGAAAATTCCCCGCAGAAAACAACACGAGGTGGAATTCAATGTACACAATGCTGCTGTCATGTTTAGAATATAAGGATCCGCTAACTACTTTTTGGAACACTCGTTTTCTCGATCAACAATTACTTGACGATGATTGGGAAAAAATAGAAATGTATATCGACTTGTTGTCCGCCTTTGAGGAGGCGACCACTGTCTTTTCTCATGCATATAAGCCTACGACCCCTTTTTTCATTGCTAACATTTTCAATATTGCCACTATTTTCCAAAAATATCGAGATCAACCTGATTACACTACGTTTCTACCCGACATGGAGGAAAAATGGCTAAAATATTGGGACGATATTCCTCTTGTCTATGTATTTGCAGTGATTTTAGACCCTAAGTGGAAATTTGAGGGTGCCATGAACGTTGTTGAAAGTTATAAAAAAACAATGAACCTAGAATTCGATAGGGAGACCTATGCGGCCTCGGTTAGACACGACTTTGGTGTAGTATTTGGTGCGTACGAGCGGATTTATGGTCAAACTCACTCCACCACTACTTCTCGATCAGCTGCAGGTGTTAGGAGTAGCCGATCAACGATCGCTACAGGATTGGGCAAGGCCATGTCACGAATGTTTCGACTGATGCCATCTCATCAAGAAACACGGGCGTCCGATCTTGCTGAATTTCATATGTACCTGCGATATGATTATTTCAACAATATTTCCGAAAACGATATATTAAGCACTAATCTTCTATCCTGGTGGAAAGAACATGAACTAGGTCTTCTGGTGATGTCATCAATGGCACGAGACTTCTACGCCATTCAAGTTTCATCTGTAGCATCCGAACGTTGCTTCAGTGCCTCCAAAAGAGTGTTGGACGATAAACGTACGTCCTTGTCTTGCAACACCCTCCGCATGTGTATCTGCTACAAAGATTGGATGGATGCAAGAGACCGAAAACGAGGTTAAGAACCAAGAGATAGTGATCTCGACACCGACGATACCCCTTCGAGTGGCAGTGTCGAATCGTAGAGTCATAGACATAATTATTTTTTCAATTATAATTTCACAAGTCGACTTTAATTATTTTTTAGTTCCTTTTAGATACTACGAAGATTTTATTTATAACTTTTAGTTTGTATAATGATTATTCAGTAAAAATAATATTTCTTTCCTTCTATTTAGGTTTCTTATTTCTTAATTGTTATATCATTTAATTCTTATTATAATCATTTTTAACTTTCATAGTAGTTAATTGTTATATAAATTCTTTGTGTCTTCGTAGTATGTAACTAAGTGTTTTTTATTATATAATATAAGAAAGAGTGTTTTTTTTATAATGTTATGTGTTAGTAACTTCAAGAATTATAATATATGCAAACACTTCGTTATCTGTGTTTTTTATTTTTTTTATAATATATACAAACACTTTAATTATTATCTAATTATCTGCAAATATTCGGATCGCATATAACCGCGCATCGTTTTTTCGGGAAAACACTCGAAATAGATCAGCAAACATTGTCTCTAGTACTGCCTGACATTGTGAATGAATTCCAGGGTCCCGGTTGATAAGTGTAGTTTTTAGTGCAAATACAACAAAGGGAGTCCCGAGCACTTATCAATCGGTTGCAAAGAATCTTGGAAATTACTTTATAGATCAGGTTGCAACACGCAATAGGACGGAATTGCTTCACGTCCGAAGGTCTATCACATTTGGGTATGAGGGTTAAAGTAGTTGCATTAATTTGCTTCAGGATTCTTCCATTCCTAATCGCATCTTTAACCGCTGCACACACATCTCCACCTATAATGTTCCAGGTCCTTTTGTAAAATCCACTTGTATATCCATCGGGACCAGGAGCCTTCTCAATAGGGATAGCAAACACAATATCCTTAATTTCCTTGTCAGTTACATGAGTCTGCAACACATTCATGTGTTGCGCTGTGCAAACCGAGCCCCTACTGATGACCTCATCTCTTATCTTATCAGTATCAGAACTACTGCCAAGAAGCGACTTATAGAAGTCCAAAAAGGCAGCCTGTATTTCCTCTTGTTTAGAGCAGTTTTGTCCATTAATGTCCTTGATCTGGAATACGGTATTCCGCTTAGTTCGTTGCTGCAAAACCCTATGAAAATGGCCTGTGTTATCATCTCCGTCCCTAATCCAATCAGCCTTCGCTTTCTGTTTAAGGAAAGAATGATGTGCATCTGCAAGTTCCTGATAGTTCTTAGCCATCACCCTCTCCTTCTCAATTAATTCAGCATTAGAGTAATCCTGGTGGATCTGCAGTTGAATCATTTCCAACTCTTTCCTGGCTTTCAATGTACGACATTCAATATCCGAGAAAGCTCGATTATTCAACCGTTTCAATTCAGGTTTAAGCATCTTCAGATTTTTAACCAATTTGAACATCTGTCTACATGCTCCTATTTTGAAGTTTTGAAGTAAAATGCAAATTCACTCTGTCTTTCTTTGTGCCGAAGATTGACGCCAAGGGTTCCGCCATTGTTGAATTCTCGGACCTCAATTTCTACTCTAAGGTTTTATCTCTATCTCAAAGAGGGATTTAGGATTTACGGTTCGATATTTTTGGTTGGCAATTAAATCAGGGTGACAGAAATTCCGAAATCTGAAAGCAGTAGATATGTGGAACTACGTATTTCATTAGTGGGGAATTAACTGAGAAGTTGAAAGAGAGAGAGATGATATAAAGTGGGGGAGTTGGTATATGGGAGGAGTTGTCTGTTCCTTAGTATATTCACACATAACTAGAGGTGGCAGTTAGTCGGGCCGGGTCGGGCTTCGTGCCTGGGTGGGCCGGCCTGGTCGTGCCTAGACCCGGGCTTGTGCCGTGCCCGGCACGGAGCTCCGCCCAAACTCGCCGCCGAGGCACGGACCCGGTCGTGCCGTGCTTGGGCCGGGTCTCGTGCCCGGCCCGTCGTGCGTGTTTCGTGCTCGTGCCCGTGCTTCGGTTTTCGTACCGATTTTCGGGTTTCGGGTCGTGCCTCGATCTATTTCGAGTTTTTTCCCGAAAAAACGATGCGCGGTTATATGCGATCCGAATATTTGTAGATAATTAGATAATAATTAAAGTGTTTGTATATATTATAAAAAAAATAACAAACACAGATAACGAAGTGTTTGCATATATTATAATTCTTGAAGTTACTAACACATAACATTATAAAAAAAACACTCTTTCTTATATTATATAATAAAAAACACTTAGTTACATACTACGAAGACACAAAGAATTTATATAACAATTAACTACTATGAAAGTTAAAAATGATTATAATAAGAATTAAATGATATAACAATTAAGAAATAAGAAACCTAAATAGAAGGAAAGAAATATTATTTTTACTGAATAATCATTATACAAACTAAAAGTTATAAATAAAATCTTCGTAGTATCTAAAAGGAACTAAAAAATAATTAAAGTCGACTTGTGAAATTATAATTGAAAAAATAATTATGTCTATGACTCTACGATTCGACACTGCCACTCGAAGGGGTATCGTCGGTGTCGAGATCACTATCTCTTGGTTCTTAACCTCGTTTTCGGTCTCTTGCATCCATCCAATCTTTGTAGCAGATACACATGCGGAGGGTGTTGCAAGACAAGGACGTACGTTTATCGTCCAACACTCTTTTGGAGGCACTGAAGCAACGTTCGGATGCTACAGATGAAACTTGAATGGCGTAGAAGTCTCGTGCCATTGATGACATCACCAGAAGACCTAGTTCATGTTCTTTCCACCAGGATAGAAGATTAGTGCTTAATATATCGTTTTCGGAAATATTGTTGAAATAATCATATCGCAGGTACATATGAAATTCAGCAAGATCGGACGCCCGTGTTTCTTGATGAGATGGCATCAGTCGAAACATTCGTGACATGACCTTGCCCAATCCTGTAGCGATCGTTGATCGGCTACTCCTAACACCTGCAGCTGATCGAGAAGTAGTGGTGGAGTGAGTTTGACCATAAATCCGCTCGTACGCACCAAATACTACACCAAAGTCGTGTCTAACCGAGGCCGCATAGGTCTCCCTATCGAATTCTAGGTTCATTGTTTTTTTATAACTTTCAACAACGTTCATGGCACCCTCAAATTTCCACTTAGGGTCTAAAATCACTGCAAATACATAGACAAGAGGAATATCGTCCCAATATTTTAACCATTTTTCCTCCATGTCGGGTAGAAACGTAGTGTAATCAGGTTGATCTCGATATTTTTGGAAAATAGTGGCAATATTGAAAATGTTAGCAATGAAAAAAGGGGTCGTAGGCTTATATGCATGAGAAAAGACAGTGGTCGCCTCCTCAAAGGCGGACAACAAGTCGATATACATTTCTATTTTTTCCCAATCATCGTCAAGTAATTGTTGATCGAGAAAACGAGTGTTCCAAAAAGTAGTTAGCGGATCCTTATATTCTAAACATGACAGCAGCATTGTGTACATTGAATTCCACCTCGTGTTGTTTTCTGCGGGGAATTTTCTGTATTTAATTTTATTTAATTTACAAAAGTGACGCCAATCTTGGCCCCTCAACTGACACGTGTTCAAGTGCATAACTATTTTTTAAAACTTCGCGTGATAGTGTCGTAGACCCACTAAACCGTCCTTAACACATAGGTTTAAAATGTGACAACCACATCGAACATGTAACAATTTACCATCTAAAAAAATATTTACTAAACTGGTCTTCAGCATGTTAGTGCAAGAAGTCATAGACGTTGCATTATCAAAAGTAATAGTCAAAATTTTATCTCTAATTTCATAGTCGCATATCGCTCTCACAATAATGTCGTGGATCTTAATAGTGGTATGCGGACTTTCTAATCTTGCAAATTCAATTATTCTTTTTTGTAAAACTCAATTCTCATCTATCCAGTGAGCTGTTAAGCATAGGTAAGAGTAGTCGTAGCCAGAGTCCCAGTCATCGGATGTTAACGATATTTTAGATCTCATATTTTTGAAGCATTCTATGAGCTACATTTTAGCCTCCAAATATTGTTTCATTGCTTTGCTTTTAACAGTTTTACGGCTCGTTTCTAGATGAGCCGGTTGGTTTGCTTTTACGTATCTGTTAAACGTTGGGTGTTCAGATAAAGCGAAAGGTTTTTCCGTTTGAATTATCATTCTAGATATGAACTTAGCTACATGCTTAGCGTTCAGAATGCGATAGGATTCGGCCTCGACCCATTTGGTGAAGTAATCGATGGCTACCAAGATGAAGCAATGTCCACCCAAACCTTAGAGTTTTACCTTTCTGATTATGTCGATTCCTCATGTTGAAAATGGTCATGGTGTACAATAAGGATGATGGCATATGCTGTACATTGGCGAAGATCTGACAGTTGTGACAGTGTTTGACGTTCTGTCTTCAGTCAGTTTCCATACTGTTCCAGTAGTATCCGAACCTCATGATTTTCCGGACTAGCATCTGGGCGTTTATATGTGGACCACACTCGCCGTCATGTACTTCAGCCATAACCTTTTCGGCCTTTATTCCGTCGATGCATAGGAGGAGAGCCCCTTGTGCTGTCTTTTTATATAGTTGCCCGTCATCTGTGCGGATAAAATGGGTAGCTAATCTTCGTAGGGCTTTCTTGGCTCGACCATCGGTTTCGGGAGGATACTCTCCCGTCGAAATGTATGTTAAAATAGTCTGATACCAAGGTTCGGGATCGGCTGTTTCAATATCTTCGATACCGTGGATATATGCCGGTTCGGACCATCTTTAAAATCAAATGGGCATACTAGTCAGGTGATTTGGGATATTCAGCAAAGATGCCAATTTGAAAAGTGCATCTGCGAACCGGTTTTCTTCCCAGGGCAAGTATACGTATTCTACTCTTTGGAATTGCTTCTCGAGAACTCTTACACGCGCCTGGTAGGCCACGAGGTTGGCGTTTCGAGTTTTCCAGTTCAGGAGTGCCTGATTGATGACCAAAGATGAATCACCGTATCCCCGAAGGTTTGTGACTCCTAAATTGGCGGCAGCTTGTAACCCGTGGATGCATGCTTCGTATTCGGCGGCGTTATTAGTCACGTCGAAGTCCAGCTTGATGGATACGGGAGTATGCTCCCCTGTCAGTGAGATTAAAAGAATCCAGACACCGAATCCTCTGAAATTGGATGCGCCGTCGAAATACAAATCCCATGTTGGTACGGAATATGTCTTCGTATGGGAAGGACAAAGTATCGGTGTGTCCTTCTTCAGTTACGGGACTATCGGCGAGAAATTCGGCTTTTGTCCGGCCCTTGATGGCTTTTATTGGCACGAATTTGAGGTCAAACTCTACCAGGATTAGAGTCTACCTAGATATCCTGCCATTGAGGATGGACTTTTCGAATAGATATTTGACGGGATCAATTTTTGATAATACATGGACCTCGTAACTGAGCATATAATGGCGCAGCTTTTTGGTTGCCCAGACTAGCGCCAGACATGTTATCTTGAGAATGGTATATTTGCATTCATACTCCAAGATTTTCTTGCTGATGTAGTAGATGGCCCGTTCTTCCGAGTCGACCGTCTTTACTAGCATAGCCCCCATGGTTGTCTCGGTTGTTGTTAGATATAACGACAGAGGCAATTCGGGTTGAGGTGGCATTAAGACCGATAGAACATAAAGTATTTCCTTGATTTTGTCAAAAGCCCCCTGACACTCATCGTCCCACAGTTTTCGTTCTCCCATTTTCAGCTTTTTGAAAATCGATTCACATACCATGGTTAGCTTGGAGATAAAACGGTTGATGTATTGAACTTTCCCAAGGAAACCCCTTATTTCTTTCTCGGTTTTATGTGGTTTCATCTCGATGATGGCTTTGATTTTTGCTGGATTGACTTTGATACCTTGTTGCCTAACGATGTGACCCAATAGTTTGCCAGACGTTACCCCGAGACTGCAGTTTTGAGGATTTAGCCTCATGTTGTATTTGCGCAGTCGAGTAAAGAACTTTCTTAGGGCAATGATGTGCCCATCCCGGCTCTTAGATTTGACGATCATATCGTCTACATAGACCTCTACTTCCTTATGCAACATATCATGTAATAAGGTTGTAGCGGTTCGCTGGTAAGTGGCTTCGGCATTAATGAGGCTAAATGGCATGATAGTGTAGCAATAAGTACCCCAAGGTGTAGTGAAGGTGGTCTTGCTCATGTCTTCTTCTGCCATTTCGATCTGATTATACCCGGCGTATCCATCCATAAAGGATAGAAGGGCATTATCAGCGGTATTGTCTACCAATATATTGATGTGTGGTAATAGGAAATCATCTTTCGGACTCGCCTTGATAAGATCCCGAAAATCCACACACATGCCCACCTTACCGTCCTTTTTAGGTACCAGCATGATGTTTGCAACCCATTCCGGATATTCGGACACTTCTATGAAGCCAGCTCTCAACAGTTTGTCGATCCTTCTTTGACTTTGAGAGACCATTCGAGTCTCATTCTACGGAATTTTTGCTTAACCGGCTTACAACCATCTTTGAATTGTATGTGGTATTCGGCTATCTCTCGATCTATCCACGGCATGTCCTTGTAGGATCATGTGAAGATATCTTTCAACTCTTAGAGGAGGCTTGTGACTGTTTTTTTTTGATGAAAATGTGAGGATATATTAATAATCACGAAACCAATTTACAGTGGAAAGTAGGCTATGCGAAGTAAAAACATACTGATACAACTCAATTTGTGACATCATAAAACAATAAATCCAAACTATTTGTCAACCAGCTTTCGTAGCTCTTGAGATTCATTCAAGGTGATGTGTGGTTGTTGTAGAATGCTCTTAATTCTGTATTTGATTTCCTCTTGTATATACTTAGCAGCTCGTATTGGATTTTGAACATACCCCTCAACTCGTGCTATGTTTCTTTTCATCCATATCATATGATAGAATGCGGTTAAGACCATTGCTTGGATTCTACCCTTGATACCAGGTTCAGTTTTCAACTCCGGTAGGGCAGGAAGGTCGAACCCAGTCCAGCTTACCAGTTCGCTCCGAATTATTCTACTGTCATGACAGTCCTGAGCCAGGTGCAGGGTTGTTTCCTCCTCTGATTCGCATATACAGCAGTTTAACTCACTACAGCAGCCTATACTCTTAAGTTTGGCTCGTGTATTAAGCCCATTGTTAACCCACAACCACGATATATCGCATGTTTGGGTATACTCCAATCCTCCCAAATAATCGAGAACCAAGTAACATGGGGACTGGTACCACGCAACCAGTTATACCCCTCAGATATCGAGTATTCTTTCTGCGCATTAGTCCAACTGTTATTAGTATACCCATTCTTCATTTTTTCTTTAATTTTGCAAATCATTCTCCACGTCCATGGGGAATCAGGAGGCGGAGCATAATCATTCCAATCTTTTCCTTTCAAAAAATTGGAACTAACCCATTTAATCCAAAGCTTATCGCTTTTCTCATATATCCAGTTTACGAGTTTACCAACAGCTACCATATTCCACAGTTCGGCCTTTTTTATTCCGAGCCCACCTTCCACCTTCTTCCTAGTTACCTTGTCCCAGGCTACCAACGGAACCCGACTATAGTCAGCCTGTCCCTCCCAGAGATAGTTCCTGCATATAGATTCCACCCTCTTCACAATTCCTTTAGAAAGTATAAAGATATTGGACCAGTAATTGTGAAGAGTGTTGAGGACCGAATTAATTAGAACAATTCTCCCTGGATAAGAGAGTTTCCTCGCCCCAAAGCTTCGAATTTTCCTGACCAGTTTTACTGCCACCACAGAGCATTCTGCTTTTGTCAATTTCCTCGATTTAATAGGAACCCCCAAATAAGTGAACGGAAGGTCCCCTTCGATGAATCCCGTGGCTCTAAGAATATCATCCCGTTGGTCTCTCTTCATTCCACTAATGTAGATAGCTGATTTCGTAGCATTAAGTTTGAGGCCTGATACTTTGTTGAATGAAGATAGCGTCCTCATCATCAACATAATGGACTAAGTGTCCCCTTTACAGACCAGCATAAGGTCGTCAGCAAAAATCAAGTGGGACATTTTCAATTGCTTACACTTCGGATGGTAGTGGAATGGCCATTTCTCTGTTGCGTATGAGATGAGCCTACTCAAGTAGTCCATACACAACGTGAATATCAATGGAGAAATAGGGTCTCCTTGCCGCAGCCCTCTTTTTGCCTCAAAGTACCCAAACATATTCCCATTCAGGCTCAACGAGAACATGGGAGTTGTAATGCATTCCATAATCAATTGGCGGAAATTCATTCACAATGTTGTATTTGGTCCCGGTTGCAAAGAATCTTGGAAATTACATGAGTCTGCAACATGAGCTGCTCATCAGTATAAGTGTAGTTTTTAGTGCCTATTTGTTGTATTTGGTCCCGGTTTCTCTTGTGGAATCGCTCTTTGGAGCGGTTTTCGAGGCTACTTACGCTTCTTTTAGCTAGTTTTAGGTTCCTAAGATCAATATTGGAGGAAGGGAACGATTCCAACCCGTTTCCGACACATTTGGAGCCAACAAAGAGAAGCAACGATCACTCGGTGGCTTAGACTCCATCCCGAGACCTTGGAACCCATTCCCGAGCCCCTTAGACTCGGTTCCGAGCACCGAGAATCGATGAGAAGCCTATGAAGAACAAATAGGGACCTTTATGATCGTATTGGAGGCCTACAAGACCCTTCCCGGGCGGGAAGAGTAGCCTTCCCGGTCGGGAAGGAGTGCAAAGCAAAGACGGCTTCTGGAGTGTCATCCCGACCGGGACCAAGCTCATCCCGGTCGGGAGCATCTCGTCCCGGTCGGGACCACCACCATCCTGACTGGGATGGAGCAGCTGTAACCCGCGTTCCTTTTTTTCTTCTCCTTTGCTCTTGTAACACTATAAATACCCCCCTCTTGTAATCTTATGTTATGTTAGACATTACCAACTAAACCCTAGACTACTTTCGGTTAGATTAGCTTAGATTAGTTTAATCTCTCCTTAATTAGTCCTAAATCTTAGTTTAATCCTAGTTTCATCTTTGTAATGTTGAAGACTTTTTGGGTTGATCTAATCTATTGACAACATTGGAGATCTTCCTTTGGTTTTATTTATGCAAAGATTCTACCTTTTCCTTTCTTCTAGTGTTGGTATAATTCCTCTTCTCTCTAATCTCTTCTATTTAGTTTTCATTTGTGTTTATGTTTAGTAATCTTCAATAATCCATTATGAATGTTCATGTTTATGTTTGTTTCATTATGGGTGTTGGGTTTACTATCTTGAACATGAGTGAGTAGTGATCTTGCTAGGATTAGTAGGGGAATTTGGTGGTTTAATGCGTGATTAAGGGTTTGTTTAAGATGTTGGTGGAAGTTTTGTTGCCTCCTAGTTTTGTGCATAGAACATGTTTGATGAAATGCTTTAATGACTTGTAGTTGCAAATGCATGTTTTCTTGCCTTCTTCTTGCGGTCTTGTATGTTGCTAGATTGGGTTCTTTCGTGAGAGCGAGGAACCTCTAGGTCGGTTTAAGTAGCGAGAGCCCGGACTATACCTAGATAACCCCTTCACCTTAGCTCTTCCATGATCATTCCATCACCCTTGAACCCGACCTAATCCTAGCCCTTTTTCTAATAGTTTTCCTCTTCTTCTTAGTTATTACTCCTCTAGTTAGTTGTATGCTTTAGCCTTAGTTGTTATACCTAGTTCGTTCCTAGTCATAGTTTATTCCCTTCTTATCGTTCTAGTTTAGTGTAGCCTCGAGACCTAGTCAAGTCTTTAGGTGGAACTTGGTCTAAAACCCCTTTTACCGTCCCCGTGGACTCGACCCGAGTTGCCCTATCTACCCAGTTAGGATTAGTTGGTTTTACTTGTTGGTAGGGATCGACGGCAAATCCTTCCCATCAAAGTGTCTGAATATCAAGACTGGGTTGCAAACATCGTGCCGGTACCCAAGAAAGACGGCAAGGTGCGGGTATATGTAGACTTCCGGGACCTTAATAAGGCTAGCCTAAAAGACGATTTTCTGTTGCCACACATCGACATACTGGTGGACAACACGGCCGATCATGCCCTCTTATCATTTATGGACGGGTATGTGTGGACATGACATAGGTCCACCCCGACGCGGCCACGCGCGGGTTTGGGGAGGCGAATGAATCTTATGTGAGATGGATCTCGAATTGAAATTTAAATCGAAGTAGGAGTCGCCACCGAACTTTGTGGGAGTTCGGGCCCATTTGAACCCACTCTATGTCGTAGTGGGTCGTGCACAAAGTACGGCCCATTCCGATTTAAGAACTTATTGGGTTCGTCCCTTAGTATTGCGATACCGATACCGACATTATCAGTAATCTGGTATTGAATGACTCTCGTATGCCAATGGATTCGGACATCCGGAAACCATGGTTTTGAGTAAGGGGTGAGGGTACGTGTTGGGAAGTTCACAAAGAACACCCAACCCCGCCCGCACTTAGCGGCCTTTACTAAGATATCATTCGTTTGTTGTGTACGCGCGTTAGTTCAACGGTTGAATGATATGCAAATAAGGCCTTTTAGACTAAACATGTGAATTATGTTTAACTACGTCGTTTAATGCATATTGAACTAAGTCAGAGTTGTTTTAGCATGTTAGATTCGTTTTAGTACAAAAAAACAAAAGAATGCCAAAATAGAAACAAACGGGTTAGTAACGGTTTATAGAAAAGATTAGAATGACATAAATAATATGAAGCAAAGTTTTGAAAAGATTAGGACACGTGATAGACATGACACGTGTTGACCGAAGTCGTTAAAAAAGTTTTATCGAAGCTCGAAATAATGTTGAAGGCTCACGGGTTTGTCGTGACAAAGGACACTCGATCGAGTCATGGGTGGACTCGGCCAAGTGGACTTCGGGAAAAGCCTTCTGTTCGGATTTTGAGACGCCACTCGATCGAGTCATGACAGGACTCGATCAAGTGGTCCTCAAAACAAAAACTTTTTGGTTCTGTTTTGGGGTGTCACTCGACCGAGTGGCTATGGCACTCGATCGAGTGCCCCCTGTTTGAGGGGTGACTCGATTTGCAATTTTTGAAGTTGCATTTAATTTTTGAAAATCGATAAATTCGTTATGTCGTGTAAAAATATGGCATAATTTATACCCGATTTAAGATTTTCGAAACTCCTAAATATCTGATATTTGACTATGAAATCGATATCCGATATTTAGAGTGCTTGTTAGAGAAAAGATATGATTTTGGAAATTGTTTTGAATTGAAATAAATCCCTCCGTGTTGTAATGTCGTATTAGTCTTTTTAGGACTATATGACGATTATTTCGGCAACAACGAGAATAGTTTTTGAAAACGGTTTGATTGATTGATTTCTTTAGATCTGATATTCGACTATAGAGTCAATATCGAATCCTTAGGGACGACACTTTATTGAAAATAGTATGATAATATCGATATTAGAGACGAAAAAATAAATATTAAAAAGGACGACGACGGACGACGAACGAAAAAAAGCGGAAAAAAGAAAGAGAGAAGAGAAGAAAACGGGATTTGTAACACCCTCAACCTACATGCTCAATTATCTCGAAAACGGACTCGTAATAGCGGCCTAGGCGCGGGAGCGTTAAGATGTATATAGGTGAGTTATAGTGTTGTATTTTTTGTATGGTTTGGCTCGGGTTTCCTATAGGATTTTTAGAGGAAAGATCGGAATATAATATGCCTAATATTGCTGAAATTCCGGTTTGATAGTTGTGTATGTCGAATGTTGTAATTGTCGGGAATTGTTGATGTTGGGAATTGTAGTGAATAATTGATGATCATATTATGTTGCGGGGGTGGGGTATTTATAGGATGAAATACCCGACTTGGGATAGGAGATAGATGTCTTGCAAAGGAAGAAAACAATCGGTTAGGGTGAAGTAGGATTCCGTCTTTGGATAGGAAAAGGTTACTTGTAGGGGAAGAAACACCAGTTGGGGTGAAGTAGGCTTCCGGTTTTTTGTGAGGTATTGGACTTCCAATTGGATTCTCGAATGCTGTGTCAGATATTTATGGCTCGGAAATGCCTTTGACCGGGATTTGACCTGGTCGCTAAAAGACGGTTTTGCCCTTGGTCTCGGTTTTGACCCAAATTAGTCTCATTTGACTGGAAATGACCCAGTGGGCCAGAATTTGAGGTTGGTTTAGTGAGATTTTTACTTCGATGAAAGCTCGTACCAACTACTATTGATTTCGAGTCCAAAATCGAGTGTATTAAGTCATGTTTACGTCCGATCATCATCGGGTGTTTTTTGGAAAGTGCTACAGACACCTGGCGGTCAAAATGTGGGTGTCTACAGAGCCCCCACTCTGACTGAGGCTTGGACAAGGCGAAAGTCAGAGTAGCTACTAGGCCAATCAAAGATTAAGACCTGGCAGACTTCCGATCGGGTCGTTTATAGTCCATTAGACTCGCGTAAAGGGGCTCGCCAGCCATAAGACAGAAACATACCTGAGTTGATGCTAATAGCTCTGTGGGGACTTGCCTAAGAAGTCTTGGGTGTGCCCGTTTGCATACACATCCCATCTTGGAGCTGCGCGGGAGCTTGCATAGGAGGCTATGGGTGTGTCCGTTCGCAGACACATCTCGATCCAGAATTACGCGGGAGCTTGCATAGGAAGCTATGGGTGTGTCCGTTCGCAGACACATCTCGATTCAGAATTACGCAGGAGCTTGCATAGGAAGCTATGGGTGTGTCCGTTCGCAGACCCATCCCGATTCTTTAGTAGAAATGTTGCCTGGGCTTTCCAATGGGGAGTTTTTGCGAGGAAACTTCCTTCTCGAGTCTGGGTGTACCTGTATGATGCCGACACATAACACTTCGTATGTAACATTTAGGCGAAACACCGACTCACGCTGGGGAAGTAAAAGCTTGATGTTCCTTTGGGAAGCACAAGTTGGTACCTGAAACATTAGATATATAGGCAGAAATAACAAATATAGCAGATAGCAAGATAGCATACAGGAAATGCATTTAGCATCTATAGACTGACTTGCGCTGGAGAAAATGATTTTTGCTTTATTTTGAAATCGAAGTCCTGAAAGCAACTCACGTGCTAGGAGATAGGTTTTCAAAATCGAAAGGGGTAGTAAAGAAATTTGTAGTTTAAATAGACTGAGATTTGACCTTGTCGAAAAGGATTTTCTCAAATGGCTAAGTTTTGCAAATTTTAAAATGAGGATTTGAAAAGAGACATACCGATAGGCTCAACTCTAGACGCGACTGAATGAGTTGACAGACACGAATTGGACTCTCGAGGCGTTGGACCGTGACTCGGTAGGGGGGTGGGCCACCTAAGACGACAAGACTCTTAAGTTGCGCTATTCCGTAGCCTAGGCGATTGG
The DNA here is from genome assembly GCA_958450325.1 of Agrostemma githago. Taxonomy (NCBI): domain Eukaryota; kingdom Viridiplantae; phylum Streptophyta; class Magnoliopsida; order Caryophyllales; family Caryophyllaceae; genus Agrostemma; species Agrostemma githago. Next base: position 43,470,983 of record OY288239.1, read on the forward strand.
CAACACGGTCGAATCCTCGGAATGGGAAAGATATGTATTCTGTAATGACAGGACTCAGTAGTAGCAATGCTGTAGACTGGTGTTCTTTTGAATTTTTTGGTTTTGGGGTATATTCACAAAATGGGTGTCGCTTCGAGTCCCTGACGGATTTTTGTCTTCGACTAAGCCGAGTACTTGGACGCACTATAGAAATGTGGCTAGTTTTTTGAAAGTATTTTGGATTTTGTGAGTGGATGGAGGTTTCTGCCTAAGAGAAGCCCCCAGGACGACAAAGCTAGCTGTTGAGAAAATGACAGTGTTGTGACCGGAATGATGGTGCCTTTTGAATGTGTGTCAATGTGGGTGGTTGTGCCTCTGTTGAAAGGCTGCCTACGTATTCACGTGCGGTGAAATCAAACCAAGCCGTAGTTCAGTGTTGAAAGATATATTATGGTGCCTAGTTTATTAGGTCTTTGTGTGTAACTAGCCATAGCGATGGTGTAGGCTAGGTGCATTCCCAATGATGTCTTGATCAAAGGGCTAGAGCAGTTAGGATGTTAATCCTGAGACTGTGAACGTTCTCCGGGGTAGCCCCCAGAGGTGGTGTGAACTATTTGGGCATGCTCTATGCCGACTTTAAGCTGAGTTCTCGTGTTCGGGGCTGGTAACTGGTTTGGATATTTTTGGAAATGTGGTGCTAGAAAGTAAGTGGCTTTGATGATTCGAAATCTGGAGCTCGATTTTGTGGAGCTAGGCTTCGAGGGTAAGGTATTGCAATGTGGTAGGAAAGGGGGAAGTCGAGTAAAAATGACTCGGACTTCAATCGGGGTAGGTTGATAATGCGGGATCTGATTTCCATGTCTGGCCCTAATGGTTAGGGTATCCTATGGAGCTTGAATCCTCAAAATTCTGGGCTGTCTCTAGCCTAGGTCTCGAGAAGGTCTTAAGGGTTGTAATGTGGGAAGGCTAGATGTGGTGTTTGACCAACTTGATTGTTTTTCCCCTTTTTTCATGGTATGAGTATTGATAATTGACCGTTTTCACTACGGTCATGGGTTTTTGAATATTTTTTGGCTGACCTCTTAGCCCCGGTCTTGGGATTCTTCACTTGGATTGACCGTTTAACCTTGGTCATGGATGCCTTTTTTTATGATGGCCTGCTTTTTTGTTTCCGCCTTTTGCTTTTTTTTCTTGGACTTTTGATTTTCTTTTGTCCAGCTTTTTTTTTCTTTGTTCTGTTGGTCAGACTAACACCTAAGGTAGGGATTGGTCGATCGTATTGGATGGGTGTTTATTGTGGGAAATGGGCTTGCCTCCCGTCTTGAACCCAAACTAGGAGACTACCTAGATTTGTCATAGGATTCGATACTGCTCCTGCTAAGGGTAGTTATGTGGCTTTCTATACCAGACATGGAACAGGTAAAGGAAAACACGGGTCTCGATTTCCTGCAGTCATTATAGATGTGCCTATATTAGTCACGTGCGTGTGATCACAGTGTATGATGGTGTTCATCATGTTCTCAGAAACACATAAGGAAAGTATATATGAGAAAGAATATTGAAAGCTGATTTTATTGATTTTTTTGAAAGGAGGACAGAATACAAATGACTCTGATTTTGACTCTGAAATTGAAAGAAATAGTATATCCTAGACTCGGGCTCAAACTAGGACTCAAATCAAATCCGGACTCTTGGATATATGGGAGGTAGATTGGATACTTTGGTCATTGGGCCCTGTATAGTCCATGAGGGGCCTTGCAAGTGACAATGTTTCCATGACGGGTGTCCTCCCGGCATCGAGGGAATCTTGGATGAGGTGTTTCAGTTTCCAGCACTGCACTACTACAAAATTAGTCATAGACATGACCTAATAGAGATAGGTTAAAAGGAAAACCCACATCTATTTTTAATAGACATAGGTTATTTAAAAAACCTATGTATATAAAAGAGAATATACATAGGTCAAAATTAAAACCCATGTCTATAAATTTTAGACATAGGTCAAAATGAAACCTATGTCTACGATATATGAATAGATGTAGGGCACACTCAGTAATTTATTTCATCTGAGACATGCAATTTTTCATTTTACTATGTACGGTATTTCATTTCTCAAACCCCAATTCTATTTTATCTTCATGAAGCTCCTCGATTATTTTCTCTTCATCTTCTCCGACGATTAGGGTTCTTCATCTTCTCCATAAATCATTTTCTCCGACACACCATTTCTGCTCTTCATTCCCCTCCATACTCTTGTTCTTCTCCTTCATCTTCTTGTTCTTCTCCTTTCAAAACAGGTAAATCCCTAATTTTTCAATTTATATGTTAATCAATCAGTTTGCATGTTTACTCGATTTTCTCAAGTTTTTGATTTGATTAGTTAGTTATGGAGTTCATGGCGGTGCTCGAAGTAGATCTACGATTTCTTTCTGCCGAAGCCATTATCCCACCGTCAGACGCCGCCGAACAAGGTCTTCTTCCTCCTCTCTATATCTCTCTCCCATTAATTTAACGATTTGATTGTTTTTTTGGTTGAATTGGTGAGGTTTTTAGTGTGAAATGATGATTTCTAGGTTAATTGAGTTTCGTGATCTAAGTTTGAGAGGAAATGTTTGTTAGGGGTAGAAGAATGATCTGAATATTATTCTCCTGGATACGGATTGACAATGTATTAAGTTGTCGAAAATACCGATGCCTGTTGAACTTGTGATACGGATTGTTTAGGTTTTGCAGGCAATGTTCATTGTAACTGTGCTTTTTTTTTAATTGGTGAAATTTTGAGTGTGAATTGTTGATTTCTAGGTCAAGTTCACCCAGAATTTAGGGTTTAAATGTTTAGAGGTAGAAACTGCTTGAATTCCTGAAAAAATTCAGGTGCGAAATGATTTCTAGGTTAGTGTGGAATTTAGGTACCTACAAATCACGAATCGTTAAGAGCGAACTCTATCATGTCGCTTACTAAAAATACATACAACTCGCATGTTATAAGAGCGGGTCACGAATTGATAAGGTCGTATTCATATCAAATCGCGCAACCATGGGTGGTTGAATGCTGTGGAACAATTGGAAGTGAATAGTGTGCTGATTGGAGGATTGTTTTCCTGGATACTGCCTGAGAGTAAATTTAGATGTCGAAATTGTCGACGTCTTTTTCCATTTGTTGTGACGGAATTTTACTGCTTGAAGTAGAATCTCATATATAAATTACTTAGATAGTTTGACGAGTTATTAGATAGAACATCTACTGCACTGTTCAGGTTGAGCTGGTGTGTGCGGAATTTCCCGATTTGAATCATTTCGATGAATCTAAGTAACTTGGTTTTCCTGGATACTACTGCACTGTTAACTGAACTCATATATAGAATTATATATGAATAGTTACTTATATAGTTTGACTTCTAGAAACACTTATTACTGATTATTATATATAGAATTATATATGCACTGTTATAGAATTATATATAGAGTTATATACTACTGCACTGTTATTAAATAGAATTATATACTACTATATATAAAATTATATAGAATTTTACTGCTTGAAGTAGAATCTCATATATAAATTACTTAGATAGTTTGACGAGTTATGAGATAGAACATCTACTACACTGTTCAGGTTGAGCTGGTGTGTGCGGAATTTCCCAATTTGAATCATTTCGATGAATCTAAGTAAGTTGGTTTTCCTGGATACTACTGCACTGTTAACTGAACTCATATATAGAATTATATATGTATAGTTACTTAGATAGTTTGACTTCTAGAAACACTTATTACTGATTATTATATATAGAATTATATATGCACTATTATATATAGAATTATATCATATATAGAATTATATATGCACTGTTTACTTGGTTTTCCTGGATTCTACTTCGATGAATCTAGAAGTAGAATCTCATATATAAATTACTTAGATAGTTTGACGACTTATTAGATAGAACATCTACTGCACTGTTAACCGAACTCACGAGAAGTGCTTTGGATACTCGACTGTTTTTAACCTGGTTTTAGTTTAGTTCAATCATTTTGAGTTCAGTACTTCGGACCTTAGAAAACATGGCTCTTTGTATCTGTCTCCGACTTCTAGAAAGTTGCTCATAATTATTACTGATTATTATGGCTTCTAATTTACAGAGTACTTTATTTTTGCAGATTAGAAACGCAGCTATTCAGACACTATTTCAAGTACTTGGCACTCAATAAAAGTTTTCACAAGGCATGTAGGAGGATTACCTTTGGAACTATGTTTTTCTCTTACTAGACCGCGCTTCTTATATGGTACTGTTTAATACCTGTTTGACCATGTTTCCCATCATCATTCACCCTCTAAGATGTGAACAAACACTTATTGATGTATTTCATTTTCTGTAGGCTACTGCATCATCTAAAGATGAATGGTACGGGAAAGAGCTAGGAACACGAGATGGAAAAGCAATTCACATGCTCATACATCACGGGTAATTGTTTTGAGATTTTACTCGTATCTCCTTTTCCTCTTCCTCTTTTCCTTCTTCCTTTCCTTCTTCCCCTTCAATGGCTCTCAAAGCGGTCCACGTCTCGGATGTGCCCAATCTTGATCACGTCCAAGAGAATGCCTCCCTTTCTCATTTCTCCCATCGTCTCGCTAAAGGTACCTTTAAATTTTACGATAGAGAGCTAATGTTATTGTTATCATTATTGTTATTGTTATATTACGAATATTCTTTTGGGCTAGGGCTCCTGATAATGCATGCTCGAACATTAACATTATCAGGAGCTTAGCCCGTACATATAACAATAACATTGTATAGGTTTTTTATGCTTGTTAATTAGCTAGGTGCATTATTGCATAAGTTATTGATAGATTATGGTTTGATTGATTGATATTGAAGGAGCGGGCGTAGAAAATAGGAGCTCATTCAAGGCAACGAATTTTATGTTAATTAGACGTAGAGGAAACGACATGAACAGATTGCAATCATCTGATCCAAGAATGAAGGTTGTTAAAGAAAATGCAATCTTGTCTTTCAGTACGGCTGCTTCCTTTAACGTTGATTTCATCGAATTTGACGTTCAGGTATATATATATATATACATATATAAATATATATTCTCATTACCTTATACTCCTCCACTAATTTCTTGATTTAATTTTGTTTAATTAGATTTGATTAATTAGGATAATTAATTAGATTTGGTTATAATTAGGTTCGTCATCCATTGCGTCCTGAGCTCGCCGCGTAATTAGTTTCAACGTGTAATGAAAGCAAAATAAGTATTATCCTATTGGTAAATTTGGTTATGTTACTCATAATAAGATTATGTTACTCATAATCTTGGTCGTTGCAGCATAGTGGGCAGCATGCCTAATTTTAGGCGGATACACAACATGTGATTCAGAATATGCATTTATCAGTATCTAATGTGTAGATTTTAAGCAAGCATTCAATGTGAAGTTGTGAACCTGTTGCAGCAAAGTAGTAATGTTTAATTTGTCACTTGTTTGGCTTCAGGTTGCATGTCAGAAACATTTACACTTCAATGTGTGTGTGAGACATAAGCTTGTTTGGTACTCCCTCATTTTTTATGTTTAGTCCCGTTTCAATTAAATACTCCTTGCAAATCTTAAAAAAACCTGGAAGGAACATAAAAAATGGAGGGAGTATGATAATTTGATCGAATTTGATGCATGTTGCCTTGTTGGTTCTTGTTTGTGATTGAATTGATGATATTGGTATATATGTTGCTATAGTGTGCTTGTCAGCCGGGTAACAAAGAATGTGGCTACTACATAATGAAGTACATGACTGACTTAATCACTTCTTCTAATTTGAAGGGAACTATTGACAAGGTAATAAGACTTCGAGCACAGACACATTTTCTCTATGTTATAATGAAAGCATTTATGTTCTTGAAGTATTCGCTTTCAATTATATTGAAATTGTTGCAGCATTTCAAAGTACTTGCCATGTATTCACAAGAAGATATCGATGAGGTTCACTATTTGTGGGCTAACTATTATCTTCAAAATTAGAAGTATGAGACATGCATGTAGTATTCAATGTATTAGCTAAAAAGATTGGTTGTAGTAGGAAGAGATTTTATTATTGGTACATCGCGTACTTGTGTAGTTTTTTATCTTAGCTACTTATTTGTTTGGAATGATGACTACTTTTATCAAATATGGAACGTTTGATCGTCCAATTGGATGTTGTATAATTTATGAGATTTATTATTTTGGTTTCGGTTGGATTGCAGTTTCTTATAAAAAATACGGAAAGCATTAATAATTGATATCATTTTCGGACTGATTACTATGACAATAAACATGGGGCAGATAAAAAACCCATGTCTGTACTATGACAATAAACATGGGGCAAACAAACAACCCATGTCTGTACTATGACAATAAACATAGGGCGAACAAAAAATCCATGTCTATATTTATAATAGACATAGGGCGAACAAAAAACCCATGTCTGTAGTTTTTATAGACATGGGTTAATTCTATAAAGACATGGGTTAATTGAAAAACCTATGTCTATGTTTTAGATAGACATAGGACATACGACCCCTGTCTAAGTATTGGACAATAGATGTCACTCAACTTAACATGGGTTGCGAAACCCATGTCTATTAGTTAAAACGACCCATGCCTATGTCATGTTTTGTAGTAGTGCTGCTCTGTATCATGTCCCCTCCCTCTGTGGAATTTGCAGTAATGCTCGGCGTTCCATGCTTTGGAGCGTTTTTCCAAAGGTACGTCGGCTGTTGGGCCTATGGATAATATTAGGCCCTTTGAAACCAACCTTTGGAAAGCGACGGTGTAGGACATATCCAAGTGGGTAAATGTTCTTACTTTTGACTGGTTCTTGATTTTCGGAGAGGTGACTTGTGGATTACCTCTCTCGGTCTTGCCATCTTGGGGGTATCGGATGGTTTCATAAGAGTCCTCACCCTTTAAATGGCCCGGTTGGATGATTGGCTGCCTTACCCGTTCTAGTTGTGTTAGACGGGATTGGGTTCTTGCAAGATCCTCTTCGATGATAGCTACCCTGGAACCTAGGTTATCTAGGGCGATATTGATTTTCGAGAAGATATTGTTAATGGAGCAAGATAGCATAAGCATGCTTCCCTGGATATCCCCTTTCTCGAAGGCGCGAGCTTGCTCGTGGTTAGGTAATGTCTCTTTCATTGGGTCCCTGGTAGGAAGAAGCGACGGACGTTAGAACTCGCCTAAGCTCGATTTTGCGCAAATGTAAGAGAGAGAGAGTCAAACTAGACATGGCCGGGGGGACGGAAATGACTAAGATTCTTGGACCGGGATACCCGAATGTTGACCTAGACAAAGTAATGACCGCGAATTAGACTCGAGCTGCAGAAGGGTGGGTCCGAAAATGGGGCGACCGTGTTTGACTGCGCCACGTGCTCAGACCAACCGTGATGACCTAAACCCTAGGTGACTCGAGTATTCGTAGCATAGGTACGTCTCGAAGAAGGCATCATAAGGACACCGCAGGGTACTCTGTAGGGTAACTGTGGTTGACTACTCGGGTGGAGGACAATCCCCGAGTGAGACTAAAGACTCTGATAGGACCCAGATGGTGTGACATCTAAGTGACTCGAAAGTGGGGTACGTGAGACACGTGTAAGACATGACCCTTAAAGCAATTGTGGTTGATCGCTCTGCTGAAGCGTAGCCCCTGAGTGAGGAAAAGCCTGAAAAGGAAATGACTCGGAAAGGACACCTAGAGGGGTGACTCGTGAAAGGTGGGCCTCCCTTAGGATTTGGTAGGTGGGCCGAGGCCTATTCGTAGGAAGGTCCACGTGAGACATTCCCCAGACTTTTGGACTCGAATGTGTAAACGGTCCTTCCTTCGTAGGAGTATATCCTACGTAGGTGGGCCTTGCCTTGACAAATAAGGCGGACTGGGATAGGGAGGAAACTCGTGATGTAAGATCGACGGAGTTTCGACGCTAGAGACTTTGACAACTTATGACAAGACCCGATACTACTAAATACGGGAAGTCCTAAGAAGAGGAAAGTTTTTGAAAAAGGGATATTTGGGCTTAGAAAGATCCGAAAAGATTGAAAGGACGACCCGACTTTTTGAAAAACGGCAAAGGGCAATCGGGCCGGGATTTTCGAAGTTTGAAAATGTTCGGGTAGCATACAGGCTAGAAAATAGGCTTTTTTGAGTAAAATTGTAAGTCCTAAATTCGATAGCTTCCCGGGTTTTGATAAATGGATAATTTTGAAAAGATGTAAGTTTTTTTTTTGAAATAACGGTTTTTGAAAAAGATGACATGTAAATCAAGTAGCATGTAGTCATGGAAGCAGTATAACGACACCATGTATGCTCTTAATCTAAGTCTCGGTCGGTCGAAATAGGGTCTATACCAACAACGACGGCTTTCTCGCAAATCAGGATGGACTTCCTAAGCCGAATTGGACTTAGAACATGCCGTAAAACTCATGCGAGTTCCGCCATCGGAGTCTTTAGTGCACCCATTTAGGAATGCACCGCGGTATAGTGGGACGTCGGTCACAAGTAACCGGCCCGGGAAAAATTTGGGTTATGCATGAACCATCGAACTAAAACGCGTACATTAGTAATCGAACGATTTCTTTTCGAGTCTCACCTTAGGAATCCCGATGACTAGTGGTACATCAGGTATCCCCAGCGGAGTCGCCAAATTGTGGACATGACATAGGTCCACCCCGACGCGGCCACGCGCGGGTTTGGGGAGGCGAATGAATCTCATGTGAGATGGATCTCGAATTGAAATTTAAATCGAAGTAGGAGTCGCCACCGAACTTTGTGGGAGTTCGGGCCCATTCGAACCCACTCTATGTCGTAGTGGGCCGTGCACAAAGTACGGCCCATTCCGATTTCAGAGCTTATTGGGTTCGTCCCTTAGCATTGCGATACCGATACCGACATTATCGGTAATCGAGTATTGAATGACTCTCGTATGCCAATGGATTCGGACATCCGGAAACCATGGTTCTGAGTAAGGGGTGAGGGTACGTATTGGGAAGTTCACAAAGAACACCCAACCCCGCCCGCACTTAGCGGCCTTTACTAAGATATCGTTCGTTTTTTGTGTACGCGCGTTAGTTCAACGGTTGAATGATATGCAAACAAGGCTTTTTAGACTAAACATGTGAATTATGTTTAACTACGTCGTTTAATGCATATTGAATTAAGTCGGAGTTGTTTTAGCATGTGAGATTCATTTTAGTACAATAAAACAAAAGAATGCCAAAATAGAAACAAACGGGTTAGTAACGGTTTATAGAAAAGATTAGAATGACATAAATAATATGAAGCAAGGTTTTGAAAAGATTAGGACACGTGATAGACTTGACACGTGTTGACCGAAGTCGTTAACAAAGTTTTATCGAAGCTCGAAATAATGTTGAAGGCTCACGGGTTTGTCGTGACAAAGGATACTCGATCGAGTCATGGGTGGACTCGGCCGAATGGACTTCGGGAAAAGCCTTCTGTTCGGATTTTGAGACGCCACTCGATCGAGTCATGACGGGACTCGATCGAGTGGTCCTCAAAACAAAAACTTTCTGGTTCTGTTTTACGCCGGTTTGATTAAAACGTGACATCCGAAAAGTCTGTGGGGTGTCACTCGACCGAGTGGCTATGGCACTCGATCGAGTGCCCCCTGTTCGAGGGGTGACTCGATTTGCAATTTTTGAAGTTGCTTTTAATTTTTGAAAATCGATAAATTCGTTAAGTCGTGTAAAAATATGGCATAATTTATACCCGACTAAAGATTTTCGAAACTCATAAATATCTGATATTTGACTATGAAATCGATATCCGATATTTAGAGTGATTGTTAGAGAAAAGAGATGTTTTTAGAAATTGTTTTGAATTGAAATAAATCCCTCCGCGTTGTAATGTCGTATTAGTCTTTCTAGGACTATGTGACGATTATTTCGGCAACAACGAGAATAGTTTTTGAAAACGGTTTGATTGATTGATTCCTTTAGATCTGATATTCGACTATAGAGTCGATATCGAATCCTTAGGGACGACACTTTATTGAAAATAGTACGATAATATCGATATTAGAGACGAAAAAATAAATATTAAAAAGGACGACGACGGACGACGAACGAAAAAAAGCGGAAAAAAGAAAGAGAGAAGAGAAGAAAACGGGATTTGTAACACCCTCAACCTAGATGCTTAATTATCTCGAAAACGGACTCGTAATAGCGGCCTCAGCGCGGGAGCGTTAAGATGTATGTAGGTGAGTTATGGTGTTGTATTTTTTGTATGGTTTGGCTCGGGTTTCCTATAGGATTTCTAAAGGAAAGATCGGAATATAATATGCCTAGTATTGCTGAAATTCCGGTTTGATAGTTGTGTATGTCGGATGTTGTAATTGTCGGGAATTGTTAATGTTGGGAATTGTAGTGAATAATTGATGATCATATTATGTTGCGGGGGTGGGGTATTTATAGGATGAAATACCCGACTTGGGATAGGAGATAGATGTCTTGCAAAGGAAGAAAACAATCGGTTGAGGTGAAGTAGGATTCCGTCTTTGGATAGGAAAATGTTACTTGTAGGGGAAGAAACACCGGTTGGGGTGAAGCAGGCTTCCGGTTTTTTGTGAGGTATTTGACGTCCAATTGGATTCTCGAATGCTGCGTCTGATATTTATGGCTCGGAAATGCCTTTGACCGGGATTTGACCTGGTCGCTAAAAGACGGTTTTGCCCTTGGTCTCGGTTTTGACCCAAATTAGTCTCATTTGACTGGAAATGACCCACTGGGCCTTAATTTGAGGTTGGTTTGGTGAGATTTTACTCCGCTAAATGCTCGTACAAACTACTATTGATTCCGAGTCCAAAATCGAGTGTATTAAGTCATGTTTACGTCCGATCATCATCGGGTGTTTTTTGGAAACTGCTATAGACACCTGGCGGTCAAAATGTGGGTGTCTACAGTATGTCGGATACAATCAAATCAAAATGGCGGAAGAAGACATGAGTAAGACCACCTTCATCACACCATGGGGTACTTACTGTTACACCGTTATGCCATTTGGGCTCATCAATGCTGGGGCCACTTATCAAAGAACCGCCACAACTTTATTACATGACATGATGCATAAGGAAGTGGAGGTTTATGTGGACGACATGATCGTCAAGTCCAAAGACCGAGTAGGGCACATTGCAGCCTTAAGAAAGTTCTTTACCCGCCTACGCAAATACAACAAAGAAAAATTACTGGGCCATATCGTTAGCCAACGCGGCATCGAGGTCGACCCAGCTAAGATCAAGGCCATCACCGAGATGTAGCCACCCAAAACCGAAAAAATAAATAAGGGGGTTTCTCAGGAAAGTCCAATACATTAGCCGGTTTATTTCAAAATTAACCATGGTATGTGAACCCATTTTCAAGAAGCTGAAGATAGGAGAACGAACACTATGGGACGATAAATGTCAAACGGCTTTCGATAAAATCAAGGAGATTCTGTCTGCACCGCCAGTATTAATGCCACCTCTACCCGGTTTGCCTTTGTCGTTATAACTAACAACGACCGAGACAGCCATGGGGGCTATGCTGGCCCAGACAGTCGATTCAGAAGAACGGGCTATTTACTACATCAGTAAAAAGTTCCTAGAATACGAATGCAAGTATACAATGCTCGAGAAAACGTGCCTAACTTTGGTTTGAGCCACTAAAAATCTCCGACATTATATGCTTAGTCACGAGGTACATGTTTTATCCAAAATGGATCCTATCAAGTACCTATTCGAAAAGCCCATCCTCAATGGTAGGATGTTCAGATGGACTTTAATGCTAGCAGAGTTTGACCTCAAGTTCGTACCATCAAAGGCCGGGTTGTAGCCGAATTTCTCGCCGACAGTTCCGTATCTGAAGAAGGACACACCGATACTTGGGCCTTTCCAGATGAAGACATATTCCATACTGACACCGAGACATGGGATTTGTATTTTACGGGGCATCCAACTTCCGAGGATTCGGAGTCGGGATTTTATTGATATCGCCAAAAGGAGAGCACACGCCACTATCCATTAAATTGGACTTTGATGTGACTAACAACGCAACCGAGTATAAAGTAGCATGCATTCACGAGTTGCAAGCCGCCGCTGATTTAAGAGTAACAAACCTCCGGGTCCACGGTGACTCATCTCTTAGTCATCAATCAAGCTCTCCAAAAATGGAAAACTCGGAACGCCAACCTCGAAAATCAATTCCAAAAGGTAGAATATATCTATCTACCCCGGGAGGAAAATCAATTTGCAGATGCACTTTCCAACTTGGCATCCTTACTAAACATCCCGGAGCACCTAACCAGCATGCCGATCTGTGTTGAAAGACGATCCGAGCTGGCCTATATCCACGCCATCCAAGACATCGAAATAACTGACCCAGAACCTTGGTATCAAGATGTCCTAACCTACTTGACATCGGGAGAGTATCCCCCGGGAACTGAAAACCGGGCCAAAAAAGCCTTGCGAAGATTGGCAACCCAATTCGTTCGTACGGATGACAGACAATTATACAAAAAGATGGCACAGAGGGCTCTCCTCCTATGTATCGATAAAGCACAGGCCGAGAAGGTTATGTCTGAAGTACACGATGGTGAAAATGGTCCGCATATGAACGCCCATATGCTAGCCCGAAAAATCATGAGACTCGGGTACTATTGGAACACCATGGAAATTGACTTTTAATTATGTCAAACACTGCCATAATTGTCAGATTTTTGCTAATGTACAACATATGTCGTCTTCCCTATTATATACCATGACATCACCATGGCCATTTTCGACATGGGGTATTGATATAATTGACAAGGTGAACCCTTCCGAAACAGGACACTGTTTCAACTTGGTGGCTATCGACTATTTCACTAAATGGGTCGAAGCCGAGTCATATCGGATCTTGAACGCCAAGCACGTTGCTAAATTTATCCAAAACAAAATTATATGCCGGTACGGGATCCCGCACGAGTTTATCAGTGATCACGGGACCCATTTCCAAGTTGAAACCGCTACTTTGCTAGAAAAATATAAAATTCAAAGGCATACATCTTCGCCTTACCGTCCCCAAACAAATGGAGCGGTAGAGGCGGCCAATAAAACAATTGTCACCATACTTTATTTGACTTATAGAATAGAAGCGGTCCAACCAGTCGAACTGGAGGTACCATCCCTCAGGATCCTACTTGAAAGCCAAGTGCCAGAAGCAGATTGGGTAGAAGCCCGATACGATTCACTAGTTCTTTTGGACGAACGACGGTCCCGGGCCCTCAACAATATCCAAATATATCAAAAAAGGATACAACGGGCTTACAACAAAAGAGTTAGGCCCAGAAATATCAAAGAAGGGGACCTAGTTCTAAAATCGGTCCGTGCATTACTACCAGTCGACCCAAGAGAAAAATTCAAACCCAATTGGGCTGGGCCATATTTAGTAAAGAAGGTCCTATTAGGAGGAGCGGTGATGAGGAGGAGCGGTGATGCTGACAGAGTTGGACGGGAATGAATTCGTCAACCCAACCAACTTGGACCAGTTGAAGCGTTACTACCCATAAACCCTATCTCAATGTCATTTGCAAAAGTTTATAAAAATTCGTCTTTTTATACATTTTTAAAAATTATAAGCAAGTCAATAGGCTAGGATTATTTATCCTACTGTCGCACATCTCGAACTAATAGTCTTGGTGTATTTCGAAAAATGCAAAAAAAATCTACTTTTGAACTACGTTTGGTTTGATTCCGCTAATTGTGGATACGTAGGCAACTCCTCAAAAGGGTACAACCACTGCAATAACGAAAGGACAAGAACCATATTCACTAATATGTCTTTTATTAAAAAACCGATAAACTCGGGAATTTCAAAATTACATCACACAATAAAAAAAACAACAAGAAGCACACCACAAAAAATAATAATAATAATACTTAGATAATAAAACTAAGGAGACTAGCACTTAGGGCATTTTACCCTTTCCCTTATCCTTTGGGTCACGGGGAGCCCGAGGTCAACGGGGCGGAGGCGAATGTTCCCGGATCACTAAGGGAACTTCCTTTGCTCGAACCCATTTCTTCGAATGCGGGTCTTCTGCCGCTGTGACCGGTCCAAGTCGAGCTCGTACATGTTCGGGTAGCCTGTCTCGAGGACCAAGTCGGTCCTGGACCTTTAGTTTTGGGCCAAGTTTCCTTTCCAAGTCAGTCTGGGGGATCACCTTCCCCCGTGCACTTTTAGTACTGGACCCTTCAGCTTGAGTCCTAGTCTTTCCTTTCTGACCTGACATCAGTCGAACCAATGTAGCCAGGGTCTCGCCCTCATCAAAGAAACCCCTGTTGTCTTTAGCCTGCTCTCGTCAGAGTAGGTCAAAAGCCTCATCAACTTTTAGGGCAGCTCGGGCTTCAGCAAATTCCGCCTTTGACCATCTCATGTAACAATCTGATACCCAAATCGAATGGAGAGACTTGGGAGTAGACCAGGTAGCCCGGGTGTACCATCATTGCATCCAAGTATCACACATCACGTCCGTCAGTTGGGTAGATTCACTCACAACCGCCTCAATTTCCGGAATTCTTTGGGACCGACCATACTGCCTAAGTATACGGTCGGGATAAAGATGAATTGTCTGCCTAAAGGATAGGATCACCAGGTACCGCGCCCTATTCCTCGATTCCAAGCCAGTTCGAACATAAATAGTCCACCAGGGCACCATCCACCGAATCAACAGGCCATTATGGAAAGACAGCACTTCGTCCCAATATTTCTGGGTTTATTTTATGGCGAGAAAAGTCAACGGTTTGTCTCCTAGTCAACCTTGTTGGGTTGATAACGATTTAGGTCAAGAGGAGGATCTATGATCGATAGCCGCTAGAATAACCAAAGCTGAAAAGAAAACAAAAAATATGAGTTATAAGGCCAAAATGGATGTCCGCCCAGAGGCACTCGGTCGAGTGCTTGAGGATACTCGATCGAGTTGTACACCCGAAGCCGGACAGAATGTTTTTCGAGAAGGCACTCGATCAAGTGCCAGGGTGACTCGATCGAGTGCCCACTGTATAAAAAAATCGCGGAATAAAAAATCAAAAAATCCAAAACATAGAGAAATCGAAAAATCAGAAAAGTCTGAAGCAATATACCTGCAATAAACGGGTACTCCCGGTCAAACGAACCGACGAGTCCCTCTTACGATTATCCAAACCTTTGATAATTTCCCCTGTAATTAGCCATGCTAGACTGTGCTTCGTCTCCATCAGGTCAACCACGGTGAAAAGTCGGACGTGACCCATACAAGATAGCAAATCCATGTGACCCTTAAAAGCGTAAACATGGAGCATACAAAAAGCAAAGGCCCTACGGCTATGGACCGGCCTGACCCGGATATCGTGTGGGTTCATGAACTTTTTAGCCAAATCAATCAAAGAAATGGTATCCCCCTCCGTCATACGAAATACCTTCATGTGAGAAAGTCCTAGAAATTCCCGTAGCTTCCTCCTAGGACCTTGAACTGAAAACGGGATAGCAGGACGAAGTATGGGATTCCATCCTCCTACGGCAGCAATTTCATCAGGGATAGGGCAAATCTCACCTCGGGGAAGAGCAAAAATATGATAAGTGTCGTCCCAGTATGACAAACAAGCATCGAGAAAGTGACGGTCCACTTGCATCTGGCGGATCGTAAACAATTGAGTGATGTCGTTCTGGTTCAGAATTACTTTATCAGCATCTCTAAAGCAAAGCATCGAGATCAATCTTGCAGCATTTGGGTCAAACGGTCGATTCCCATGGCTAGATTTTTCTTAAAAAGAATAAAAGGAATCTCGGGGGTTGTTCTCTTAAGAAGGGAATGAATTAATTAGAATTATGAAAAATTAAAAGCAGAAGATGCGTATTTATAACACTAAACCCGGGTAGTTCTCTTATCTTTAGGATTCCTAATCCTCGGAGGTTTAGCATACAGGCCCCAACTCAATTCTTCAGCTAGTATAGGAATAGGCCCTCCTGAGCATTCCTATTCATTTTCATAATCAAAATTCTCAAATTTTCAAAGAATTTTAAAATTCAAAAATCCAAAGTCTTTTTCAAAATTTCTATTCCCCAGCGCAAGTCATTTTACCTAAAATATTACATGCAAAACTTCGCATAATTGTATACAGGTACGGCTCAAGTAGGGACATGCAACTCACTCCCCAGCAGAAAGCCCTTGGCGGCATTTTCCCTGGAATAGCATGGGATGGGCCCATATATAGGCGCACCCAGGACTTATACGACAAGTCCGAATCCCCACGGATTATCATCAGCTCATGTACAGTTTCTAACCTATGGCTGGCGAGCCCTTCACGCGAGTCTAATGGACTATAAACGACCCGACCGGAAGTCTGCCAGGTTTTAATCCTTGATTGGCCTGCTAGCTACTCTGACTTTCGCCCTGTCCAAGCCTCAGTCAGAGTGGGGGCTCTGTAGACACCCACATTTGGCCATTAGGTGTCTATATCAGTTTTGGAAAAACACCCGATGATGATCGGACGCAAACGTGCTTTGATATACTCGAATATGGGCTCAAAATCATTGGCATTTGGCTTGGGCTTTTTACGGAGTACAAATATCACAAAACCAACCTCAAGTTCAGGCTCAGTGGGTCATTTCCAGTAAAATAAGACTAATTTGGGTCAAAACCGACACCAAGGGCAAAACCGTCTTTTAGCGATCCAGTCAAACCCCGGTCAAAGACAAATTCCGAGACATAAATATCTGCTGCGTCGCGCTGGAAATCCGGCTAGAAGTCGAATACTACAAAATATCAGCTACAGAAAATAATAAACAAATCCGTAAGAGATAGAGTTCGATCCTTAAAAGGAGTTCTACCCGGGCTAGACCCAGTCGATCGAGTGAACCGGCCCACTCGGTCGAGTAAGCTCATGAAACACGCTGAACCGTTGTCAAAACCGGACACTCGACCGAGTATTAGAGTCACTCGGTCGAGTGACTCCTTTTTCCAGCCGGGTGAGAAGTTCTCTTCCATCCAACAACGGAATCCTGCTTCCTCTCGAATTGCATGCCTTTCCTATCCTAAATGGTATTTCTTGTCACCCAAGCAAGGCTACCTCTCCTACCTTCAGTCGAGGACCTCTACTATAAATAGACCCTCTCACACATTGATTCAACACACATCTATCACAACTATACATAATCAATACACATCAAGTTATCATACCTAACACACATACAATCCGACGTAGCCTTATACCCGAGAGAACACCGTCCCAACCTCAAAAAACCGGTCACCTTGGCAGCCTCATCATCACACTTAAACCACCATAACTCACTCACATTATCTCGACGCTCCCGTGTCTAAGACACATTCCGACGAGCCCCGTTTCGAGAATACAAAGCATGTAGGTTGAGGGTGTAAAATCAAACCCGTTCTCTCCATTCTCTCTCTCTTTCTCTCGTCTTCTTTTCTCTCTGAGTCGTCGTTTCGTCCGTCTGCATACGGGTCCTAATCACGCTTTTTTTTCTTTTTTCTAATACCGATATTATCACTACAATCTATTTTTTTTATACAAAATAAATGTTCTTATAACACGATACCGACTCTATAGTCGAATATCGTACCAAAAAGAACTAAATTTATCTCGTTGATGCTAAAAAATTGTCACATAAACAAAATAAAATGATTTCGACGCGGAGAGAATTAATATTGTTTTAGTTTGATTTTCAAAACGATTTACAAAACATCTTTTGTAAAAGGTCTCTCTGAATATTCGATATTGATCCCATGATCAATTGTCGAATACGACGAGTATTGCAAAATTTAAGTCGGAAATAAATTGTATCATATTTTTACGCGACTTAACGAAATTATCAATTTTCCAAAAAAAAATTCGAGAGCAAAAAACAAATCGGACAGCAGTCCGTACAGGTGACAATTGATCGAGTGCCTAGCCCACTTGATCGAGTGGCATCCCAAAAATCGGGCAGAATACTTTTTTTCGAGTCCACTCGGTCGAGGGCCTTAGTGACTCGATCGAGTGGCTCCTGTTTCATTAAAACCGTGAGTTTTCAGCATCATCCGAGTCCCGATAAAATATTTTTATGACTTCGGTCAACATGTGCCGAGTCAATCACGTGTCAAAACTTTTTAAAACCATGCATCATATCATATTTACATCTTTTATTCAATTTACAAACCGTTACTAACTTGTTTGTTCATGTTTTCAGCGATTTGTTGGGTTATTTAATGACAATAATACCAACTATAGGGCGTGTTCCAGTAATAATACCAATTATAATAAATCTGAGAATAATACATATAATTGGAGTATGTTAATCAGAGTAGTACAGACGCACTTATTACTTGTAACACCAGGTAACTTAAGTAAACAATGACCTGCTACTTAAATCCCCACCCTCTCCTCCTTTATCCTCTTTCTCCATTACCCCCCTTCTCTTCGATGACATATCTGCAATTAACCCCAAAAAACTCTAAAAAAATTTGGGTTTTATAAATCTACACATCTTCTCCTTCACAACTCCGAATCTTTGCTCACAATTGTATCTCCAAAAAAGAACTATAAGGTCACCATTTTCCAAGGGTCCACCTACTCAATTTGTTAGGTAATTAAATACAAAAAAGAGGCAAAAATTAAGAGCAGAGCTCAATTGGAGTGACCTAATCCCCAACCCCAGAAATCGCTCAAATTAAGAACCCAGAAAATGTCGTAGGGAGGAAGAGAAGCAGAGATTGGGTAAAGGGTAGTGAAGTGAGTGTCACATTCAAAGCTTTGTTGCAGAAAAATGGTGGAAAACAGGGGTTTTAAGTGGGTGGTGTTGACAGAGGAAGCGTGTTGAATGATGATGATGATGATGATGATACAATGATTGAAAAGAAAGGTAGTAAGATACTAAAGTTGATTTCCTGGATTGATGGGGATAAAAGAATGAAAAGAAGAAAAAGAAAAAGAAAAAGAAGAAGAAGAAGGTGAAGGTTGAAGAAGTAGTAGAAGTCACTACAGTAATAATCAAGCGAGAAGAGATGTAAGACGGATGACAGTGGCATCGAGCGAGAAATGAGACCGAATCTCGCTCTACAATTCCACACAAAAATAAACCCAAGAGAAAATTGAACAAACAAACAACCATTAAATTACATTAATTAAATTCTTAACAAGAAAACTCTTACCACACATATAATTACAAGAAATGTAAAAACAATAATGTAGAAATGGCAATGGCATGAAGCAAGAAAATTGAGTAAAATCCAAAAATTCCTCCAAGATCTTACATAGTATGAAGTGTGGAACCAAGCACGTAATATGGAATTTTAAACTCGGTTTTGTAAATTTGAGGATACCCGGAATCAATTCTTGGTGATTCAGGTGATTCAAATTTTGTAAAAGTGAAGGCAAGTGGATGGAAGGTGGAGCAATAGTAATAAATTAAAGGGGAAAAGAAAGGTGGACGGGTTATTCAGGTAACCCGTCACCCATACTATTCTGATTAACATACTTCAATTATATGTATTATTCTCGGATTTATTATAATTGGTATTATTATTGGAACACGCCCTATAGCTGATATTATTGTCATTAAATAACCTTTTATTTTATTGTTTGTTTTATTATACTAAAATGAACTTCACATGCTAAATACAACTTTGACGTTAATTTAGATGCATTAAATCGACGTAGCAACTTATTCGAATTTTCACATGCTTAGTCAAAATACTGTTTGCATATCATCTCATCGAATTACTAACGCGCGTATTAAAAAATCAAACGATATCTTAGTGGAGGCCGCTAATGTGCGGGCGGGGTTGGGTGTTCTTTGTGAACTTCCCAACACGTACCCTCACCCCTTACTCAAAACCATGGTTTCCGGATGTCCGAATCCATTGGCACACGAGAGTCATTCAATACACGATATCCGATAATGTCGGTATCGGTATCAAATGCAAAGGGACGAACCCAATAAACTCTGACATCCGAATGGGCCGTACTTTGGGCAGGGCCCACTAAGATATAGAGTGGTTTCGAACCATCTCATATGGAGACTCCACTTCGATTTAAATTTCAATTCGACCCATCTCATATGGAGATTCATTCGCCTTTCCAAACCCGCGCGTGGCCACGTCGGGGTGGACCTATGTCATGTCCACAACGATAAAAAAGGATAATTGGCAAATAATAAATAGCTAAAATTAGAAAATCGAAGTTAAATTATTTACTACATACTACTACTCAAACATACGATATAAATCGAGTAACGTCCTAAAGTTACCTTCGGTCGGTACTCGAATCGACCTCGTACTTGTCTACTTGTATAGTCCGAGTTTCAAATCTTCAATAGCACGCATAACCTTCGTGTCGTGAATCGCTAGCCTTCCAAGTATCCTCTACTTCAGATTCGAGACAAAAGAAACAAAAACGAAGAGATCGGAATAAGAAATGTTGGAAAGAAGAAGGAGAAACGGGCAGCGGTTACAAAAGCAAAACGAAACAGCAGCAACAAGAGGAGCGACAACGTAATCGACCAAAATGGAATTAGCACTGATTAGAACAGGAAGTCGACAACCACATGACCGCAACACAGGAACGTAATGCATACCAGCATAACACGCACGACAAATCGACGGTACGACGACAACAACAACACGTGTAGAAACCAAAATAGAAAACGAAGGGAAAGAATGAAGAAAAAATAGACAGCAACAGCAGAACCAACGACAGAACAGGACATGGAAAGAAAATAGAGGAACGAAAAAGGACGATTTAGAAGGTAGCAGCAGCGACAAACAAAACGACAGCAAAAATCAAACGAAACAGCGGCAACAAATGACATTAGCAGCAACCGTAGCACCAGTAGCAGCGTTCACCAACATCAGCAAGAAGAAAAAGAAAAAGAGATTAAGAAGAAGAAGAAGGAGAGAACACAAACAGCAGCAGAGACAGAACGAAACAGCAGCACCAAGCGTAACAGCAACAACAAATGACAGCAGAAATCGGAACCAAATCGACAATGACAGTAGTAGCAGCGCTCGAAGGAGAAGAAAGGAAGAAAAAGAAGAAAAGAAGCACTACCACGATACGCAGCACGAGGACAGAACGCAGCAAGATGCACCTAACAACAACAGAACAATCGACATCAACAACGACGAAATAGAAGAAGAAGAAGACTACTTCGACGAGTCCGGATCGAAGGACGACAGTCCAGTAGTACCCGCACAGCCAACAGCCGCAGTAACGTATTGCAGCAAGCGACAGAAACAGATTAAACGGAGAGGATAACAGGGGAGGAGGAAGGAAAGTCGAAGAACAAGAAGGAAAAAACGCAGCAGCAGATGGGGGCAGTCGAGTGAGATGACAACAACATCAAAAGGGGGAAAAAAAGAGGAGGACGGGGGGAAAGTAACGTAAAAAGGGATGAATGATCAGGAAAAAAGAATGAAGAGGTGGAATGAAATAGGTGAAGGGGTAAGAATGAGACTGAAACGGTGGAGAATGAGAAGGCAGGGGGAGGTGTACGTAATAGGGAATGAATCAGCACAAACAGTGTAATAGGGAATGAATCAGCACAAAAAGTGAGTTTTAAAAAACAATACGGATTAATTAAAATGAATCGGGTTAGGAAACGAATTCCGTAACGATAAGCTGGCTGACCCACGATTCGATTTAAACGAGTTAATAAAATAAATAATTGGACCGTCAAATAAAGTGAGTAAATAAAATATTCGAGACAAAAACGAATCTTATAGAATTACATAATTAGACGAAGAAATGGTATTTTCTGATAAATAATAAATCTTCGATAAAGAGAATTAAATTGATTTCTCGAGAAAAGGTGATAAATGTTTTGACGAAACTTAAAATAAACGAACTTCAAGCCGAAAATAGAAATTCGAGCTTAAATATAAGTAAATAAAAAGAATTTAGAATTTAAATCGTCGAAATAGACTCTCGATAAGAATTAAATTAAATGTATAAAATGAATCGAAACAAAAATAAAAATATGTTTTAAATATAAGAGTTTCCGAGACAAATGAATTTTTAGGAGTTTGAAACGATTAAAAGATAAATTCGTTTTATAATAATTTTAAGAATTACGAGTTAAATCGTAAAAATAAAAAATACGAATAAATTTTAATTTAATTTAAATTTATAAAAATCAAGGGTGTTACACAATAAATGGCAAACATCGAAAATAGAAAACTCGTAAACAAATTACAAATTATACGGGCGGAATACAACCCGGAATTTACAATACAACGAGCGAAAAAATAGAATAATCGAATTAAAAATGATTAGAATAAAAAATGCAATGCATGATTTTAAAAAGGGTAAGCACGTGATAGACTTGACACGTGACGACTAAAGTCGTAGAAAAAGATTTGACGAGGCTCGAGTGATGTGAGAAACTCACGCTCTAGTACAAAATGTATCACTCGACCGAGTCATGGGTGGGACTCGGTCGAGTGACCCTGTACAGATCCCTCTGTCTCATTTTTGAGGGGTCACTCAATCGAGTGAGTCAAGGCACTCGATCGAGTGCCGTTCGAGGTGCTACTCGATTCGGAAAAGGTGGCAATTCCGATTTTTTTTGTTTAAATTGATAACTAGTGAAAATATTACACAATCTAAACGCGACCTGGTTTACAACACTCGAAACATCCGAAAACGGTTTATCCCCCAAGAATTCCACACTATTATAGAGAAAGAATATCTTTTCAAAATCAGAATCACGCAAGCATTAAACATTAAACAAAATTCAAAGTGCTACGCAGTCATAGATATGTGTGAGGATGTAGTAAATAAGGTGGAATGGAGAGATGTAATGACTACACAATTTACTACACACGATATTAAATTAAATATGAGAATAAGTCATATTTAACATGCTTATTTTTCGGATGCACGTAACAACATGATATGTGCAGGAAGTGGAAGTGATAGATGAAGCAGGAGTAGGAAGTTCTGCCTCAGTGTCAATGGTGTCAAAGAATCTCTTTCCTACAACGGTAAATCACTATTTCACTATTTCCTTATTTCGGGTGTTATTATTAATTAAAAGCTTACTTGGGTTAATTCAAAATGTAATACAATAGTCTCGTTGCGTACCAATTACTGACACAACCAGAACTTTAATGTAGGATTTTTTTTTTCAATACCACACTACCAGACAAACCCATCACAACAAATGAGGCAGCTAAGGGGAGAACAACCATACTAGTACAAGAAGATAATGGGGCGGCAGCCACTACTGAAAAATCAGCAAGGGAAGATACAACATTTGAAAAGTGCGAGAATATAGTAGAGTCAACTGAGTCGCATCCCAAGCAAAAGAAAAAATGACATGGAAAAGCTCATATGGCCTATGTTGTTCCACCAATTTAATAGTGGAGAAAAATGTTATTTTATTTGTAGCTAGAAAGAGGGGGGGCCCACTGGTGTTGAATTTCAAGTTATTATTTTGTGTGTGCCTATTTTGAACCTTATTTTAAGTTACAGCTTAATGGATTGTTGTTGTTATGCCAATTTTAAAAATACTATTTTAGTCAGATGCACTGTTTTACTTCTCTCGAGCAATATCGCCGAGCTTCAACATGAATGAATAGGTGCTCATCCATCTTTTACAAAAGCTCGAGTAGACATGATAACACTACAATTAGGGGACAGACTGACCAATCGTGCATCGCTCTAAGAGCGTGTGATATAGTCAAACTTGGGCCATGCCAAATGACGGATGTGCACTCTAAACATTTTTTTTAGAAATTTTAAAATCTGTTGCTCATCATTAGCAAGTATGTCCAAAAGTGCACCGTCGTTCTCCATCTCACTATGAGCATATTATATTATACGTTACGTATTATAAACGCTTTAATCAGGAGGAAAGGACGACGTGTTGTATAGGCTATTAGATTCGTAATTGACGAAATTGAATAGTGTCATTTAAAACCATTGAAATTGGGTAGTGAGTTTCTTTAAATCGCTTATCTCTCACATCAATACACCGCCTGCAATATCATACAAACAATTGTAATAATTGTTATTTTAGCAACTATTAATTAAAAAAATAATTATTAAGGTATTATTGTAATTATGTACACATATACTTATACATACACATATATATTCACCCGTATATGAAACAGATTCTTAGCACAATCAGATATTTAACTGCCAAAAAATAGATGCTACCCATTACCTGGAAGAGTGGGTGGTTTTTTTCAATGATATTGGAAGGATAGTGAGAGAATATAGGACTCTTATGCAACCAATTCAGGGATTTAGTGATTCATTCCTTATTAATAGTAAAAAACCCGTCTATTAACCACCCATCATGTACCAAAATTATGCTTAGCTATAAATAAGGGAACAAGTGATCTCATCTACGTCCCTACACTCAGTCAAAAACAAATATCACATAACGACGTCTTCAGTATGGCTAATCCACAAGGATATCCCAAGTTCCTTCATGAATATTTAGTAGAAAGGGTAATTAGAATATGGAGAGGAACAACCCCTATGAATCATAACCACTTACTAATGAGATGTTAATTGTCGATGATGAGACGAGTTCCTTTATTAGTAGAGTAATTTCATCACTGCACTTACCTAAAATGCATGCCTATGTAATTAATTTTTTTTAATTGATGTAGGGAGTTGTGGCACAATGTTCCATTCATAGGCAGAATATGCACCATTTTGAAGAGAAGTTCCTAGAGTAGAGAGCATATAGGATACTGTAGACACCCACATTTGGCCATTAAGTGTCTATAGCAGTTTTCGAAGAACACCCGATGATGATCGGACGCAAACGTGCTTTGACATACTATAATATGGGCTCAAAATCATTGACATTTGGCTTGGGCTTTTTACGGGGTACAAATTTCACAAAACCTACCTCAAATTCAGGCCCAGTGGGTCGTTCCCAGTCAAATAAGACTAATTTGGGTCAAAACCGACACCAAGGGCAAAACCGTCTTTTAGCGATCGAGTCAAACCCAGGTCAAAGACAATTCCGAGACATAAATATCTGCTGCATCGCGCTGAAAATCCGGCTGGAAGTCTAATACTACACTACAAAAATAATAAACAAATTCGTAAAAGATAGAATTCGATCCTTAAAAGGAGTTCTACCCGAGCTGGACCCACTCGATTGAGTGAACCGATGTCAAAACCGGACACTCGATCGAGTATTAGAATCACTCGGTCGAGTGACTTCTTTTTCCAGCCGGGTGAGAACTTCTCTTCCATCCAACAACGGAATCCTGCTTCTTCTCGAATTCCATGCCTTTCCTATCCTAAACGGTATTTCTTGTCACCCAAGCAAGACTACCTCTCCTAGCTTCAATCGAGGAGCTCAACTATAAATAGACCCTCTCACACATTGATTCAACACACATCTATCACAACTATACATTATCAATACACATCAAGCTATCATACAAAACACACATATAATCCGACGTAGTCTTATACCCGAGAAAACACCGCCCCAACCCCAGAAAAACCGGTCCCCTCGGCAGCCTCACAGTCACACTTAAACCGCTATAACTCACTCACATTATCTCGACGCTCCCGTGTCTAAGCCACATTCCGACGAGTCCCGTTCCGAGAAAACAAAGCATGTAGGTAGAGGGTGTAAAATAAAACCCGTTCTTTCCTTTCTCTCTCTCTCTCTCTCTTTCTCTCGTCTTCTTTTCTCTTTGAGTCGTCGTTTTGTCTGTCTTTATATGGGTCATCATCACGTTTTTTTTCTTTCTCTCTAATACCGATATTATCGCTACAATATATTTTTATACAAAATAAACGTTCTTAAAACAAGATACCGACTCTATAGTCGAATATCGTACCAAAAAGAACTAAATTTATCTCGTTGATGCTAAAAAATCGTCACATAAACAAAGTACGATGATTTCAACGCGGAGAGAATTGATATTGTTTTAGTTCGATTTACAAAACGATTTACAAAACATCTTTTCTAAAAGGTCTCTCCGAATATTCGATGTTGATCCCATGATCAATTGACGAATACGACGAGTATTGCAAAATTTAAGTCGGGTATAAATCGTATCATATTTTTACGCGACTTAACGAAATTATCAATTTCCAAAAAAACAATTTCGAGAGCAAAAAACAAATCGGACAGCAGTCCGTGCAGGTGACACTCGATCGAGTGGCATCCCAAAAATCGGGCAGAATACTTTTTTCGAGTCCACTCGGTCGAGTGCCTTAGTGACTCGATCGAGTGGCTCCTGTTTCATTAAAACCGTGAGTTTTCAGCATCATCCGAGTCCCGATCAAATATTTTTATGACTTCAGTCAACACGTGTCATAAACTTTTCGAAACCATGCATTGCATCATATTTACATCTTTTATTCAATTTGCGAACCGTTACTAACCCGTTTGTTCTTTGTCTTTGTATCTTATTTTTCATTGTATATTTTATTGTACTAAAATGAACCCGCATGCTAGGTATAACTTCGACGTTAGTATTGGATGCATTAAATCAACTTAGCAACCCATTCAATTATTCACATGTTTAGGCAAAACACTCTTTGGATATCATTTTCACCGAATTACTAACGTGCGTATTCAAAAATCGAATGATATCTTAGTAGAGGCCGCTAATGTGCGAGCGGGGTTGGGTGTTCTTTGTGAACTTCCCAACAGGTACCCTCACCCCTCACTCAGAACCATGGTTTCCGGATGTCCAAATCCATTGGCGCACGAGAGTCATTCAATACACGGTATCCGATAATGTCGATATCGGTATCTAATGCTAAGGGACGAACCCAATAAACTCTGACATCCGAATGGGCCATACTTTGTGCATGGCCCACTAAGATATAGAGTGGGTTCGAACGGGCCCGAACTCCCACAAAGTTCGGTGGCGACTCCACTTCGATTTAAATTTCAATTCGACCCATCTCATATGGAGATTCATTCGCCTCCCCAAAAGCGCGCGTGGCCGCATCGGGGTGGACCTACGTCATGTCCACAATTTGGCGACTCCGCTGGGGATTAACTGATGTGTGACTTACCATCGACATCCTCTGGGTGAGACTCGAATAGAAATTGTTTGACTAGTACAATACGCGTTTTAGTTTTACGGTTCATGCATAACCCCATTTTTTCCCGGGCCGGTACTGGTGACCGACGTCCCACTATACTATTGATGTAGTTCAAATTGGATATGTCAAAGGTGTTCATAGTCGATTCGTATGGGTTTCACGGCATGTTCTAAGCTCAACTCGACTTAGAATTCTGCCCCGATTCTCGGATAGGCTATGCACACAGGTATAGACCCTTTATAGACCGACCGAGACTTAGTGTAAAGCATACATAGCGTCGTTATAAATGCTTGTTTGACTATATGCTACTTGGTTTCCGAGTCGTTTTAAAAAAAAACAGTCATTTTCAAAAATTGCATCCTTTTCCAAAACATCCAATTTCAAAACCGGGAAATATACCGAATTTAGGACTTATGATTTTACTCAAACCAACCTATTTTTAGCCGCTATGCTACCCATTTCAAAACTCACTTTCAAAACTTCAAAACCGCGGGCCGATAATATTTTCCGATTTTCGAAAATCGAGCCGTCCGCCGGTCTTCTGGATTTTTCTAAAAAAATCCTTTGCAAAACTTTCCTCTTTTTAGGACTTCCCGTATTTAGCAGTGTCGGGTCGTGTCATAAAAGTCTTTAGTGTCAAAACTCCGTCGATCTTATATCACGGGTTTCCCCCCTATCCCAGTCCACCTTATTTAACTAAGGCAAGGCCCACCTACGTAGGACATACTCCTACAAAGGATGGCCCGTCTACACACTCGAGTCTAAGAGCCTGGGGAATATCTCACGTGGACCCTCCTTCGAACAGGACTCGGCCCACACGCCGAATCCTAAGGGAGGCCCACCTTGTATGAGTCACCCGTCTAGGTGTCTTTTCCGAGTCATTTCCTTTTCGGTCTTTCTTTCGCTCGGGATGTACTTTTATTCCAGGATTTGGGCTAGTTACTGATTACGCGGTACTCTTACAGACAGGCCGCCCTTCACCCGAGCCACGACGCAACAAGCCATAGACGAGTTGACGGCCGCATTGGCAAAGTTGGAGACCCAATTGACGGCAATAAGAGAAGACCAGATTGCCATCCTTACCCGTGTAAGTTCCGTAGAGCAAGGAACCCCTAGTGGTAACACCGAGACTACCGGGCCGTTAGCTGAATTGGCCAGCGCGGTCCGCAAGCTGCAAGAACAGGCCCATTTGTCGACCAACAACACCATCCATATCGAAAATGCTCGGGCTTATTCACCCCTGACCGACGAATTGCCCGCCAATCTTAACCTCACGGACCTACTGATGTTAGATGGGACTGAAGACCCGGTACTCCATATCCGAGCCTTCAAGGAATTCATGGCGGTCAAAGGAGTGAAGTCCACCATGTTTAAGCACCTGTTTGCTTCTTCCCTCGAGAAGCATCCAAAGGCCTGGTACTACTGGCTCGATTCCAAGAAATACAAGACTTGGGACGATGTAGCAACCGAATTCGCTCGAAATTACGCGGTTAACACCGAGATCCAGACTACCATGCGTACTCTGGAGGTCATGGCCCAAGTGCCCGAGGAAAGTTTCACCAAGTACCTTCAAAGGTGGAGGGCGGAAAGCGTGAAGCAGGTTGATAAGCCCAGCGAAAAGGTGTTAGTGGAGGCCTTCGTGAAGAATCTCCTCTCCTCTTAACCGAGATGGGTACAAGAATTGAAGATGACTTAAGGCTAGAGAGCCTTACTAAGGCCTTTGCCAAAGGGTATCAAGGGGCCATCTCCTCCGCCAGCAAGTCCGCAACCACAGCTGCGACCCGCACCATTTTTGACGAGGTCAATTCACTAGACACCTCATCCAAAAAGAATACTCCAACTCGGGTATTCACTGATATAGGGACCACCAATACTTGCGCCTTACAAAGGCTTTCCTCCAAGGGGCAGATCCAGCCGATAGGCCCAACTCCGGAAGTCCCGGTCGAGAAACGATCCAAAAGCTATAACATTCAGGCCTATTGCCAGTATCACCGAGGTAATGGGCACGATACTGAAAAATGCTGGAAATTAATGTGTCTCATTCAGGATCTAATCGAAAGTGGGAAGATACCGCTGCCCAGCGAAAAACCGAGCAACAAGGAGAACCCCTTTAGTGCCCACGCCATTGTTACTGGAGAAGTAATCGACTGTTCTCATCTCATTTCTCCTTTCGTTCCACAAATTAACGGGATATGGAACGACGATGAAGACGACGCCTACCTAGCTAAGGGGGAGGCTGTCCCCATCACCATCGAAGAAATCCGGAAGGCCAAAAACAAAGACTTTGCCAGCACTCACATCATCACGGCCGGCCCTTCTACCCCGGAGTCCGTCATCGAACTTGCCAGAACGGAACCTACCCTGGAGGAACCAAGCACTGACACGGCCCTAGTCAAGCAACTGAAAAGGGTTCAAACTGATCTTACCATATGGCAGCTTCTGGTTAGTTTTCAAGAACATCGGGCAGCACTTACAAAGGCTCTCGATCAGATCAAGGTCGGCTCGTTGGTTACCCCCACTGAAATGGTAGCCACTATTTTGCCCCATCTTAAGGGCAAATCCAAAGAAGAAGGCCCACTCATCAACTTTTCCGAATCTGACGTCCCACCATTCGGGGCCACCCATAACTTGGCCTTATACATCACGGTGTCTACCGGGACCAATATTTCCCCATGACCCTGATTGATGACGGGTCCGCTGTAAACGTCCTTCCCATAAGGACTGCTAAGGTCCTCGGCATTACCGAGGCTGACTACCTTCCGACCGCGCAAACTATTCAGGCTTTTGACGGAAGCCCAAAATCAGTTGATGGGGCTGTTAAACTAATAATTATAACCGGCCCGATCGAGAAAGAGCTAGAATTCCAGGTGATAGATGTCACCTCATCCTTCAACTTGCTACTTGGAAGACCCTGGATCCACGCGGTCAAAGTCGTATCTTCCACCCTCCACAGGAAGGTCAAGTTGCCTCTACAAGACGGGGTCGTTACTCTCGAAGCCACCTCCATAACCGTGGCAATCTGCAACATCACAGGCCAGACCGACCCGCGAGGATTCGACTTCGTGGGAATGATCGAGGAAGAATACCTCTTCAGGCCCTACTTCACCACTAGCATCGCTACGATGCTGTAAAACTTGGGCTACCTACCGTGGGCTACTTCGAGGCCAAACATCCCGGCTGGCAAGATCATCAAGGTCCTAAGCAATGAGGAGCCAAAATTCGGTTTGGGGTATGCTATAACCCCGGAAAATGTTGTTCGGGCCGGTGTTCAGAAGGCCACCAACATCCTCAAGGGTACCTACTTGGGCCCTTACAGCCCAAGACTGACTGATTACTTTGTCACTCCAGTATTCGTGGCTGCTCAAGTAGGCCTCTACCAGCCCACTATCACATATCGGGAATGCAACTATATCCCCGAAGATATATTTGCCCTCGTTCAAGCTGAATCCAAAGGGCACTGACGGTACTGAACCCATGCTGGGGCTCTTATTCGGGGAAGACAAGGCCATCCCCGCCCCTAAAGAAGAATTGGTCAACTTAATCCTCCGCAGCAACAGGTTCGATCCAACCAAGCTGATCTCTGAAGTCGGTGCTGACACCGGGAAAAGGGCATGGAGGAAGACTATCAAGTGGGCCAACAATCAGGGTCGAGTCTACAAGCTGACCACCGGTGAAGGAGATATGCCAAATACCGAGTCCGAGTCCGAGTCTGAGTCTGCGTCAGAGTCGGAGTCTGAGTCCAAGTCTAGAGGGTCCAGTACTAGGATTGAGTCAGTAACCCCTCTTCCTTTAGTAACACCCACCGGAGCCTCGGGGTCTGTCCCGAGAGCTCTCCCTATCCCGCCACTGACCAACGATCAGATGGCCGCTCTCTTCGAGCTCTTTTCCAAATTTACTTTCAATAATAACGAAAACCGTTCCGCTTACGACTTATCTTACTTCCAAAATTCTTTCAATTTCAAAAATTTTATATGCAATGACATTGAGAAACCCGACGAACAGGTACCTCTACCACCACATCTGATCGAGCAGCTTGAACAAAGGGAGTCCCAAGACCCGGTAATTGAAGAGACCGAGTCCATTAACATGGGAACCACCTTAGAGCCCCAGATACTTAAGTTGGGCTTATCTTTAGATCCCGAGGAGAGAAAACAATTCACGGACCTCCTCCAAGAATTCAAGGATGTCTTCACATGGTCCTATAAGGATATGCCGGGGATAGATCGGGAAATAGCTGAACACCGTATATCCATCAAAGATGGGTGTAAGCCGGTAAAATAGAAGCTCCGAAGAATGAGGCCCGAATGGTCTCTCAAAGTCAAAGAAGAAGTTGATAAGCAATTCAAAGCGGGCTTTATACAAGTGTCTGAATATCCAAACTGGGTTGCAAACATCGTGCCGGTACCCAAGAAAGACTGCAAGCTGCGGGTACGTGTGGACTTCTGGGACCTCAATAAGGCCAGTCCAAAAGACGATTTTCCGTTACCACACATCGACATACTGGTGGATAACGTGGCCGATCATGCCCTCTTATCATTCATGGACGGGTATGCCGAATACAATCAGATCAAAATGGCAGAAGAGGACGACACGAGTAAGACCACCTTCATTACACCTTGGGGTACTTACTGTTACACCGTCATACCATTTGGGCTTATCAATGTCGGGGCCACTTATCAACGAACCGCCATAACCTTACTAAATGACATGATCCATAAGAAAGTGGAGGTTTATGTGGACGACATGATTGTTAAGTCCAAAGACCGAAGTGGGCACATTGCGGCCCTAAGAAAATTCTTTACCCGACTACGCAAATGAACAAGAGGCTAAACCCTCAAAAATGCAGTTTCGGGGTAACATCAGGCAAATTACTGGGCCATATCGTTAGCCAACGCGGCATCGAGGTTGACCCAGCTAAAATCAAGGCCATCACCGAGATGCAACCACCCAAAACCGAAAGAGAAATAAGGGGATTTCTCGAGAAAGTCCAATACATTAGCCGGTTCATTTCAAAGTTAACCACGGTATGTGAACCCATTTTCAAGAAACTGAAGATAGGAGAACGAACACTATGGGACGATAAATGTCAAGTGGCTTTCGATAAAATCAAGGAGATTCTGTCTGCACCGCCCGTATTAATGTCACTCCAACCCGATTTGCCTTTGTCGTTATATCTAACAACGACCGAGACAGCCATGGGGGCTATGCTGGCCCAGACAGTCGATTCAGAAGAACGGGCTATTTACTACATCAGTAAAAAGTTCCTAGTATACGAGTGCAAGTATACAATGCTCGAGAAAACGTGGCTAGCTTTGGTTTGGGCCAATAGGAAGCTCTGACACTATATGCTTAGTCACGAGGTACATGTTTTATCCAAAATGGATCCTATCAAGTACCTATTCAAAAAGCCCATCCTCAACGGTAGGATGTCCAGATGGACTTTAATGCTAGCAGAGTTTGACCTCAAGTTCGTACCATTAAAAGCCATCAAAGGCCGGGTTGTAGCCGAATTTCTCGCCGACAGTCCCGTATCTAAAGAAGGACACACCGATACTTGGGCCTTTTCAGATGAAGACATATTCCATACTGACACCGAGACATGGGATTTGTATTTTGATGGGCGTCCAACTTCCAAGGATTCAGAGTCGGGATTTTATTAATTTCCCCGAAAGGAGAGCACACGCCGTTATCCATTAAATCGGACTTTGATGTGACTAACAACGCAGCCGAGTATGAAGCATACATTCACGGGTTGCAAGCCGCCACTGATTTAGGAGTAACAAACCTCCGGTTCCACGGTGACTCGAGTATTACATCTCTAGTCATCAATCAAGCTCTCCAAAAATGGAAAACTCGGAACGCCAATCTCGTGGCTTACCAAGCACGAGTAAGGGTTCTCGAAAAGCAATTCCAAAAGGTAGAATATATCTATCTACCCCGGGAGGAAAATCAGTTTGCAGATGCACTTTCCAAATTGGCATCCTTACTAAACATCTCGGAGCACCTAACCAGCATGCGTTGAAAGACGGTCTGAACCGGCCTATATCCACGCCATCCAAGATATCGAGATAATTGATCTAGAACCTTGGTATCAGGCTGTCCTAACCTACTTAACGACAGGATAGTATCCCCCGGGAACTAAAAACCAGGCCAAGAAAGCCTTGCAAAGATTGGCAACCCAATTCGTTCGTACGGATGACGGACAATTATACAAAAAGACGACACATGGGGCTCTCCTCCTATGTATCGATAAAGCACAGGCCGAGAAGGTTATGTCTGAAGTACACGATGGTGAAAATGGTCCGCATATGAACGCCCAAATGCTAGCCTGAAAAATCATAAGGCTCGGGTATTATTGGAACACCATGGAAACTGACTGTCAATTATATGTCAAACACTGCCATAAATGTCAGATTTTTGCCAATGTACAACATATGCCATCTTCCCTGCTATATACCATGACATCGCCATGGCCATTCTCAACATGGGGAATTGATATAATTGGCAAGATGAACCCTTCCGGAACAGGAGGTCATTGTTTCATCTTGGTGGCTATCGACTATTTTACTAAATGGGTCGAAGCCGAGTCATATCGGATCTTGAACGCCAAGCACGTTGCTAAATTTATCCAAAACAAGATTATATGCCGGTACGGGATCCCGCACGAGTTTATCAGTGATCACGGGACCCATTTCCAAGTTGAAACCGCTACTTTGCTAGAAAAATATAAAATTCAAAGGCATACATCTTCGCCTTACCGTCCCCAAACAAATGGAGCGGTAGAGGCAGCCAATAAAACAATTGTCACCATACTTAAAAAGATGGCTGAGAATTATCGGGATTGGCCCGACAAAATACCCTTTCCCATATGGGGATACCGGACGTCAATTCGCACTGCGACCCGAGCAACCCCATACTATTTGTCTTGTGGAATGGAAGCGGTCCAACCAGTCAAACTGGAGGTACCATCCCTCAGAATCCTACTTGAAAATCAAGTGCCGGAAGCAGATTGGGTATCGTTATACGATTCGCTAGTTCTTTTGGACGAACGGCGGTCCCGGGCCCTCAACAATATCCAAATATATCAAAAAAGGATACAACGGGCTTTCAACAAAAGAGTTAGGCCCATAAATATCAAAGAAGGGGACCTAGTTCTAAAATCGGTCCGTGCATTACTACCAGTCAACCCTAGAGGAAAATTCAAACCCAATTGGGCTGGGCCATATTTAGTAAAGAAGGTCCTATCAGGAGGAGCGGTGATGCTGACAGACTTGGACGGGAATGAATTCGTCAACCCAACCAACTTGGACCAGTTGAAGCGTTACTATCCATAAACCCTATCTCAAGGTCATTTGCAAAAGTTTGTAAAAATTTGTCTCCATAAATTTTCAAAAATTATAAGCAAGTCAATAAGCTAGGATTATCTATTCTACTGTCGCATAGTCTTAGTGTATTTCAAAAATTGCAAAAAAAATCTACAGAATATTATTGAGGGCGCGAGATCGCCGTTCGTCCAACAGAACCACCGAGTCATATTGCACTTGGACCCAATTAGCTTCAGGTACTTGGCTTTCCAAAAGGATTCTTAGGGACGGTACTTCCAACTTGACTGGTTGGACTGCCTCCATTCCGTATGTCAGATAGTAGGGAGTTACACCGGTTTTGGTGCGGATTGACATTCGGTATCCCCATAGAGCGAAGAGTATTTTGTTGCGCCATTCTCGGTAATTATCAACCATGTTTTTAAGTATGGTGATAATTGTCTTATTGGCTGCTTCTACCGCTCCATTTGTTTAGGGACGGTAGGGAGAGAATATATGCATCTGGATCTTGTATTTGGCTAGCAGAGCTGTTGTTTCGGCTTGGAAATGGGTTCCGTGATCACTGATGAATTTATGTGGGATCCCGTACCGACATACAATTTTGTTCTAGATGAACTTAGCTACATGCTTAGCGTTCAGAATGCGATAGGATTCGGCCTCGACCCATTTGGTGAAGTAATCGATGGCTACCAAGATGAAGCAATGTCCACCCAAACCTTAGAGTTTTACCTTTCTGATTATGTCGATTCCTCATGTTGAAAATGGTCATGGTGTACAATAAGGGTGATGGCATATGCTGTACATTGGCGAAGATCTGACAGTTGTGACAGTGTTTGACGTTCTGTCTTCAGTCAGTTTCCATACTGTTCCAGTAGTATCCGAGCCTCATGATTTTCCGGACTAGCATCTGGGCGTTCATATGTGGACCACACTCGCCGTCATGTACTTCAGCCATAACCTTTTCGGCCTTTATTCCGTCGATGCATAGGAGGAGAGCCCCTTGTGCTGTCTTTTTATATAGTTGCCCGTCATCTGTACGGATAAAATGGGTAGCTAATCTTCGTAGGGCTTTCTTGGCTCGACCATCGGTTTCGGGAGGATACTCTCCCGTCGAAATGTATGTTAAAATAGTCTGATACCAAGGTTCGGGATCGGCTGTTTCAATATCTTCGATACCGTGGATATATGCCGGTTCGGACCATCTTTAAAAGCAAATGGGCATACTAGTCAGGTGATTTGGGATATTCAGCAAAGATGCCAATTTGAAAAGTGCATCTGCGAACCGGTTTTCTTCCCAGGGCAAGTATACGTATTCTACTCTTTGGAATTGCTTCTCGAGAACTCTTACACGCGCCTGGTAGGCCACGAGGTTGGCGTTCCGAGTTTTCCAGTTCAGGAGTGCCTGATTGATGACCAAAGATGAATCACCGTATCCCCGAAGGTTTGTGACTCCTAAATTGGCGGCAGCTTGTAACCCGTGGATGCATGCTTCGTATTCGACGGCGTTATTAGTCACGTCGAAGTCCAGCTTAATGGATACGGGAGTATGCTCCCCTGTCAGTGAGATTAAAAGAATCCAGACACCGAATCCTCTGAAATTGGATGCGCCGTCGAAATACAAATCCCATGTTTCAGTGTCGGTATGGAATATGTCTTCGTATGGGAAGGACAAAGTATCGGTGTGTCCTTCTTCAGTTACGGGACTATCGGCGAGAAATTCGGCTTTTGTCCGGCCCTTGATGGCTTTTATTGGCACGAATTTGAGGTCAAACTCTACCAGGATTAGAGTCTACCTAGATATCCTGCCATTGAGGATGGACTTTTCGAATAGATATTTGACGGGATCAATTTTTGATAATACATGGACCTCGTAACTGAGCA
Source organism: Agrostemma githago (assembly GCA_958450325.1). Classification (NCBI taxonomy): domain Eukaryota; kingdom Viridiplantae; phylum Streptophyta; class Magnoliopsida; order Caryophyllales; family Caryophyllaceae; genus Agrostemma; species Agrostemma githago. The sequence goes on from OY288239.1 coordinate 43,507,249, forward strand.
TATAATGGCGCAGCTTTTTGGTTGCCCAGACTAGCGCCAGACATGTTATCTTGAGAATGGTATATTTGCATTCATACTCCAAGATTTTCTTGCTGATGTAGTAGATGGCCCGTTCTTCCGAGTCGACCGTCTTTACTAGCATAGCCCCCATGGTTGTCTTGGTTGTTGTTAGATATAACGACAGAGGCAATTCGGGTTGAGGTGGCATTAAGACCGATAGAACAGAAATTATTTCCTTGATTTTGTCAAAAGCCCCTTGACACTCATCTTCCCACAGTTTTTGTTCTCCCATTTTCAGCTTTTTGAAAATCGATTCACATACCATGGTTAGCTTGGAGATAAAACGGCTGATGTATTGAACTTTCCCAAGGAAACCCCTTATTTCTTTCTCGGTTTTATGTGATTTCATCTCGATGATGGCTTTGATTTTTGCTGGATTGACTTTGATACCTTGTTGCCTAATGATGTGACCCAATAGTTTGCCAGACGTTACCCCGAGACTGCAGTTTTGAGGATTTAGCCTCATGTTGTATTTGCGCAGTCGAGTAAAGAACTTTCTTAGGGCAATGATGTGCCCATCCCGGCTCTTGGATTTGACGATCATATCGTCTACATAGACCTCTACTTCCTTATGCAACATATCATGTAATAAGGTTGTAGCGGTTCGCTGGTAAGTGGCTTCGGCATTAATGAGGCTAAATGGCATGATAGTGTAGCAATAAGTACCCCAAGGTGTAGTGAAGGTGGTCTTGCTCATGTCTTCTTCTGCCATTTCGATCTGATTATACCCGGCGTATCCATCCATAAAGGATAGAAGGGCATTATCAGCGGTATTGTCTACCAATATATTGATGTGTGGTAATAGGAAATCATCTTTCGGACTCGCCTTGATAAGATCCCGAAAATCCACACACATGCCCACCTTACCGTCCTTTTTAGGTACCAGCATGATGTTTGCAACCCATTCCGGATATTCGAACACTTCTATGAAGCCAGCTCTCAACAGTTTGTCGATCCTTCTTTGACTTTGAGAGACCATTCGAGTCTCATTCTGCGGAATTTTTGCTTAACCGGCTTACAACCATCTTTGAATTGTATGTGGTATTCGGCTATCTCTCGATCTATCCACGGCATGTCCTTGTAGGATTATGTGAAGATAACTTTGAACTCTTGGAGGAGGCTTGTGACTGTTTTTTTTTTATGAAAATGTGAGGATATATTAATAATCACGAAACCAATTTACAGTGGAAAGTAGGCTATGCGAAGTAAAAACATACTGATACAACTCAATTTGTGACATCATAAAACAATAAATCCAAACTATTTGTCAACCAGCTTTCGTAGCTCTTGAGATTCATTCAAGGTGATGTGTGGTTGTTGTAGAATGCTCTTAATTCTGTATTTGATTTCCTCTTGTATATACTTAGCAGCTCGTATTGGATTTTGAACATACCCCTCAACTCGTGCTATGTTTCTTTTCATCCATATCATATGATAGAATGCGGTTAAGACCATTGCTTGGATTCTACCCTTGATACCAGGTTCAGTTTTCAACTCCGGTAGGGCAGGAAGGTCGAACCCAGTCCAGCTTACCAGTTCGCTCCGAATTATTCTACTGTCATGACAGTCCTGAGCCAGGTGCAGGGTTGTTTCCTCCTCTGATTCGCATATACAGCAGTTTAACTCACTACAGCAGCCTATACTCTTAAGTTTGGCTCGTGTATTCAGCCCATTGTTAACCCACAACCACGATATATCGCATGTTTGGGTATACTCCAATCCTCCCAAATAATCGAGAACCAAGTAACATGGGGACTGGTACCACGCAACCAGTTATACCCCTCAGATATCGAGTATTCTTTCTGCGCATTAGTCCAACTGTTATTAGTATACCCATTCTTCATTTTTTCTTTAATTTTGCAAATCATTCTCCACGTCCATGGGGAATCAGGAGGCGGAGCATAATCATTCCAATCTTTTCCTTTCAGAAAATTGGAACTAACCCATTTAATCCAAAGCTTATCGCTTTTCTCATATATCCAGTTTACGAGTTTACCAACAGCTACCATATTCCACAGTTCGGCCTTTTTTATTCCGAGCCCACCATCCAGCTTCCTAGTTACCTTGTCCCAGGCTACCAACGGAACCCGACTATAGTCAGCCTGTCCCTCCCAGAGATAGTTCCTGCATATAGATTCCACCCTCTTCACAATTCCTTTGGAAAGTATAAAGATATTGGACCAGTAATTGTGAAGAGTGTTGAGGACCGAATTAATTAGAACAATTCTCCCTGCATAAGAGAGTTTCCTCGCCCCAAAGCTTCGAATTTTCCTGACCAGTTTTACTGCCACCACAGAGCATTCTGCTTTTGTCAATTTCCTCGATTTAATAGGAACCCCCAAATAAGTGAACGGAAGGTCCCCTTCGATGAATCCCGTGGCTCTAAGAATATCATCCCGTTGGTCTCTCTTCATTCCACTAAAGTAGATAGCTGATTTCGTAGCATTAAGTTTGAGGCCTGATACTTTGTTGAATGAAGATAGCGTCCTCATCATCAACATAATGGACTGAGTGTCCCCTTTACAGACCAGCATAAGGTCGTCAGCAAAAATCAAGTGGGACATTTTCAATTGCTTACACTTCGGATGGTAGTGGAATGGCCATTTCTCTGTTGCGTATGAGATGAGCCTACTCAAGTAGTCTATACACAACGTGAATATCAATGGAGAAATAGGGTCTCCTTGCCGCAGCCCTCTTTTTGCCTCAAAGTACCCAAACATATTCCCATTCAGGCTCAACGAGAACATGGGAGTTGTAATGCATTCCATAATCAATTGGCGAAACCGATCAGGAAATTTGAGCTGCTTGAATAACTCCTCCACAAATGTCCATTCGATAGAATCGTAAGCCTTCTACAAGTAAATCTTGATCATACATCTTGGAGATACCTTTTTCCTATTGATGTGAGTTGATATGAACTTTGAAACAAGGATATGAAGTATGATTAGTATTCTGAAATGGAACGTAAACAAGTAACCAAAACAGAATGAAAGGATAGTTTTAAGGTTGAATAAACCGTAACCAAGGATAGTATGCTAGGTGAAGTAGACCTATACTTCAACAAAGCGGTTGCTAGATCAAACACTCGATTGAAATAGCGAGTTTAGAGCTTGTAACGCGACTTACTCTAGACTTTGTCTTGTAAACAACAAGGACGTAAAAGAAAGCTTAGCTTTACTCAGGTTTTTGATATGCAAATTGGATGTCTTATTCATTCAAAATGGCCGGCTATATATAGCCTACACAAGACCCTTAAACCGGCTGGTTTAGGGTGACAAAAACAAAGTTACCACCATGGGAACAAGGAGCTAATTACAAAGTTGGGAGCTAATAACAAAGTAATGTAAACATGGAGCTAATAACAAAGCTAAGTGAAGAGTAATCAGCCGTTGCACACCATGTGAACGTGGAGCCAAAACCAAAGCTTGCTGATGTGCACACTATGTGAACATAGCCATGGTGTGAACCCAAGTTAATGTCTTCAATTTACCTTGACTTCTTTGCTCCTTTATTCAGCTCCTATACGAGCTAACTTAATACTTGGAGAAGGCATACTACTAGGCTGGTGGGAGGTGCTAGTGTGGCTTGACTAGAGCTATTAGGAGCTAGTGTTACTTCATTGAACTCTTTAGCCTCTTCATTCGGATCATATCCTCCCCCTTGAAAAGGAATTGCCCTCAATTCTGAAATGCCATCATCATCAAGATAAGAAGAAAGGTCTCCCACATTGAACGTGGCATGAACTCCATAATCATCCGGTAATTCCACTTTGTAGGCATTGTCGTTTACCTTTGATATGATCTTATAAGGACCTTCAGCTCGTGGCATCAACTTATTCTTTCTTTTGCTTGGAAACCTCTCCTTTCTCAAGTGAACCCAAACTAAGTCACCCTCTTGAAAAAGTCTTGGCTTCCTGTTCTTGTTGGACCTTCTTTTGTATGCTTCATTAACCTCCTTGATCCTTTCTTGAATTTGCTCGTGGAGTTTGATCATTGCCTTTAGTTTGGACTCCGCATCCTTGTGAACTAACTCATCCTTAGGTAGAGGAATCAGGTCCAAAGGCATGTAAGGATTGATCCCATACACGGCCTCAAAAGGGGAGTGAGAGGTAGCATAAGTGGGAGAGCGATTGTAGGCAAATTCAGCATGGGCAAGCTTGATATCCCAATCCTTTTGAGTCTTACTTACAAGGCCTCTTAATAACGTCCCCAAGGTGCGATTGGTAACCTCGGTTTGTTCATCTGTTTGTGGATGATGAGAAATGCTAAATAAGAGCTAGGTTCCCACCTTCCTCCATAATGTGTTCCAAAAGTAACTAAGGAACTTTGAATCACGATCAGAGACAATGGACTTGGGTATTCCATGGAGACGCACTACCTCCTTGAAGTATAAGTCAGCAACATTGCTAGCATCATCCGTTTTGTGGCAAGCAATGAAGTGAGCCATCTTTGAAAACCGATCTACCACCACCATGATAGCATCTTTTCCTCTAGCGGTTCTTGGTAAAGCTACAATGAAATCCATGGATACATCTTCCCATGGTCTATTAGGAGTGGGCAAGGGCGTGTAAACTCCGGGTTTGAAAGAACTTTTGGCAAATTGGCAAGTCACACACTTGCTCACTAGATGCTGGACACTCCCTTGCATCTTTGGCCAAAAGAAGTGCTCCTTTAAGACCTCCAAAGTTCTTGTAATGCCAAAATGACCCGCTAATCCTCCTCCATGAGCTTCTCTAACCAGCAGCTCTCTAATGGGATGCTTGGGCACACACAGGCGGTTTCCTTTGAAAAGAAATCCTTCCTGCAAAACAAACTCATCAAAGGCTCCCTCCTTGCATTTGGTGAAGGTTTCACCAAAGTCAGCATCATTGTTGTAGTAGTCTTTTAGAGTTTCAAATCCGAGCAACCTCACATCCAAAGTAGATAGTAAGGTGTAGCGGCGGGATAGTGCATCAGCTACTACGTTACTCTTTCCATCCTTGTACTTTGAAGAGAAATGAAAGGATTGTAAGAATTCCACCCACTTAGCATGTCTTGGACTTAACTTTTGTTGGCCATTGATGTATTTTAGGGACTCAAGATCTGAATGGAGAATAAAATGGTTAGTACGAAGGTAATGACTCCAATGATCAAGAGCTCTTACTATGGCATAGAACTCCTTGTCGTAGGTGCAATAGTTCAGCCTTGCTCCATTGAGTTTTTCTGAGAAATAGGCAATGGGGCGCTTATTTTGTACAAGAACAGCACCAATTCCTACTCCACTAGCGTCACATTCCACCTCAAATGGTTGAGAGAAATCAGGAAGGGCTAAGATAGGAGCGGAACACAGCTTCTCTTTAATGGCTTCAAAGGCTTCTTGGGCAGCTTTGGACCAAACAAATGCGCCTTTCTTCAAGCATTCGGTGATAGGACTTGTGATAGTGCTGAAGTCCTTGATGAATCTCCTGTAAAAAGAAGCTAAACCATGAAATGACCTTACTTCTGTAATGGTGGAAGGGATTGGCCAAGAGCGTATGGATTCCACTTTGGTTTGATCAATTGACACTCCTTCTTTGGACACTACGTAGCCAAGGAACACTACGCTTTCCACAAAGAAGGCACACTTCTCCTTCTTCCCAAAGAGCTGTTGTTTGCGAAGTGTTGTGAATAGTAGTCTTAAATGCTCCATATGTTCCTCCAAAGACCTGCTATACACAAGGATATCATCCAAGTAAACCACAATAAAGCGACCTAAGTAGGCCTTAAGTACCTCGTTCATTAACCTCATGAACGTGCTTGGAGCGTTGGTAAGGCCAAATGGCATGACCGTCCACTCATAGAGTCCATGTTTGGTTTTGAAAGCGGTCTTCCATTCATCCCCTTCCCTCATTCTGATTTGATGGTACCCACTTCTTAGATCAATTTTGGAGAATACCACTGCCCCATGAAGCTCATCTAACATATCGTCCAACCTTGGAATAGGAAACCTATACTTGATGGTGATGTTGTTAACGGCTCTACTATCTACACACATTCTCCAAGTTCCATCCTTCTTAGGTACTAAAAGGACTGGAACAGCACAAGGACTAAGGCTCTCCCGCACATACCCTCGACTCATTAACTCATCTATTTGTCTTTGTAATTCCTTAGTTTCCTCCGGATTACACCTATATGCTGCCTTATTGGGTAAGGTTGATCCTGGAATGAGATCGATTTGGTGTTCTATACCTCTAATAGGTGGTAAACCAACGGGTAATTCCTCGGGGAAGACATCCTTAAACTCGTGTAACAACTCCTCAAATGGCTTTCCTCCAAGCCCATTCTCAATTTCTACGTTGTTTTCTTTAGCCATCATGACAAAGACACGCTCCCCCCCTTGTAAAGCCTGCTCTACTTCACTCTCACTCGCAAAGATGGTGAGGTTAGGTTTCTTAGCTTTATTGGAGGTCATAGCTCTAACATCTTGGGGAGTCATAGGTTTTAGAATGATTTTCTTTCCCTTATCCCTCAATTCGTATTCATTCCTTCTACCATGGTGTACTACATCCCTATCAAACTGCCAAGGACGCCCCAAAAGTATATGACAAGCATTCATAGGGATAACATCACAAAGAACCTCATCAACATAAGACCACATAGTTAAACCTACTCTTACTTGTTTTGTGACCTTTATCTTGTTTTCATTATCTAACCAATGTAATGCATACGGTCTAGGGTGATCAGTAGTGGTTAGACCTAACTTAGCTACCATTTCAGTAGAGGCAACGTTCGTACAACTACCTCCATCAATAATCAAACTACACCATTTGGTATTAACTAGACATTTTGTGTGAAAGAGTTGGTCTCTTTGTTCGGTGTTGTGTGGGATGGGTTTAGCATGAAGTGTGCGTAGTACTAAAACATTACCATACATTGGGAGCTCATAGTCTATTCCTTCTTCCTCCTTTTCTCCCAAGCAGACTTCAGGACCAGATGCGCCAATGGACTTAGAAAGTTTGTTCATCTTGCACACTGATTCTCTCTTTAGGCCTTCCAAGGAACTAGCGTCTTCAAAGCTCACAACTCCTGCCATGCTTACGTTTGCTTGATGACCAAAGCTCTGATACCACTAATGATGTGAGTTGATATGAACTTTGAAACAAGGATATGAAGTATGATTAGTATTCTGAAATGGAACGTAAACAAGTAACCAAAAGAGAATGAAAGGATAGTTTTAAGGTTGAATAAACCGTAACCAAGGATAGTATGCTAGGTGAAGTAGACCTATACTTCAACAAAGCGGTTGCTAGATCAAACACTCGATTGAAATAGCGAGTTTAGAGCTTGTAACGCGACTTACTCTAGACTTTGTCTTGTAAACAACAAGGACGTAAAAGAAAGCTTAGCTTTACTCAGGTTTTTGATATGCAAATTGGATGTCTTATTCATTCAAAATGGCCGGCTATATATAGCCTACACAAGACCCTTAAACCGGCTGGTTTAGGGTGACAAAAACAAAGTTACCACCATGGGAACAAGGAGCTAATTACAAAGTTGGGAGCTAATAACAAAGTAATGTAAACATGGAGCTAATAACAAAGCTAAGTGAAGAGTAATCAGCCGTTGCACACCATGTGAACGTGGAGCCAAAACCAAAGCTTGCTGAAGTGCACACTATGTGAACATAGCCATGGTGTGAACCCAAGTTAATGTCTTCAATTTACCTTGACTTCTTTGCTCCTTTATTCAGCTCCTATACGAGCTAACTTAATACTTGGAGAAGGCATACTACTAGGCTGGTAGGAGGTGCTAGTGTGGCTTGACTAGAGCTATTAGGAGCTAGTGTTACTTCATTGAACTCTTTAGCCTCTTCATTCGGATCACCTATTATACTGATGAGCTATATCTTGGCATATAAGAATATTATGAGGGTTAAAGTGTAGTTGTATTTGGTCAGGCATTACAATGTCTTTGAAATCACAATATTGAATCGGATCTCGGGACTCCCTTTGTTCGAGCTGCTCAATCATATGTGGAGGTAGAGGTACCTGTTCGTCGGGTTTCTCAATGTCATTGCATATAAAATTTTTGAAAGCATTTTGAAAATAAGACAAGTCGTAAGCAGAACGGTTTTCGTTATTATTGATAGTAAATTTGGAAAAGAGCTCGAAAAGAGCGGTCATCTGATCATTGGTTAGTGGCGGGATAGGGAGTGCCCTCGGGACAGACCCCGAGGCTCCGGTGGGTGCTACTAAAGAAAGAGGGGTTACAGACTCAATCCTAGTACTGGACCCTCTAGACTTGGACTCTGACTCCGACTCTGACTCTAACTCTGACTCAGACTCGGACTCGGACTCGATATCCGGCATATCTCCTTCCCCGGTGGTCAGCTTGTAGATTCGACCCTGGCTGTCGGTCCACTCGATAGTCTTCCTCCATGACATTTTCTCGGTGTTAGCACCGACTTCAGAGATCAGCTTGGTTGGATCGAACCTGTTGCTGCGGAGGATTAAGTTGACCAACTCTTCTTTAGGGGAGGGGATGGCCTTGTCTTCCCCGAATAAGAGCCCCAGTATGGGTTCAGTACCGTCACTGCCCTCTTTGGATTCAGCTTGAACGAGAGCAAATATGTCGTCGGGGATATAGTTGCATTCCCGATATGTGATAGTGGGCTGGTAGAGGCCCACTTGAACAACCCCGAACACTGGAGTGACAAAGTAATCAGTCAGTCTTGGACTGTAAGGGCCTAAGTAGGTACCCTTGAGGATGATGGTGGCCTTCTGAACACCAGCCCGAACCACGTTTTCCGGGGTTATAGCATACCCTAAACCGAATTTTGGCTCCTCATTGCTTAGGACCTCAATGATCTTGCCATCCGGGAGGTCGGGCCTCGAAGTTGCCCCTGGTAGGTAGCCCAAGTTTTGCAGCATCGTATCGATTCTAGTTGTGAAGTAGGGCCGGAAAAGATATTCTTCCTCGATCATTCCCACGAAGTCGAATCCTCGCGGGTCGGTCTGGCCTGCGGTGTTGCAGCTTGCTACGGTTATGGGGGTGGCTTCGAGAGTGACCCCGTCTTGTAGGGGCAACTTGACCTTCTTGTGGAGGGTGGAGGATACGGCTTTGACCGCGTGGATCCAGGGCCTTCCAAGCAGCAGGTTGAAGAATGAGGTGACATCAATCACCTGGAATTCTAGCTTTTTCTCGATCGGGCCGGTTATGATTGTTAGTTTAACAGCCACGACAACTGATTTTGGACTTCCGTCAAAAGCCTGGATAGTTTGCGCGGTCGGAAGGTAGTCGACCTCGGTAATACCGAGGGCCTTAGCAGTCCTTAAGAGAAGGACGTTTACAGCGAACCCGTCATCAAACAGGGTCATGGAGAGATATTTGTCCCGGCAGATAACCGTGATGTATAAGGCCAAGTTATGGGTGGCCCCGAACGGTGGGAGGTCGGATTCGGAGAAGGTGATGAGTGGGCCTTCTTCCTTGGATTTGCCCTTAAGATGGGGCAAAATAGTGGCTACCATTTCAGTGGGGATAACCAACGAGTCGACCTTGATCTGATCGAGAGCCTTAGTAAGTGCTGCCCGATGTTCTTGAGAACTAACCAGAAGCTGCCATATGGTAAGATCAGTTCGAACCCGTTTCAGTTGCTTGACTAGGGCCGTATCAGTGCTTGGTTCCTCGAGGGTAGGTTCCGTCCTGGCGAGTTCAGTGACGGTTTCTGGGGTAGAAGGGTCGGCCGTGACGATGTGAGTGCTGGCCAAGGCTTTGGTTTTAGCCTTCCGAATTTCTTCGATAATGATGGGGACAGCCTCCCCCTTAGCTAGGTAAACGTCGTCTTCATCATCGTTCCATATCCCGTAAATTTGTGGGACGAAGGGAGAAATGAGATGAGAACAGTCGATTACTTCTCCAGTAAAAATGGCGTGAGCATTGAAGGGGTTCTCTTTGTTGCTCGGTTTGTCGCTGGGCAGTGGTATCTTCCCAGTTTCGATTAGATCCTGAATGAGATGCTTCAATTTCCAGCATTTTTCTGTATCGTGCCCATTACCTCGGTGATACTGGCAATAGGCCTGAATGTTATAGCTTTTGGATCGTTTCTCGACCGGGACTTCCGGAGTTGGGCCTATCGACTAGATTAGACCCTTGGAGGAAAGCCTTTGTAAGGCATATGTATAGGTGGTCTCTATATCAGTGAATACCAGAGTTGGAGTATTCTTTTTTGATGAGGTGTCTAGTGAATTGACCTTGTCAAAGATGCTGCGGGTTGCAGCTGTGGTTGCGGGCTTGCTGGAGGACGAGTTGGCTCCTTGATACCCTTTGGCAGAGGCCTTAGTAAGGTTCTCTAGCCTAAAGTCATCTTCAATTCTTGTACCCATATCAGTTAAGGTGGCGAAATTGGGTATGACGGCGTATCGGAGATGGACCCGGTAAGAGGGAAGGAGATTCTTCACGAAGGCCTCCACTAACACCTTTTCGCTAGGCTTATCAACCAGCTTCACGCTTTCGGCCCTCCATCTTTGAAGGTATTGGGTGAAACCTTCCTTGGGCTCTTGGGCCATGACCTCCAGAGTACGCATGCTAGTCTGGATCTCGGTATTGTCCGCGTAATTTCGAGCGAACTCCGTTGCTACATCGTCCCAAGTCTTGTATTTCTTGGAATTGAGCCTGTAGTACCAGGCTTTCGGATGCTTCTCGAGGGAAGAAGCAAACAGGTGATTAAACATGGTGGACTTCACTCCTTTGACCGCCATGAATTCCTTGAAGGCTCGGATATGGAGTACCGGGTCTTCAGTCCCATTGAACATTGGTAGGCCCGCGAGGTTGAGATTGGCGGGCAACTCCTCGGTCAGGGGTGAATAAGCCCGAGCATTCTCGGTATGGATGGCGTTGTTGGTCGACAAATGGACCTGTTCTTGCAGCTTGCGGACCGCGCTGGCCAATTCATCTAACGGCCCGGTAGTCTCGGTGTTACCACTAGGGGTTCCTTGCTCTACGGCACTTACACGGGTAAGGACGGCAATCTGGTCTTCCCTCATTGCCGTCAATTGGGTCTCCAACTTGGCCAATGCGGCCGTCAACTCGTCTATGGCTTGTTGCGTCATGGCTCAGGTGAAGGGCGACCTGTCTGTAAGAGTACCGCGTAATCAGTAACTAGCCCAAATCCTGGAATAAAGGTACATCCCGAGCGAAAGAAAAAATTGAAAAGGAAATGACTCGGAAAAGACACCTAGACGGGTGACTCGTACAAGGTGGGCCTCCCTTAGGATTCGGCGTGTGGGCCGAGTCCTGTTCGAAGGAGGGTCCACGTGAGATATTCCCCAGACTTTTAGACTCGAATGTGTAAACGGGCCCTCCTTTGTAGAAGTATGTCCTACGTAGGTGGGCCTTGCCTTAGTCAAATAAGGCGGACTGGGATAGGGAGGAAACCTGTGATGTAAGATCGACGGAGTTTCGACACTAAAGACCTTCGACGACTCATGACACGACCCGACACTGCTAAATACGGGAAGTCCTAAGAAGAGGAAAGTTTTGCAAAGGAACTAATTTTTAGAAGATCCGGAAAAACAGGCGGACGGCCCAATTTTCGAAAATCGAGCCGCGGTTTTGAAATTTTTGAAAATGAGTTTTGAAATGGGTAGCATACCGACTAAAAAAAGGCTGGTTTGAGCAAAATCATAAGTCCTAAATTCGGTATATTTCCCGGGTTTTGAAATTGGATGTTTTGGAAAACGATGCAGTTTTTGAAAATGACTATTATTTTTAAACGACTCGGAAATCAAGTAGCATATAGTCACGCAAGCATTATAACGACGCCATGTATGCTTTACACTAAGTCTCGGTCGGTCTATAAAGGGTCTATACCAGTGCACATAGCCTATCCGAGAATCGGGGCGGACTTCCTAAGTCGAGTTGAGCTTAGAACATTCCGTGAAACCCATACGAATCGACTATGAACACCTTTGACATATCCAATTTGGAATACATCAATAGTATAGTGGGACGTCGGTCACCAGTACCGGCCCGGGAAAAGAAGGGGTTATGCATGAACCGTAAAACTAAGACGCGTATTGTACTAGTCAAACGATTTCTATTCGAGTCTCACCCTGATGATGCCGATGGTAAGTCACGCATCAGTTAATCCCCAGCGGAGTCGCCAAATTGTGGACATGACATAGGTCCACCCCGACGCGGTCACGCGCGGGTTTGGGGAGGCGAATGAATCTCCATATGAGATGGGTCAAATTGAAATTTAAATCGAAGTGGAGTTGCCACCGAACTTTGTGGGAGTTCGGGCCCGTTCGAACCCACTCTATATCTTAGTGGGCCATGCACAAAGTATGGCCCATTCGGATGTCAGAGTTTATTGGGTTCGTCCCTTTGTATTTTATACCGATACCGACATTATCGAATATCATGTATTGAATGACTCTCGTGTGCCAATGGATTCGGACATCCGGAAACCATGGTTCTGAGTAAGGGGTGAGGGTACGTGTTGGGAAGTTCACAAAGAACACCCAACCCCACCCGCACATTAGTGCCCTCTACTAAGATATCGTTTGATTTTTGAATACGCGTGTTAGTAATTCGATGAGATGATATGCAAACAGTATTTTGACTAAGCATGTGAAAATTCGAATAAGTTGCTACGTCGATTTAATGCATCTAAATTAACGTCAAAGTTGTATTTAGCATGCGAAGTTTGTTTTAGTATAATAAAACAAACAATAAAATAAATCGCTGAAAACATGAACAAACAAGTTAGTAACGGACAAATGTTAAGAGCTTTAGATTTCCCGGAACATTTCCGCTCCCAGATCATGGAATGTGTTACCTCAGTCTCGTATTCCCTTAGTGCCAATGGAGAAAATTTCGGGTTTTTCCGTGGGAGGAGAGGTTTGAGGCAGGGTGATCCTATTCGCCGTTGCTTTTTACTATTTGTATGGAATATTTTTCTCGTATTCTGACCCATGGTAAGATGGACAGGAATTTTAAATATCACCCAAAATGTGGCCCAATGAAGCTTACACATCTGATGTTCGCTGACGATTTGCTGCTATTTTGCAAAGGGGATACTGAATCGATGGAATTCTTGTGGAGAGTTTTTGCTATGTTTAGCCAAGCCTCGGGGCTGAATATAAGCATTGGTAAATCTCATGCTTATTTTGCTGGTGTTGATGAGGTTAAGAAAGCTTCTAATTTTCAGGCTGTGTGGAAGGTACGTTACCCTTTCATTATCTTGGTCTTTCGATCCAATGTACTCGCCTTGGGAAATCGGATTGTGAAAGCCTGATAGCCCGTATTATCTCGAGAATTTCTAGTATTGGTGCTCGTAAGCTATCCTATGCGGGTAGACTGACCTTGGTTCAGACTGTGCTGTCTCAGTTGCATAACTATTGGGCAATGGTCTTTATTATTCTGACTTATGTTATGTCCAGAATTATTACTTTATGTCGCAATTTATTATGGAATGGTGGGGTGGAGGGAAATAATCGGGCTCTTGTGAGTTGGGAGAAGATTTGCTGCCCTAAGATGGAAGGGGGTTTGGGCCTTAGGGACCTGACTGCGTGGAATCAGGCTGCGGTGGCTAAACTGGCATCATGGGTTTTTGATCAGCCGGATCGGTTATGGGTTCGGTGGGTGAATAGCATTTATCTGAAGGGACGTGATTGGCGTGATTATCAACCCAACACAGATGTCACCTGGGCATGGCGGAAGATTTGTCAGGCTAAGGAGAAAATTAAACATTTGTTTGTGAATGATCTCTGGCATGGTTCTTTTTCCTATTATAGGATCTTGGAGGGTTACGAGGGCATTCGGACTCACAAACCGAAGGTGCCTTGGGCCCGCCTTGTTTGGAGTGGTTGGAGTACTCCTAAACATAGCTTTATTTCTTGGCTTGTGTTTAGGAGGGCTTTAAACACTAGGATAAATCTTGTGAGGTTTGGTGTTGCTGATTCAGACCGTTGCTATTTATGTGAAGCTCAGGAAGAGAGCTTGGAGCACCTATTCTTTGGTTGTGAGTGGAGCTCTCAGATTGTTGACAGTCTGAGCGTGTGGGTGAAGAAACAAATACCGAGTAACGATACCTTACTTTGGGCGAGCAAGATGCGGGGATCGAAATTGCAATGCAATGTCATGCGTGTCTTGTTTAACGCCATGATTTACTATGTATGGAGGCAACGAAACTTGTGTAGAACTGAAGGATCGGTCCAGCGACCTCATCATATAGTTAAGTTGATCAAAAGGGATGTACGAGATAGAATTATGTCTAAGATTAAATACCCTTTACGGACTAGAGATGCTAGATGACTACATAATTTGATGTAGCCATTCATTTGTACATTGATCCACATTTTTTAATACATACTTACCCTTTACCAAAAAAAAAAAAGTTAGTAACGGTTTGTAAATTGAATAAAAGATGTAAATATGATATGATGCATGGTTTTGAAAAGTTTTGACACGTGATTGACTCGACACGTGTTGACCGAAGTCATAAAAATATTTTATCGGGACTCGCATGATGCTGAAAACTCACGGTTTTAATGAAACAGGAGCCACTCGATCAAGACACTAAGGTACTCGACCGAGTGGACTCGAAAAAAAGTATTCTGCCCGATTTTTGGGATGCCACTCGATCGAGTGGGCTAGGCACTCGATCGAGTGTCACCTGTACGGACTGCTGTCCGATTTGTTTTTGCTCTCGAAATTTATTTATTTTTGGAAAATTGACAATTTCGTTAAGTCGCGTAAAAATATGATACGATTTATATCCGACTTAAATTTTGCAATACTCGTCGTATTCGACAATTGATCACGGGATCAATATCAAATATTCGGAGAGACCTTTTAGAAAAGATGTTTTGTAAATCGTTTTGAAAATCGAACTAAAACAATATTAATTCTCTCCGCGTCGAAATCGTCGTATTTTGTTTATATGACGATTTTTTAGCATCAACGAGATAAATTTAGTTCTTTTTGGTACGATATTCGACTATAGAGTTGGTATCGTGTTTTAAGAGCGTTTATTTTGTATAAAAAAAATAGATTGTAATGATAATATCGGTATTAGTAAAAAAGAAAAAAAACGTGATTAGGACCCGTATGTAGACGGACAAAACGACGACTCAGAGAGAAAAGAAGACGAGAGAAAGAGAAAGAGAAGGGAGAGAACGGGTTTGATTTTACACCCTCAACCTACATGCTTTGTATTCTCGGAACGGGACTCGTCGGAATGTGGCTTAGACACGGGAGCGTCGAGATAATGTGAGTGAGTTATGGTGGTTTAAGTGTGATTGTGAGGCTGCCGAGGTGACCGGTTTTTTGGGGTTGGGACGGTGTTCTCTCGGGTATAAGGCTACGTCGGATTGTATGTGTGTTTGGTATGATAGCTTGATGTGTATTGATTATGTATAGTTGTGATAGATGTGTGTTGAGTCAATGTGTGAGAGGGTCTATTTATAGTAGAGGTCCTCGACTGAAGCTAGGAGAGGTAGCCTTGCTTGGGTGACAAGAAATACCGTTTACGATAGGAAAGGCATGCAATTCGAGAGGAAGCAGGATTCCGTTGTTGGATGGAAGAGAACTTCTCACCCGGCTGGAAAAAGGAGTCACTCGACCGAGTGACTCTAATACTCAGTCGAGTGTCCGGTTTTGACACCGGTTCAGCGTGTTTCGTGAGCTTACTCGACCGAGTGGGCCGGTTCACTCGATCGAGTGGGTCGAGCCCGGGTAGAACTCCTTTTAAGGATCGAACTCTATCTCTTACGGATTTGTTTATTATTTTGTGTAGCTGATTTTTTTGTAGTATTCGACTTCTAGCCGGATTTCCAGCGCGACGCAGCAGATATTTATGTTTTGGAATTTGTCTTTGACCGGGATTTGACTTGATCGCTAAAAGACGGTTTTGCCCTTGGTGGCGATTTTGACCCAAATTAGTCTTATTTGACTGGAAATGACCCACTGGGCCTGAATTTGAGGTTGGTTTTGTGAAATTTGTACTCCGTAAAAAGCCCAAATGCCAATGATTTTGAGCCCATATTCGAGTATATCAAAGCACGTTTACGTCCGATCATCATCGGGTGTTCTTCGGAAACTGCTATAGACACCTAATGGCCAAATGTGGGTGTCTACAATCGTGTACCTTATAAATATTTTATAAGTTTTCGATATCGTTTTATAAATCGTTATTGATTTAATTATTTACGATCGTTGTAATATTTTGTTGGTTATCGTGACCATAGTAACTAAATAATATCGATTTCATATTTTCGTCATATTTCATTAATTTCTAATTTTAACACAAAATCGTATTTTTATATTATAATCGAGATTTGTATACTTGTTCAATAAATTAATTTCGTTTTACGACTTATATTAATAAATGAGAAAATAGTCAATCTTGTTTTAAATATATTTTTAGTCGAGACTATTTTCACTAATAATTTCTTATTTGTTTACAATTGACTATTTTTGGTAAAATCCGTATTATTTATTAATAAAAGCTATTTGTTAAAAATAATTTGAAATCTTTGTAAATTCATTTCATTTATAAAACTCATGACTCAATTAATTTTGATATCATTTTTGTAAAACATATCTCTTCTAAGATTTATTGTTTTACCTCGATTTCCTAATTATTTATAGAATACTATATATTGACTTATTATATTTTAATTATATTTTGAGTAACGAATTTAGAAATATATTAAAGATACGATAACGACGATAATAATAAAATTTTAGTTTCGTCGGAAATGCTATTTTTATATATTTCACTTATTTTAATAATTTACGTATTTCTATAAGAATATTTCTATTTTAAGTAAGTTTCTAAAATTAGTAAGTTTCTATTTATGGAAAGTTTCTCTTCTAATGTTTATTCCTTTTATCCTCATAATGATTATATCTTTTGAATATCGATAATGGTTGTTTTGGAGTTATGGAATAAAGTCAAGTGTGGGGTTAGAATAAAGTCAAGTGTGGGGTTAGAGTAATATAGTCTGGGATGTACGTTTTTGCCATCAGCTATAAAGCCGGTGTGTCTATTTGGGGCACATTTGGTCATTGAACTGGGCGTAGTTTTGCCCAGGAGAGTGTATGTTTTGACCTTAAGTTAGATATCGCTTCGTGTTAGTCGCCGTCAGCTGAACTAGACATATTTATTGTCTAGGAGGGGTATCCACTACTTAAACCAGGACCTCGCTCCACGCAGTCCTGTTATAGTTGAGTTGCCTAGTTAAAGACTAGATTTTGTTATGAGTTAAGTGTACAGTTCTCGAAGCTAGTTTCTAGTATTATCCTAGTGAAAGTCTAGATTCTACACTAATCTTATCCATAACGCCATTTTGATTATTTTATTATTATTATCGATTGATTTTTGATTTGTAGGTTGGCAAATGTTTTAAGTTACGCTGAAAACTTATTTTTATTATATCGTTTTAATGTTTTCCATTTTAACTATTTTGATATAGTAACACTATTATTTTTCCATATGATATAATATGACTGGGAAAACGTCTGAGTTACTCCCCACTGACGTGGCTGTTATGTTTATAACATGACAGGTATTTGCCGCTGGGTTTTGGGTGTGAGCTAGCGAGTAGCGTGGATCCCACTCTTTCTTTATTCTTGTAATTTATGGATTTGTATAACCCGTTTGGAGAATTTCCTTTTTAGCCCTTTTGTAAAAAGAGGCCTTTGTATTGACTTATCATTTCTTTTAATAAGATATAGTTTGTCAGTGTGTTTTAATCCCAACTCTACAGTGTTTTCGCCACTGTATTGCGTTAGAATTTCTAGGGGATTACATATTGCCTTAAATGAACATCACATGATAAACAACTCCGACGATAATTTAGATGCATTAAATGACGTAGTTCACACATAATTCACATGCTTGGTCAAAATGTCGTTTGCATAACATTTCATCGTCAAAATAACGCGCGTACACAAAAATCGAACGGTATCTTAGTAGAGGCCGCTAAGAGCGGGCGGGTGGGTGTCCTTCGTGGGCTTCCCAACACGTACCCTCACTCCTTACTCAGAACCATGGTTTCCGGATGTCCGAAACCGTTGGCACACGAGAGTCATTTGATGCATGATTCCCGATAACTCGGCGTCGGTATCGTAATGCAAAGGGACGAACTCATGAGCTCTAGCACTAAAAGCGGGCCGTGTTTTGTACACGAAACGCCTAAGTGTAGAGTGAGTTCGAACGGGTCCGAATTCCTATAAAATTTGGTGGCGACTCCTATTTCGATTTAAATTTCGACCCGAGATCAATCTTACCACGAGATTCATTCGCCTCCCCAAACCCGCGCGTGGCCGCGTCGGGGTGGACCTATGTCATGTCCACAATTTGGCGACTCCGCTGGGGATACCTGATGTACCACTTGTCGTCGGGGTTCCTAGGGTGAGACTCGAAAAGAAATCGTTCGATTAATAATGTACGCGTTTTAGTTAGATGGTTCATGCATAACCCAATTTTTCTCGGGCCGGTTACTTGTGACCGACGTTCCACTATACCACGGTGGATTTCTAGATGGGTGCGCTAAAAACTTCTATGGCCAAACTCGTATGGCTTAGGAAGTCCGTCCTGATTTACGAGAAAGCCGTCGTTGTTGGTATAGACCCGATTTTGACCGACCGAGACTTAGCGTAAAGCATACATGGTGTCGTCATATTGCTTGCGTGACTACGTGCTACTTGGTTTCCGTGTCATCTTTTTCAAAAACCGCCATTTCAAAAATGCATCTTTCCAAAATACCAAATTTTGAAGAAAAAACCCGAAATACCGTCCATTTCGGGACACATTTTTTTAAAATATCCAT
The DNA here is from genome assembly GCA_958450325.1 of Agrostemma githago. Lineage (NCBI taxonomy): Eukaryota > Viridiplantae > Streptophyta > Magnoliopsida > Caryophyllales > Caryophyllaceae > Agrostemma > Agrostemma githago. Next base: position 43,526,105 of record OY288239.1, read on the forward strand.
TTTCAAAAACTCGGAATGCTGCCAAAATTTAGACTATTGATTTGACTCAAAAGTAGCCTATTTTCTAGCCGGCATGCTGTTCATTTCAAAATTCGAATTTCCAATCCACCATTCGATTTTCGAATTTTCAAAATTCATAATCCCATTTCGATTTTCAAATCTTCGAGATTCCATTCTTATTTACAAATCTTCGGGATCCCGTTTTCGATTTTTCAAAAAAAATCATTTTCGATATTCAAATTTTCAAAATTCCAAATATTCAACTTTTCAAAAAGCTCGGTTCTGTCGGCATGCTGCCAATTTCAAAAGACGAGACCGTCTCCCAATTTTTCAGAATGCGAATTTACCAAATATTCTAACATTTCAAAATGCCCGGTGCTATTGGCCCATTACCAATTTCAGGATCATCCTCTTAATTTCCAAATTTCAATTCTTTTTTCAAAAAATCTTCCTTATTATAGGACCTACCGTTGTCCGTGTGTCGGATTTTTTCATAATACGTCGAAGGTCTGTAGCGTCGAAACTCCGTCGATCCTACATCACGGGTTTCTTCCCCATCCTACCCCGCCTTTTCCTAAAGGCATAACCAACCAACACGAGTCATACACTCGTAAATGGAAGGTTCGTCTACACACTCGAGTCCTAACTAGAAAATCCCACGCGATTTTTCTCTTCGACAGGATGGTCCCCACGACTTTTCCTAAAGGGAATCTCGCCCGTCTTTCAAACCGTTAGTCGAGCCATCCCAATTCAAGAATCCTTTAACTTAAGGGTCTACCCTAATCACAGGGTCATCCTTATTCAAGTCGAGTCGAGGGTCTTTAGCGTCAAAACTCCGCCGATCTTACATCGCAAGTTTCTTCCCTTACCCCGTCTGCCTTTCCTCGAGGTCGAGTCAACCAATTACAAGGCATAACCCTGTAGCTAAAGGTTCGTGATCCTTACATCTAAGGGGCACTCGTCCGACACTCGAGTCTTAACAAAATCTTCAATCTTACTCAGGGGCTACCCTTCAGCAGAGTGATCAATCACGGTTGCTCTAAGGATCATGTCTTACACGTGTTGTCTCACGTACCCCTCATTTGAGTCACTTAGATGTCACACCATCTGACAAACTCTTTAGTCTCACCTGGGGGCTATTCTCCGACGGAGCGATTAATCACAGTCACTCCGAGAATCGCACCCAACATACTTGTCTTAGGAGAGTCTTAACCCGAGTCAAATCGAAGTTGTCTTTCCTCCCGTGCTATTTCCTATGCCTTGGTGTATTTGGGTTCCGAAGCAACATTTCTGATTACGTGGGTATTCTCGCAGAGTATGGCACCCACAACCGGGAATAGGGACATGGAAAACACCGTTAATGAAATGAAGGCTTTAATGGAGACAATGGTTAAGAGGCAGGACATGGTTGAGACCTAGCTAGGGTTCGTAAAAACCGACCAAGAAGCCCTGAATACTCGTTTAACTGTCATTGAAAGGCAAGACTTCAATTCTGGGTCGATAAATACTGGGCCATTAGTCAAACTGATCGGCACGGTGCGTGAGCTCGAACAACAGTTCCACGCCTTTCAAGGGAATAACATTCGTATTGAAAACTCTCGAGACTATACACCCAATAGTGAGAAACTACCGAAGGATCTCAACTTAGAGGGGTTACCCATATTCGAAGGGACGGAGGATCCATTATCACACCTCCGAGCTTTTAAACAATTCATGGCAATCAAGGGGGTCAAAGCCGACATGTTCATCAATTTGTTCGGCGCATCCCTCGGGAAATATCCAAAAGCCTGGTTGATGGTAGGAAATTGCCATGGTTCTCAACCAACAAATAGAATCCAACTAATCCTAACGGGTAGCTAGGGTAAGTCGGGTCGATATCCACGGGGAGGGTTATGAGGGTCTAGACTATGGTCTACCTAAAAACGAGGCTAAGTCACCAAAACAACACATAGAGAAGAGAATTGACTAACTATGTTGATGGAAGGAGATGAAACTAGACTAACAATGGACTAGATATAACAAGAACTAAATGGAACAACTAAAGCTTAATGAAACTATCAAACTAGAGAAATTATGACTAAAAGGATGGAGAAATCAAATATGGGAAAGAGTAGGGTTAGGTTGGGTTCATAAGTGTAGTAGGATGATTGGGAGGTCAAGGGTGTAGGTTTCACCTAGTTACTAAGGTCGGTTCGCGCTCTCGCGTCAAGCCTATGTCCGCACTCTCGTGTCAAAGACTAAACCCGAATACTCGTGCAAGATATTACCCAATACACAAGGATTCAACCACAAATCAATCACACAATGAGAAGATGAAAACAAGCATGAGAAGCATGGCCACTACAACTCAAACAAGCAATTCAACAAACACATGGTGCTCTTAACATGTGACTAGTAACAAAGAATCCACCTTTACCCTTAATCAAACCCTAATTACCCATAATCCACACTTAATCCCTCTACTAACCCCACAAAAAGTCTACTCACTCATAATCAAACTAATACTAACAATGATAAGAGGAAACAACACAAACAACCAAACATCCATTATGAAACTAGCAAGAACAAGAACAATAAGAAAAGATTGAAACTTGAAAGATTAAACAAGGATTAAGAGTAAAGAGAATAAGAAGATTATACCTACTAACAAGAAGATCAAAAGATAAGAAATTGCATTAATAAGAAAAACCCAAATAAATCTCCCAAGGTTGTCAATCTTGGATGAAACTTCAAGAATCCCCTTAATACAAGACTAATTACTAAGATTAATCTAAGATTAACAAAAGTTTAAGGAAAGATTAAGATAATGAGAGGAGGAAGTCTATCTAGGGTTTAGAATAATGTAGAGGAATCTAAGGTGATTAAACAATACAAAGGAAGAGTATATATAAGGTTACAAGAGTGAAGGAGAAGAAAAGAAGAGGCGCGGGCTACAGCTGGTCCATCCCGGTCGGGATGGTGGTGGTCCCGACCGGGACAATATGGTCCCGACCGGGATGAGCTTGGTCCCGGCCGGGATGGCACAACAGTGACTGCTTCTTTCTTGCACTCCTTCCCGACTGGGAAGGCTACTCTTCCCGCCCGGGAAGGGTCTTGTAGGCCTCCAATATGATCATAAAGGTCCCTATTTGCTCTTGATTGGCTTCTCATCGATTCTCGGTGCTCGGGATCGAGTCTAAGGGGCTCGGGAATGGGTCCCAAGGTCTCGGGATCGAATCTAAGGCACCGAGTGATCGTTCCTTCTCTTCGTTGGCTCCAAATGTGTAGGAAATGAGTAGGAATCGTTCCAATATTCCATGAGTGGCTTGGGAACCTAAAACGAACTAGAAGAAGCATAAGTAGCCCAGAAACCGGTCCAAAGAGCGATTTTAAAAGAGAAACCGGGACCAAACACAACAAATAGGCACTACAAACTACACTTATCAACTCCCCCACACTTAACCATTACTCGCCCTCGAGTAATCACAAACTAACTAAAAACTAAAGAAGCTAGACTACTAACCAAGCGGGTATTAGTGCACCCTACGCCCTTTCAACTCACGCGAGTACACTTAGAGGAAAAGTGCACTCCGCAAGGCAAGTAAGGTCTTGCGACAAAACTGTGGATGCAACCGGACACAAAAACACACAAACAAACAAGCAATCGGTTGCACCCAAGAAGAAATAAATACCGCTTCCCTCTACAAAGCGGTGAAAGAGGCACCGGTTAAGGACCCAAGGCAAGTGACAACGTTTCCGAACTAATAATACAAACCGATATGAACTAAACCCTAATAGTATGACAACAAAGCAATAAAAACGTTGGTAACTTACCTAGGTTCCTCCTAAACTTCTAAGAACGTACTACGGGACAATCGGCTGGATGGAAAAAGGATGAGCCATGGTGTTAGTCGACACTGTAGGTAAGTGAGGCCCCGCCCCCTTTAGCGATAAGCCAAGAGGGTCGTCCCATGCTTAAAACCGCAAAACTAGTCCAAGTAAAAGGTGGATAATGTTTGCAAAGTGAGGGAAGACCGACCATTACCGCTATCATCCTTCCTAGGGACTCGGTCCTATGGTAGGCTCTTCACGGTAATAGTCGGAAAAAGGCTTATTTTGAGAGGGGGAGAATTCTTTTTGTGAGGTGATTTTCTTTGGCATTTTCATTCTTTTGCATTTGGCTTTTGATTTTCTATGCCATTTCTTTTTCTTCTTTTGTATTTTCTTTTTGATTGTTGTGCCTTTTCTTTTTCTTCTTTCTTTTCTTTCTCTTTTTCTTTCTGTTGACTTGGGTTGCCTTTTTTATATAACTTGTATTGTAGGCAATTCTTGCAACCAAGTGAGAATTTCAACGATTTTGCAACTTATTTGTGGAAAAATGTGTATGAGGTAGGGAAATGGGTTAGTCGGGACGGCGCCTTCCCTTCAAACCCACAAAAAGGGGAGAAACTTGGACTAGTCAAAGCAATTCCGAACACGGTCACCTAAGGGACGGGACTCGGCAACCAAGGCCTTTTCACACCGTGGGTGGTCATAGTGGTCAAAATGCAAATCCCGTAGTAAATCCCTAGTAGACTAGGTGGACTCAAGGTAAAGGGCCAACGAAACTATTGATTTAGGGTCATTCTACTAGACTAAAGTCCAAGACTCGATTCATACTACTAGAAAGGGAAAGTAAACACTTGCCCACTAGCCTCAAAACCGAGTTTTCGAAAATCTTTTAAATAAGACACAAACTAAACAAGACACAACAAGGACGAAAGAAAATGAGACACACACAACACAACAAAACAAAATAAGAGAAAAGCAAACAAACATACAAACAAAACAAACACCACCCCGAAATACCCAAATAAGCAACCAAAACAACCACAACCTTCAACAAGCTCCACCCGAGCACACATCATCACAAATCTCCTCCAAACTCCACAAGAGAAAAAGAGGAAAAGAGGTAGAATGACGTTACCGGATGTCTTGAGCTTCCCGAAAATTATGGCGATCCGGGAACCTATAAGGAAATGGGGAGGCAAAACACAAGATACAACAAAAAATACGACACAATGACACATAAGGAAAATACACAAAAGAAAATCTTTTTGATTTTTATGAAAATTTTCAAATTTTTAGGGTTTTTTAAGATTTTTTCGAAAAAAAAAAGACAAAAATAAAACTAAACTAGACTACGCTATCACTCCCCCACACTTAAACCGAGCACTGTCCTCATGCTCGATCGGTAGTGTGCGGAGATACTAAAAAGAAAAGAAACTACGAAGATAAAGCTAAAAATCAAAAAGAAAAGCGAAGAAAAGGTAGAATGTGTCCGACGGGGTGTAATCAAGTCACCATGGGCCGAGACGAGAAAAGATATGGATGGGGGAAGAAATAAAAAGAAGGAAATAAATGGAAACGGGAGGGGAGGACTAGGTGTAATCAAGTCACCTAGCCCGAATTCCGCCCGAATCCGACTAAATCCTAACAAAAGAAAGAGAAATCAAAGAAAAAGTGAAAATACATGAAAATTTGGATTTGAAATGACTCTCAATGTAGTCACGTCATCGAGAATCGGGAGCAATGACTACCAAGGCCCCGAGGGCCACCATGACTCAAAAATGGATAAAGGGAAGGGAACAAATAAAGGGAGACAAGCAATAAAAGACGGAAAAGAAAGGATAGTCGCCGTACCAATCGGTTAGCAACTCACTCACTCCATCGTCTCAATGTTCGATATCGGCATATAGCTAGTCTTCGTCATTGTTATTCCTCTACATTCTCGATATGGTTGCATGGTTGAAGTACTAGGCTTGCAATGATATAAGAAGGTGGGATTTGATGTGAAACTCGGTGTATAGTGAAGAGAAGATGAGATAAGTGTATGTATATGAAGTGTAGGGGTCATATGATAGGTGCAAGGGTAGGTTGGGAGGTTGGGAGGGGGTATAAAGTGGTTGGGTGGGCTCAATGTCAAAGAAGAGGCAAAAGGAGGAGCAGGGCACCATCCCGGTCGGGATTGACTTCTTCCCGGTCGGGACGGTTCCTTCCCGGTCGAGACGGACTTGATCCCGGTCGGGATGGCACATTAGTGAACCCACTTTTCAGCACACTCATCCCGATCGGGATGACATCCTTCCCGGTCGGGATGGACTTCTTCCCGGTCGGGACGGTTCCTTCCCGGTCGGGATGAGTCTTCTAACCCTTCATATTCTTGATAGCTTCACCCATAAGGCCACCAATACAACGAGACCTAGAATCTCGTTCCCAAAAGCTTGTCAAAAGCTTCAAAAACCCACTTCCTAGCCCAAGCTCCAAGCTTCTATCATCAACTACTCACTCAAGACTTCATCTTCACTATAACCTATCAAAAGAACTCAATAAGCATCATCAAAATCCCTCCCTCACATCGCTCATCAAATACCAAATTACAAGAATTTCACAAAACTCAAAAGAATAAGAAAGAGATATATACAATAAGACGGTTCTTTTGGAATTCCATCAAACCAAGGATGGTGCATTCTTCAATCATTTTTCAACAACACTATAGATAACTCCATCGCCATCAAGAGCACGGAGTAACAAATCGAAGGCTCGAGAGAAATCTTCAATCAAGCTTGTGTAGTACCAATCCACACTCCAAGGTTCCTCACAACTTTGCCTAGAAGTTCCCGGGACATCCCGATCTACTAAGTTCAATGGCTTGAACTTGTACTTTCGATCCTTCGGTATATACCCAAACTTCATTTCATCATCACAAGGCTTCAAGGGAGGCTCAACCTTCTTGTTGCTAACCGACTTGTCTTCAATCTCATGATATGGGCATTCATCCGCCCCAAGCTCGGAATCATCCTCTTCAAACTCACCCAAGTAGACTTTCAAGCTTTCACCCGAATCACCCCCTAGATCGATGTCTTTCACGGCGTGGATCATATTACACGATTCTTCATGTGTAGGCGAGGTGTTGCTCTGAAGGTCAAACACGAGCTTCTCGTCGCCTAGCTCAAAGGTGATCCTACCATTCTTTACATCAATCATTGCACCGGCGGTATGTAGAAATGGGCAGCCTAGAATAATGGGAGTGATAGCATCCTCCGGCATATCAAGCACGAGAAAGTCAACCGGGATGAATAATTTCCTTATTCTTAATGGCACATCCTCTAACATTCCTAATGGTCGATTTAGAGTACGATCGGCCATTTGGAGTGTGATCGAGGTACATTTGAGCTCTTTCATCCCAATTCGCTCACAAATAGAATAAGGGAGAATGCTCACACTCGCTCCCAAATCACATAATGCCCTTTCAATCTTCAAGTTCCCTATGGTGCACGGGATTGAGAAACTACCCGGATCCTTCAATTTAGGAAGTGTAGAGCCTTGAATGAGCTCGCTCACCTCTCTTGTGAACGCTATGGTCTCTTCCTTGTCAACGGATCTCTTCCTAGCCAAGATTTCTCTCTTCAATTTAGGAAGATTCCATAGGCCGGGACTTGGGTAATTAACTCGGTGAAAAGGATGCTCACATCCAACTTCTTCACAATATCAAGGAACTTGTCATATTGAACATCCACCTTGGTCTTCATTTGCCTTGTTGGGAATGGCAACTTGATGTGTATCTTGTCTTGCTCATTAGGTTGGGACCTTTCAATTGACATTTTCTTCTTTCCTTTGTCTTGTTTTGGGGGTGGAAGAAGCTTGTCTTCATTAGGTTTTTCAACCTCCCATAATACTTGCTCCTCCATGAGATTTCCCCAACCTTCATGGCTTTGAGATGGAGATACAACCTCCTTCATGGCTTCTTGCTCATTAGGGAACAAGGGAGAGTCATAAGTTGCACCGCTCCTCAAGGTGATGGCATTCACATGTTCAAATTTTGTTGGTACACCTTGAGGAGGTAGTTGACCCTTTTGTCTTGAAGAACTACCCGAAGCAACTTGAGCTAGTTGGGTTTCGAGCATTTTCATATGAATATCTCTCGCCTTGTTCTCCATTTGAAGTTGGGCAATAAGTTCTTGTTGGGATCTTTGCATCTCCAATTGACTTCTTTGCATCTCTAACATTTGCTTTTGTGTATCGAAATCCCGAGGTGGAGATTGTTGATTGTGTGGAGTGTTAGTGATGACTAATGGAATGCCATAATCATGAATTGGAGATCGGCTTATTTGCTTGCTTTCTTGTTGAGTATTTTGGGACCCTTGTTGTTGTTGAAAGTTCCCTTATAACTCTTGAGAGTTGCCTTGATTTAGGCCTTGAGAGTTACCATGATTGTGATTGTGGTAACCTTGGTTGTTGCTTTGGTATCCTTGAGAATGTTGGTTTCCTTGGAAACCTCCTTGATGATTGAAGTTCCCTTGATTATGGAACCCTTTATTGTTGTTGAAGGCACCTTGGTTATGTTGTTGGAAGTTATTGAAAGGCCTTTGATTGCCTTGATAACCTTGGTAGCCTTGGTTGTTGTCTCTTAAGGGAGGAGGAACATAGATTGGACGGTGTTGTTGTTGGGCTTGTTGTTGGGAAGCTTGGAACATATGTTGATTTGGCACAATTTGAGCCTTGAAGTTAGAATATGGGGCACCTTGCTTGTATGCTTGGAAAGCATTCACTTGCTCAATGCTACTTCGACAATATGAAGGCTCATGTCCATGTATACCACAAATCTCACATATTCCATAATAAGATGACGGTGTAACCGTTCCCAAAGCATTAATTTGATGGATTGATTGTTGATTGGAGGAACTAGTGCTTTGACCTTGATTAAAGTGGTGTTGGAGCTTCTTGTCAATAGTATCCATGTGTGTCTTCAATTGTGCTCCAAGGTCGGCACTTAATTGTGTAATGGCATCAATCTTATGCCTTCCCCCTCTACTTTCCTTTCTTGGCCTTGAGTATTGAGAGTTGTGGACCGCCATTTCTTCGATCCTTGACCATGTTTGGTCATCATCAACTTCGGTGAACCTTCCATTGGACCCCATATTGAGTATGGCCCTTGAGTCTTCATATAATCCATTCCAAAATTGTTGTACAAGGAACCATTGTGATAAACCATGGTGGGGGTACGATCTAACCAAAGCCTTGAACCGCTCCCATGCTTCATAAAGGCTCTCTTCATCCCGTTGTTGGAAACCGGTGATGGAGGCCCTTAGCAAATTCGTCCTTTCCGGAGGGTAAAACTTTTGGTAGAACGCCAGTGCAAGTTTCTTCCAAGTATCAATCCCCATGGTTGCCTTATCGAGACTCTTGATCCATTGTTTTGCCTTGCCAATCAAAGAGAAAGGAAATAGTACCCATCGGATTTGGTCTTGGGTTATTCCCGTTTGTGAGATGGCATCGCAATAATCTGAGAAGGTTTCCATGTGTTGGTGAGGATCTTCTGTTGGTAACCCACTAAATTGACTTCTCTCAACCAATTGGATAAAAGCTGTTTTAGCCACAAAATTTCTGGTGTATGTCTCTGGTAAAGCGGTGGGACCGGGCAAAACGTCTTCCGTGAAGGTTGAATGAGAAGAGAACTTCGACATTATTGGATGCAAGGGAGATGATGGTGTAGATGGTGTTGATGTAGAAGTTGAAGGAGAACTAGGTTGAGAAGAGTGACTTGAAGAAGTACCAAAAGGATTTATGAAGATCCCTTCGGTATTGCCTTGAGGTTGTTCGTTAAAGTCGGATCCTTGGGCTTGCTCTTCAATGGTATTGCTAGTACCCGGTTGAGAATTTCTAACCCGATCAATCTTCCGTTGGCGAAAGGCTCTAAATAGTCTCTCCGGCTCTGGATTGAAGAGAAAGAAGTCGTCTCTCCTCCTAGGAATGCACTACACACTTGGAACAAACGTAAGAACACCTAGTGCTTTATGGGCACTAGGCAAAGACAATAAACAAACACTACTCAAGACAAGGAGAGGAAAAAGCTAATAAAACAAAGAAAAGGCCTACAAAATATGCACAAGGGATAAAAAAAGAACACAAGAGGGGTACTAATCAAGCTAATAAGCAAACTAAGTCTAAACATGCACCGTCCCCGGCAACGGCGCCAAATGGATGGTAGGAAATTGTCATGGTTCCCAACCAACAAATAGAATCCAACTAATCCTAACGGGTAGCTAGGGTAAGTCGGGTCGATATCCACGGGGACGGTTATGAGGGTCTAGACTATGGTCTACCTAAAAACGAGGCTAAGTCACCAAAACAACACATAGAGAAGAGAATTGACTAACTATGTTGATGGAAGGAGATGAAACTAGACTAACAATGGACTTGATATAACAAGAACTAAATGGAACAACTAAAGCTTAATGAAACTATCAAACTAGAGAAATTATGACTAAAAGGATGGAGAAATCAAATATGGGAAGGAGTAGGGTTAAGTTGGGTTCATAAGTGTAGTAGGATGATTGGGAGGTCAAGGGTGTAGGTTTCACCTAGTTACTACGGTCGGTCCGCGCTCTCGCGTCAAGCCTAAGTCCGCACTCTCGTGTCAAAGACTAAACCCGAATACTCGTACAAGATATTACCCAATACACAAGGATTCAACCACAAATCAATCACACAATGAGAAGATGAAAACAAGCATGAGAAGCATGGCCACTACAACTCAAACAAGCAATTCAACAAACACATGGTGCTCTTAACATGTGACTAGTAACAAAGAATTCACCTTTACCCTTAATCAAACCCTAATTACCCATAATACACACTTAATCCCCCTACTAACCCCACAAAAAGTCTACTCACTCCTAATCAAACTAATACTAACAATGATAAAAGGAAACAACACAAACAACCAAACATCCATTATGAAACTAGCAAGAACAAGAACAATAAGAAAAGATTGAAACTTGAAAGATTAAACAAGGATTAAGAGTAAAGAAAATAAGAAGATTATACCTACTAACAAGAAGACCAAAAGATAAGAACTTTCATTAATAAGAAAAACCCAAATAAATCTCCCAAGGTTGTCAATCTTGGATGAAACTTCAAGAATCCTCTTAATACAAGACTAATTACTAAGATTAATCTAAGATTAACAAAAGTTTAAGGAAAGATTAAGCTAATGAGAGGAGGAATTCTATCTAGGGTTTAGAATAATGTAGAGGAATCTAAGGTGCTTTAAACAATACAAAGGAAGGGTATATATAAGGTTACAAGAGTGAAGGAGAAGAAAAGAAGAGGTGCGGGCTACAGCTGGTCCATCCCGGTCGGGATGGTGGTGGTCCCGACCGGGACGAGATGGTCCCAACCGGGATGGCACAACAGTGGCTGCTTCTTTCTTGCACTCCTTCCCGACCAGGAAGGCTACTCTTCCCGCCCGGGAAGGGTCTTGTAGGCCTCCAATATGATCATAAAGGTCCCTATTTGCTCTTGATAGGCTTCTCATCGATTCTCGGTGCTCGGGATCGAGTCTAAGGGGCTCGAGAATGGGTCCTAAGGTCTCGGGATCGAATCTAAGGCACCGAGTGATCGTTCCTTCTCTTCGTTGGCTCCAAATATGTAGGAAATGAGTAGGAATCGTTCCAATTCTCCATGAATGGTCTTGGGAACCTAAAACGAACTAGAAGAAGCATAAGTAGCCCAGAAACCGCTCCAAAGAGCGATTTCAAAAGTGAAACCGGGACCAAACACAACAAATAGGCACTACAAACTACACTTATCACTGGTTCTATAGGCTAGACACAAAAAGATTCCCCACTTGGGAAGATGTGGCTACCGAGTTCGTTCAAAACTATTCTGATAATACTGAACTTCAGACTACCAAGCGGACTTTAGAAGTCATGGCCCAAGATCCAACAGAGGGTTTCACCAAATACCTTCAACGTTGGCGGGCTGAGAGTGTTAAGCTGGTAGACAAGCCCAGTGAGAAGACGCTAGTGGAGGCATTCATCAACAACCTCTTACCCTCCTACCGTGTCCATCTTAGGTATGCCGACATTTTAAACTTTGCAGCACTTACCGAAATGGGCACTAGGATTGAAGACGATCTTCGACACAATGAAGATCTGGGTGAAGCTTCTACTGAAGGCTATACTGGACATCCACTTGAGTCCTTAGAAGCCGAAGATTACTGACGACATCATCCGAGAGTCTGGATTTGGTTTAAGTCCGAGTCTGAGTCCGAGTCTAGGATGTGCTATTTCTTTCAATTTCAAAGTCAGAGTCAGAGACAACTGTATTTTGTCCTCTTTTCAAATTCAATAACATCAGCTTTTCTATCTCTCATATACGCTTTCCTTATGTGTTTCCGAGAACATGATGAACACCATCATACATTGTGAGCACATGCACGTGACTATTATAGGCACATCTATAATGACTGTAGGGAACTGAGACCCGTGTTTTCCTTTACCTGTTCCATGTCTGACATAGAAAGCCACATAACTACCCTTAGTAGAAGCGGTATGGAATCCTATGACAAGTCTAGGTAGTCTCCTAGTTTGGGTTCAAGACGGGAGGCAAGCCCATTTCCCACAATAAACACCCTTCCAATAAGTTTAACCAGTCCTTACCTTGGGCGTTAGGCTGACCAAAAGAAAAAGAAGCATCGTGGATCTATAGACTTGGTGCCAAAAATACCCAACTTGGGACAATGCTCCCACCAAGTTTGCTCGGGATTATGAGGACAATACCGAGATCCAAACCACCATGTTTACTGTAGAGTACTCCACCGCGAGTTGCACTCACACAAACACCAACTATGCTACACCTTACAAATGTCTAGCTCCAAAAGCCTAATCCAATTGATAGGCCCAACCCCAAATCCACCCACAACACCATAGGAGGGGATTACCGTGAAAAAAAAGAGTTGGACAAAAAAAATCAAAAGTCCAAGGAAAAAGCAAAACGCTAAAACAAAAGAGCTGGCCATGATCAACATCCCCCGACTAGATACAGTCAATCCCTTGACCGGGGCACGGTCAACTCAAATGAAGAATCCCATGACCAGGGCTAAGAGGTAAACCAAAAAAAAAAAAAAACCCATGACCGTGGTCAGCGGTCAACTCAAGTGAAAGTGCTTTGACCGGGGTACGGTCATTTCAAAAACATTATCAATGCCCATACCATCCAATAGAGGAGAGATAATCAGACTGGTCAGCTAACACCACATTTAAGCCTTCCCACATTACAACCCTCAAGACTTTCTCGAGACCTAGGCTAAGAGATAGCCCGGAATTTTGAGGATTCAAGCTCTATAGGATACCCTAACCATTAGGGCCGAACATGGAAATCAGATCCCGCGTTATTATCAAACCTAGCCCAATCGAAGTCCGAGTCATTTTTACTCGACTTCCCCCTTTCCTACCACATTGCAATACCTTACCCTCGAAGCCTTAGCTCCACAAAATCGAGCTCCAGATTTCAAATCATCAAAGCCACTTACGACCTAGCACCACATTTCCAAAAACATCCAAACCAGTTACCAGCCCCAAACACGGGAACTCAACTTGCAGTCAGCATAGAACATGCCCAAATAGTTCACACCACCTCTAGGGGCTACCCCAGAGAATGCTCACAGTCACATGATCAACATCCTAACTATTCTAGCCCTTTGATCAAGACATCATTGGGAATGCACCTAGCTTACACCATCATTATAGCTAGTTATACACAAAGCCCTAATAAACTAGGCACCATAATATATCTTTCAACACTGAACTACGGCTTGGTTTGATTTCACTACACGTGAATACGTAGGCAGCCTTTCAACAAGGGCACAACCACCCACATTGACACAAATTCAAAAAGCACCATCATTCTGATCACGACACTATCATGTTCTCAATAGCTAGCTTTGTCGTCCTGGGGGCTTCTCTTAGGCAGAAGACCTCCATCCACTCACAAAATCCAAAGACTTTCAAAATCTAGCCACCTTTCTATAGTGTGTCCTAGTACTCGGCTCAGTCGAAGACGAGAATCTGTCAGGATTCAAAGCAGCACCTACTTTTGGAAAGTACCCCAAAAACCAAAAAATTCAAAAGAGCACTAGTCTACAACACTGCTACTGTTGAGTCCTGCCATGCAAAAACAGTCTCATTACAGACACTACTACATATCTTTCCCATTTCGAGGATTCGACTATATTGCCACTCGCTTGGCCTACGGAATAGCGCAACTTAAGAGTCTTGTCATCTTAGGTGGCCCACCCCCTACCAAGTCGCGATCCAACCCCTCGAGAGTCTAGTTCGTGTCTGTCAACTCGTCATGTCGCGTCCAGAGTCGAGTCTGTCGGTAGGCCTCTCTCTTCAAATTCTCACTTTAAAATTTGCAAAACTTAGCCATTTGAGAAAATCCTTTTCGACAAGGTCAAATTTCGGTCTATTTAAACTGCAAATTTACTTTCTAACCCTTTCAATTTTGAAAACCTATCTCCTTGCACGTGGGTTGCTTTCAGAACTTCGATTTCAAAATGAAGCAAAAAATCATTTTCCCCAGCGCAAGCTAGTCTATAAATGCTAACTGCATTTCCTATGTGTTATCTTGCTATATACTATGCCTGTTATTTCTGCCTATGTATCTACCATTTCAGGTACCAGCTGGTGCTTCCCAACGGAACATCAAAGGCGGTGTTTCTCCTTGAATGCTACATCCAATATGTGATGTGTCGGCATACGGGTACATCCAAGACTTCAGAAGCAAGTCCCCGCGCAGCTACTTTACTCCCCAGCGTGAGTCAGTGTTTCACCTAAATATTACATGCAAATACAGGTACACCTAGGACTTCAAAAGCAAGTCCGACTCCCCACTGAGCTATCATTATCAGGACAGGTATGACCCTCTATTTATGGCAGGTGAGCTCTTCACGCAAGTTTAATGGACTATAAACGACCCGAACGGAAGGCTGTCAGGTCGTAATCCTCGATTGGCCTGGTGGCTACTCTGACTTTTGCCTTGTCCAAGCCTCAGTCAGAGTGGGGGCTCTATAGACACCCGTATTTTGCCTGCTAGTGTCTATAGCAGTTCCCGACAAAACACCCGATGATGATCGGACGTAAACGTGACTTAATACGCTCGAATACAGACTCGAAATTAATAGTATCCGACGTGGGCATTTAGCGGAGTGCAAATCTCTCAAAACGACCTCAAATCCAGGCCCAGTGGGTCGTTTCCAATAAAATGAGACTAATTTGGGTCAAAACCGTCACTGGAAATAAAAGCGTCTTTTAGCAACCGAGTCAAAACCCGGTCTAAGTCGAATCCCGAGACAAACCAGCCTCACACTATGTCCAAATATACAAAATGAATCAAGTCACAACAACCAAATCATTTCAAAAATGGTCAACAATCTTTCCCTAAATACACTCCACCCGATTTGACCCACTCGATCGAGTGACTTAGGCCCACTCGATCGAGTAAGCCAGTGAACCGGCTGAACCGGACTCGAACCGGGCACTCGATCGAGTGCACCTGCACCACTCGGTCGAGTGACCCTAAACCGGGGTATTTTTCCTATAAATACCCCGTCACCCCACAACATTTCATAACTTTTTCCAACCTTTTACCATCCTCATAATCTCTCATTTACAGCCACATTTCAGCATCAACCTCACTCCGACACACACATACAACCCTAATCCCGAGATCAAAACTCGTCAAAGACCCGAGAGCATCCTTTCCCTAACCATACACACCCTAACTCACCCTACATATCTCGACACTCCCGCGCGCACACGCCGCTACTACGAGTCCGTTTCCGAGACCAATTAAGCATGTAGGTTGAGGGTGTAATTCAAATCCCGACATCTCTTTCTTCCTTCTCCTTTTTTTCGTTTCTTTATATATACATATATACGTACTATTATTATTAGTCGATATTAACGACACTAATATTTTATTTACTAACACTAACTTTTAATTTTATGCATACTAATTTTTTATTTTTTTTTGATGAAATGTTAGTCGAATATCATTCACAATCAAAAAAGAATACAAGACAATAACCCCATAACCGACCTAGATGGCCTCAATGAGGTTATTAATTTCGTTTATCTCATTACATTGGATCTTTTCTTTACTAGCAATACTCTCTAGTCTAGTCTTAACTACACTTTTAATCTCCTTAATAACAAGCTCCGGATGTTGAATAATACTTTCCACTCTCGCCTTATTCCTTTTCATCCAAATTGTGTACAAAGTAGCTACCATAACTGTAGCCTGAATGCACCCAGCTGGGCCATCCACTGTCCTGTAATCCGGCGGTTCAGGCAGTTTTAGGCTCGCCCATTCCTCAATTCCAGTTCGCACTCTCTTGCTGAATTCACATTCAAGCATCAAGTGATCGGTCGTTTCAGTCTCCGTACCACATATGCAACACATACTAACTTTTTAATTTGTTTTTGTATACTAATATTTCATTTTTGCTACTAACATTTTATTTATCGCAATCTAACATTTTATTTATGTACGCTAACACTAACATTTTTATTATCGTTCATTTATTATCGTCGTAGCTAAATAATACCGCGTACGTATAAGTTAATAAACCTTTTCCGGATTGAACACGTTTGACTACGACAACCGCTCCAAGTCCGTTTAATCCCTTTACAAGTCGCGACGGTGGTGGCACCCTTTCGAGGAGCGCCACCCCAAGCACTTAAGGACGTAACGTGATCGTGGTCGTAGGTAGTTGAACGCGTCCGATACCATTTTCAAGATTGGTACGAAACCCGTTGACGCTAAACCGAACATCACGTAATCCGTAAGGATTAGTAACGATGTCGTAACGCGGAGGGAATTAATTTCGTCCTAATCTGATTCAAAATAATTTTACAACACTTATTTCAAAATAACCGATAACCGATCTTGCAATCATACAATATATGTTTCGAGCGTCGTAAACCGAGTCGCGTTTAGATTGTGTAATATTTTCACGTAACTCGGCTAGTTATCAATTTAAACAATAAAAATCGGAATCGCCACCTTTTCCGAATCGAGTAGCACTTCGAATAGAGGGCACTCGATCGAGTGCCTTGACTCACTCGATCGAGTGACCCCTCAAAAATGAGGCAGAGGGATCTGTACAGGGTCACTCGACCAAGTCCCACCCATGACTCGGTCGAGTGATCCATTTTGTACTAGAGCGTGAGCTTCTCACATCACTCGAGCCTCGTCAAATCTTTTTCTACGACTTTAGTCGTCACGTGTCAAGTCTATCACGCGCTTACCCTTTTTAAAATCATGCATTGCATTTTTTATTCTAATCATTTTTAATTCGATTATTCTATTTTTTCGCTCGTTGTAATGTAAATTCCGGGTTGTATTCCGCCCGTGTAATTTGTAATTTATTTACGAGTTTTTTATTTTCGATGTTTGTCATTTATCGCCTTAAATGAACATCACATGCTAAACAACTCCGACGATAATTTAAATGCATTAAATGACGTAGTTCACACGTAATTCACATGCTTAGTCAAAATATCGTTTGCATAACATTTCATCGTCAAACTAACGCGCGTACAGAAAAATCGAATGGTATCTTAGTAGAGGCCGCTAAGAGCGGGCGGGGTTGGGTGTCCTTCGTGGGCTTCCCAACACGTACCCTCACTCCTTACTCAGAACCATGGTTTCCGGATGTCCGAAACCGTTGGCACACGAGAGTCATTTGATGCACGATTCCCGATAACTCGACGTCGGTATCGTAATGCAAAGGGACGAATCATGAGCTCTAGCACTAAAAGCGGGCCGTGTTTTGTACACGAAACGCCTAAGTGTAGAGTGAGTTCGAACAAGTCCGAATTCCCGTAAAATTTGGTGGCGGCTCCTATTTCGATTTAAATTTCGACCCGAGATCAATCTTACCACGAGATTCATTCGCCTCCCCAAACCCGCGCGTGGCCGCGTCGGGGTGGACCTACGTCATGTCCACAGACACATTCACCCCAAAACTCGACCGGGAAGTTAGCTTGGAAACGTAAAGCTCTCGCAACATTAAGGATGTGACGATGTTTGCGTTCTACTCGGCCATTCTGTTGTGAACTGCCAACACACGTAGTTTGATGCAATATCCCATTCGCAGAAAAATAATCTTTCAGACACGTAAACTCTGTACCGTTATCAATACGGACAACTTTAACGTCAACTTCGAATTGTCGTTTGACCATAGTGACAAAATTTTGCAACAATTGTGAAACCTCACTTTTATTCTTGATTAAATATACCCAAACAGCTCGGGAAAAATCATCAACGACGGTTAAAAAATATCGACTCCCACATGTTGCGGGAGTTCGATAATCACCCCATAAATCACAGTGAATAAGGTCAAAATTCTTCTTAGCCTTATTAGTACTGACAACAAATTTTTCTCGTGTTTGCTTGGCACGTAAACAAATATCACAAAGTTGAGAATCATGACCACTATTATCATTGCTAGCAAAAGGCAAAAACCTGACTATCCTTTTCGAAGGGTGACCCAATCTTTTGTGCCAAATTTCTGCATCATCTTTATTCTGACTAATATGACAAGACTTCTGTTCGAGTGCCCCTTGAAGAAGATATAGCCGTCCCCGTTGTTCACCCGTACCAATCGTCGTCTTCAACACGCAGTCCTGAATAATACAATCATTTTTAGTGAATTGGACATAACAATCGAGATCCATATTCAGCTGATAAACAGAAGCAAGGTTACAATCAAAATCCGGGACAAATAAAACACACTTAAGAATTAAATTGCTAGTTATTTTGACGTTTCTTTCCTTAGTGGCCTTTGCTTGTTTGCCATTAGGAAGTCTCATCATACAAGCATCAATATCACGGACATCAATCAATAATTCATAACAACCCGTCATATGATGGGTCGCACCCGAATCTAATAACCGAAGATTAATGTCGTCCGTCTTACCAGTCATACGCGGATTAGAAGCATAACCTTTGGCATGATTGTCGTATGCATCCCATTGCTTCTTAGGCACACTTACAAATTGTTCCTTATTATTGTCGGATACTTCTTCATTGGTTCGGGTAACATTACATTAGCAGCTGCTTTATTTGACGTCACAGCATAGCCTCGACCATAAGAAGCTCCTGCACCTCTCCCCTTGACAGACCACTCATCATAATAACTTCCCTTCAACTTTACCTGAGTGATTACATTACCCGGTTTATCACTAGAAGAGATGAAATATGGACTGAGCGTAACTTTTTCTTTATCATTTCCTGGCATGGCGGCGGAAACCCTAGAGAATGATGGCTCTGATACAATGTTAAATTGGAATTGATATTTTTGTATTACTTGTGTGTTTGTACAGAATACAAGACATCCATATATAAGGACAAACATATGCTAAACCTAATAGCCCGTAAACAATACGTGGTCCATATAAACAATATATTAAGGTTCTAAATATCGACACAAATCGTGACCCTATGACATCTAACTTCACAAATAGTGGTAGTAAGTACCCAAAACTCTCTCCTCTACTGTATATAAGGGATTGTGAAAAAATATGAATAATAATTGTATTTAAAAAAAACTGAATATAAACGACCCATATTTGAGAAAGTGGGTAGTTACTTTGGGTTGCAAATTCCATCAGATGGGAACAAATGGAGGCGGTTACTGGCAGTTTATTGTGTGCGGCAGTTTTTGCCCTTCACTCGTCACTCAACTCACTTAATTCACTCATTTACTCAATTTAATACGATCCACGTAGGCGCATGGCAGCGTGACACATCAGATCCGTTGCTGATGTGGATGAATAAGAGGTTTCTAAATGATGTTGTTCTAATATGTAAGGGATTATAGTTTTAGTTTGTGTTAGTTTCAAGAATTATTTAATGTGAATAATACAACTATAGTCGTATTCTCAAAATAATATCAATTTCATTTAATCTGAGAATAAAATGTACTCCGTATGATTTAACTAATCAGCCCAGAATAGTATTGGGTCTTTTTTAACCGGCAACATTAGGTTACCCTAATTTTTGTACTTATATACTCCTTCATGCTCGTTTTTATATGTTCTCCTCTATCTCTTCATTGGCTTATAGTTGATATTACTCTCGTTAATAATAAATAAAAAAAATGAGCTAGATTGAGTTTAAGGTTGCACTTGCTCGTATTGCCACCCGCCCACCCTATTCAGAATGCTTAAATCATATCCAGGAGGTATCAGGTATGCGTATGTCATCATATAGATGACCCCCAGCCCAGGGTCCCATAGCATCCAGATTCATTGTATTGAAATATTTGACAAACAATTGCATTAGTTATAGATAAGTTGATGGGGGGGGGGGGGGGGAAACGTGAGATGTGTTGAAAAGGCAAGGCTTAAAGGAAATGACGACATCAATCCATGTAAATTTCCAGCCTCTAGCACTAAAACCCCCAAACAAATACTACAATAAGTATCGGTATGCTTCCAACACAGTAATAAAAGCTGCAACGGGAAGGCAACTAATAGAGTCGGGTACCATCCCGGCCATAGCAGCGAAAGAAGCAGCAACAGCACTCACGTCCAAGGGGTCCGGCCTCTTGGATGTGAGGCCGGAGTGGGAGAGAGAGAAGGCGTACGTGCCTGGGTCGTTGCACGTTCCACTCTTCATTAAAGACACTGACAATTCCATCATTACATTGCTCAAGAAATGGGTCCATTTTGGGTACATTGGCCTCTGGACTGGTCAGAAGTTCACTACCATCAATTCTGAG
Organism: Agrostemma githago; assembly: GCA_958450325.1. Lineage (NCBI taxonomy): Eukaryota > Viridiplantae > Streptophyta > Magnoliopsida > Caryophyllales > Caryophyllaceae > Agrostemma > Agrostemma githago. Next base: position 43,546,701 of record OY288239.1, read on the forward strand.
TTTGTTTCTCAGGTTCAAGGGGTTGTTCCTGATAAAACAACTATGCTCATTATAGCATGTGGTGAAGGCCTAAGGTTCTCTCTTCTTATTCTACTTACATTTTTCTAGGATTCGACTAAGAGAAAAATGACTGTTATGCATTAGTAATTAGTTTGTAAATCCTTGATACATTTTGCATAACAATTCATCCGGAACGATTGATCAGTGCATTGCATGTATAACAGTCCCTACATCCGATTTCCCCATCCTGAGCTGACCAAGAGCGCAAAACACGTTATGTTTTCACAAATGCAGATTTCTCCTAAACTTTATATAGATATGATAAAATCAAAATGGCTATGGAATAGCAAAGAGTCGTTTTATCTATCTGAATGGGCAATTATTTCACCCGTTCTAAATTTAAAGACATACTGAGTACATGTTCATCTTAAAACAAACACATTGTATATCTTCGTACTACACGGAGTCCCAAGACCTCATGAATGCGGTTGGCAATGTTGTGCTAGTGAAGGTAAGAATAGCCTACATAACTACATACTCCCTCCGTCTCGTTCAGTTGTTGTCTTTTGATTAAAATACTCCTCAGAATGAATATAAAAAACAACAAATGAACGAGGATTTACGAGATGGAGGGAGTATAGAGTATAGGTCTGGCAAACGGTTAATTGGATCATGTCATTTTTCGGGTCAATGAGTATTGGGTCTTGTTTGTGTTGGGCAGAGATATTCAAGTTTGTTATATTCAACTTTTTTTTCGGGACATCGGTTCGTTTGTTGCGATAAATGTTCAGGTAAAATCGGGTTAGGTTGGGTCAGTTAGAGATACGTTAGGTTGGGTCAGTTCTAGATACGAGTCCATCTTGGTCACTCGGGTTTTCAGTTCGAGTGTCGGGTTGGATATGGGTCAGGTCAATCCCATCAAGTGTCGGTTTGATCACATACGGCTAGATGGGGTTGGTAGTTTACATTAAGTTGTGGTGTAAGAAATTAAGGATAGCCTGACCTGAGCTGTTCTCTCTCACCACAGGTCTGTGATCGCGATTTCAAAGCTTTATGAAGCAGGATACAAGAACCTCGGATGGCTCGCCGGAGGATACAACCGAGCCAAAGACGGAGATTTTCCAGTTGAGGGACCTGAGAAGTTGCAGTATGCCACCATCGGCGGTGCATCCTATTATTTTTTGAAGTTGCTTCTACTTTTACAAGGAGAATCCATTTCTAGTTGATATTAAAGTCAGTCCGTTTCACATGTCGATAGTTTCTAACTGCAAATTGCTTATGCAAATAACGCGATTGACTGCTAAAATTGTAATACATGACCGACTATGACTTCATAACACAAGTAGTGCAGACAGCTTAAATGAAAGCCCTTGGTTCCATCATATTACAAAGACAGAATCATCATCTTTACTTCCATAAACATATTTCAGCATTGCCTGAAATAGGAGTTTCTACCCGTCTCCACTGGGCTGACAAGTGACAACTATGCAATCCTAAGCTAAAACGATTTAAAATTAGAATACCAGTCAAAATGACGAATAAATCGATTCAATGACTGGGAAAAAATAATGGATAAAGGAAGATGATGACGATGATGTTACACTGTATTAGCATCAGTCGCACTACTTCAACTTCTTAGTTAGAATCGATGTAGTGTACTCTGCATCATCTTTGATGAAGCTCCACCAGATATACGTGAGAGGTATACTTATAGCTTGCCACAAAGCATGAGAGTCGATAAAACCCTTGTAAGGGGGAAAGTCTATTATCTCCAAAAGCATGACAAGAGCTGACCCGAGAACTGAAATCCACAGCTTCCAACGAGAGGGGTTGTGTGAACAAATGCCACAGATTACCCAGAAGAGGAGCTGTGTTGTAGCTAGTACACCTACCACTTCCAAGTTCCAGCCTGCAAAAATATGAAATATAATTTTGAATCTGCATTTGCTCCTTGATGTTTGTAATCTGGAATAATATTGCCCATGTCCGTCCAATAGAGTCAGAGACTGAGTATTCTTTGGTCCTTTATCATGCCGGAATAGAATTAAAAGGGTGGACTAGATTGGCTGCACTTCTAGTTCATGTGCAGTACTAAACATTCAATGCGATTTACAACACCATTTTGATTATGGACCATCGAAAAAGTCTTCATCACATCATGAACAGAGTAGGACAACCTATACCCGACACCCTTACCCTGCCATCAAAGAGAACCCTTGATTTATGGGGGTAGTGATGTTGCTGCTTACACTCTTGAGTAAGAGATCTAGTACTGTGTTTCGAACATTCTATCCTTTTACTCCTGAGAAGGATTTGGGAGCAAGGTCTTACGGAGTATATGATACTACCTCCGATTCTTTGGAATTGCCTCACACTTTAAGATTTGTGAGAAGTATTTTAATCAAATGAGACAATTCCTAAGAATTAGAGGGAGTATGAGGTTATTCATAATATGTTTCTTTAAACAATTAGGGTTGGCAATTTAATTTGCAGGAAAACATACCACGATCAAATTCTACCAAGTTTAGAAACAATATGTGTGTTGTCACGAAGGCAATCACAGGAGCAGCAACCATAACTCTAGCAGCCTCTGCTCTAATGTTCAGAGATCGAATTATGGATATCATAAGTACAAACCCGAGAAATGCCAAGGACGAGGAATAATACACTCTCTCTGTAAATTCCACATATCTGTAGAAAATACACAAGCGAGATATATATTACGGAGTATTAAAATAAATGTTGGAAAGTGAAAAGAATAATCAGAGTGCTGGATGAAACTCGTTACAAACTGCAATGAATGGATACTTAAGGATACCAATCAGATAATGAAAACAACTCACAGCGCACCTGCTATGGAAAACGGCACTCCACAACCACACATTCATTGATAAGATCCCGGAAACATGCCATAGGCCAGTGTATTCATAATACGTTTTCCCATCTGGCTTCAAAGGCAACTTATAGTGTACAAGGAGGAAGAAAGACAACCAGCCTTGAAATATGAGGGCTAGATTTAGGATGGAGACAGCAACAGAAACAGGTTCCTGTAATCACACATAGAAGATAAAACCATATAATTAAATGAGAAGAAAGAAAAAGGGAGTGACGATGTGGCTTATGCATAACTGATCATCCTGAGAATAATGCAAGAACCTGAATTCCAAACACACGTAGAAATGGCCACTTGCCGTGATACTTGACTGGTTGGTTACCAAGTTTATTCCGATCAGTCTCTCTCAAGAGCATGCAATGATACCTGCATTCACCGCGGCAATCCCATTCTTTCCATCTCAGATAAAGTGGTTCCTGGAAATACCATGGACCCTCAGAAGACAAGGAGAAGTTGCAGCTGTTAAAGCACTGTTCCTGTATGCATCCAGTCTTCTGACAATGTTCTACGCAGGTTCTACAAGAACACTCATCAGGAATACCCAAAATACTGTTATCGAGCATAGACTGTATAGTATATGTGAAGACCTCAAAACTCAAAAAAGTACATTATTAAGTGCTACAAAAACTTATGAGATGGTTTTACATGTGACACCAACCTGTTAGGCGATAACCTTATGTGAAGAAATGAGGTTATGGATCGACATGACATGTGAAATTTTATCATACAAGACTCACTAATGAAGTATTGGCACAAACGTCCATGAACAAAGCTCACAAGAACACAACCAGACTTCCGAGTGAAATAAATAAGAACCTACTTTTGTTACTAGTGTACAGCTAGTAGTTCACATAAGAAGCTTTTATAGCGGACTCTATTGAAACTACCATCAACATAAGACCATGTTTATCCCTTGGTTTTCTTCACCAAGGTCCAACCTATATTATATTCTTCTTTATTTACAACCTAACTTATCAAATCCATACTAACTTTCCTACCTTTATTCACACCTCCTTTCACCATGATCTTACACATATTATTCTTTATTATTTTTACCATCTAAATTTAAAAAATCATTTTATTGAACAATAAATATTTATTTTACGAAGTCATTTATATTTACGTTAATGGAAAATATTACTTTTTACGAATTTGCATTTTTATTATTTTTTAAAAAACATACCAAAAAAATTATAAAAACGAGACAAATATATAAGTAGCTAATTACGGTTGCCAAATTACACTATTACTCAACTTAATTAATTCGATTACATAAAGGATACTAGAACTTAAAAGTACATTTTGGACAATTTTTTTTGGAGTAAAAGTATGTCAAAGTTGATCTCTATTTATAGACCATGAAAACATATGAATATTGGTGAATTTTTTATTTTATTTTTATAAAGTATGTTTTAAAATATATTTATTTCAAAGTTTATAACAAATAAAAAAAATAAAACCAATTAGAAAAGGCCAAGTGTCAAGGTGGAGAATAAGGTGAGGGAGGTCCTATTTAGACCAAATGTTAAACAAAATGGGTTTAGGTCCAAATTTTTTACTCCCTCCTCCCCACATTGATGTTCCCATTTCAATATGGCACATTGATTAAGAAATCGATAATGAATGGTGATAAATTGTTTGGTGGGTTCAAGAAATCAAATCACAAAAAGTAACCAATAGGAAGAGAGTAAATTGGATGAATAAGGAAACTTTTGAATGGGAAAATCATAGTGGTGTTTCCTTATTAGGAAAGTGGGAAAATCATAGTGGTGGGGAGGGAGTATTATTACTTTACCTTTCACCATCTACCTCCACTTTTTTTCCACCTCCATTAATCATAGTCTAAGGTCCAGGACATTAATCTTCATAATGTAGCAAGTCCTTTTAGAACAACAATAGAAGCACCAAAGATCTGCTAATTCTATGGAGAAACGGGATCATTCCTGAGTCTTGTTGAGCTTGGAATAAGCATTGACTCAGCGCCAATATAGCTTAGAAGACTGACCACACTAAAACAATGCCATCAGCACTCACTAAAGGAGAGCTGACAGTGATTTCCAGTTCTAACGTAACGGCACAATCTCATATCAAGAAGTTCTGTTCTTCTGTGCGCTCTGGGTTTTACCGGATGAATCCTTGAGCCAAAGAACAAAGTATCAAGATCACCCAAAATTTCAATACGATCTTGCTAATTGTTAGAATACGAAATCCACCTGGTCACCTGGACATGACCGTAGGGAGAGGGAGACCCCACTTCACACGTCGAAGTAAACTCCACATTTCCTAAAAGCAATTGACAATAGGAGGAGCATCCATAGGCCTTAAAGTGAGCAACTCTCTTATCCACCAAGAATGTGAGACTTCACATGTGGGTTTTATATTCCAACAATAATCATCAACAATTGTGAAAGTAACATTAATAGTTTCAAGGAAACCAGGAGTTACAAGCCAAAGTACAAAGTATGGAGATAAGAGTTAGCATGACCCCGTAATCGTATCCATGATAAATCATCTAACTCCAAAGTGTGAGTGTGTAACAATAAAGACAATAAGTCCCTCTATCCTGCAAAAATTTTGGGTCAAGTACTCAAGTACCATCCACATGGTTATATAGGACACAATCAGACCTATCGTCAAAGTTTGTGATGAGAAACAAGAATGAGTGCAACAGCCAACAATATGCTTGTCAAAAACAAGAATCGGGGCAATAAAGAAGCCTCAAATGACTATGCAATAGATATGACCTCTTCAATCATCCAAAAATTGAATGACTCTTTATACAATGAGGTAGACCTAACTTTCACAAGATATCATCAATCAATGAGGTAGGTAGTTACATAAGTTAGTACATTCAAGAAATTGGCTACACATTTGTACTTTCATTGACCAATAAACATTAAAAGGAATGAACATAATCTTTGTAAAAAAAGGAAAACAAAAAAAAAGTGGACCACCATTCATTTATTTTCCTTACAAAAATCACTTCCCAAAGTTATAGGAACATCGAATAGGTGACTCGGAAAAAAAAGACCCCCCCCCCACCCCCCCAAAGTTTCTATTTTCAAAGGCACCTAATAAATCAAATGGAATCAAGTTTGGATATGAAATCAAACAAGGTTGAATAAATGATCAAGAGAGCAACTTACATGTAAATGGGATCAGCATCACCTGCAGGAACATGACTATGAGCATCAAGAGCTGAGCCCATAAAAAGCAAAGCAGCAAGCAATAAAACCGAGCAATAAAAAAAACCCATCAATGGAAATCTGTCTAAATTGGAGAAAAGTTCCTGATTAATTCAAGTAGAATAAAAGAAAAGAGGATGAGGAGATGCAGATGGGTTTATAAAAGTGGTCAAGGAGGGGAAAGTTGGTGTGTTGCTAAAGGGAGATTGTATCCAAGCATAGACTTCGGTAGTGGATTTTCTGTCGCCTTCTCTCAACGTGCAATTTTTCTCATTATTGTATCACAGGCTCACAGTAATGGAATCAATCGCGAATTATCAATACGGAATTGCTAAATCATACGCGAAAATTACTACGTTGTACACATTTTGTCATTCGTTTTTTCGCTACTACCCTTCTCATTCATAATAGTAAAACACATGCCTCCCTTCTTATCTCCCTTTAACCATAACTAATTTAGTCGAATTTTGCGATTATGGATTCCAATTCGCAAATGAAAGAAGGGATCGTTTTCGGTTCGTTAATTTATTAGCTTTACAATTGAATTTAGCAGACATTTATTCTTATTTGATTTATTTTTCAATTAGGGTTTAATTTGTGTGGATCGATTTTATTTTTTTCAATTAGGGTTTGTGTGGATTGTTGATGGGTGAGGGTGGAGAATACCCGGCGAGTGTCAAGGGATGGGGGTGACGAAATGGCGAGTCTGAGGGGAAACACGATGACTGACGACCTCAAGGGAGGTGTTGAGATGGCGAGGTATAGCAGGGAGGCCGCGGGTCGAGGTTGAAATGGCGAGGTATAGGGAGGCCGGGGCCAGGGTGGTTACTGGGGTGAGGGTTGTGGTGGTGGGTTGCCATGATGGTTGCCAGCGAGGAGTTAGGGATGGTGGTGGTGGGCTGCCATGGGTAGGCGGGTGGTTGCAGTGGTGGTGGGGATAGGTGGGATGGTGGAGGTTGTTGGGGTGTTTATTGACTTAGTTTCCTGAGAAGTTATGTTTTACAGGAAATTTGCGAAATTGAACGGAAAAGAAATGAGAGAGGTAAATACGGAATATGCGTGTACAACGTAGTAATTTTCGTGTATGATTTAGCACATCCCTATCAATATTACGAGAATAATTTCTAGTATGCTGCCTCTTATTTAGGACATTTTTGTCAAAAACTATTTTAAAGTTTTAATTTTTGTCAAATACGGAGTAATTCCTACGTTTTTGATTTTTTTTTGTGAACCACAGGCAAAACTATTTAGGCATGAAAAATATGAAAAAAAATGATTCTAAGTATCTACTTCGTATATCATATTCTTGATGTTTTTTTTACTAAAATACACTAATGTTTTGGCTAAGTTAGTAATTTGCAACATATTTTGCACGACATTACTTTAATAATGATTGACTTTTAATGGGGGTCGGTTGCCTACCACGGGCCACCCGCCTTGAGGGTCCCGGGGCAGCCCGGCCCAAAGGCACGAGGAAGTGTCTGCCTGGCAAGCCGACCAACAGGACCCTGTCAGAAGGCCCCAGGGGGCGACCTTGCAGAATCGCTTCAAGCTCCAAGCAAGGAACTGATCCCCCTGCCCGCCAGGATCAGGCCGAAGACGATGTGGCCAGAAAGAAGAGATTACCCTCCGTCTATCAGGCGTTAGGGAACCCCTCCCTGGCAGCCGCAGGAGGGGCGAAAACTGAGATCCCCCTGTCCATGCCTAAGGCAAGAGATGATGAGTGGACGAGGTGAGCCCACGTGTCACTCCCCCATTCTCTCCCTTTTTTCCTTCTCTCTCTTCCTCTCTCTTGGGGGAACCTACATATACTCACGTATTTCCCAGAAGAGAGGGGTTGATTTTTCTCTCTCTAGAATCTCAATCTAAAAAACGCCACCTTACTTCTCACGAGTAAGGTTCGTCAAGGCATTTCACGGACTTACTTAGACATCGGAGAGGGTTCCCTCGGACACCTCTGAGGCCCTGTGCGCTCCCTGTGTGCAGGTGGCAGGCCATCTCCGCCGGGAAGGTCCGACCATTAGAGTGGGAAGAAAGAGAGGTCGGAGAGCAAGACAGACATCATCCGAATAACATAAACCTAGGATCCGAATCCATCTTCGGGTCGATTGTTTCCATATCGGAAATATTTGGCACCGTCTGTGGGGATCATCTAGTTGAGATTCCTCAAGAAAGAACAAAAAGCCGTTGGAAAATGCCTGAGGTTGTTGAAACCAATTCTGGGGCGGATCCAACGGGACAGCCGGCGATCCCCCTATACGGCATGCCCTTGCCAACCATGGAGGTGACGCCCGCCGCTACGATCCGAGAAGTAGGGCGGGCCAGCCTCTACGAAGTACCTAATAAGGAAGCTACAGCCGCAGCTGGGCAGGCCGATCACCGGAGGCCCAACCTTAATCTCACTCGTGTTCAAGCTGCGCAGGCCGCGACCTTCTTCCTAGTCATGCTGAATCAAGAATTCGCACCTGAGGACCTGGTTGGCAGGATTGCGACAACCCCTAGACACCTGCACTTTGAGAGTGCTGAAGGATCTAGGGGCACAAAGCGAACCGCTGCCAGAAGCGTCCAAAGGAAGGCCAGGAAAACTGCTCGTGGGTATGTGCAGGCTAAAAGGCGTATCACGGCCAATGCCCCGGAGTCGTCCTATCAGCAGCAAGAGGTGTCCATACACACCACCGAGTCCACGGCAGCTGCCGAGAAAAGAGGCTTATTCCAGGTGTTGCAGGATCGAATGAGACCAAGAGAACCTGCCTCGAAGCGTCTGGGGGCAAGGCGGGATGGAGTCTTTTCTAGGCTAACACCAGGCCTGCCGCAGAGCCTCAGCAGGCTCCAGGGCTGTCAAGAAGCATGCAGTCAAGGCTCAATCTAGGACAGCCGATGGAGTCCAGGCATCGTCAGGGAGATAACCTTGAGCCCCCTCAGAGAAAACGCCACCGGCACCGCTCTCCCGCAAGGGAGGATGAAGTTGTGAGCAGGCATACGCCCAGGCACCGCTCCCCCAGCGTTGGATAACCAACCCCTAGCAAATGGGATGACTACGGTTACCACTCTGCTAGGAGCCGGTCAAAAATGATGGGCAGGCCTACAAAAACTCCACTTCACCCAGAAGTCCAGGGGTGTCCCATCCCAAAGATCAAAATGCCCACTGTAAAATTCGTTGGGACGACCGATCCCGAAGACCACCTGGCGGCTTATGAAAGCCACATGGGGATGTACGACGCCGATGACACAATCTGGTGCAAAATTTTCCCTACCACTTTGGTAGGCCTGACTCAGGGATGGTTTAGAGACCTGCCGCAGGGGTCAATCTGTTATTTTATAGAACTGGCCGAAGCATTCCTGGACCAGTATGCAGGAAATAAGAGGCGAAGGCTGACTCGCTTCGACCTGATGACCCTGAAGCAGAAGAAGGAAGAGACCATTAGAGAATATCTGAAGAGATTCGACCTAGCCTTCCAGTAGGTCAGGGAAATTGATGATCCAACAGCAGCTTATGCGTTAACCAATTCATTGCTCCCAGGAGAAATGAAAAACCAGATGATTAGAGCCCAACCAGAAACTTTGGCAAAAGCTCGGAAAATAGCCGAAGGCTTTATGCTGCAGGAGGAGTTCCACAGCCTGCCGGATACCCCCATAGGGCCCACCAGGCCGCAGGGGGGACCGCAGGGTGGACGCCGCAGGGGCGAAGCAACCGGAAGACAAAAAACTGAGGGGGGGGTGATACCTTGAGAAAGGAGCGTGCGACCTACCAGCCAAGGTTTGACAGTTACACAGCCCTGAAAAAATCAAGAGCTGAGATATTTGAGCTGGAGAAGGAGACAGCCAAATGGAACCGCCCAAGTAAGCCCCGCAGCCCAAACAGCGACCCGAAAAAATTCTGCACATTCCATGACTGTGTAGGGCATACGACTGAAGAGTGCCGCCACTTGAAGGATGAGATAGAGAAGCTAATCAGAAACGGCTGGTTGGGTAACTATGCCGCAAGTCAGAAAGCTGCAACAAACAAACCCGAGGTCCCAACGCAGGAGCGCATGATAATTCATGTGATATCAGGAGACGCTGAGGGCAAGACCAGCCGGAGGGGCAAGAAGAGGCAGATCCGGGAACTCCGAAATCAAATCTGCTATGCTGAAAGAGCAGGGAGTCCAACAGGCCTGACTCTGAGCATCACTTCCCAGGATGCAGGGCGGGTAATCTACCCCCATAGCGATCCTCTGGTCCTGTCTCTTACTATCAGCAATCACATAGTGAGAAGGTGTATGGTAGACATAGGCGCCTACACCATTCTGTTGTACAAAGACGCCTTCGAAAAAATGAACCTGGAGAAAAGGCACCTCAAGCCCGCCCCTGGATCGTTGTACGGGTTCAGCGGTGCAGGAATCCTCCCAATGGGAGTCATCGAACTGCCGGTGACATTCGGGGAGGGGGCGTCGGCCAGAAACATCCGAGCCTTGTTTGTAGTTGTGGACGCAAAATCTGCATATAACACCCTGATAGGCAGAGCCACCCTGGACGAAATTGAGGCACCCATATCCATCAGGGCGCTGACTGTGGCCTACGTCACAGATTTTGGTATGGAAGGGAAGGTACACGGAGACCAAGAATCAGCCAGGCAGTGCTACTTCGTGGCCCTGCGTACCCACGAAACGGAAAGGAAAGGTAAACGGAAGGCGGACAGTTCCCCCAGCAGGGCAGGAGAAATTCCGGCCGGTCAGCAGACAGCAGACCACCCTGAACTTGGGGGAGAGAGCATGCTGGTGGAACTAGAGCCAGGGAGGCAGGTCTTGATAGGGGCCGATCTGGAGAAATCCTACCAGGAGAAGTTGATCAAGGTCTTGCAAGACAACAAGGATGTTTTCTCCTACTCGGCAGACGAGATGTCGGGGGTGGATCCGGCTCACATTGTTCACAAGCTGAACGTGTGTCCAGAGGCACGCCCTGTAAAACAAAATAAGAGGAACATGTCCGCAGAAAAGGATCGAGCCATCAAAGAATAAATTGAAAAGCTCCTAAAGGACGATTTTATAGAGAGTTGTGATTACCCCGAATGGCTGGCTAATGTGGTGACGGTGAAGAAATCCTCGGGCGCCTGAAGAATGTGTGTAGACTTCACCAACCTCAACAAGGCGTGCCCTAAAGATTGTTATCCCTTGCCACGGATAGACCAGCTGGTAGATGCCACCAGCGGATATTCCATGCTCAGTTTCTTGGATGCTTTTCGGGCTATCACCAAGTGTATCTCTGGCAGCCTGACAGGGTAAAGTGTGCCTTCATCACTACCTCAGGCACGTACATGTATAAATGCCATTTGGCCTCAAGAATGCAGGTGCCACCTACCAACGTCTGGTGGATAAAGTGTTCGAAAGCCAGAAGGGCAGGAACCTAGAGGTGTACGTGGACGATGCAATAGTAAAAAGCAAGGGGGACGCAGAGCATCTAAAAGACTTGCAGGAGACTTTCTCCTCTCTGCGTGCCTACCGGATGAAATTAAACCCCAAAAAATGCACCTTCGAGATCCGCTCTGGTAAGTTCCTAGGATTTCTGGTCAGCGCCAGGGGGATTGATGCAAACCCGGAGAAAGTTCAAGCTGTTCTGGACCTTCCGGAACCAAGAACGATCAGGGATATCCAGCGCCTGACTGGCAGGATGGCTGCCCTGGCGCGATTCATCGCCAGGTCGGCCGACAAGTCGACGCCCTTCTTTAAGGTATTAAAAGGAAATAAGCAGTTCAAATGGGAGGCGGAACAAAAGGAGGCTTTCGAGCAGCTAACGGAGCATCTGAAGAAGCTGCCAACCCTGGCAAGGCCGGTGGCAGGAGAAAGGCTTTTCCTTTACATTGTCGTGACAAACTCGACTGTAAGCGCGGTGATCTTAAGGGAGGAAGCAGGCTCCCAACAGCCGATTTACTTTGTAAGTTACGCCCTGGGGGCAGCAGAAAAGAATTACCCGGTCGTGGAAAAGGCAGCCTATCCGGTAGTCATAGCAGCCAGAAAACCCAGGCCATACTTCAACGCTCACCCCGTCGTCGTATTAACAGACCAATCTCTGGAAAAAGTGTTAGAAAAGTTTGAGAAGTCCGTTTGACTGCTGAAGTGGGCCATAGAGCTGATTGGATTGAGAATCTCCTACCAGTCCAGGACAACCATCAAGGCACAGGCCCTGGCAGATTTCCTGGCAAAATGTTCTCACTCAGAGGAAGACGATTCCCTTGCCGATGAATGGACAGTATATACCGACGGGTCATCCACAGCCAATGGCGCGGGGGCAGGGATCGTTCTTACCAGCCCTGAGGGAGTGGACTTTGAGCATGCTCTCAAGTTCACTTTCCCGGCGTCAAACAACGAAGCCGAGTACGAGGTCGTACTGGCAGACATCAACCTAGCCAGAGCTGCAGGGGCAGAAAGGCTCATCCTAGCCACGGATTTCCAACTCATCGCAAATCAGATCAATGGAGAATATGAAGCCAGGGATCAGGCCATGCCCTCGTACCTGGAAAAGGTAAAGCAAGAGTTATCCGGACTGAAATCATATGAAGTCAAGTAGGTCCCACGGTCGCAGAACAATCGGGCAGATGCCTTGTCTAAGATGGCCAGCTCCAGCCTACAGGATATAAGAAGATCGGTATGGGTAGATGTAATACAAGAAAAGTCTACAGCGCCCTGCCAGCTAGTCAACGTCGTCAATGAAACTGAGTCTGAAAGCTGGATGACTCCTATCATCTAGTTCAAAAAACATGGACTCCTCTCACAAGACCCAACTCAGGGGAGAAGAATGTCTGCCAAGGCTGCATGGTTCATAGTGATTGGAGGGGAGCTATACTGCTAGTCCTTCTCCGCTACCCTACTTAAATGCATGGGGACAGGACTGGCTGTGGAGGTACTAGACGACATACACTCTGGGATCTGTGGTCACCATGTGGGAGGACGTACCATAGCACACAAGGCCCTGAGGGGAGGGTACTATTGGCCAACCATGCTCGCAGACGCCAGGGACCTGACCCGAAAATACAGGAAATGTCAACTCTTCGCCCCCGTAATACACGCCCCGGCCCAGGATCTCAGGCCGATTTTGTCTCCCATCCCCTTCTCCCAATGGGGGATGGACATCCTGGGACCGTTTACCGCGGCGACTGGGGGGAGGAAGTACTTGATAGTAGGGATTGATTACTTCACCAAGTGGATTGAGGCGGAAGCTGTCCCGAATATAACAGAGCCGGCAGTCAGGAAGGTGATCTGGAGGAATATAATAACAAGATACGGCCTACCGAAAGTGTTGGTTTTTGACCATGGTAGGCAGTTCGATAATGACCCCCTGAGAGCCTGGCTGGAAGGCCATGGCATAGCCGTCATCTACTCCGCCGTCTGCCACCCGCAGACCAACGGACAGGCCAAAGCAGCGAACAAGCAGATACTAAATGGGCTGAAAAGAATGGTGGACGAGCTAAAAGGAAGATGGGCAAATGAGCTTCCAAGTGTGTTATGGTCAATCAGGACCACTAGAAAAGAGTCCACAGGGCAAACTCCTTTTGGCCTGGTCTACAGGGCCGAGGCTCTGTTGCCTATAGAAGCGCGTGTCCCTACTCTACGGTCTCAGCTATATGACAGGGCGAGCAACGAGGTTGCAATGACCGAAGCTCTTAACTTAGTCGGTGAGGTATGGCAAGAGGCCTGCATCAACATCCCCGCCTATCAGCAACGAATGAGAAAGATTAACAACAAAAAAGTGAATGTAAAGAATTTCCAGGTAGGAGACCTGGTCCTGAGAAAGACACAAGCAGTAGGGAGGTCGAAAGAACATGGCAAGCTAAGCGCCAATTGGGAAGGCCCGTATGAAGTCACCCAGATTATGGGGCCAGGAACTTACAAAATCGCCAACCCTGAAGGCCAAGAGCTAGCTGCCCATTGGAATGTAGACACCCTGAAGAAATACTATGTCTAGCTTGAAAATCGAAAATTTTTCTTTCTTTTTCCAAAAGTTGGCGGAGGACGATCAGGCCGAAATGTCGACGGCTCCGACCACAAATGTTAACGTTTTCAAGGAATGAAATTAAAACTCCCAGATTCATACTCGTTGTCTGTTCAGATTAGCACTTCACACACAAACGAGCAGGGGGCAATAGGGGGAGGGCCCCCCAGTTGCAAAACCCAAGGAAAATAGACCCCCCAACAAAAACTCTAAGTCCCCCACCTGCCTCTGGGCAAACAAGGGGCAGACCCTCTGGACTTCGGCAAGAAGCCAGGGTCAGGCCAGGCCTCATGTGCCAAACGAACAATGACTGGGACACAATCAGCCTTGTATAAAAACTCAAAAGTCCCTTTGCCTACCTCTGGGCAGGCAGGGGGCAGCTCCCCTGGACTTTGACTAGAAGCCAGGGTCAGGCCGGGCCCCACGAGCCGAACCAATGAGGGCTGAGGCACCCGCAACCTTGTATAAAAAACGCAAAGTCTCCCGACCTGCCTCTGGGCAGGCAGGGGGTAGGCCCTCTGACTCCAGATTAGGAGTCAGGGTCAGGCCAGGCCCCATGCGTCGAACGAACAAGGACTGAGGCACCCTCAACCTTGTATAAAAACGTAAAGTTCGGGTCAGGCCAAATCTTGAAGTCTGATAGGAATAACAAAAATAAAACAATCAAAAAAGCATTCATAAAGATAAAAAGAGAATCACAAGAGTTTTACAAGACAAGTGATAAAAATCCGGTTACAAGAAAATCGGGTTACACAAGCAGGCAACCGGCCACATCAGGGTCCAGTGCACAAGAAATTGATACGTCAAAGGGGGAATAGAGGCGCAGAAGGGTAAGGACAAGAACCCTCAGAAGACGACTGGCCTGCATATTACGCAACAGGGGCGTCCTGGTCAAGACCGGGGGCCTCCTCAGGCGACTTGTTGGCCCTGGCCTCATTCTTGGCAGCGTAAAGAGTCTGGAAGGCGTCCTCATTAAAATCCGGAAGCATCTCTCTGATGACCTCCATGATAAACTCTGAAAAAGAAGAGGCTCCTGAATTAAAAGCCTTATCCACCTTCAAGTTAGCCTCTTAGATGATTTCGTCCTTCTCCTTGAGCCACTTTTCGCTCTGAACTTGCAGGTCACCCCGTGCCTCTTGAAGATCTGAATCAGCCTTGGTCAGGCGAGTAACATACTCCCCAAGGCGGTCCTGATCCGAATCAAGGAGCTACCAAAGAGTTCAATGAAGTCACCTTAGCTCCTCATGGTCTTAGTTCAGCCACACTAGCACCCCTTACCAGCTTAGTAGTGTGCTTACTACAATTGGTGAACTAGCTCGTGTGTGAGTTGAATAAAGGAGCAAATAATCAAGGTAATATGAAGACATTAACTTGGGTTCACACTCATTCAAGCATGGGAAGTGTACTGAAGTTATGAAGGTGTTTGAGGCTGATTGTGTTCACATGGTGTACACGTCTAAAGGCTCCCTTGTTAGCTTTGTTTGTGGCTTCTTGTTCACATAGATGCCGCGCCTCATTACTCCTTGTTAAAGCTTTGTTATTAGCTCCTAGTTTACATGGCTTTGTTATTAGCTCCTAGTTTACATAGCATTGTTATTAGCTCCTAGTTCACATAAGGTGTAAGCTTTGTTTTTGTCACCCTAACCAGCCGGTTTAAGGGTCTTGTTGTAGGCTATATATAGCCATATATTTGAATGAATAAGGCATCCAATTTTCATATCAAAAACCTGAGTAAAGCTAAGCTTTCTTTTACGTCCTTGTTGTTTACAAGACAAAGTCTAGAGTAAGTCGCGTTACAAGCTCTAAACTCGCTACTTCAATCGCGTGTTTGATTTAGCACCCGCTTTGTTGGAGTATAGGTCTACTTCACTAAGCATACTATCCTTTGGTTACGGTTTATTCATCCTTAAACTATCCCTACATTCTGTTTTGGTTACTTTGTTTACGTTCATTTCAGAATACTAATCCATCTTCACATTCTTGTTTCAAAGTTCATCTTAACTCACATCATTAGTGGTATCAGAGCTTTGGTCATCATTTAGACGTAAAGAATGGCAGGAGTGTTGAACTTTGAAGATCCTACTTTCTTGGAACAACTAAAGAAGGCGTTGGAGAACTTCCAGCCCAAAAATTCTCGTTTCCAACCAAGAAGGGAACCGGTGGACAAGATCAAGGTAAATGAACTTCCTGAGTTTAATGGTGGTACTGACCCTGAAGTTTACTTGGAGTGGGAAAGAAACATGTAGAAGCTCTTTGACTTCAAGGATTTAGAGGACGAAGAGAGGTGCAAATACGCCATCCTAAAGCTAAGCAAAGGGGCTTCCCTTTGGTATGAAGGACTTAAGGTACAACCCACCAGGAATGGGAAGGGTAAGATTTCTTCTTGGGAGTCCTTAAAACGTAAACTACGTAAGAGGTATGTTCCAACTACGCACAAGTTATCCTTATACAAAAAGATTGCTAATCTTGTACAAGGAAGAATGAGTGTTAGTGAGTACATAGAAGAATTTGAGAACTTAGTTCTAATGGGAGAAGTAGAGGAAAACGAAGAAATAAAAATGGCTTGGTTCTTACGTGGGCTAAATCGTAGTATTGCTAATATGGTTGATTTATGTCCTTATTCTGATTTTGATACTTTCTGTGGGTTGTGTCTAAAAATTGAGGCACAAGGGAAGGGAAAACACGAGGGTGAGTCTAGTAGGAGTCATACTTGGTCACGAACGGATGAAGTGAATAAGGCCAATACTACTAATAGTAATCAACCCTTCACTAATAAGAACAACCCCACAGCCCCATCCCAATCTACTCCCAAAACACCCACTGAAACTAGTCTATCCAAGGTACGTTGTTTCAAGTGTCAAGGGTTTGGTCACTACAAAAACGCTTGTCCTAACAAAAGAGTTGTGACCCTAAGGGAAGTGATCACTGTTAGGGATGAGTTATGGGAAGAGGAACAACGTATAGGAGCTGTTTTTAATGTTAATGAGGGAGAGGAAGAGGAAGAAGAAGATATTGAGGCTTATGAACCCCCGGCTTATGACACACTCTTAGTACTACGTACTCTACATGCTAACCCCATTCAACATGACACCGAACAAAGAGACCAGCTATTCCATACTAAGTGTCAAGTTAAAGACAAATGGTGTAGTTTAATCATTGATGGAGGTAGTTGTACCAACGTTGCCTCAACTGAAATGGTAGACAAACTAGGTCTAGCTACTACTAATCACCCTAACCCTTATGCATTACATTGGTTAAACAACGGGAGCAAAGTAAGGGTCATTAAACAAGTGAGGGTTGGTTTAACCATGGGTTCCTACGTTGATGAGGTTTTGTGTGATGTTATTCCTATGGATGCTTGTCACATACTATTAGGCCATCCTTGGCAGTTTGATAGGGACGTAGTTCACCATGGGAGAAGAAATGAGTATGAATTGAGTGATAAGGGAAGGAAAATTGTACTCAAACCCATGACACCTCAAAACGTTTGTAACATGCTAACCAATCGAGTCGGAAAACCCAACCTCTCAATGTTTGCTAGTAAAAATGTGGGAGTACATACTATAGAAGAGGAGGAGTTAGATGACATCAAAACTACTAAAGAGGAACCAGTTAAGGTTAATGGTGATTGTGAAGGAAAACAATCTGAAGAGTGGCTAAAGAAACTAGGTGTTGTCATTCCTACTAGGATTCCAGTTTGTTTGGCACCTAATAGAGGTCATGGACTTCTAAAGGATGAAGATGGAAAGAACAATGTCATGGCTAATGCTTTATCTTGTCACTACATACACTCATCCACCGAAGATGCAAGCACGTTTGGAATGGAGACCTTGAAGGAATATTACTCCACGGAGGCTGATATACTCACCAAGTGCAAGGCTGTTACTCTTAACACTTTTGATGAGTTTGTTTTGTAGGACGATCTTCTTCCTAAAGAGAACCATTTTTGTGTCCCAAAACATCCTATTTCAGAGTGTATAACTAGAGAAGCTCAAGGAGGAGGACCAGCTGTAGGTTATGACATAACCAGGACCTTAGAGACGTTGAAGGAGCACTTCCTTTTGCTAAGGACACAAGGGAGTAATCTAAGCATCATGAGCAAATACTTGACAAGTCCTTTCCCAAAGAGTCCCCTCAAACCAGGAGAGTACTTGCCATCCTCCGCAATGACTCACCTCAGTATTGGTTACACAACGGATGAAGCTATCAAGAGAAAGACCAGATTGATGTCCCAAGCAGAAGCTCCATACAAGGGAAACAACCATGGTTGCAAGATGAAGTTGCCGGATAGTTATGAAGTTCATACCACGTCCAAAGTGGGAGATTTTGCTCTTTATCTTGATGAAGATGGCTTTTCAGAATTGAGGACAATTCCTTTCCAAGG
This sequence comes from Agrostemma githago, assembly GCA_958450325.1. Classification (NCBI taxonomy): domain Eukaryota; kingdom Viridiplantae; phylum Streptophyta; class Magnoliopsida; order Caryophyllales; family Caryophyllaceae; genus Agrostemma; species Agrostemma githago. Next base: position 43,565,128 of record OY288239.1, read on the forward strand.
GAGAGGAGATGATCCGAATCAAGGAGCTACCAAAGAGTTCAATGAAGTCACCTTAGCTCCTCATGGTCTTAGTTCAGCCACACTAGCACCCCTTACCAGCTTAGTAGTGTGCTTACTACAATTGGTGAACTAGCTCGTGTGTGAGCTGAATAAAGGAGCAAATAATCAAGGTAATATGAAGACATTAACTTGGGTTCACACTCATTCAAGCATGGGAAGTGTACTGAAGTTATGAAGGTGTTTGAGGCTGATTGTGTTCACATGGTGTACACGTCTAAAGGCTCCCTTGTTAGCTTTGTTTGTGGCTCCTTGTTCACATAGATGCCGCGCCTCATTACTCCTTGTTAAAGCTTTGTTATTAGCTCCTAGTTTACATGGCTTTGTTATTAGCTCCTAGTTTACATAGCATTGTTATTAGCTCCTAGTTCACATAAGGTGTAAGCTTTGTTTTTGTCACCCTAACCAGCCGGTTTAAGGGTCTTGTTGTAGGCTATATATAGCCATCTATTTGAATGAATAAGGCATCCAATTTTCATATCAAAAACCTGAGTAAAGCTAAGCTTTCTTTTACGTCCTTGTTGTTTACAAGACAAAGTCTAGAGTAAGTCGCGTTACAAGCTCTAAATTCGCTACTTCAATCGCGTGTTTGATTTAGCACCCGCTTTGTTGGAGTATAGGTCTACTTCACTAAGCATACTATCCTTTGGTTACGGTTTATTCATCCTTAAACTATCCCTACATTCTGTTTTGGTTACTTTGTTTACGTTCATTTCAGAATACTAATCCATCTTCACATTCTTGTTTCAAAGTTCATCTTAACTCACATCAGGTCCTCCAGCTCGGCAGCCTTCTTCCTAGCCTGCTCTAGCCCGGCAGCCTCCTTCCTGGCCTGCTCCGCCTCCAAGCTCGCTGCCTCCCGTACGACCTTCTCACCCTGGTCTTTCCAACGGGCGACCTGACCCTGGGCTTCCTCCAGTTCGCTTTCACGCTTGGACAGCTGAAGCTTCAAGTTGGCAATCAGAGCAACATCTCTCTCAATCATCGCTATATGGTCAAGAAGGAGGACCCAGGGTAATGTTCAGTTCCTCATCACTCAGGCGGCCCAGGGCCGCCAGCTCCGCAGAAACCTGGAAAATCTGGGAGCAGCGTTGGATAAACTGGGCCGCCTGGTTGCTGGAATGGGTCAGAGACCTGGCAATCTGGTCTGCCGATGAAGGGTTGGTGTCTGAAAACAAGGCAGAAGGGTCGGTGTCTGGCAATCTGGACGCTCTCACCAACAACAAAGTTAAATTCAGCATTTCCCCTCTCCGTGAACAAAGTCTCTGGAATGTCAGGGGCAGGGCGCTTGGCCTGGGGTGTACTAGCGTCTGCTTCCAGGTCCACCACCTGGTCACCGTCCATAGGCTCCTTGTTCTTCCTCTTCCTACCGACCAGAGGGTTAGTCTCCTCAGAGGAAAAAGGTCTCGCCCCCGCAGAAGGACGAGCTCCAAGGGAGGTACCTCCGCGCTTGCTAGCCAGAGAGGGAGTAGCCTCTGAAGCAGCCTCCACCTCTGCTGTCCTGGGGGCAGGAGTCAAGGCTGGAGGACGCGTAGACGATGGCCTGGGAGGAGGACGGGGGGGGGGGGGGCTCGCCCTGCTGGCCGAAATGCTCTTCACATACTTCATGAGGGTTTGCTTCTTGAAACTGGAAGGGAGGGGAGGATGATTAGTAAAGGCACGAAATCCTTGCTCAGGCCAAGATCCCTCAGCTGCGTCTTGGACCAGGTGTTGGTGACAAGCTCTGCAAAAAGAATCAAGAAATTTCAGCAAATAAGCATATGATAAAACAGAGGCCAGAAAAAGACAACCATTAACAAACCCCTAAGCTACCTTCTCCAAGGCCAGGGGTTAACCCCACTAGGGTCAGGTAGTCGTTAGTTGATATAAGGTCTGCATGGGGGAGCCAGATAACAGGGCCATACACGCCTTTCCTGTCCTTATCAGAAATAAACCGTTTGACCAAAGAGTCCTCTTTGTCATTCAGCTTAACTTCAAGGGCCCTCCCGCCAACCCCAGGGTGATACTCCTGACGGGTTTCCAGCCGGGTGTGGACGTGATTCCTGAAGTGTCGAGGGATCCTCCACCCTTCCATGCTGTGCACATACAGAAAATTGTCCTTCTAGTCTTTCAGGCTGTTCATGACTGGCCAGAGCAAGGAATAATTCTTTTGCCTGAGAAGGGAGAAGTACCCTGGAGAATTACCCCCCTCCGAAGAAGCAACCATCTGCAGGCCAACCATGTACCTAAAAGCGTTTATGGAAGGCTCCTCATCCAGGAACAGGCAAGTCCAGGTGTAGGCTACCAGCGACCTGACAGCCACGGCGGTTAGCTGGGCGATGGCCACGTTCATACGCCTGAAGGCCTCCTCCAAAAAGAGGTGAAGAGGGAAGCACAGGCCAAATTCCAGGCATTTGTGATAAACAACAATGCAGCCATCAGAAGGATTGCACACTGTGTCCTTCTCCCCAAGGATGACGACTGTGTATCCTATACTTATCCTTATCTAGATAATAGGTTTTCCCTGGTTTCCTAGGCACGAGGGGGCCGACAATTGTGAATGGGTCGATCTCCAACGCCTCGTCATCAGAATCAACAACGTCGAAAGGGGCAGGCTCGGGGGAGTTAGCACCCCCACTATCCTCCGAAGGTGCCCCCTCGGCCACCATAACTCCCGACCTGCCGGAGGAGGAAGGAAGGTCAGTGTCGACCCTACGCTCACCCTCCTCTAACCTTTCGGTAGGCGATTCATCAAAGGATAAAACCCGAGCGCGGCGATGAGTCATGGTGTTTAGAGGAGCAAGAAAAAAGCGAGTAATGGAAAGACAAGGAAGTCAGAAAGCAGGGTTTTAACCTAATTGAAGGTCCCCGGAAGAAGACGCCGGAAAAGCTCCTCAGGTTAAAATGCTCGACAGAAAATGGGAATGGAGAAGATTGGTTTTATGAGATTCAAAAAGCGTAAAAGGGAAAATGGGGGAGATAAAGGAGATTTTATAGGAAAGGGAAGACGAAAGGTCCCCTGGGAAAGCCATCCATTCAGACATCCCCCCTATAAAACCCCCATGTGTGATACTTTCTAAATCCAACCACCCACCACTTCCCAATGAGCCTCTAGAACATAACAAGAGCAGAGGGAAATCATTGTGTCACCTCATCCAAGGCGCAATTAAAAAAACACACAACAAACAGTACATTAAATAAAAGCCCACCAGATTTTTCATTGATTAAAGGCCCAAAGGGCCAAAGTTACAAAAACATGTGGGATCAAAAGAAAGCTTACAAAAGGAGCCTAAAAGTTTGGCTCAACCTACCTGCAAATGCAGGGTAAGCCTAATCTTCATCAGAGCCTGGGAAGTAGCCCCTGGGGCTGTCGCAGCCCCCATCGTCAGACCCCCAGTCCCAGCTACCCGGGTCCTTGAATGGATCGTCAGGACCCTCTTCTTCGCTCCCCAAGGCATCCTGACCAGACGAGTAGCCCAGACCATCGCCGTCCCCTGAGTCGCAGCTACTCAGGTCCCAGTCATCACCATACTTGGCCACCCTGGTGCCTTCAGGGGAGCCATAGTAATCCTCTGGTTTCCTCAATGCAGGGGAAGAGGGGCCTGAATTAGGGGAAGAAGGACCCGAATCAGGGCAGTCCGGGTCAAAATTCTCTGGCTGAAGCCAGGGAAAACACCTATGGCACCCCTTGTAGGAACAACCTCCCACTTGAGTGCAATACTTGGACCTCGGCTTCGCAGGGTATTAAGGTTTTTTAGAGTGTTCAATGGTCCTCGAGGAGGACTTCACCCTAGCAGCTTGCGGAAGGCGGGAACGTGTTCGCCTACTGCGGCGAATAGCTGAGTGTACCTGCCTGGGGTACCTCAGCCTTCTGCGCCCCCTATAACGAAGGGCATTCACGTAAACACCACGACGAAGGATCATGTTTCTCACCCAAGACATTTTAGAAGGAAATGGTTGAAAGAGACGTTGAAGAAATTTGCAGAAAATGAGTAAAGTAAACTTGGGTTTTATATACAAAGGACAGGTGCAGGGCATTAAATGATGTCCCAACCACATTCACAAGAGAGAGCCAACCATTGGCTGAGCACGCGGCTCAAAGGAGCACTTTACGAGAAGTAATCATGAGGGAAAAGCATCCCAACTCTTTGCATACCCGAGCCATTTAAGACATTCCCCCTCGGGAATACGCGCGACATTAAATGCGGAAAGAGATTCAGAAAGTCAACCTCCCACCATGCTGAGCAAAAGTCGTCCGCCGAGGGGGAACCCTATTTCCCCCCTGCCGACGAGGGCCAATTGATGGGGGTCGGTTGCCTACCACGGGCCGCCCGCCTTGAGGGTCCCGGAGCAGCCCGACTCAAAGGCACGAGGAAGTGCCTGCCTAGCAAGCCGACCAACAGGACCCTGTCAGAAGGCCCCAGGGGGCGACCTTGCAGAATCGCTTCAAGCTCCAAGCAAGGAACTGATCCCCCTGCCCGCCAGGATCAGGCCGCAGCCGATGTGGCCAGAAAGAAGAGATTACCCTCCGTCTATCAAGCGTCAGGGAACCCCTCCCTAGCAGCCGCAGGAGGGGCGAAAACTAAGATCCCCTTGTCCATGCCTAAGGCAAGAGATGATGAGTGGACGAGGTGAGCCCACGTGTCACTCCCCCATCCTCTCCCTTTTTTCCTTCTCTCTCTTCCTCTCTCTTGGGGGAACCTACATATACTCACGTATTTCCCACAAGAGAGGGGTTGGATTTTCTCTCTCTAGAATCTCACTCTAAAAAATGGCACCTTACTCCTCACGAGTAAGGTTCGTCAAGGCATTTCACGGACTGACTTAGGCATCGGAGAGGGTTCCCTCGGACATCTCCGAGGCCCTGTGCGCTCCCTGTGTGTAGGTGGCAGGCCATCTCCGCCGGGAAGGTCCGACCATTAGAGTGGGAAGAAATAGAGGTCGGAGAGCAAGACATACATCATCCGAATAACATAAACGTAGGATCCGAATCCATCTTCAGGTCGATTGTTTCCATACCGGATCAATTATATTGTTAGGAAGATTATATTATCTAAAGATATTTATTTATTGAAATATTTACTATATATTTCCGTACTTTGTATATTTCTAAATATTTCCTACATGAATAACGAAAACATTACCAAATATTCTCAAAGATATTGATTTGGTAATCGAATAATATTCTTTAATTTACTGTAAAATTGTCGAAAAGTTTAACTTTTTTTCTAATATATATATATATATATTTACGTATTTTGTTTTTAAAGTATTAAGGAGTATTATCATGTATAAAATTTAAAGCATTATACATATTTTTCATTTTAAGTATTTTTTGTTTTAAAGTTATTTATTAATACAAAAAATTAGATATTATTAATTATCATAATTTTCTTTGAAATTTTCGAAAATTATATTATTGTCGAAAAAAATTATATTTTTTAATTGATTATTTTCTTAATATATGTACATATACGTAGTATATAACAATGATTTAAAAAAAGTTGTAATTATTAATTAATTTTCCATTTAAAATATATCGAAAATATATTAATAATATCATATAATTAATTCAAAAAATGAAATATGTAAATCAAAAACAAAAATAAAATATTTCTTCATTTGACTTAACTAGATTAAGGTTAAGAATTAACTAATTATGTCAAATTACTAACCTAACTCTACACTAACCACCTTAGGTTAAACTAAAATAAACATGTGACACAATATGATTGGTCGTGTATGAGATTTCTCATACACGCTGTGTAAGTGTATTATTTTCCGGAGAATAATGGGTAAACTTTCTCTTAGAAAAATGGAAAGATCAATTACTGGGAAAGTATTCAATTGGATCACAACTAGTATAAATCTTGCCCAATAATCCACAGTACAGTTAGAAATTTATATTTAGTGATCCTTATTTAAATATATATAATTGGTGACTTATTTTCTTTTCACATTTTTTATTTAATTTACATTTTGATTTTAATATATATTCTAATATTTTAATGAACATATTTTTTTACAAACCTGTAGACACTCGTATTTTGAGTGTCAGCTGTCTATGGTAGTTTCCAAAAAACACCCGATGATGATCGGACGCAAACATGCTCTAACGCGCTCGGATATGGGCTCAGAATCAATAATGTCCGGCATGGGCTTTTAACGGGATACAAATCTCACAAAACCAACCTCAAATTCAGGCCCAGTGGGTCATTCCGAGTCAAACAAGACTAATTTGGGCCAAAACCGACACCAAAAATAAAAACCGTCTTTTAGCGACCGGGTCAAAACCCGATCAAAGACGAATCCGACACAAAAATCGACCAAGTTCGCTTCTAGAAACTTGCGTCTGAACACAATCCTCAAAAAATCAAAAGAGTCAACTCCTTCCTTATTTAGGCTCGTCAACCCTATCCACTCGATCGAGTGGATTGACTCACTCGATCGAGTGGAGCCTCATAAACCGAACAGACCCGTTTTCTTAGGGCACTCGATCGAGTGCACTAGGGCCACTCGATCGAGTGACCCTAGGTCGTGGGGTTTCTCCTATAAATACCCCATCAACCCACAACATTTTACATCTTTGAACAACTTGGATGAACCCTTTTAACTATCAATTTCAGCCAACTTTCACATGCAAATCACCCCACTTTTCAACCCTAGCTTCAACCCTTAAGCACTATCACGTTTATACACAAACCAAGAGCAAAAACTCGTGAAATCCGTCTCTACAAAACACATACACACACACACACACACACCATCAACTCTTCCTATATATCTCGACGTTCCCGCGCCATTGCCGCCATTTGACGAACCGTATTCCCAGAAGCAAGAGCATGTAGGTTGAGGGTCACTAGTAGAATTAATGCCATTGGAACCTATCAAAAGGAACCGGTTGTAAGAACAAGAGGTTCCTTAGATGACCAAAAAAATGATTGGCACCTATTGTAAGTTGAACCGGTTCCAAAGACCTTATCAATGGAACCGGTTGTTCACTAAAAGAGGTGCCAAAGGTAGTGTCTAAAATTTTTAGACCATATCAAAATACTTTGGCACCTTTTGTAGGTTCAACCGGTTCCAAAGACCTTACCAATGAAACTGGTTGTTAACTAAAAAGAGGTGCCAAAGGTACATGTTAAAAATTTTGGATCTTATTAAAAACTTCTTCATTAATGGAACCTATTTTCCTAACAAATGGTTCCAAAGACTTCTAAATTACAAATAATAAAACACAAAATGTTAAGTTATCTTCTTAGAAATTGAACAAAATTGAAAATATAAAATTGAAAACACAAAAAAGATAGCTAGCATTTAAGTATATACTACTCCACAAAATTGAAGATGATAATTAAAAACATAAAATTGAAAATACAAGATAGAACCCAGATAACAAAAAAAACACACAGAATACAAAAAAATTGAAGAAGACACATAGAAAAAAAAAAAAAAGCAAAGACACAGAACCACAGACAAACCCACAACGAAGAAACACGAAGAACACAGACGAAGAGACGAAGAAACACGAAGAACACAGACGAAGAGACGAAGAAACACGAAGAACACAGACAAAGAAACACGAAGAAACACAGATAACCTTGAAGAAACTAAGGGAAGACGACACAGAACCCAGAACCCTAATTGAAGAACCCAGAACCCTAATCGAAGAACCCAGATTCCAGAAGACACATTAACGAAGAACCCAGATTCCAGACGACACAAAACCAGAAACCCTAATCGAAAACGACCCTAATCAAAAACGAAGAACCCAGAAGACGAAGACGCGAAGAAGAAGACAAAAGGGGACGAAGACAGACGCACAAATCAGGAGAAGACCTAAACACGAGGTACCCTAATTTTTCGTTTTTCTGCTTGTTTGCGTTTTTTTGTTCTATTACTGTTGAAATCGATTGATATATAGTGAAAGAGGTTCTAAATATTTAAATCTTCTTCCCCTTCGTTTATCCACGAATCCCTTCATGTTTTTATTGATGAATGAATCATCTAATAATATCTTCGGTTTATCTGATTTCAGTTTGTGAAACCCTATCTTTTTTTATTGTCTTAAAAGTTGTTCATTTTTGGGTATATGTTGTTGTAATTCTGGGGGTGGATTAATTACGAGTTTTGCCGAGTTTAAACGATTTAACCCTATTTGCGAGTTTTGGGTATATGTTGTTGTAATTCTGGGGGTGGATTAATTACGATTTCTGGAGATGGATTAATTGCCGAGTTTAAATGATTTGTAATTAATTTAGTGGACAATCGTGGTTGCTGCTAGTTTGATTTATTCGGAGTGTATAATCTGCAAGTATTTGAGACAAGTGAGAAAATGAAAGTATAATTATATATATTTAATATTTTATTCGAGCTTAGCTGAACTTGATTCTTTTAAAATGTAACAATAAATATTAGTGAATTTGGATTATTTTTTTGGGAAATTGCGAGTTTTAACCCTATTTTGATTACAAATCATGCAATTCATCTCCAGAAAGATATAAAATTAATCGTTTAAACAGAACAATTGGGTTAAAAAATTGTTTAGGTCAAGGTCAATTGTACTCAATTAAGTAGCAAAATAGGGTTAAATCGTTTAAACAGAACAATTGGGTTAAAAAATTGTTTAAACAGAACAATTGGGTTAAAAAATTGTTTAGGTCAAGGTCAATTATACTTAATTGAGTATAATTGACCTTGACCTAAACAATTTTTTTTTCCATAATACTCAACCCGAACTAATATGAATTTAATCGATTATACACTCCGAATAAATCAAACTAGCAGCAACCACGATTGTCCACTAAATTAATTACAAATCATTTAACCCTATTTTTATAGTACAATACTTCGGCATTAGACATTAGTACAATAATTCATGCCAACCTTTCATAATATAGCTAGCGTGGTGAGCACAGTGTGGCAGGAAGATGGAAAGAATATGACTACTTAGTCATTAGAAAGTGAAAATAGAATTTCTTAAGACCTGAATGTGTGCCGCAAAACTGGCCATGCTAACTGACCTGAACGTAACTGACCAACAAAACTAGAATTTCTTAAGACTTGGACAACTTGTTTGGTATCATGTTATACATTTAGAAACAACAACGGAAACAGATCATTAGTCGGGCAGAATTACAAAGATGATCCCATCAACAAGGGTGGAGTGGCAATGACCGGCAGGTGTGTGAGAAAATGCTATCAGTAACACTTCACCCACAAGTGATAAATAAATAAAACACCAAACTTCAACCACTAGTTATAAACAAAAATAATACTAACAGGTAGCAAAGATAGAATTTTTCAAGACTTGGCCTACCTATTTGGTATTAAGTTATGCATGTAGGAATGGGAACAGAAAAGCTTCACAAATCAGGCAGAAATGTGAAGATGGTCTCATAGTCAAGGGTTTCCAGATACCATCAAAATAGGTGTTACATACTCACTCCATTCAACTCCACTCTTCACATTTCTTTTTTTTGACACTATTCACACTTGAGGAGATTCTTCGATATTCTCGACAATCCATAAGTGAGAATATAGTCATGTGAGATTTTGTTTGATTCGCCTTAATGAATTTATTAGCTTCATTCATTTCAATTAATTTCACCCATTTTAGCCTTTTAGGCCATGCTCTATTAGACTTCTTTTCAGCTCACTTCCCACTTCAGTTGAGTTCTGTCTTATGCAGTTCATTTTGTCTTAGTTATTTCAACCCAGTTGGACGCACTTCATTTCAGCATATTTCAGTTCAAAAGAACAAATCCTTAGCTTTGTTTAGTCCATTTCAAGTTGATTAGCTGAATTCAGCTTATTTTAGTTTACAAAATACTTTCAGCTTAAAAGAACAGAGACTTTATTGTAGTTATTCACAAACATCCTTTTCCCTCATTTTTTCGGTTAAAATTGATATCCGGCACGAACACGTCACTGTAGGTAAGACTAGGAGGAACTCTGGAGTTGTGAAAACTGGAGTGATTTTGCATTTTTGCTGTTAGGGTTGCTCTTTATGATATACTAATTTTTTTTTTGCAATTAATGTAGTGGTTGTTTAGACTCTTATTTATTATTATTATTTTTTATTATTATTATTATTATTATTATTATTATTATTATTATTATTATTATTATTATTATTATTATTATTATAAAAACCGGAACTTGTATTATTATTATTATTTATTTATTTATTCTTTTTTAAGACACCAATGTTTGACCTAACCAAACTAAACATATTTATTTGCTGATGGTACTTGAAGGGATTGTTTCATCTTGCTTTATACTTATGGTATGGTCTCCTATTTATGAATTTTTAGGTAGTAAAAGTCGATAAATTTAACCATTTTTGTAAATTTAGGGTAGTGAGTCGAGTGTTGTCCCTGACTATTAACTAGATTCCCCCTATGTCGGAAGGTCTGAGACGTTAGTCCTACTACTTGATGTATAGCCCAACTAAATGTGTATTTGGATAACAAAAGGATAACCCTAATGCCACACCAAAATGTATTATGTCACTCAAGACACACTTACAAAATTGATGCTATGAAAATAATACTCTCACATGATTAGTGACAGAGTACGTTTTGGGTGTGACATTATCAATTTCCTAAATACTCCGGAAGAGTCATAGATGAGATCTTGTTTTTCCTAGTGAAAAAAAATCACATGTAGGTGCTAAATATTTATATTATAGGCATTATTTTTGGAGGATTAGAGGTAGGGATCATTATTTTGTCCTCTCTCAACTCTCACCACATTTTTAGAGCACCTCATCTTAACAGTTAACACAAGTATGGACAAAGGATTCTCATTGTATTATAGGACTAGATGAAATGTCAATTTCACAAACAAATAAGTACACAATAAGCCATGAAAATGTGTACTAGTGTTGTTGGATCAATTAATGACTTAATGTGCGACTTGTCTCTCTTGTCTCTTAATTAACCACATCACATTGCCTTGGAATTAATTATCATATTCGTGTGTATTAATTATTAGATTGTATAAATGGATCGAAGTTGGATGTATGGACAAAGAGATATTGAATTTTGTCGAAAGCTTGAAGAATTTATTAGTCGGGCGCTCGAACACCAAATACAAGAGGGGAATGGTAATTTGATAATGTGTCCATGTAGCATGTGTTACAATGTGAAGAAGGTGAAGTGCGTAAATGAGCTACGTGCACATTTAATTATCAAGGGATTTAAACCAAATTATAAAGTTTGGATTTGGCATGGAGAGAAGACGGTGATGGGTGATAGTAGATATAGTGATATGAATAGAGGAGATGAAGAAGAGGTTGACATTTCTGAGCAGAATAATAATCATGACCATGAAGATCTGAATGAGGGTTTTAATATGGATAATGATGATGTAGAGGTTGAAAACATTGATGAAATGATGGATGACCTTGAAAAAGATTTTGTAAATTGCCCAACAATGTTTCAAAGAATGGTTACTGATTCCAAAACAGCTCTATATTCAGGTTCCAAGTATAGCCTTTTAGGTTATGTGTTAAAGTTATATACTGCAAAAGCTGAGGGGGGTTGGAGTGATAAGAGTTTCACTACTTTGTTAGAGATTGTTTCTGATGGCTTACCTTCGAGTAATGTGCTACCCATTACCACATATCAATGCAAAAAAATCCTTTGTCCATTGGCTACAAAATACGAAAAGATTCACGCATGTCCGAATGACTGTATTTTGTACAGAAAAGAGTACACTAACTTAGAAGAATGCCCAAGATGTGGAGAGAAACGATACAGATTGACAGAGAATGATAATAGAGGCAAAAAAGGAGGCCCAAGAAAGACTTTATGGTATTTACCAATTATTCCTAGATTTAAGCGATTATTTGCAAATTCAAAAGATGCAGAGTACATGATATGGCATCACAAAGGCAGGAAAAAGGATGGTAAACTTAGGCATGTAGCCGACTCTCCACAATGGCGAAACTTTGATAGATCATTTCCAGACTTTGGTGAAGAGTATAGAAATTTAAGATTAGGGCTTTGTACTGATGGGATTAATCCATTCGGGACTTTGAGTACACAACATAGTTGTTGGCCTGTAATGTTAGTAATATACAACATTCCTTCTTGGCTTAGTATAAAGAGTAAATATATCTTGTTGGCACTACTAATATCAGGCCCCAAACAACCGGGAAATGATATTGATGTGTATCTGGCGCCTCTTGTTGAGGACTTGAAGTTGTTGTGGGAAGTTGGTGTACGTGTGTATGATGCTGCTAGTGACTCTAAATTCCAATTGCGTGCGATGTTGTATTGCACAATAAATGATTTTCCCGCTTACGGCAACCTTTCCGGTTATAGATTAAAAACCGATAAAGGATGCCCTGTTTGTGGGGATGACACTGACTCTGAATGGTTGGAGAACTCGGGTAAATATGCTTATATGGGCCATCGGCAATTTCTTCCCGAGGGCCATGCATATCGAAAGAAGAAAAAGTTCTTTTATGGGAAAACTGAGCATAGGCCACCTCCATCAATTTTGAATGACAAAGAATATTACGAACGAGTTAAAAACATAAATGTCGAGTTCGGAAAGCCTTACAAACCTCCCCATGATGGTGTATATCACTCAAAGAGGTCAATATTTTGGGATCTTCCATATTGGGAATATTTGTCAGTGAGACATTGTATAGATGTTATGCACGTGGAGAAAAATGTATTCGATAGTGTAATTGGTGCATTATTGAATATGCCAAACAAAACTAAGGATGGGATAAAGGCGAGGAAAGACATGGTTGTAAGAGGAAGACTCGATTTGAAGCCCAATGAGGGGGTGAAACGGACCTATTTACCCCCGATCTCCACAACTTTATCGAGAAAGGAAAAGATTGTAGTGTGTGAGTCTTTAAAAGGTGTGAAGGTACCATATGGATATTCCTCAAACATAAGTCGACTTATTTCAATGAAAGATTTGAAATTAGTAGGCATGAAATCTCATGATTGTCATGTTATGTTAACACAGTTGTTGCCTGTAGCTATAAGATCTGTATTGCCTAAACATGTTAGAGTTGTTGTCACAAATTTGTGTTCATTTTTCCATGCAATTAATTCTAAGGATATTGATCCCGACAGCTTGGATGTCTTACAAGCTAATGTGATTAAGACTCTTTGTGAATTGGAAATGTTCTTTCCGATTTCTTTCTTCGACATCATGGTTCACTTAATTGTTCATCTAGTCAGAGAGATAAAGTTATGTGGTCCAGTTTTCCAGAGAAACATGTGGGCAATGGAACGAGAGATGGGTACGTACAAGCGACGAATGAAAAATCGATATCGCCCTGAAGGTAGTATTGTTGAATCAACAATTGCTTGTGAGGCACTTGGATTTTGTACTGATTACATGGCGAATGTGCATCCTATTGGACTTCCTACCTCGCGACATGAAGGAAGACTTTCAGGACAGGGTACCTTGGGAAAGAAAATTATTATAGTTGACAATCACCTCTTAAAACGAGCCCATCTGTATGTTTTACAAAACAAGACAGATGTCGATAAATATTTAGTTAAGCATATGGCTTTATTGAAGCAACAAAATCCACAGAAGCATGAATCTTGGTTGACGAATGAACACAATCGCACTTTTGTACAGTGGTTCGAAGATGATGTGATGGATGAGTTGTCCGATCCATCCCATAAGGTGAAGGAAAACATAAGGTGGTTAGCCCAAGGACCTAATCGAAACATGGTGACTTATGAAGGGTATGATGTCGATGGGTTTTGCTTTTATACAAGTAGACAAGATAGCAAAAGCACGATGCAAAATAGTGGTGTTATTGTTATTGCATCGTCTGAAGAATATGTCGGAAAGGGTAAGAAATCGGTAAATGTGTCTAGGTCATATTATGGGATAATTGAAGATATATGGGAGCTTGATTATTCTAGGGAATTTAAGGAAACTTTGTTTCGATGTAAATGGGTTGATTGTGATAAGGGTGTTAAAGTTGATGATATGGGATTCACTTTGGTAAATTTCAGTGTCCTGGGACATGCACAAGACCCGTTTATACTTGCATCTCAAGCAAAACAGATCTTTTATATGACTGATCCTTTGGATAATAGTTGGAAGATAGTACGTTACGGTAAAAGACGTATTCTTGGTGTTGAGGATGTTACAGACGAAGAAGAATATGATCACTTAGACGAATTTCCTCCTCTATCAACCAAAAGTCAAGAAGCGTTAGATATACGTCATGAGACTTATGTACGTAATGATCATGGTGATGGCATATGGTTTGAAAATCCTAAACAATAATACTAATAATGCATCATCGTTTAGTGAAGGTATATATATGCGTGCTGCATCTTAATTATATTTTCAATTAATTGTTAGATGTATTGATTTTTTAAATCGGATTTGTTAATGTTATTTTTATTTGTTTATTGGATTATTCAAATTAACTGCTTTTTTTATATGGTTCAGGTTATTGTATCATGGAAGAAAATAATATGAATATAGTTAGCGTTGTAGAAAAGCCAAAGCCAAAGAAGAAATATAAACCTAGAGGTCCGACAACAAGGGTGAAGGATAAGAAAAAAGAGGAAACTATGCCACCGCAGTCTATAGAATTTGATGAGTTAGATATGCCAAAAGGCCCATGTGCGATTGCTTTCGGTTCTGAAATGGGGGTTTTAGCCCGGGGAGTGAAGATTACATATGGGGGATGGCCTAAAGTGCCCGAAGGCAAAAAGGAAACAATTTGGTTACATATGAAGGTAATAATTAGTCTTGTTATTGATAATGAAGTATAATCTTTCACAATTTGACTACATGAACTATAATCTACTAACCTTATGATTTAACGGATTTTGTTGTAGAAAATGTTCAACATCAAAGATGAGACGAAACGGGAACTCGTACTAAAGATTATTGGACATCGATATAAAAATTTTAAGACAAGGCTAGCTAGAAATTACATTTACAGAAAAGGAAAACAAAAGAGTAGCAAGGAGAGTGAAGAAGAGTCAGAAGTTGAGGAATTAGAAGGGGGCGAGGAGTTAGATGACGATCCTAATGACGATCCTTGTGAGGCGTACGGGATCTCAAAAGAAGATTGGGAGGAGTTCGTAAAACAACGTACTGATCCAAAAGCTAAGGTTTATATCTTTTTTTTACTTAAGGTTATTGCCTTTGTGACTGCTGTTGCGAAGCATATATTCATCTGATCTCTATAAATAACTTCTAAAATCTGTAGGAAAGAAGTGAGAAAGGTCGACTTGCCCAAATCAGCAACAACACTCCACATTATATGGGAAGATCTGGGTATAGTGGCAAGGCCGATAAATGGCTCCAGGAAGAAGTTGATAGGGAGATGTCACTAAACCCGGATGCTGATCCAGTTGCAGTTAGGGAAATTGCTATTCAGAGGATCAAGGATAGAAGTTTCATGTGGGTAAAAGGACATACGCCGTCATCGAGTGCTCCTCCACCACAGACACAAGAAATCATCAACAACATCGTAAGTCCTTTTTATAATCTTAAGCTGATAAATAAGATCGCTAACACTCCAAATTTCATGTAAACAGAAGCATTGGTCGAATTTGGCGGAGAGTGGCGAGTTTGTTCCTTCGAGGTTAGAAGATGTATTGGTGAAGGCAACGGGTAAAAAAGAGCATCCAGGGAGGACAAGAGGAGTCGGTACTTTTGTTGGTAACCAAAAATATTTTGGAAAACCAAGTCGAAGTTCTTCGGAGAAAATGTACACGGCTCAAGAAATGGATGAAAAGTTAGATGAGGTTAAAAGGGAAACAAGGACAGAGATGAAGAATATGTTCATTGAAATGGCAAAGGCATGTGGTATGATATTGCCCATTGGCTTTCACGGTGATGAAGAAGCATCAAATCATTCACCAACCCCACAAGATCACAGTAGTCATTCAATTCATCAAAGTGACCCTTTTGTTGACTTAAAGGTACAACAAATTATCATTTTTTGGGATTATGTTGTTTTTGTTCACTAATGTTTTTTTCCTTCTACATTTTTTGTACCTATTCTAATAATTTTGAATGACTGTATATTTTGTAGGATTCTACATCTTGTAAGTTATGTGTTCATGATGGTGTTGCATTGATCGTCGTTGCTGAGGGGATAGCTCTACCATGGAAAGAGAACACAATGGTGCACCACACAACATTGAGTCCACATAATGTTCATGTAACAATCGATAAGTGTTTGGATTCTACTGCGTTACTTCCAGTTCCGTGGTCCGGATTTGAAAAAATTGGTGAAGCTGTGGGAAGTTTTGCACAATGGCCCAAAAAATGGGTTCTACTAAGCCAAAACAAGGTAAATATTACTTATCTAATTAGGTCTTTTGTGGATTTGTGCCATGATTGAATTTGTTATCATCACAAAGAGTGAAATTTTGTTCCATTAACCATGCATTGTATTGAATTATGATTTTAAACCAAGCACAATTCTCGTATATTTTAATCATGTTAGTTTTTTAATTAATACGTGTAATTTTAGGAATTGTCCTCTAATAAAAAGTTGAAAAGAAAAGCAAGATCCAAAGATACAAAGGAGTCTCGTAATAAGGCTCAACAAAAGGATGAAGTTCGTGTCGGATCTATGAATGAGGTAAATTTGGTTCGATTTCTACTACTGGAATATTTTAGGTCTTAATAATAACAAGCAAATTGATATTTGTAGGTCAATAATGTTTGTGGAAAAAACAATGATCCAGAAGGTATTGGTTCATATGGTCAACAATTGGAAAGAGTAATGGTTTCATTATCTGCGGATTCCATATTTATGATATCTATAGATATCAGTAAGTCGGTGTACAATTCCGGAGATGTCACAGTGTACTTAAGTTTCGAGGATATTAGGGAAATGTGCAATTATGATGCTCTAAATCTAACAATAATTCAAGCTTGGGGAAGGTATAAACTTGATGTTTTGTATTATTTTCAATTATGTTAAAATCTAGGATTAGTTTTATTATATGTTTGTTCTATATACATTTTGAATGTTTACACTATGTTCTTAAAATAGGTTCCTACATGATTATGGACAAAAATTAGGAGTGACAGAAGAAGGTGTCGGCTTCATTTGTCCCGTGTGTCTTAGTTCATACTTGTATGATCCACGGTCGATGGAAAACTACATCAAAGATGTCATGCTAATTCAAGAAGACAAGAAATATGTGATGGGTGCATTCTATGCAAGGCAAGTCTCTAAGGTTCTTTAAATTATTTACTTAGTTATTTTATATTATTTCATACTTACTAATCGTAAGTTGTATTATATACAACAAGAATTGGTTGTTGCTTGTCATTTGCCCTTGGGACAACATAGCATATATCTTTGACTCGAATAAAGATAAACATGACTTGGACATCGTAATACTACATTTGCAATTGTAAGTTATGTTTATTAATTGGTCATCAAAATACTATCTTAAGTTAAACCTTTACAAGAAAAATAATAGTCTAATAATTTTTAATGTTTATAATGTAAGGGCTTGGAAAATCTATACAGTGAGTGGCGGGAGACGTCATACGGTTAAAAAATATAGTCTCAATGTGAACATGATTGAGGTAAACAACATTATTAAGCTTTAACTTATTTAATTATTTCTTTTTTTTACATGGGTTAGTAGTTGCCATTTAATTTAAACTTAACGCGTTGATTGAGATACTTCATGAAATCTGGTTAATGATTTTGAGTTCTTAAAAATGTTTACTTCATTATAGCTATCTCATTGTTGTCTTTTGTTTTCTGTACAAATTTTGTGTCGGAGATGACTAAATTAAAGCAATGATTATAGTGCAATTGATGAATTTAACTATCTTGGTGAATAATGATTTATAACACCTTTTTGTTCATACAATTTCAGTGTCCTCAACAATCTGGAGCCTTTGAATGTGGATACTATGTCATGAAGTGGATGTACGACATCACCGTATTTTACTCTAAGAGTCAAGAAAGCTTAATTAAGGTTTTTTTTTAACTTAATCTTAGTTTTTCTGTTATAAAGTAATTATGGGTGTAATCGCTAATCCATTGTTACTATTCTTTTTATTTGTTAGTGTGTTTCAAAATCAAGAATGACGACGGAAGATATGAACCAAGTTCGTGAATATTGGTCTCAGAAGTGCATAGAGTTGATGATGTAGTACGTTTGTGACTTTGTTAACTTTTGTGGTTAGATATATATTGTAGTCATGTTGATTGCTAGACGTGGGGCATTCTACTGGAGATGTTACTTAAGTAGTTGGAGGTGTGGATTGGTTATGGATTTGGTTGTGCTATTTAAACATTGCAGTGATATGATTTTGATTTTGGTTTAATCAAATTGTAGGGAGGTGCTGCCCAATTTTCGACAAATTATTAATATTATAATTGGCGTGCTTTGATTTGTTTTTTATATACCATTCTCAGGGATACAAAAATTCAATTTTGTAATTAAAATCAGTAACAATTGTCACCGGTTTCAAAATATAAATAAATGATAAAATGACATGCCTTTGGAACCGTGTCTAAATTATCATAGGTTTCAATGAGGTACCCTTTGGAACCTGTTGGCATTACAATAGGTTCCAATGGTAAACCTTTGGAACCGGTTGTGAATAGCAACAGGTTCCAATGAAACAGCCTTTGGAACCGGTTGTGAATAGCAAAAGGTTCCAATGGATCACCCTTTGGAACCGGTTGTGAATTATAACAGGTTCTAATGGTACAGCCTTTGGAACCGGTTGTGAATTACAACAGGTTCCAATGGCACACCCCTTGGAACCGGTTGTGATTTACAACAGGTTCCAATGGTATACTTTTGGAACCGGTTGTGAATAATAACAGGTTTCAATGGTACACCCTTTGGAACCGGCTGTAAATACAATAGGTTCCAATGGTATACCCTTTGGAACCGGTTCCAACAACAACCGGTTCCAAAGGGCATCTATGGAACCTTCTTACAACCGGTTCCAAAGCTCCGGACCTAAGGAATCTGTGGCAGTAGAACCTTTGAAAAAAGGTTCCAAAGGGTAGTTTACAACCGGTTCCAAAGGGTAATTTTCTACTAGTGGGTGTAACATTCAACACCGACATTTCTTTCTCCATTTTCTTTTCGCTTTTTTTGTTATTGTTTATATATATGTATATGTATCGTAATTAGTCGATAGTAACGACATACTAACATCTAACATTTTCTTTATCGCATCTAACTCTTAACATTTAATTATCATCATTTACATTTCGTTATAATATTAAATACCGTGTATATATATATTGACAAATAAACCGTATTCGGATTCAACCCGTTTGACTACGACTATTGCACAAAGTCCGTTTAATCCCTTTACGAGCCGTGATAGTAGTGGAGCCCTTTCGAGTAGCACCGCCCTAAGCACTCAAGGGCATAACGCGATCGTGATAGTACGTAGTTGAACGTGTTTAATTCCATTTCTAAAGATTGGTACGAAACCCGTTGACGCTAAATCGAGCATCGGATAATCCGAGAGGATTATTAAAGATGACGTAACGCGGAGGGAACTAATTTCGTATCGGTCCAATTCAAAATGATTTTCATATCACCCTTTTCAAAACCCCCGATAACGGTCTCGTAATGATAATATGCACATTACGAGTACCGAATACCGAGTCGAATATAAATAACGCTATATTTATATGTGACTCGGTAGATCATCGATTTTTAAAACAAAATAAGAATTTCGTATGATCAATTACGAAACCGAGTAGTTGCTCGGACAGGGAGCACTCGACCGAGTGTCGTAGCCACTCGATCGAGTAGCGTCCCAAAATCGAGGCAGAAAGGTCTGTAAAAGGCCACTCGACCGAGTCCTGCCCATGACTCGATCGAGTGGTCTGACGTATATCAAAACGGCAGCCCATGCAACATTGTTTTTTTGCCTCATTAAATATTTTACGACCTCGGTCGATGCGTGTAAAGACTATCACGCATTTACATCTTTTCTAAAATTCATACACTTTATTTTAATCTCACGACTTTGATCAATGTCTCCTATGATCAGTTATATGTCGGTGACTCCTTAGTCGTATCCGATGCACAACTAATCTAGACACCATTTTTGGCACGATAAGTCGGGACAAGGTATCGAGGTTCAGGATCAAGCTAGCATCACGCTTAGGTCCCATACGCGGACGCGTATTAAAATCTCCGTCCTTCGCTTAATACACAACATAATGTGTGTTTAATCAAAGTTTGTCCAATTTTCCAAACTTACGGTCTTGTTTATAATTACTATATACGGGTCCGTTCATATTATTATTATTCTTGTCGTTATTCCACTTATTCGTTATTTTCGTTTTGGCCGGGTTGTATTTCCGCCCGTGTAACTTGTAACCAATTTACTTTGCTTTGCTTTTATTTATTTGCGTTTTACCGTTTATAAATGAACCATCGCATGCTAAATCAACTCGACAATAATTTGGATGCATTAAATGACGTAGCAACCCATTCAATATTTTTATATCTTGTAAAATGTTGTTTGCATATCATTTTACCGGATTACTAACGCGCATATTAGAAAGTCAAATAACGATGTCTTAGTAGAGACCGCTAAGTGCGGGCGGGGTTGGGTGTCCTTTGTGGGCTTCCCAACACGTACCCTCACCCCTTACTCAGAACCTCGGTTTCTGGATGCCCGAAACCGTTGGCGCACGAGAGTCATTCTATACACGATAACCGGTATTAACGGTATCGATATCGCAATGCAAAGGGACGAGCCCAATAAACTCTAAAACCGAAATGGGCCGTACTTCATGTATGGTCCATAGCGATAAAGAGTGGGCTCGAATGGGCCCGAACTCCCACAAAGTTCGGTGGCGACTCCATTTCGACTTAAATTTCAATTCGATCTATTCTCATATGGAGATGCATTCGCCTTCCCAAACCCACGCGTGGCCGCTTCGGGGTGGACCTACGTCATGTCCACAAAACCTAACAATAATACTCATATTTTATAACTTTACCTAATCCCCTATCCACTAAAAGAATAACTCCCTAAGAAAATTTTCCCTCCAAATGCTCAATCTTATTTATGGAAACAATTAATAATAGCAATTCCTATAAAATTATATACAAATTAAATGCAAATAATTCAAATACTACAGTATTACCATTTACATTTGTACGACATTGTAAACAACTACGCAGTATAAGTATTATTAGCTTCGTAACGATATAATCATTAAGATTTATATACTACGTTTAATAATGAACAAATAATTAACCTTTACACATTTTTATCTTTAATAATAAACAATCGGTTTCTTACAACTTGTGCTAAAAGCAAATAGGTAACTTCGACTTGAACGAAGGGAGTATTACTATTCGCTTCATGATCATGATAAAATAAACAAAAATATACGTACATTTCATTACATTACTAATTTCTCTCAATTAGTTTCAAGTTTCAATTTTATTTATCAAATTAAAAGTTATGACAGAAATATTAAAATAAGTACGAGTACTACGTAATACATAAAAAAAGTACATCAACAATTGAAATATATCGTGCAAGTATGCACGAGACTATAGTAGATATTTGATTAAAAATTTATTTTATCACAAAACCAACCGTCACTAATGAAAATACATTTCCTTAAATATTCATATCATTAGAAATGTATTTTATCTATATATTCAAATCAAAATTTGAAAGTATTTTATTCTCCATATAATTTTTCTCATCATCAAATAGTATTTTATACTCGTATTGGTTTACTTCAACACTTGGCTTCGATTGATTGTGACACTTATATTTTTTTATTAAAGAAATCTGTCTCATAAATGTGTAGAATACATTTTTAATAGCTCATACATAATAATTTTATTTATTGAAAAAAATTCTTTTGATTTTACATAAATATTGACGTTGACTTTAATTTGGTTATTATAATTGTTTGAGTTGAGTAGTTTATTTGTTTCCTTATTAAAATAATATTGTTTTGGTTTTTTGAAGAAAAAGAGGATGACATCTAAGCACTTGTAATCCTCTAAGGGATTGTTTGGTTATATTATTTGGAATGGAATGGATTGGAAAATTAATCCATTGAGGTTTGGGATCCAAATCCTTTTCATATAAAATTTGTTTGGTTCATCAAAATTTAAAAGAGGATGGAATGAAGATAGAAACCTATGCAGAGAGGTGGATTGGGATTCCAAGGGGTTTGGGTGGATTAAGAATCACTTGAGTTTCTATCTCCTTTCCAAAAGTGTCCAACAAAACACTAGAATGAAGGATATCCAATTCAATCTATTCTAAGACTCTCAACCAAACACCCCCTAAGTATATAGATGATTATAAGTCGGAAAAAGACTAAAAAACCTTGATTGGAGTATTAGGCATTATACCACTGGAGGTATAATCCACTTACTATGATTGAATTTATTAAGTGCTTAGCTACAAATCTTCTTCATTTGGATTTCAAGTGAGTTGACCATAATACCACAAGTGATCTTCCCCTATGCCACTATTTTGTACTCTGTAGACACCCGCACTTTGCCTGCTAGTGTCTATAGCAGTTCCCGACAAAACACCCGATGATGGGGACGCAAACGTGACTTAGTATACTCGAATATGGGCTCGGAATCAATAATATCCGACGTGGACTTTTAGCGGAGTACAAATCTCTTAAAACCAACCTCAAATTCAGGCCCAGTGGGTTGTCCCGAGTAAAATGAGACTAATTTGGGCCAAAACCGACACCAAAAATAAAAACCATCTTTTAGCGACCGGGTCAAAACCCGGTCAAAGACGAATCCGTCCTCAAAGTCAGCCAAGTGAGCTTCTAGAAACTTGCGCCCAAACACACTTTTCAAAATTTCAAAAAAGTCAACCATTTCCTAAAATGGCTCGCCAACTCGATCCACTCGATCGAGTGGATTGACCTCACTCGATCGAGTGGAGCCAAAAAAACGCAACAGACCCCTATCCTCAGGGCACTCGATCGAGTGCACTAGGGCCACTCGATCGAGCGACCCTAGGTCGAGGGGTAAACTCTATAAATACCCCTCCTTGTGCACTTCATTTTTCAGAGATTTCTACATGCAACTTACCCTACATTTCTACCCTAATCCACCCATTCTCTCAACACTACAACCCTAATCAACACTAAGCAAAAAACCGAGTCATTGTCCCTCAAAAAAACCGACAAAACCATCCATACACACACACCATAACTTTACATACATCCTCGATACTCCCGCGTTCCCGTCGCTATTACGAGTCCATTGCCGAGGCTATTCTAAGCATGTATGTTGAGGGTGTCATCAACCCCGTCTCAATCTTTACTATCTCTATTTATATATATACATTTTTATGCTTTATATTATAATCGTATTAGTATACTAACACTAACGTTTGATTATCGTTTACTAACTTTTTAATTTTTTGTTACTAACTTTTTATTCTTTCGCATTCTAACATTTAACATTTATATACCGCGTATACGTACATAGTATTAAAACTCGGATTCGAACACGTTTGACTACGATGACCATCCCAAGTCCGTTTAATCCCTTTACGAGCCGCAATGGAGGTGGCGCCCTTTCGAGGAGCGCCGCCCCACGCATTCAAGGGCATAACGCGATCGTGGTCGTACGTAGTTGAGCGCATCCGACTCCATTTCTAAGATTAGCACGAAATCCGTTGATGCGAAAATCAACATCACATAATCCATTAGGATTAGTATCGATGTCGTGACGCGGAGGGACACAATTTCGTCAATAATCAAAATTTTCAATCCCATAATGACATTTTTCACAAAATTCCGATGACGGTATTATAATCGTATAATATACGATTATAGTACCAAAAACCGAGTTAAGTTTAAATCATGCAATATTTTTACGTAACTCGGTCAACCATCGATTTTGAATAAATAAAAACGGAATAGCCACCTTTTCCGAAACGAGTTATCACTCGTACATGGGGCACTCGACCGAGTGCCATAGGCCACTCGATCGAGTAGCACCCCAAAAACCGGGCAGTAGCTACCTCGAAAGCGCACTCGATCGAGTCCAGGCCATGACTCGATCGAGTGGGTCCTTTAGCCCAAGAAATCCGAGAGCTTCAAGCATTATCCGAGCCTCGTCTTTTTTTACGACTTAGTCGTAGCGTGTAAAGTCAATCACGTGATCTACTCTTCCAAAACTCATGCATTTCATTTCACTTAAACGACTTTGATCGATTGTCTTTCACTATTAGTCATGTGTCGATGACTCTTTAGTCGTATCCGACACATGACTAATTTAGACGCCAATTTTTTCGATGTGATAAGTCGGGACAAGGCATCAAGATTCGGGATCGGGCTAGCACCACGTCTAGGTCCCATATCTCCGTCCTTCGGTTAATACACAAAATAATGTGTATTTAATCAAAGTTCGTCCATTTGCACAACTTACGGTCTAGTTTGCATTTAGTATATACGGGTCTGTTTCTAGTTATTGTTTATCGTTTTTTTTTATATTTTCTGTTTATTCCTTTTTTATTGTTCGTCATTTTGTATTGGCCGGGTTGTATTTCCGCCCGCATATTTTGTACCTATTTACGAGCTTTATTTATTTTGATGCTTATCGCTTTGTAAATGAACCTCCCATGCTAAACAATTCGACTTGGATTTTGATGCATTAAAATGACGTAGCTAACATATAACTCGCATGCTTAGCCAAAAAACGCTGTTTGCATATCATTTAGTCATTTTACTAGCGCGCGTACACGAACACGAACGATGTCTTAGTAGAGGCCGCTAAGTGCGGGCGGGGTTGAGTGTCCTTAGTGGGCTTCCCAACACGTACCCTCACCCCTTACTCAGAACCTCGGTTTTCGGATGTCCGAAACCGTTGGCTCACGAGAGTCATTCTATACACGATAACCGGTAGTGACGGTATCGGTATCGCAATGCAAAGGGACGAGCCCCATAAACTCTGAAATCGAAATGGGTCGTACTTTGTGTACGGTCCACAACAACATAGAGTGGGCTCGAATGGGTCCGAATTCCCACAAAATTCGGTGGCGACTCCAACTTCGACTTAAATTTCGACCCGAGATCAATCTTACCACGAGATTCATACGCCTACCCAAACCCGCGCGTGGCCACTTCGGGGTGGACCTACGTCATGTCCACAATTTGGCGAATCCGCTGGGGATACCTGATGTACCACTAGTCATCGGGGTTCCTAGGGTGAGACTTGAAGAGAAATCGTTCGTATATTAATGTGCGCGCATTAGTTTAATGATTCATGCATAACCCATTTTTGCCCGGGCGGTTACTTGTGACCGACGTCCCACTATACCACGGTGCATTCCTAAATGGGTGCGATAAAGACTTCTATGGCCGAACTCGTATGGGTTTCGCGGGCCTTTAAAGAATTCATGGCCATCAAGGGAGTGGATTCATCCATGTTCAAGAACCTCTTTGCTGCATCTCTTGAAAAGCACCCACGGGCCTGGTACTATAGGCTAGACCCGAAAAAATACCCTACCTGGGATGATGTGGCCACGGAGTTTGCTCGGAACTACGCTGACAACACCAAGATCCAAACCACAATGCTGTCTTTGGAGGTTATGGCCCAAGAGCCCAAAGAAGGTTTTACTAAGTACCTTCAACGATGGAGGGCCGAGAGCGTGAAACTGGTCGATAAGCTCAGTGAGAAGACTTTGGTGGAGGCTTTCGTCAAGAATCTCCTCCCCTCCTACCGGGTTCATCTCCGGTACGCTGTCATACCCAATTTCACCACCCTTACTGGAATGGGTATGAAAATTGAAGAACACCTGAGACTGGAGGGCCTTACTAAGGCCTCTAGCAAAGGATACCAAGGGGCTTCCTCTTCCACTACTAAGCCCCAAGCTGCAACCCGCAGCATTTTCGACGCGGTTAATCTACTAGATGCCCCGTCCAAGAAGAACACCCCACCTCGGGTTTTCACTAATATAGGTACCACCTATACCTATGCATTACAAAGGCTATCTTCAAAGGGCCTGATCCAACCGATAGGCCCAACTCCTGAAGTTCCGGTCGAGCGACGCTCCAAGAACTACAATGCCCAAGCTTATTGCCAATACCACCGAGGCAATGGGCATGATACCGAAAAGTGCTGGAAGCTAAAGCATTTGATCCAGGACTTGATTGAGAGCGGTAAAATCCCGCTGCCTGGAGATAAGCCGAGTAACAAGGAGAACCCTTTCAGCTCCCATGCCATCTTTGCCGGGGAGGTGATTGATTTCTCTCATCTTATCTCTCAGTTCATCCCGCAAGTAAACGGGATCTGGTTTGACGACGAGGACGATGTCTACCTCGCTAAAGGGGAAACTGTCTCCATCACCTCCGAGGAGATTCGCAGGACCAAATCCAGAATCTTAGCTAGTAACCACCTCGGTCGTCCCTATGAAGCCACTAGCTCTAGGGACACCCCTACCCCGACAACCGTCACTGAACCCCTCGGGACGGAAGTCGCCCCTGAGGAGCCGACTGCTAAAACGGCCCTCGTGAAGCAATTAAAGAAGACCCGAGTTGACCTCACCATATGACAACTCCTAGTTAGCTCGCAAGAACATCGAGAAGCACTCACTAAGGCTCTCGATCAGGTTAAGATCGACTCTTTGGTTACCCCTGCTGAAATGGTAGCCACGATCCTGCCCCACTTGAAGGGCAAAACCAAGGAAGGAGGCCCAATGATCACTTTCTCTAAAGCCGACCTACCGCCGTTCGGGGCCTCCCATAATCTGGCCCTCTACATTACGGTGATCTGTCGAGGGAAATACCTCCCGATGACCCTAGTTGATGATGGGTCCGCTGTGAATGTCCTTCCTTTGAGGACCGCCAAAGCCCTCGGCATTACCGAGGCCGATTATGTTCCGACGGCTAAGACCATCCAAGCCTTTGATGGGAGCCCAAAGTCCAATGTCGCGGCATTTAATTTGTATTCAGGTGGCATATGTAAATGCCGCGACAAATAATAGCAGCATTTGCTTAAATGCCACCAAATCCAATGTCGCTAGAACTCTAGTGGCATTTATTACATATGCTGGTAATGATTATATAAATGCCACCTAAACCCTTATTATGAATTCTTAGATCCACTTTTTTTTCCTTTCTTTGTTAGGATTTTTTTCCCATCGAAATACGTCATTGTTTTTTAACTCTTTGGGATGTTTCTTACAAAATAAAAGATAACTACTTACAAAAAGGAAAAAAACATATGAAATAATAGTATTATGATATTGAAAATAATATTTGTCATTATAAAGGCTTATATGAGTATCAACTCAATTCGTTAATACCTAGTAAAAAAATACATAAGCGAACATTCAGCAAAGCTTCGGAGTGCATATTTAATCATTTGCTCTTATCAAGTGAAGGCAACCTCTGTTTCAACTACATTTTCAATGGTGAATCTGTACATTCAGATGCTTTAAGAATGATCTACATTATTGACAAGATGCTCTCTCCTTTAGTGCAGACAACTGCATCTTCTGCTTACGCAAAAGCTCAAAGCTACTGTTTTTAAGATCCTCTATTTAAAGAATGGATAGAAGCCGTTAAAATCTGAGTGCTTCAATCATGGACTTTGGTTCAGCTAAACCCATTTCAGCATCTGCTTCAGTTAAGGACTTCTTCTGATGACAGAACCCTACTGATAATAATTTTTCTTCCAGTTCGTCCGATTTCTGGAAACAGTCGACAATCTAAAAAACAATTGCAATTTTGATGTAATCCTTGAAAAAAAAATCAAATTTTATTATCCTGAAATGTTCACTTCTTGATCAACTTTCTCAATCTACTGCTTCTTAAAGTTTTCCTGGTTTAACCTTGTTTTCAATTAAATCTAAGGTTATAACCCGTCAACGATCTCATATGTATTGCCTCAGTATAATTAAACATGAAGAATATTGGCTAAGAATGAATGAAAACTCCTACAACAATAATGCAAAACCCTTATTGAAATAGAAAATTTTGATGAAGTTGTCGCAAACTGAACTGGCAGCTCTACTATTCCTTCTCTTCTCGAATCCAAATTGCAAACAATATTAAAACTTAGCTAACTAGATTATGAACTTTATTATGAAATTCCACATGAGACACAACAACATAGTCTATTTATACAGTCAGACAAAAAACAGAATAAGCACACATACCTGAGCTATATTAGAATCAATATCTCGTTGATACTATCGTCATGAAAGCGGATTTGCTGTAAAATGAGAAACTGATTTAATTAATCTCCCTAGAATATTAATTAAACAGAACTAAAGTACAAAAATTTCCTCATGAAATCTTGTAACATATATAACACAAACCTGGGCACGAAGCTCAGATACATCATTCATATGAATGTCTCTCCCCTTCCTCGTAGAAACCTTGAAACCTATAATGACCAAAAAAATTCCGGATGAAAACCTAATTACCTACGAATGTTAAAATAAGTAAAGCTTCTTTCTAGAAGCAGTCATCTTCTAAGTTCTTCCAGTAGCCTAATATTTCCCACGACAAACCGGGTCAGTTCTGGATTCCTATCAACTTTACATTGAAGCATTTTAATATCTTCAGAGAGAGAAGTATTCTTCTCGAATAGATAAGCATCCACTAGATTGATTTATCTAAGAAGACACTCAAGTCTTTGAAATTTGTCTTCACGAAACTGCAGCTTTATTTTTGTACATCTGACAGTGCTTTTCTTTTTGACGCACCTGAAATAGCATTAAGTTAATACTCTATCCAAACTTATAAAACAATTAAAATGAATTGTGCTCTTTGCAACTTGCTTCTTATTTCTATACCTCACACTTTGCTCAAACTCACGCAGATGTCAGCACCCTCTTTTTCTCACTTTCTCAACTATTCTACGAGTATCAACTTATGCTCCTTTTCTTTCTTAGATGAGTACTTGATCAAAAACATACAACTGTTGAGAATCGTATAAACAAGTGTACAATGACATATGGATTGAAGGATTCTATCAATACCTGGACTTGCCATTCAAACTGAGTAACTTGCTTAAAAATTGTTACTCAGAATCTCAAACTTCAGTACACCTGAAGTGTAATGCTCAAGCATGTGTTACTGGAACTCTTATCTTAATTGCACTAACAAAAGCTTTAAAAAAACTAAAGGCAAAATCTAAATACGTAGTCACTTATTAGCAAAAATCAATAGAAACAAGAGGAGGTCGGGCAAAAGTGTCAGTAATAAAAATAAAAATTCGATGTACCTGCATCATGATAGCATTCTTCAACTATAATCAACAGGTCGTGAAGAAGAATAAATTCTTCACTTTCAGGACAGGGCTGCCCATCTAATGTTGCAAATATATCCATCCAGATCATGATAATAAAAAACCCCAAAATACAAACATAGATAATTAAGAATCATTCATGCAAAAACATCACGAAATATCAAAACTAGAGAACTGAATAAATAATTGAAGCAAACAAAAAAAGAATTCACTAAATGAGAGGAATGGATGACGACATATGATGGATGATTAAAGAAAGGGAAGTAAGAAGGAAGAAACATAATACAATCGATCGATGGCGATGACACAATTAGGGTTTAAGCAGAAGATTTTAGGAATTAGGAGAACATGTGAAAGAGTTTTCTTTGGCAAGCGGCCGGTATGGAGTATGAACCAATCTGCAAGTCTTTTCTTATACGCGCTTCTAAATAAGCCTAAGGCACCTTGTGCCGACATTTATATCTTTTGTCATATCAAATGTCATGCTATGTATAATTAAGATGTCATTTCTATTTGTGTCGCTATACAAATGTCGGCTAATATGTATTCTCCTGTAGTGCGCCGTTCGGGGCCTCCCATAATCTGGCCCTCTACATTACGGTGATGTGCCGAGGGAAATACCTCCCGACGACCCTAGTTGATGATGGGTCCGCTGTGAATGTCCTTCCTTTGAGGACCGCCAAAGCTCTCGGCATTACCGAGGCCGATTATGTTCCAACGGCTCAGACCATCCAAGCCTTTGATGGGAGCCCAAAGTCGGTAGCTGGGGCCATAAAGATGACCATTATAACGGGCCCAATAGAAAAGGAGCTTGAATTCCAGGTAATCGATGTCACCTCATCCTTCAATTTGCTCCTAGGAAGGCCGTGGATTCACGCGGTCAAAGCGGTATCCTCCACCCTCCACCGAAAGATCAAAATGCCTTTACTCGACAATGTTATTACTTTAGAGGCGACCCCAATGACTGTGGCTAACTGTAACACCACGGACCGCACGGACCTCTGGGGGTTCGACTTTGTGGGGATGATCGAGGAAGAGTACCTTTTTAGGCCCTACTTCACCACGAGCATTGACACGATGCTCCAAAACCTAGGGTACTTTCCGGGGGCTACCTCTCGACCCAATCTTCCAGCTGGGAAGATTATCGAGGTCCTTAAGGACGAAGAATCTCACTTCGGCCTTGGTTATGCCACCACTCCGGGAAACGTTGTCCGAGCAGAAATCGAAAAGGTCTGCAACATCATTTAGGGTATCCACTTGAGCCCTTATAGCCCACGGTTGACTGACTACATTGTCACACCGGTATTTGGGGCTACTCAGGTTGGTCTATACCAACCCAATGCTGTGCACCTCGGGACCCAATCGGCCCGAGACTGCAACTATATCCCGGATGATGTGTTTGCCCTCATCCAGTATGATGGAGCTGACAATGCTGAGCCCGCGCTGGGGCTACTCTTCGGGGAAGACGCCATAGCCCTAACTCCAAAGGAAGACCTGGTCAACCTGATTCTCCGCAGCAACAGGTTTGACCCGACCAAGCTGATCTCGGATGTTGGTTCCGAGACGGGAAACAGGGCCTGGAGGAAGACTGTCAAGTGGACTGACAGTCAAGAAAAGATCTACAAGCTGGTCATTGGAGAGGGAGACATGCCTGAGTCTGAGTCGGAGTCTGAGTCAGAGTCTGAGGTTGAGTCTAGGGAGTCCGGTGCTAGAGTCACTCCTGCAACCCCTCTCCCACTTGACATTCCTGCTACTGGCACTTCGGGGTCTGTCCCGAGTGTCTTACCAATTCCGCCACTGACCAATGATCAGATGACTGCTCTTTTCGAGCTGTTTTCAAACTTTTCAATCAATAATAACAACCGTTCTGCTTACGACTTGTCTCTTTTAAATTCTGCTTTCAAAAATATTTTATGCAATGACATTGAGGAACCCGACGAACAGGTACCCTTACCTCCACATCTGATCGAGCATCTAGAGCAAAGGGAATCTCGGAATCCGGTAATTGAAGAGACCGAGTCCATTAATGTGGGAACAACCTTAGAGCCTCAGATACTTAAGATAGGGTTATACTTAGATCCCGAAGAGAAACAGCAATTCACGAATCTCCTCCAAGAGTTCAAAGATATCTTCGCATGGTCCTACAAGGACATGCCGGGGATAGACCGGGAAATAGCCGAGCACCACATACTGATCAAAGACGGGTGCAAACCGGTTAGGCAGAAGCTCTGCCGAATGAGGCCCGAGTGGTCTCTCAAGGTAAAAGAAGAAGTCGATAAACAGTTCAAAGCCGACTTCATACAGGTGTCCGAATATCCGGACTGGGTTGCAAACATCGTGCCGGTTCCTAAAAAGGACGGTAAGGTGCGGGTATGCGTGGATTTTCGGGATCTTAACAAGGCGAGCGCGAAAGATGATTTTCCGTTACCACACATCGACATACTGGTGGATAACACAGCCGATCATGCCCTTCTATCATTTATGGATGGGTATACCGGGTATAATCAGATCAAGATGGCGGAAGAAGATACGAGTAAGACCACCTTCACTGCACCTTGGGGTACTTACTGTTACACCGTCATGTCATTCGGTCTCATTAATGCGGGGGCCACGTACCAAAGAACCGCTACCACCTTACTGCATGACATGATGCATAAAGAGGTAGAAGTTTATGTAGACGACATGATCGTCAAATTCAAAGAACGGGACGGTCACATCACCGCCCTAAGAAAATTCTTCACCCGATTGCGCAAGTACAACATGAGGCTAAACCCTCAAAAGTGCAGTTTCGGGGTAACATCAGGCAAATTACTGGGTCATATCGTTAGCCAACGAGGTATCGAGGTCGACCCAGCTAAAATTAAAGCCATTACCGAGATGCAACCTCCTAAAACCGAAAAAGAAATAAAGGGATTTCTCGGGAAAGTCCAGTATATCAATCGGTTCATTTCCAAACTAACCATGGTGTGTGAACCAATTTTCAAGAAACTGAAAGTACGAGAACGGGTATTATGGGATGACAAGGGCCAAGCTGCTTTCGACAAGATCAAGGAAATCCTGTCTGCTCCGCCAGTCTTAATGCCACCTCAGCCCGGTTTGCCTCTGTCGTTATACCTAACGACGACCGAGACAGCCATGGGGGCTATGCTGGCTCAGACAGTTAACTCCGAAGAACGAGCTATCTATTACATCAGCAAAAAGTTTTTAGAGTATGAGTGCAAATATACCATGCTCGAAAAGACGTGCTTGGCTCTGGTTTGGGCCACTAAGAAGCTCCGACATTATATGCTCAGCTACGAGGTCCATGTGATATCCAAGATGGACCCGATCAAATACCTCTTCGAAAAGCCCGTTCTCAATGGCCGAATTTCTAGATGGACTCTAATGCTGGCAGAGTTCGACCTAAAATTTGTGCCGCTAAAGGCCATTATGGGGCGGGTAGTAGCTGAATTTCTCGCCGATAGCCCGGTAACCGAAGAAGGACACACCGACACCTGGTCCTTCCCAGATGAAGATATCTTCCATACCAATACCGAAACATGGAATTTATACTTCGATGGAGCGTCCAATTTTCAAGGGTTCGGAGTCGGGATCCTCCTAATCTCACCAAAAGGGGAGCATACTCCCCTGTCCATCAAATTTGACTTTGATGTTACCAATAATGCAGCCGAGTACGAAGCATGCATTTACGGGCTACAAGCCGCCGCCAATCTGGGGATCACAAATATCCGGGTACATGGTGACTCATCTTTGGTCATTAACCTAGCACTTAAAAAATGGAAAACTCGGAACACTAATCTGGTGGCCTACCAGGCACGAGTAAGGGATCTCGAGAAACAATTCCAAAGGGTAGAGTACGTATACTTGCCTCGGGAAGAGAATCAGTTTGCAGATGCACTCTCAAAATTGGCATCTTTGCTGATTATTCCCGACCACGTGACCAGTATGCCAATTTGTGTCGAAAGACGGTCTGAGCCGGCAGACATTCACGACATTGAAGACATTGAGATAACTGATCCTCAACCATGGTATGGGGCTGTATTAACGTACCTGACAAACGGAGAATATCCTCCCGGGACTGAAGGCCGAGCCAAGAAAGCCTTACGAAGGCTAGTTTCCCAGTTTGTCCGCACCGATGACGGGCAGCTGTACAAAAAGACAGCACAGGGGGGGCTCTACTCCTTTGTGTCGATAAATATAAAGCTGAAAAGGTTATGGCCGAAATACATAATGGTGAATGCGGCCCACATACGAATGCCCAGATGTTGGTCCGAAAAATCATGAGGCTCGGGTATTACTGGAATACTATGGAAGCCGACTGCCAGTTATATGTCAAACATTGTCATAACTGTCAAATCTTCGCCAACGTGCAACATATGCCGTCATCTCTGCTTTATACCATTACGTCGCCTTGGCCATTCTCGACATGGGGTATCGACATAATCGGGAAAGTAAATCCCTCTGGTACTGGCGGCCACTGTTTTATTTTAGTAGCTATCGACTATTTCCCCAAATGGGTCGAAGCTGAATCATATCGCATTCTCAATGCTAAGCATGTCGCCAAGTTCATCCAGAACAAGATAATATGTCGATATGGTATCCCATATGAATTTATCAGTGATCACGGGACTCATTTTCAAGCCGAGACTGCGGCCCTGCTGACCAAGTATAAAATTCAAAGGCATAATTCCTCGCCCTATCGTCCCCAAACGAATGGAGCAGTAGAAGCGGCCAATAAGATAATTGTCACCATACTAAAAAAGATGGCTGATAATTACCGGGACTGGCCCGACAAAATACCTTTTGCCCTATGGGGATACCGGACGTCAATTCGCACCTCAACCGGGGCGACGCCGTATTACCTAACTTATGGGATGGAGGCAGTCCAACCAGTTGAATTGGAGGTACCGTCCCTCAGAATTCTGTTAGAAAGTCAAGTACCCGAAGCTGATTGGGTTCGAGCACGGTATGAGTCTTTGGTTCTACCAGCCGAACGACGATCTCGTGCCCTCAACAATATCCAAATCTATCAAAAAAGGATCCAGTGGGCCTTCAACAAAAGGGTGAGACCCAGAAATATTAAGGAGGGGGATCTGGTCCTTAAATCAGTTCGAGCTTTATTACCAGTTGACCCAAGAGGAAAATTCAACCTAATTGGGCTGGGCCATACTTGGTAAAGAAGATCCTATCGGGAGGAGCAGTGATGCTGACGGACCTGGACGGGAATGAGTTCGTCAACCCAACCAACCTGGACCAGCTGAAGCGTTACTACCCTTAGCCACTTCTCAATGTCATTAGCAAATTTTATTAAAATTATTTTACAAAATGGAAGTCAATAAGCTAGAATTATTTATTCTACTGTCGCAAGCATCTTGAACCAATAGTCTTGGTGTAATTCGAGATTGCAAATCTACTAAGCCTGAACTACGTTTGGTTTGATTCCGCTAATCGTAGATACGTAGGCAGCCCCTCAAAAGGGCACAACCAGTGCAATCGAGAAAAGACAGAAACGGTTTAATAATAACTTCCTTTATAAATTACTAAAACCCCGATAAACTCGGGAAATTACAGATGCAAAAAAAAAAGAAATCCAAAAAAAACACACGACACTCTAAAATAAATAATAATAATATTTAAATAGTAAAAAAGCTAAGGACTTGGTATTTAGGGCATCTTGCCCTTCCTCTTGTCCTTGGCCTCCTTGGACGTCCACTGGCGACGACGCGGAGGGGAACGTTCCCGCATCACCACAAGAACCTCTTTAGCTTGGACTCGCTTCTTTGAACTCGAGTCCTCAATCACATAGATGGGCCCAATTCGGGCCCTCACGGGCTCAGGAATCCGGTCACGCGGGCCTAGTCGGTCTCTAACTGCCAGTCTGGGCCCAAGTCGTCTCTCCAAATCAGTCTGGGGGCTTTGCTGCCCCCGCGTGCTGCTAGCACCGTGATGGGTGGGATTTGCCGTGGATCCCGCCGTCAAATAAAATCCAACTAACCTAACTGGGTAGATAGGGCAAGTCGGGTCGAATCCACAGGGACGGAAAATGCGTTTCGACTAATGGGTGCTACGGTCAAAGACTAGGTTCGAGACAAGCTAATCTAGGGGATAGGCTAATGGACTAGGCTAAGTCTAAAACGCGGAAAAGGAAGGCAAAACAACTAACTAGCGACTAAGGGAAGCAAAGATGACAATAAGGAAGAAAACTAGGGTTAGGTCGGGTTCATGGGTGCAAAGAAGACAAAAAGGGGAAAAACGAGGTTACTAGCATGCTTTCGTAGCCTAGGTAACGCCGATCGGGCTCTCGCTACGTAATCGGCCTAGGGGTCATCCTCACCGGGCTCTAGCTACTAATAAGGAAACCAAACCAACCAACCAAACACACACATACAAGAGAATATGCAAGAAAAAAACAAGGATTGATCGTCTCTAGTCTCACAAGCATTTCATCGAACATGTGGAGTGCAAGGTTAATGGGAAACAACAAAAACAACATCTAGCACCACCCATCTCACCCTAATCATCCATAATCACAACCAATCACCCTACTAACCCTAGCAAGAGTCTACTCAAACATATCTAAAGGAAAACTAACACTAACAAGAGAAACCAAAACAAGAACAAGAGCATACATATGTAAAACTAACAAAGATGATGAACAAAACAATAAACAAGATATAAAGATGTGGACTTGAATGATAAAACAAAGATTAAGAGAAAGGAAAAGAGATTATACCATACTAGAAGATGAAAGCAAGAATGAAAACTTGTATAAAAGAGAAAACCCAAAACAATCTTCCAAGGTTGTCAATCTTGGTGGAGATCTTCAAGAATTCCTTAATACAAGATTAGCTAACTAGATTAAGGACTAATTACCGACTAATCTACTCTAATCTATGCTAATCTATGCTAAAGTAGTCTAGGGTTTAGTGGGTAATCAAGAACATAACATAAGATTACAAGAGGGGGGGTATATATAGGGTTACAAGAACAAAGGAGAAGAAAAGAAGCAAATGCGGGCTACAGCTGCCTCATCCCGTCCGGGATGAAATGGTCCCGTCCGGGACGAAATGGTCCCGTTGGGGACGAAATGGTCCCGTCGGGGACGGACCCAAAACAGACCCTTCACATTTGTGCACCTCATCCCGGACGGGATGAGGTCCTTCCCGACGGGGATGGGTCTTGTAGGCCTCCAATATGATCTTTAAGGTCCCTCCTTGCTTCTCATGGGTTTCTCATCGAGTCTTAGGGGCTCGGGATCGGGTCCCAAGGTCTTGGGGTCGAATCCAAGGCATCGAGTGATCGTTCTTTCACTTCGTTGGCTCCGAAAAGTGTATGTATTAAGTCAGAATCGCTCCAACTCTTCATGAATGGTCTTGGGAATCTAAAACGAACTAAAGGAAGCATAAGTAACCCATAAACCACTCCCAAGGAGCGATTCCACAAGGAAAATGGGACCAAAACAATACAAATTAGGCACTACAAACTACACTTATCAACTGCCCCACACTTAACCCATACTCGCCCTCGAGTAAGCACATGCTAACTACTAAACTAGCCGAGCGGGTATTAGCGCACCCTACGCCCTTTCAACTCACGCGAGAACACCTAGAGTACAAGTGCTATCCGCAAGGCAAGTGGGGTCTTGCGACAAAACTGTGGATGTAACCGGACACAAAAACACACAAACAAACAAACACACACACAAACAAACACCAAACGGTGGCATCCAAGACAAAACAAATACCGCTTCCCTCAACAAAGCGGTGAAAAGACACCGGTTAGGGACTCAAGGCAAGTGACAACGTTCCCAAGCTAGCAATACAAACCGAAATGGACAACAACCTAATAGTATGAGGACAAAGCAACAAAAACGTTGGTAACTTACCTAGGTTCCTCCTAACCTTCTAAGAACGTACAACGGGACGATCGGCGGGATGGAAAAAGGATGAACCACGGTGTTAGTCGACACTGTAGGTAAGTGAGACCCCGCCCCCTTTAGCGATGAGCCAAGAGGGTCGTCCCATGCTTAAGAACCGCCTAACTATTGATAAGTGTGGTTTGTAGTGCCTATTTTGTAGTGTTTTGGTCCCATTTTCCTTGTAGAATCGCTCCTTGGGAGCGGTTTAGGGGCTTCTTATGCTTCCTTTAGTTCGTTTCAGGTTCCCGAGACCGATTTGGAAGAGTTGGAGCGATTCCGACTCGATTCATACACATTTTGGAGCCAACGAGATAAAGGAACGATGATTCGATGCCTTAGAATCGACCCCGAGACCTTGGGACCCAATCCCGAGCCTCCGAGACCCGATCTCGAGTCCCGAGAATCGATGGGAAGCCCATGAGAAGCAAGGAGGGACCAAAAAGTTCATATTGGAGGCCTACAAGACTCATCCCCGACGGGTATGCACCTCATCCCGTCGGGGATGAAGTGCGCTTTTGAGCGTGCTACTGCAAGGCCGTCCCGGTCGGGACCAACCCGTCCCGGTCGGGATGGTGGGTCCGTCCCGGTCGGGACCACCCAGTTCTACCCGCATCTCTTTTCTTTCTTCTCCCTTCCATTTGTAACCCTATAAATACCCCCCCCTCTTGTATTAAGACACATGTTTTTAGCTTATGTTCTTCACTTCCCATTAAAACCTAGACTACTTTAGATTAGATTAGATTAGATTAGTGTAGATTAGTCGGTAATTAGTAGTTAATCTTAGTTTAATCTTGTATTATTGGATCTCTTGAAGAATTCATCCAAGATTGACAACCTTGGTGGAATTATTTGGGTTTTCTTCTATACAAGTGTTCTCCTTTTCATCCTTTTTAGTTGGTATAATCTTTCCCTTCTCTTTTCCTTTAATCTTTCATGTTTAATCTTCCAAGTTTTAATCTTTGATTGTTGTTCATCTTTCACTAGTTTGTTTATGTATGTTTTGATTCTTGTGTTGTTTCCTCTTGTTCTTGTTAGAATTAGTTTGATAATGTTAGAGTAGTGTTCTTGCTAGGGTTAGTAGGGTGATTAGGGTGTTAATTGGATGATTAAGGGTTTGTTGGAGATGTTGGTGGAAGATTTGGGTTTCTTCTTGAGTGATGCATATTACATGTTTGTTGGAATGCTTGAATGACTAAGTAGGTTGGAATGCTTGTTTTTCTTGTCTTCCTTTGTCGTGTGTGTCGCCGGATGGGTTCCATGAGGAACCTCTAGGTCGGTCTAAGTTAGATTACCTAGATTTCCCTACTACCTCCTTCACTCTGCTTCCTTCTTGACCATTCCGTTACCCCTTTGACCCCGACCTAATCCTAGCCCGTTTTCCTTAGTTGTTCTTCTTAGTCTTAGTCTAGCCTTCTCTCCCTCTTATCATTCTCTAGCTTAGCTCGTTGACTTAGTCTCGTATTTGGGCGAACTTGGTCTAGACGCTTCTTACCGTCCCCGTGGATTCGACCCGACTTACCCTAGCTACCCTAGTTAGGTATTGCCGGTTATTTATTTGACGGTTGGGACCCACGACAAATCCTTACCATCAAATTGGCGCCGTTGCCGGGGACGGTGCTAGTTTAGACTTTGTTTACCTAATTACTTGGCTTTGTCTTGTGTTTTGTGTTTTTCTTTTTTCTTTGGTTACCTTGCTTCTTGTGTGTGTGTGGTTTATTTCTCTCTTGTCTAGTGCCCAAAAAGCATTAGACTTCTCACGTTTGTTCCTAGTCTACAGTTTATGCTTAGAGGTGGTGACTATCTTCTTCTTGCGATTAAGAGCCGCTTTAACGGACGGTTGCTAGAATGAGTGGTTTCCAACCGGGTATAAGCTACGATTTTCGAGCGAGCATGGGGTTTGATCTAAACTCCCCACACTCGGGAGCCGATATGAGCTACTCCTCTTCTTCCATGAACCAAGGGTATGACATGACGTCCCCCTCCCACTATCAAGCTTCTTGGGGTAATCAAGAAGGGTATGATCTTCAAGAATATGGAAATGGCTACCAACAAGTGAATGACTATCAATCCTACGATCAAGGTGGCTATTACTCAAGCTATGATTGTGAACCCACCATGTTCAATCAAGATTCACCTTATGGAAGCCAATACCCCCAAAACCCACCATATTACTCTCCACCCCAACCACAATATGAACCCCATGACCCACAATACTACCAATCACCTCAACCTCACTACCAACAATATGATGCCCCACCCCTTGGGCATCATCAAGACACCATGTTTAATCAAGATTATCAAGATTATCATCAAGATTTTCAAGATTATCAAGGAGCATTACAAGACCCCAATGACCACCAATCGTCGAACTTGGAGTTGTATCAATCGATTCTTCAATTGCAAAAGAGCCAACAAGAAATGGCCATCCAAATGCAAAAGGATCAAGATGAATTCTTGGCCCAATATCGGAAGGAAAACGAGGCGTTTGATGCTCGATTAAATGCGTTATCAGTTCAAACCGTAATGTATTTATCCCGAACATCGCAATTAGATGAAGGGTGCCCACTTGAGAGAGAGGAGCAACCTAACCATGAAGCCGCCGATGTAGTTCCCTTTGGAGGAGAGATTTGCTTTGAAGAACCTCAATCGTCTACCCAAAAGGAGACGAATGAGGAGATGACCCTCGGTGAAGACAACATTGGTGAGGAATTGGAGGAGGATGGTGAGTTGGATGGTTTGGTAGAATTTGTGAGGATGTTGGGTGAAGTTGTTAGCCTCGAGTTGCCCTTGTGGGATAATGTGGATAAGCATCAAGAGCCCCTTACTAGTACACCAAGCGATGACTTGGAGGATATTGAAACCGCCGGTAGAAGTTTCGATCCTCTTCTCCAAGATGATATGGGGCCTAGTGATGAAGATGGGGAACCACAACTTGAGGAAAGTGTGGGGGTGTGCAACGAGGAAGCAAGGCCAAAACCGCTTTTTGTGCCTTGTTTCTTGGAGATGAAGCTTGCTTGTGACTGAAGGCGATGCCTAGGGAGGAAGAGGCCGGTGAAGCTCATAGGATGGATAGACCCCGGATATGACACAAATGATGATTTTGGGTCTTGGAAATCCTACTTCTTGCCTCCACCTTGGAGGCCGTGGAGGTTGGCTAGGCTCGAGCGCTTCTTGGGCCTACATTATGATGTCGGTAGCGCGTTCGACTTGCTCCTCCATGCCCTTGAGGGCTACGGTTGAAGAGGAGTCCACCATCCTAGGTTTGACGGAGTTCCTAAAGAACCGTCATGTTGTACATTCTCCTCTCCTCTTTAAAGTACTTGTGCTTGTATTTGTGTGTTTTATTTTCCCTTGATTTTGTTAGCTTTGTGATATTCTTGTAATATTGGATTTTTGATGAGCGATGTGAGGGAGTGAATTTGATGTGTACTTTGAGTTTATTGTGTTAGGTGAAGTGAAGGTGACTCCTAGAAAGGAGTGGTTAGTGATAGAGCTTGGATCGTGAGCAAGGGAATCGGTTTTTGGGGTCATAGGAGTCGTGAAGACCCTTCCCGACCGGGAAGAGTGTGTCGTCCCGACCGGGATGGGACCGTCCCGATCGGGATGAGGGTGCCAAAAATCGAGTTCACTGGAGTGCCATCCCGACCGGGAAGGGAGCTTCCCGATCGGGACGGGTATGTCATCCCGACCGGGATGACTCCCTACTCCTTTTTGGTGCCTCTTCTCAGACATTTAAGCCCACCAACCATTATATACCCCCACCCAACCTCCCTACCTTCCTTTCTCATATCACACCACACATGTGCCTCATTTACATACCTTAATCTCATTTCCCCCTCCACTTGGCACCGACCTTCACATCAATTCCCACCCCCTCACACCATTACTACCTCACCATGCGGTTTGATCGAGAATGAAGAGAAATAGCATTGACGAAGACAAGTTTTGTGCCTACATTGATCTATGAGACGATGGAGCGAGTGAGTTGCTAACCTATTGGTACGGCAACTATCCTTTCTTCCCCGTCTTTTATAACTTGTTTTCTTTTGTGTTTATTCCCTTCCCCTTGTACACTTTTGTGTCTTGATGTCTTGGTGGCCTTCGAGGCCTTAGTATGGTCGCTCCCGACTCTCGATGATGTGACTACGTCGAGAGTCAATCGAAAAATCCAAATTTTACAAGTTTTTCACTCTTTCTTTTTGAGGATTTAGTCGGATTTAGGCGGAATCCGGGCTAGGTGACTTGATTTTGTGGAAATGTGTAGAGGGTAGGGAAATGGGCGAGTCGGGGAGCGTCCTTCCCTTCAAACCCACAAAAAAGGGAGAAGCTTGGACTAGTCAAAGCAATTCCGAACACGGTCACCTAGGGGACGGAACTCGGCAACCAAGGCCTTTTCACACCATGGGTGGTCATAATGGTCAAAATGCAAATCCCGTAGTAAATCCCTAGTAAGGTAGGTGGACTCGAGGTAAGAAACCAACGAAATCATTGATTTAGAGTCATTCTACTAGGCTAAAGTCCAAGACTCGATTCATACTACTAGAAAGGGAAAGTAAACACTTGCACACTAGCCTCTAAACCGGGTTTTCGAAAACATTTTTACACACTAGACACAACTACACATCACAAAACAAAGACACGACAAAAACGAAAGAAAAGGAGACAAAAGGCAACAAAACAAAAGAAATCAAAACAAACATACAAAGAGAACAAACACCACCCCGAATTTCTAAATAAGCGACCAATCACCCACCAATATGCACAAAGCTCCACCCGAGCACACATCATCACAAATCTCTTCCAAACTCTACAAGAGACAAAGAGGGAAAAGGGATGAAAGATGTTACCGGATGTCTTGAAAGCTCTCCAAAGCTAGCGGTGATTAAGCAACCTATAAGGAAAAAGAGAGGCAAAACACACACAACGCAACAAACATACGACATATCGACACGAAAGGAAAACACACAAAAGAAAATCTTTTTGATTTTTTTGTGAAAATATTTCAAATTTTTAGGGTTTTTAAAGATTTTTCGGAAAACAATGAAAATAAAACTAACTACGATAGAATATCGCTCCCCCACACTTAAACCGAGCAATGTCCTCATGCTCGACAATAGTGTATGGAGACACTAAAAAAAGAAGAGAAACTACGAAAATAAAGCTAAAAATAAAAAAGAAAAGCGGAGAAAAGGGTAGAATGTGTCCGGCCGGGGTGTAGTCAAGTCACCATGGGCCGAGACGAGAAAAGACATGGATGGGGGAAGAAATAAAAAGAAAGAAATAAAAGGAAATGGGAGGGGAGGACTAGGTGTAATTAAGTCACCTAGCCCGGATTCCACCCAAATCCGACTAATTCCTACAAAAGGGGGAAAATCTTGTAAAATTTGGATTTTTCGAATGACTCTCGATGTAGTCAAGTCAACGAGAGTCGGGAGCAACCTTTACCAAGGCCTCGAGGGCCACCATGACACAAATGATAAGGGGAAGGGGAACTAACAAAAGAAGACAAGCAATAAAAGACGGAAAAGAAAGGAATAGTTGTCGTACCATGCGGTTAGCAACTCACTCGCTCCATAGTCTCATAAGTCGGTATCGACACGTAGCTTGTCTTTGTCATTGCTATTCCTCTTCCTTCTCAATAAGGCCGCATGGTTAAAGTACAAGGGTATAAGGAGGTGGGATTTGATGTGAAAGTCGGTGTAAAGTGAAGAGAAAAAGAAGTGAATGTGTGTATATGAAGTGTAGGGGTCATATGATAAGGGCAAGGATAGGTAGGGAGGTTGGGAGGGGGTATAAAATGGTTGGGTGGGCTCGAATGACAAAGAAAAGGCCAAAAGAAGGAGCATGGCATCATCCCGGTCGGGATGGATGGTCCCGGTCGGGATGACACACCCGTCCCGATCGGGAAGCTCACATCCCGGTCGGGATGACACTCCAGAAAACCCAATTTTTGGTACACTCATCCCGATCGGGATGACATCCTTCCCGGTCGGGATGGTTCATCCTTCCCGGTCGGGATGGTTCATCCTTCCCGGTCGGGATGCACTCTTCTCGGCCGGGAAGAGTCCTCAAACCCTCCATAACCCCAAAAGCTTGTCCAAAGCTTCAAAAACCGACTCCCATGCTCACAATCCAAGCTCTATCAATAACCACTCCTCCTTAAGATTAATGTTCACTTCACACCTACAAGTAAGCTCAAACACATTCATCAAAATCCCTCCCTCACATCGCTCATTAAAATACCAAATCACAAGAATTTCACAAAACCACTAACAATCCTAGAAACCAAACTATCCAAACAAACATATATACACACACAAAAGCTCAAAAAGATATTTACAATAGGATACTCTCAGTATCTACACCTCCATAGCCATCAAGAGCTCGAAGGAGTAAGTCAAATGCTCTAGCAACATCTTCATTGAGGCTCATATGGCCGAGCTTAGCTACCTTCAAGAGCTTCCAAGTCGGAGGCAAGAAGCGATCATCTTCATTATGCTCGGGGTTCTCGTGATCTTCCGGGTCTTCCAAACCATGATAGCAACGACTCTTATGACCATCCGGTAGGTATAGTGGTCTAGAGTCAAGCTCGGCATTATGAGTTGGGAGATCACACCCTAAGGGGGTTGCTTCTACTACGGGGTCGAGAGTAGAGTTCTCTTCCACCGTCCGACAAGGATCCTCTTCATCAACCGTCTCACAAGACAAGGGACTTAGAAGCGAGTGCGATAAAGGAGGTGAAGGCATCAAGTTTTCTTCATTGGAGGCTTTAGGCTCCTCCAATTTCCC
This sequence comes from Agrostemma githago, assembly GCA_958450325.1. Lineage (NCBI taxonomy): Eukaryota > Viridiplantae > Streptophyta > Magnoliopsida > Caryophyllales > Caryophyllaceae > Agrostemma > Agrostemma githago. The sequence goes on from OY288239.1 coordinate 43,609,123, forward strand.
ATTCAAGGCGAGTTCTAAGGCATCTACCTCTTTTTCCCAAGTATTGTGTTCCTTTTCACTCACCTTGTCTACATGGCCTAGAGGAGGTATGTCTTCTGATGTGAGTTGATATGAACTTTGAAACAAGAATGTAAAGATGGATTAGTATTCTGAAATGGAACGTGAATGAGTAACCAAAACAGAAAGAAAGGATAGTTTTATGGATGAATGAACCGTAACAAAGGATAGTATGCTAGGTGAAGTAGACCTATACTTCAACAAAGCGGTTGCTAGATCAAACACTCGATTGAAATAGCGAGTTTAGAGCTTGTAACACGACTTACTCTAGACTTTGTCTTGTAAACTACAAGGACGAAACAGAAAGCTTAGCTTTACTCAAGTTTTAATTTGCAAATTGGATGATGTTTATTCCTTCAAATGACCGGCTATATATAGCCTACAAGAGCCCTTAAACCGGTTGGTTTAGGGTGACAAAAACAAAGACTAAAGCTATGTGAACATGGAGCTAATTACAAAGTAGGGAGCTAATAACAAAGCTAATGTAAACATGGAGCTAAAACCAAAGCTAGGGAGTTAAAACCAAAGCTCCACCAAGAGTAACCAGCCGTGGAGTCTTGTGTGAACATGGAGCCAACAACAAAGCTTGAGTGTACACACCATGTGAACATGGAGCTAAATACGAAGTTATCAATCAGCCCATAATCAACCTTGACTTCTTTACTCCTTTATTCAGCTCCCTAGTGAGCTAACTTAGTACTTGGAGAAGGCATACTACTAGGCTAGTAGGAGGTGCTAGTATGGCTTGACTCGAGCTAATAGGAGCTAGTGTTACTTTATTGAACTCCTTAGTCTCTTCATTCGGATCATCTCCTCCCCCTTGAAAAGGAATTGCCCTCAATTCTGAAATGCCATCATCATCAAGATAGGGAGAAAGGTCCCCTATATTGAACGTGGCATGGACTCCATAATCATCCGGTAATTCCACTTTGTAAGCATTGTCATTTACCTTTGATATGATCTTATAAGGTCCTTCAGCTCGTGGCATCAACTTATTCTTTCTTTTGCTTGGAAACCTCTCCTTTCTCAAGTGAACCCAAACTAAGTCACCCTCTTGAAAAAGTCTTGGCTTCCTGTTCTTGTTGGACTTCCTTTTGTATGCTTCATTAACCTCCTTGATTCTTTCTTGGATTTGCTCGTGGAGTTTGATCATAGCCTTTAGTTTGGACTCCGCATCCTTGTGAACTAACTCATCTTTTGGTAGAGGAATCAAGTCCAAAGGCATGTAAGGATTGATCCCATATACAGCCTCAAAAGGGGAATGAGAAGTAGCATAAGTAGGGGAGCGATTGTAGGCAAATTCAGCATGGGCAAGTTTGATATCCCAATCCTTTTGAGTCTTACTCACAAGACCTCTTAATAACGTCCCCAAGGTGCGATTGGTAACCTCGGTTTGTCCATCTGTTTGTGGATGATGAGAAGTGCTAAATAAGAGCTTGGTTCCCACCTTCCTCCATAATGTGTTCCAAAAGTAACTAAGGAACTTTGAATCACGATCAGAAACAATGGACTTGGGTATTCCATGGAGACGTACCACCTCCTTGAAGTATAAGTCTGCAACATTGCTAGCATCATCCGTTTTGTGGCAAGCAATGAAGTGAGCCATCTTTGAAAACCGATCTACCACCACCATGATGGCATCTTTTCCTCTAGCGGTTCTTGGTAGGGCTACAATGAAATCCATGGATACATCTTCCCATGGCTTGTTAGGAGTGGGCAAGGGCGTGTAAACCCCGGGTTTGAAAGAACTTTTAGCAAATTGGCAAGTCACACACTTGCTCACTACATGCTGGACACTCCCTTGCATTTTTGGCCAAAAGAAGTGTTCCTTTAAGACCTCCAAAGTCCTTGTAATGCCAAAATGACCCGCTAATCCTCCTCCATGAGCTTCTCTAACCAGTAGCTCTCTAATGGGATGCTTGGGCACACACAGGCGGTTTCCTTTGAAAAGAAATCCTTCCTGCAAAACAAACTTATCAAAGGCTCCCTCCTTGCATTTGGTGAAGGTTTCACCAAAGTCAGCATCATTGTTGTAGTAGTCCTTTAGAGTCTCAAATCCGAGCAACCTCACATCCAAAGTAGATAGTATAGTGTAGCGGCGGGATAGTGCATCAGCTACTACGTTACTCTTTCCATCTTTGTACTTTGAAGAGAAATGAAAGGATTGCAAGAATTCTACCCACTTGGCATGCCTTGGACTTAACTTTTGTTGGCCATTGATGTATTTTAAGGACTCATGATCTGAATGAAGAATAAAATGGTTAGTACGAAGGTAATGACTCCAATGATCAAGAGCTCTTACTATGGCATAGAACTCCTTGTCGTAGGTGCAATAGTTCAGCCTTGCTCCATTAAGTTTCTCTGAGAAATAGGCAATGGGGCGCTTATTTTGCACAAGAACAGCACCAATTCCAACTCCACTAGCGTCACATTTCACCTCAAATGGTTGAGAGAAATCAGGAAGGGCTAAGATAGGAGCGGAGCATAGCTTCTCTTTAATGGCTTCAAAGGCTTCTTGGGCAGCCTTGGTCCAAACAAATGCGCCTTTCTTCAAGCACTCGGTGATGGGGCTTGTGATAGTGCTGAAATCCTTGATGAATCTCCTGTAAAAAGAAGCCAAACCATGAAAAGACCTTACTTCTGTAATGGTGGAAGGGATTGGCCAAGTACGTATGGATTCCACTTTGGTTTGATCAACTGACACCCCTCCTTTGGACACTACGTAGCCAAGGAATACTACGCTTTCCACAAAGAAGGCACACTTCTCCTTCTTCCCGAAAAGTTGTTGCTTGCGGAGTGTTGTGAATAGTAGTCTCAAGTGCTCCATATGTTCTTCCAAAGACCTGCTATACACAAGGATATCATCCAAGTAAACCACAATAAAGCGACCTAAGTAGGCCTTAAGTGCCTCGTTCATTAACCTCATGAACGTGCTTGGAGCGTTGGTAAGACCAAATGGCATGACCGTCCACTCATAGAGTCCATGTTTGGTTTTGAAAGCGGTCTTCCATTCATCCCCTTCCCTCATTCTGATTTGATGGTAACCACTTCTTAGATCAATTTTGGAGAAGACCACCGCCCCATGAAGCTCATCTAACATATCATCCAACCTTGGAATAGGAAACCTATACTTGATGGTGATGTTGTTAACGGCTCTACTATCCACACACATTCTCCATGTCCCATCCTTCTTAGGTACTAAAAGGACTGGAACAGCACAAGGACTAAGGCTCTCCCGCACGTACCCTCTACTCATTAACTCATCTATTTGTCTTTGTAATTCCTTAGTTTCCTCCGGGTTACACCTATATGCAGCCTTATTGGGTAAGGTTGCTCCTGGAATGAGGTCGATTTGGTGTTCTATACCTCTAATAGGTGGTAAACCAACGGGTAATTCTTCAGGGAAGACATCCTTAAACTCGTGTAACAACTCCTCTAATAGTTTTCCTCCAAGTCTACTCTCAACTTCTACGGGTCTTTCTTTAGCCATCATGACAAATACACGTTCCCCCCCTTGTAAAGCCTGTTCTACTTCACTCTCGCTTGCAAAGATGGTGAGGTTAGGTTTCTTAGCTTTGTTGGTGGTCATAGCTCTAACAGCTTGGGGAGTCATAGGTTTTAGAATGATTTTCTTTCCCTTATCCCTCAATTCGTATTCATTCTTTCTACCATGGTGTACCACATCCCTATCAAACTGCCAAGGACGCCCCAAAAGTATATGACAAGCATCCATAGGGATAACATCACAAAGAACCTCATCGACATAAGACCCCATAGTTAAGCCTACTCTTACTTGTTTTGTGACCTTGATTTTGTTTTCATTATCTAACCAATGTAATGCATACGGTTTAGGGTGATTGGTAGTGGTTAGACCTAACTTAGCTACCATTTCAGTAGAGGCCACATTCGTACAACTACCTCCATCAATAATCAAACTACACCATTTGGTATTAACTAGACATTTTGTGTGAAAAAGTTGGTCTCTTTGTTCGGTGTTGTGTGGGATGGGGTTAGCATGTAGTGTACGTAGTACTAAAACATTACCATAAGTTGGAAGCTCATAGTCTTTTCTTTCTTCCTTCTTCTCTCCCAAGTAGACTTCCGGACCAGATGCGCCATGGGACTTAGAAAGACTAATGGTGCATGATTCTTCAAAGTTCACAACTCCTGCCATGCTTACGTCTAAATGGATGACCAAAGCTCTGATACCACTAATGATGTGAGTTGATATGAACTTTGAAACAAGAATGTAAAGATGGATTAGTATTCTGAAATGGAACGTGAATGAGTAACCAAAACAGAAAGAAAGGATAGTTTTATGGATGAATGAACCGTAACAAAGGATAGTATGCTAGGTGAAGTAGACCTATACTTCAACAAAGCGGTTGCTAGATCAAACACTCGATTGAAATAGCGAGTTTAGAGCTTGTAACGCGACTTACTCTAGACTTTGTCTTGTAAACTACAAGGACGAAACAGAAAGCTTAGCTTTACTCAAGTTTTAATTTGCAAATTGGATGATGTTTATTCCTTCAAATGACCGGCTATATATAGCCTACAAGAGCCCTTAAACCGGTTGGTTTAGGGTGACAAAAACAAAGACTAAAGCTATGTGAACATGGAGCTAATTACAAAGTAGGGAGCTAATAACAAAGCTAATGTAAACATGGAGCTAAAACCAAAGCTAGGGAGTTAAAACCAAAGCTCCACCAAGAGTAACCAGCCGTGGAGTCTTGTGTGAACATGGAGCCAACAACAAAGCTTGAGTGTACACACCATGTGAACATGGAGCTAAATACGAAGTTATCAATCAGCCCATAATCAACCTTGACTTCTTTACTCCTTTATTCAGCTCCCTAGTGAGCTAACTCAGTACTTGGAGAAGGCATACTACTAGGCTAGTAGGAGGTGCTAGTATGGCTTGACTCGAGCTAATAGGAGCTAGTGTTACTTCATTGAACTCCTTAGTCTCTTCATTCGGATCATCTTCACTTGGCTTTGGATTGTCAAGATCCGGTTCATCACGAAGAAAATCGTACAAATCCAATTTGATAGCCAATACATCGGCTCCCCAAGAGTTACCTTGAGAATCATGTTCACACCCCTCCGCATTGTCGACCCTTGAAGCTTCAACTTCCTCCATTCTTCCCATATCTTCACCATCCAAGCAACACTCAACAATGTTCTCTTGATTTACCCTCTCTTCTTCATTCGTGGCTTCATGGTCGGGTTGACTTTCTTGTGGAGACACCCGACCTTGTTGCCCAAATGAACCTTCCCCGACAATTTGTGGAGTTCGAGTGGCCGACATCGTGATGCGAGCCATGAGTGCATCGATTCGAGCATCTTGCACCGCTTTTTGGGCCCTAAACTCCTCCCTAACCCCTTGTAATTGCATCATCTCTTGTTGACTCTTTTGCCTTAGAGTTATTGCCTCTTGTTGATCCTTTAGAAATTGAATCATCATTTGATAAGTCTCAAAGTTGGGGATTTTTGGTTGTGGGTCATGTGGGGGTGTTTGGTAGTTGTTAGGATGTTGGAATGATCCTTGACAACTTTCATGGTAGCCATACGGAGGGCGTTCGTAAGATTGTTGATGAGGTTGATACGGTTGGTCAAATTTTGGGACTTGGCGATTTGCCCCATAGTTGTCCCGTGACGATTCATGGAAGCTAGGACGTGCCATTTCCATAACGTTGCTTTGATACCTAGGATGAACTAGAAGCACTTGAGCAAACGTTAGTAGCCTAGTTCTTTTGAGGCACTAGGAAGGGAGAATAGCACACAAGAATTAGAACGGAGATACACAAGGAGAAGAAAACACCAAAATCAAGAAAAAAGTCTAAAACTAAGCACACAAAAGTCTAAACTACGCCGTCCCCGGCAACGGCGCCAATTTGATGGGTGGGATTTGCCGCGGATCCCGCCGTCAAATAAAATCCAACTAACCTAACTGGGTAGATAGGGAAAGTCGGGTCGAATCCACAGGGACGGAAAATGCGTTTCGACTAATGGGTGCTACGGTCAAAGACTAGGTTCGAGACAAGCTAATCTAGGGGATAGGCTAATGGACTAGGCTAAGTCTAAAACGCGGAAAAGGAAGGCAAAACAACTAACTAGCGACTAAGGGAAGCAAAGATGACAATAAGGAAGAAAACTAGGGTTAGGTCGGGTTCATGGGTGCAAAGAAGACAAAAAGGGGAAAAACGGGGTTACTAGCATGCTTTCGTAGCCTAGGTAACGCCGATCGGGCTCTCGCTACGTAATCGGCCTAGGGGTCATCCTCACCGGGCTCTAGCTACTAATAAGGAAACCAAACCAACCAACCAAACACACACATACAAGAGAATATGCAAGAAAAAAACAAGGATTGATCGTCTCTAGTCTCACAAGCATTTCATCGAACATGTGGAGTGCAAGGTTAATGGGAAACAACAAAAACAAAATCTAGCACCACCCATCTCACCCTAATCATCCATAATCACAACCAATCACCCTACTAACTCTAGCAAGAGTCTACTCAAACATATCTAAAGGAAAACTAACACTAACAAGAGAAACCAAAACAAGAACAAGAGCATACATAGGTAAAACTAACAAAGATGGTGAACAAAACAATAAACAAGATATAAAGATGTGGACTTGAATGATAAAACAAATATTAAGAGAAAGGAAAAGAGATTATACCATACTAGAAGATGAAAGCAAGAATGAAAACTTGTATAAAAGATAAAAACCCAAAACAATCTTCCAAGGTTGTCAATCTTGGTGGAGATCTTCAAGAATTCCTTAATACAAGATTAGGTAACTAGATTAAGGACTAATTACCGACTAATCTACTCTAATCTATGCTAATCTATGCTAAAGTAGTCTAGGGTTTAGTGGGTAATCAAGAACATAACATAAGATTACAAGAGGGAGGGGGGGGGGGGTATATATAGGGTTACAAGAACAAAGGAGAAGAAAAGAAGCAAATGCGGGCTACAGCTGCCTCATCCCGTCCGGGATGAAATGGTCCCGTTCGGGACGAAATGGTCCCGTCGGGGACAAAATGGTCCCGTCGTGGACGGACCCAAAACAGACCCTTCACATTTGTGCACCTCATCCCGGACGGGATGAGGTCCTTCCCGACGGGGATGGGTCTTGTAGGCCTCCAATATGATCTTTAAGGTCCCTCCTTGCTTCTCATGGCTTTCTCATCGATTCTCGGGGCTCGGGATCGGGTCCCAAGGTCTCGGGGTCGAATCCAAGGCATCGAGTGATCGTTCCTTCGCTTCGTTGGCTCCGAAAAGTGTATGTATTGAGTCAGAATCGCTCCAACTCTTCATGAATGGTCTCGGGAACCTAAAACGAACTAAAGGAAGCATAAGTAACCCATAAACCGCTCCCAAGGAGCGATTCCACAAGGAAAATGGGACCAAAACAATACAAATTAGGCACTACAAACTACACTTATCACACCGGCATCCTCAGATCGAGTCTTAATATGTGACTTAAGACCCGATTCTAATCGGACTAAAGTAACAGAGTCTCCCCCTCGTCGAAGAAACCCCTGTTGTCCTTCGCCGTCTCTCGGCGAACCAATTCGAAGGCCTCATCAACCTTCAAAGCTTTGCGAGCTTCCTCGGACTCCTCGGAAGTTCACTACTGATATGCACGTGAAACCCAAGCGGATTGGCAAGGGTTGGGTATAGTCCATGTAGGACGGGTGAACCACCTCTGCAACCATGTATCGCACATAGCGTCCGTCAGTTGGAGCGAGACGCTAATGATTGCCTCAGTCTCAGGAATACGCTGAGACGAACCGAACTGCCTAAGGATGTGGTCCGGGTAAATGTGAACTGTCCAGTCGAGAGACAGAATCACCAAGTAGCGGGCTTGGTCTCTCTTGGCCAATCCCGTCAGTTTGGAGAGAAACCACCAGGCGACGGTCCACCTAATTAAGGGACCACCATGAAACACCAGCTCCTCATCCCAATAAGCTCGGTTTATATGATGACTCGAGCTTATACGTCGCCTCCTCGAGCTAATTTGGCTGCTACGGTAGTTAGGAATACTCGGAGGGGACTCTATGATCGACAGACGTTCCGACAACCAAATATGAAAAGTATACACAAGATTCGTAAGCAATGGGAAGGTTCGCTAGAGCCTACCCGATCGAGTACAATAGCTGACTCGATCGAGTAAGCTCTCGAAAAACAGGCAGAAGCTCGTCAAAGAGGTCACTCGATCGAGTGACAGGTCCACTCGATCGAGTGACAGGTCCACTCGATCGAGTGACTCACGTACATCAGAAAATTCGCGCAAAAACAAAAAATCGTGAGATGTATACCTGCAAAAGACGGATACTCCCTGTCAGCTGTCGGTCCGGGTCGAGCCTCCTAGCGTCGAGACCCATGATGATCTCCCCGGTTGCTAGCCAAGCGGGGCTATGACCAGTCTTCATCTGGTCAACCACACCAATCAGCCTGATCTGACCCAAGCATGAGTCAGCCTCCATCATCCCTTCAAAAACGTAGCGGTGCAGCATACAAAAGGCGAAAGCCCTACGCCTATGAGCAACAGTAATCCTCATGTCTTGGAGGTTCATAAACTTGTCAGCCAGGTTGAAAAGGGAAATAGAATTTCTCCGAACCATTCGGTCTGTCTCAGCATGAGACAAACCCAGGAAGTCCCTTAGCCTCCTCCTTGGATCAGGATAGAATGGAGGGATAGCTGGACGGGTGACAGGGCTCCAACCGCCTATAGCTGCGATCTCCTCAGGAAGAGGGCATATTTCTCCTCACGAAAACGCAAAAACGTGATGGGTGGTATCTCAAAACGTTAGGCAGACGTCCAAAAAGTGTGAGTCAATTACCAGACGTTGAAGTGGAAATAGACTGACAATTCCCATCTGGGTCAACATACATGAGTCAGTGTTTTGCCTATGTGGTACATGCAAGTTGTTATGTGTCATCATACAGGTACACCCCAGACTTTAGAAGCAAGTCTCCGCGCAGCTGCTTTACTCCCCAACGTGAGTTAGTGTTTCTCTCGGAATGATACATCCAAGATGTGATGTATTGGCATACGGGTACACCTAGGACTTCAAAAGCAAGTTCGACTCCCCACGGAGCTACCATCATCAGGTCAGGTATGATCCTCTGCTTATGGTTGGCGAGCCCTTCACACAAGTCTACTGGACTATAAACGACCCGACCGGAAGGCTACCAGGTCGTAATCTGCGATTGGCCTGGTAGCTACTCTAACTTTCGCCTTGTCCAAGCCTCAGTCAGAGTAGGGGCTCTATAGACACCCGCATTTTGCCTGCTAGTGTCTATAGCAGTTCCCGACAAAACACCCGATGATGATCGGACGCAAACGTGACTTAGTATACTCGAATATGGGCTCGGAATCAATAATATCCAACGTGGGCTTTTAGCGGGGTACAAATCTCTCAAAACCAACCTCAAATTCAGGCCCAGTGGGTCGTCCCAAGTAAAATGAGACTAATTTGGGCCAAAACCGACAACAAAAATAAAAACCGTCTTTTGGCGACCGGGTCAAAACCCGGTCAAAGACGAATCCGTCCTCAAAGTCAGCCAAGTGAGCTTCTAGAAACTTGCGCCCAAACACACTTTTCAAAATTTCAAAAAAGTCAACCATTTCCTAAAATGGCTCGCCAACTCGATCCACTCGATCGAGTGGATTGACCTCACTCGATCGAGTGGAGCCAAAAAAACGCAACAGACCCCTATCCTCAGGGCACTCGATGGAGTGCACTAGGGCCACTCGATCGAGTGACCCTAGGTCGCTGGGTAAACTCTATAAATACCCCTCCTTGTGTACTTCATTTTTCAGAGATTTCTACATGCAACTAACCCTACATTTCTACCCTAATCCACCCATTCTCTCTACACTACAACCCTAAGCAACACTAAGCAAAAAACCAAGTCATTGTCCCTCAAAAAAACCGACAAAACCATCCATACACACACACACACCATAACTTTACATACATCCTCGATACTCCCGCGTTCCCGTTGCTATTACGAGTCCATTGTCGAGGCCATTCTAAGCATGTATGTTGAGGGTGTCATCAACCCCGTCTCAATCTTTACTATGTATATATATATATATATATATATATATATACACATTTTTATGCTTTATATTATAATCGTATTAGTATACTAACACTACCGTTTGATTATCGTTTACTAACTTTTTAATTTTTTGTTACTAACTTTTTATTCTTTCGCATTCTAACATTTAACATTTATATACCGTGTATACGTACATAGTATTAATACTCGGATTCGAACACGTTTGACTACGATGACCATCCCAAGTCCGTTTAATCCCTTTACGAGCCGCAATGGAGGTGGCGCCCTTTCGAGGAGCGCCGCCCCACGCATTCAAGGGCATAACACGATCGTAGTCGTACGTAGTTGAGCGCGTCCGACTCCATTTCTAAGATTAGCACGAAATCCGTTGATGCGAAAATCGACATCACGTAATCCATTAGGATTAGTATCGATGTCGTGACGCGGAGGGACACAATTTCGTCAATAATCAAAATTTTCAATCCCATAATGACATTTTTCACAAAATTCCGATGACGGTATTATAATCGTATAATATACGATTATAGTACCAAAAACCGAGTTAAGTTTAAATCATGCAATATTTTTACGTAACTCGGTCAACCATCGATTTTGAATAAATAACAACAGAATAGCCACCTTTTCCGAAACGAGTTATGACTCGTACAGGGGGCACTCGACCGAGTGCCATAGGCCACTCGATCGAGTAGCACCCCATAAACCGGGCAGTAGCTACCTCGAAAGCGCACTCGATCGAGTCCAGGCCATGACTCGATCGAGTGGGTCCTTTGGCCCAAGAAATCCGAGAGCTTCAAGCATCATCCGAGCCTCATCTTTTTTTACGACTTAGTCTTAGCGTGTAAAGTCAATCACGTGATCTACTCTTCCAAAACTCATGCATTTCATTTCACTTAAACGACTTTGATCGATTGTCTTTCACTATTAGTCATGTGTCGATGACTCTTTAGTCGTATCCGACACATGACTAATTTAGACGCCAATTTTTTCGATGTGATAAGTCGGGACAAGGCATCAAGATTCGGGATCGGGCTAGCACCACGTCTGGGTCCCATATCTCCGTCCTTCGGTTAATACACAAAATAATGTGTATTTAATAAAAGTTCGTCCATTTGCACAACTTACGGTCTAGTTTGCATTTAGTATATACGGGTCCGTTTCTAGTTTTTGTTTATCGCTTTTTTTATATTTTCCGTTTATTCCTTTTTTATTGTTCGTCATTTTGTATTGGCCGGGTTGTATTTCCGCCCGCGTATTTTGTACCTATTTACGAGCTTTATTTCTTTTGATGCTTATCGCTTTGTAAATGAACCTCGCATGCTAAACAATTCGAATTGGATTTTGATGCATTAAAATGACGTAGCTAACATATAACTCGCATGCTTTGCCAAAAAACGCTGTTTGCATAACATTTAGTCATTTTACTAGCGCGCGTACACGAACACGAACGATGTCTTAGTAGAGGCCGCTAAGTGCGGGCGGGGTTGGGTGTCCTTAGTGGGCTTCTCAACACGTACCCTCACCCCTTACTCAGAACCTCGGTTTCCGGATGTCCAAAACCGTTGGCGCACGAGAGTCATTGTATACACAATAACCGGTAGTGACGGTATCGGTATCGCAATGCAAAGGGATGAGCCCCATAAACTCTGAAATCGAAATGGGCCGTACTTTGTGTACGGTCCACAACGACATAGAGTGGGCTCGAATGGGTCCGAATTCCCACAAAATTCGGTGGCGACTCCAACTTCGACTTAAATTTTGACCCGAGATCAATCTTACCACGAGATTCATTCGCCTACCCAAACCCGCGCGTGGCCGCGTCGGGGTGGACCTACGTCATGTCCACATACTCCGTACCTTATTCCATATTTGATCTTCCCCTATCTTTTACTAATGAAATACTTGTAAAAGAATAAAAAATTTACAATTGTAAATACATCAATTAGAATAATTTTTACAATATGATTGATGGTGATGGTGATAACCCGGTGGATTAATGGGGAAAGGGAATCTATCACCTAGGGGGTGAGGGGTAAGAAGGTAGAGGAGTTTAAGGGAAAGAGAATGTAACACCCCGATTCCAACCTAGGACCGAAAATGTTAGTCGCGGTAGCTCACCACGCTCTGTACTGGTACCACAGACAAACACGACTCATTTCCATCAGCACATCCCGGAGACCTTCCAAAGAGGTCACCCATCCTAAAACTTCTCCCATTCAAGCACGTTTAATTGTGGAGTTCTTTCGCATGGATGAGCAGAAAAGAGAGTGCACTTTTTTGATATGACTAGTACTTTCAATCCCTTTAAGCACTAGTCATCTAAGCTCATAAATATTAAATAGGACATCTTCAATTAACACGGGATGTTTCAATCACTCCCACTTGAAGAACACAACGTACGTCCTCGTTGTGCCTGACAACATAACCGTTGAGCCAGAATCCACCCCTGCAAGGTGCAAACCACACGGTCACAGGGTTTCTCTGATACCATTTGTAACATCCCGATCCAAACTTAGGACCCGAAATGTTAGTCGCAGTAGCTCACTATGCTTTGTACTGGTCTCACAGACCAACACGAGTCCTTTTCAGCGCATTTTTTACTCACTCATGCATATCATGGAACCTTCTCAAGAAGTCACTCATCCTAAGACTTCTCTCCCACTCAAGCACGCTTAACTGTGGAGTTCTTTTCCATGGACAACCAGAAAAGAAAGTGCACTTTGTTGATATGAGTAGTACTTTCAATCCCTTTAAGCACTAGTGATTTAAGCTCATAAATAGGACATCTTCAATTAACATGGGGTATTTCAATCACTCCCACTTGAAGAACGTAACGTCCTTGTTACGCCTGACAACATAACCGCTAAGCCAGAATCCACCCCTGCTAGGTGCAAACCACACGGTCGAAGGGTTGCTCTTATACCATTTGTAATACCATGACCCAAACTTAGGACCGGAAATGTTGGTCGCTGTAACTCACCAGGCTCTGTATTGGTCCCACAGACCAATACGAGTCCTTTCAGGTGCATTTTGTCCTCACTTTTGCGCATCCCGAAAACCTTCGTAAGAGGTCACTCATTCTAAGACTTCTGCCATTGAAGCATGCTTAACTGTGGATTTCTTTTGCATGGATGAGCAAAAAAGAAAGTGTACTTTATTGATATGAGTAATACTTACAATCCCTTTATGCAGTAGTCATTTAAGCTCATAAATTGGACATCTTCAATTAACATGGGGTGTTTCAAGGAATGATTGAATCGACTAAACAAACACAGACAAAGGGAATCATTAACTTTGATTTCTTTACCATTTCCTGAATAACTCAAACCAAACTCCCTCTTAGTTTAATAAGCTATTGATAAGTCCATTTTATATAGAGTTTTTACCTCTTATTTAGCTCCGTTTTACATTCTTTATTCACTATTAGGAGTAATTTTAGGAGCTAACATCGTTTTATAAGTGGCTCTTGTGTTTTATTATGTTTTTTTGAGACGTTTTCGGCCATTATTGAGTCCATTTCATACATGTTGATGAACACAGAGAAGATGAGAGCTACCCATAAAATGCTAAGGATACACAAGAGCATTATGGTCATTTGATAGAAGTCTTGGGGACTATAATCAAGAGTCGTAGCAAGTTAGACCATCAAAGTCGACAACCCTTAAATCATGTATAAAACCCCTACCATCTCGGGGTGACCAAAGAGGTTGACCAATTCCCTCAAGGGAAGGCAAATGCTCCATTTCAAATGACCCAGGATCCCTTAGGCCGGGGGTTCCAAACCCCGACATCCATGGGAAGGTATTGAAGGGTCACCCCGGGCTAGGTACGACCAATCTCGATCAGGGTTTTAAGTTTGTAACCCCGGGTACCTGGGAATGGTCCTTCGTGCGACTTTTCAGCTCCTCTTCTGTCATCTATAGATACCATGCTATGTAGCATCTCAAATACACATACACTTAATTCGCTATTTTACTGCTTCTTTTAGGTCTTGGTTATGTTTTCATTTTCTACAAAATAAACTACATACATTAGTTTAGATTTAGTGAGTACTTTTGCATTGTGATCAAGTAGCTAGTATTCAAGCAGAATTTCCATTAGCTCTACTATTTTGGTAATTTTCCTTTTCATCCCCCACTACTACAAAACATCAAATAGACAACTCCTAATAGAAATCAGATATTCTTAACAACTGATGTATAATATATAGACAACTGTTTTGTTTGAGAAACAGATGTCTTTATCTGATAATAGACAACTGAGTTTTATAAAAACAGTTGTCTATATATTATACAACTGTTTTAATTAATCTCAGTTGTCTATTCTAATTTTCAGGACCACTAAAAATTGGTTGTTACTCCCCAACCCATATCACTTTCTCAAATATTTTTTTAAGTAATCTAATAATAAGTGTAATTCAACTCATATCACTTTCTCAACCCATTTACCCGACCCATATCACTTTCTCAACCTATCTAACTCAACTTCAATTATCCCAATTTTTTCAGATCCCTAATTTTTTCATAATCTAATGAAGCACGAGAGGTGGGAACAGCATACATAATGGGACATTCTCATGTACGGGCGAAGCAAGGATCGAGTTGGTTTAAGAAGATTGTAATAAATTTAGGGTACGATTTCTTGAGACGGAACAGTCGAGGACCGACATATCCACTCACGGCTCCCCATGCATCGACGTTACTTTGTTACTTTAACCCCAAACTCAATTAGATTTTTACATGATACAAACTTTGATCTTTGTTACAGTATGATTTTTTTTAGCAACGGAATTTTGACTTATGGTGAGACTGTCTTATGTAACGATTTGTGATTTACGTGTTTATTTTGTGATCGAGCCTACGAACCGAGACTCATAAAATTGATGATACTAGTATCTTTTGAGTTGCTCAACCTAACTCCCGCTCAGCCTACCTTCTCAATTTTTCCTCTAACCCCAAATTATTCCAGATCCCCAATTATTCCTCTAATCCTTACTCGCATAGAAACACATATCATCCCTAAACATCTCGACCTTCATCGTTCATCTCGACCTAAATCAAAGTCATCAAAATTATCTCCTCCCTCTATTCTTTTCATTCCTCACCGCATCTCCCTATTCTCTCCTCTCTCAAACCCCAATCCCCCAATCTTCCTGGTATTCTCTCTCTCAATTTCCTCCCTGTTTATACTCGTTCTTTTCCTAATTTTGCTGTTTTTATGTCAATTTCTTGTGTTTTTTGCTGTGTCAAGGTGTTGATATTTTCGCCATTTCTTGTCGACTTGAATTGCAGTGTCAAGTTGTTGATCTTTTCGCCAGTGGACCTTGAGCGGGGAATATGATGCCCATTGGAGTATACTCCGAACCCCAACCCTAGAAATTGGGGGAATTGTACTGTTTGAGGTGAGCTTGTTGAGAAAATGAAAATACATTAATTAGTAGCGTAGCGCTGTCTCTAAATCAAGTTTGGTTTATGCTTGTTGGTTTTGATTAGTCTGTAGAGAGGCGTGAATCAGGGCACTCGTCTTTGTTAGGGGTCAGGTGAGATCGTTTGGATGAGTGTTCAATAATTCGAACGAGATTAAACCTATACAATGATACAAATCCATCCCTGGACCCCCAAAAAAGATAAAAGAGTCCTCAATTTGGTCATGAAAGGCTTGGTCTTCCTTGTGACAACATAGCGGGTTAAATAGGCTCTCATTTAGTTAGATAAGACACGTATTTTGTTAATATCTATCTAGGCATATGAGTGTTATCTTTCTAGTACATACCCATCTTAGAACAAAATCCACGTAAACCCTCAAAATGAATCTCTGTCTTTTGAATTAATTGAGGGTATATGGAGGGTTTAAGAATGGATTAAGACGATGGATAATAAGGGATTGGTGAACATCATCCTGTACTAGTACGGATTCTATTTCATTAACCAATATATATACCCCCACTCCCTCCGTATAAACCAACCTTCCTCCTATTCCTATCTCGTCTGGCTCACCCTTGTCCGTCTCCTCTCTTGTCACAGTTTTCGTTAACCAATGTTTCATCGGTTTTTCTTGTGTTTATTGCAGTTATTACAATGAAATGAGGAAAATCCAAGGCCGATACTAAAGGCGACATCAGGTTGTGTTCTTTGCCGTTATTTTTTCATCGTTTTGCTTTTCGATTGTTTTGCGTTATTTTGGACCTGTTAGCTCGACTGTTAGAGATAGCAGATCGGATATCCTTTTTTTTAGATTAGTAAATGACTGATTGACATGGCCTGTCAGCTAATTTGCTTTCTGAGTTTCTGTACATGTTTATCTGTTGTCTATTCATAAAATCAGTCGCTAAGGTAAATAAAATCGTCTTATTCTGATCTCGTTTGTACTGATCATTTATTTCCAATACTAATTATTGAAGCTAATTAAGACTATAGTCGGATTGTTGTTCTCGTTCTTCATCACTTGGATCTCTAACTCGCATTTGCTGGTCATATGAATCAAATGACGGAGAAGCATGTAGCGCAGCTACCTGGGAAGATGGCAAAACACTTCCTGCAAGTTATGTCTTTACACCAGGGAAAAGACCAGGAGACAGTTGTTCCGACAGTCAAGTCACAAAGCTGTGATCATGAACAAATAGTTCAGCAGATCGTCGAGGCTGCACAACAGTTTGGATTCTTCCAGGTTCATTTCTTTTGCTCGCTCCCTCTCTCTAAAACTATGCCTGCCTATTTGAATTTAACTCATGTAAGTGTGAGAGATTAATATATACTCCGTAAGTGATTAACCATGGAGTCCCTAGGAGATTAATTGATGATGCAATAAGTGTCTTTTTCGAGCTTTCCGTTGAGGAAAAATCTAGGATTTGTATGGAAGAAGTCAGCGAGAAAGAAAAGCGCCATCTTTGGAGGGACACTACTAGCTAGACACTCTTGTACTCCTCTTGAAGAATAATGCATCCAGTATTGGCCCTCAAAACCTCTTAGATATCGGTATGCACTCACATCTGTATCCAATATTCTTACTTCGTTTTGGAATTGTTTACAAATGGCAATCAAAATATTGTACTTTCAGCTGATAAATGAAGGACTTGGGCTTGAACATGGGTATTTCACAAATGAATGTACTCAGCCAAGAACCGGATTTGGTAGTGAATCATTACTTTGGAGTGGATTGAAACACAACTGGAAAAATTGGGTAATTATACTCTCTTCTTATGTACTGATCCCCTAACCATCAAGTTTCCAAAGAGATACGCAAGTCGAGAGCTCTAAATCTTTTTATTACTCTATATGTTTTTTAGAAACTGTTGGAACTTTTTCTCAAAGTTAAATGTTTCAAAATTTTAGCGTTTTCACATTCAAGAATTTGGCGAAATTTCCCTTATTACCGTCAAGTTCAGGTACTGCATACTCTGTTTTTCTGTTTGTTCAACAGAAATACCTCAGACTGCTGATATGATGCAGTTGGGTAGAAATGATGGTGCCAGTCTTCTCAAAAGCAGCATGACAATGCGTTTGGTACATGATCCAGGTACATGCTTTCATCTGAGAGCATATTTCGTAGTACTCTGTTATTATGTTTATCCGTCTTTCATAGTGTTGATTCGACTCAATGTCTCCCTGTGGAATGATCTGATCTATTCTTGGGGTTTGGACAAGCAACTCGGATATTGTGCGCAGGTGACTTATTGCTCCTATCAACTTTTGCTGTCGTGTTCTTCTGTACTTTATTACTTGCGCGTGGTATTTAGTATTTACTTATTTTCATATTGTTTTCAGGGTGATCACGCAAAAGATGTTGGATTTCTTGATTCTGAGTATCTTGGACGTCTGACGCTTGTTGTCCTAGAGAAAAGCAGTGTAAATCTTTTCTTTTCGATTTTTTAGTGTTTCCGATAATACAACTGTAGGAAGTAGCCCCGACTTTTATTGTGTGTAGCCTTCTTTTGTCATAGTAGAGTAAACCGGAGTTCCGAGGCTTCCTTTAACTGGCTACATTGTATTTATGCTGAGTCCATTTTATTTGCAGGGATTATCTGAATCATCAGAATTGACAGCAGATCGATTTGCTGTAATTTCCTTTTGTTCTTATCCTGTTAACAAAGTCACTCGATGCATTAAGTTATTTATTTCATCTCGCCTTATATTTCGGAAACAATAAAATTTACTCCCTCCGATTCTTTTTTTCTTCCTACTTCATTATTATATGCCTCACATATAATAGAGGAGTGGTAAGAAATAAAAGAATTGGAGGGAGTATTAGTGAATATAGTTGAATGTCCTCTAATTAGTCTAATATTGTTGATTTTGTAGCATTTCAAGGAGATAAGACTATATTCACAAGAAGATATTGACGAGGTTCGTGGATTATGGACGGACTTTTCTTAATAATTAATTGTATATGATGTGTCCGATGAAGTTATATGGACGAGTTGTCATTAGCGATGTTGGATAATGGTTTTCATGTACCTTTGGATGTTAGATAATGATTTTTAGGTACCTTTTGGATGTTTGATAAGAGTTTGTATGTACCTTTTGGATGTTGGATAATGGTTTTTATGTACCTTTTGGATGGATTTTATAAAAATGAAACTTGTTCAATTCGATACGATACGATATTCATTTCTTATGTTTCGTTAATATATAGTTCAAATACGCGTAATATATAGTTCATATAGATCATTTGTCTACTAAGAAGTAGACATCTGTTGTTTTAGAAAACAGTTGTCTACTGAACGAACTGACATCAAATTTTATCAAAGCTCAGATGTCTATCCACATAATAGACAACTGTTACATTAGAAAACAGTTGTATATTAATGAATAGACAAGTGTTGTAAAACAGATGTCTATGAGTAGACTAATATACAACTCCAAACTACTCAAATGTTGTAAATCAGTTGTCTATTGCAAAAAAAACAGTTGTCTATTTGATGTTTTGTAGTAGTGCCCCACGCTGTATAGTTTAAAATTTTGTTTTTACTTTTATTTCATGCCCCTTTAACCATGTTAGTCACTTGATTTTTTTTTATCTTTGTTCTTATTTTCTTGTTAGTTCGTAGTATAACATTGTTCATCATGTTGTTAGTAGTAGTAGTTATATTATTTTTTTTGGTAAATGATAAATGTATGAATAAATCAAAAGAACTACAAAATAACTCAATGCGAGTGTATGTAGACACCCGCATTTTGCCTGCTCGTGTCTATACCAGCATTCCGCCAAACACTCGATGATGATCGGACAACAACATGCTTCTGAAAGCTCAAATAATGGCTCGTAAACAATGGTATCCGACTCAGACACATTACAGAGTACAAATCCTTCAAAACCAACCTCAAAATCAAACTCCATTGACAAAAATCCAATAAAATAAAGCTATTCCAAGTCAAAACCGCCTTCGGGGGCAAAAACCATCTTTTATCGACAAGTCAAACCCGATCAAAGCCAAAAACCTGAACAACCTCCAAAATACCAAATGAAGTCCACATTCCAAAGTCACACGCGGTCAAATCCTACCCAATATACAGGAATATCCAATCCCGTAAATTAAGCAACTTCCAAACAACACGTGCCTGAGTATCAGGGCGCACGACGTCCTGCGCCTCTGTTCTATTTCCAGGAACTACGTTACGACACCCAAATATTTTCAAAATGTAAAACCTCTATAAATACAAGAATCCTTTGATCATTTTCAAGGATTTCAAAACTGAGACTCAAAGGTTATACACACATACTACTCCAAAATCCTAAAAATACCATAACTCGTATACATACCGAAAGGCTCTCCGTATTCACGTCGAAATCCTTACGAGTCCCATTTTGAAGCTTGAACATGTAGGTTGAGGGTGCTCAAACCTCATTTCTAATCTCTACTCTTTTAATTCTCGTTTCTAATTACTAACATATACATTTCCGCTTTGTAACATCATACTTTCCTATTTCTGGTATTTATATTTCCGAAATAAACTAAATCACTTCTACTTCGACATGTAAATAGTAGATTAGGAAGCTATGACTAAAATGCTCCATCCAATTACGTTAGAAGTTCAAGGTAATGGGACGAGGAAATCCGAACACAAGAGTTTTGCACTCGTGTCGCCGATGACTCGTCTTGTCTCCTCTTATGCCTAATGTAAGGGGAATGAGTCAATTCTAAAATGAACAACAATCAGTCTTCTAAATCCAAGGAAAGCATCTTGATCCGAATCAAGGAGCTACCAAAGAGTTCAATGAAGTCACCTTAGCTCCTCATGGTCTTAGTTCAGCCACACTAGCACCCCTTACCAGCTTAGTAGTGTGCTTACTACAATTGGTGAGCTAGCTCGTGTGTGAGCTGAATAAAGGAGCAAATAATCAAGGTAATATGAAGACATTAACTTGGGTTCACACTCATTCAAGCATGGGAAGTGTACTGAAGTTATGAAGGTGTTTGAGGATTATTGTGTTCACATGGTGTACACGTCTAAAGGCTCCCTTGTTAGCTTTGTTTGTGGCCCCTTGTTCACATGGATGCCGCGCCTCATTACTCCTTGTTAAAGCTTTGTTATTAGCTCCTAGTTTACATGGCTTTGTTATTAGCTCCTAGTTCACATAAGGTGTAAGCTTTGTTTTTGTCACCCTAACCAGCCGGTTTAAGGGTCTTTTTGTAGGCTATATATAGCCATCTACTTGAATGAATAAGGCATCCAATTTTCATATCAAAAACCTGAGTAAAGCTAAGCTTTGTTTTACGTCCTTGTTGTTTACAAGACAAAGTCTAGAGTAAGTCGCGTTACAAGCTCTAAACTCGCTACTTCAATCGCGTGTTTGATTTAGCACCCGCTTTGTTGGAGTATAGGTCTACTTCACTAAGCATACTATCCTTTGGTTACGGTTTATTCATCCTTAAACTATCCCTACATTCTGTTTTGGTTACTTTGTTTACGTTCATTTCAGAATACTAATCCATCTTCACGTTCTTGTTTCAAAGTTCATATTAACTCACATCATTAGTGGTATCAGAGCTTTGGTCATCATTTAGACGTAAAGAATGGCGGGAGTGTTGAACTTTGAAGATCCTACTTTCTTGGAACAACTAAAGAAGGTGTTGGAGAACTTCCAGCCCAAAAATTCTCGTTTCCAACCAAGAAGGGAACCGGTGGACAAGATCAAGGTAAATGAACTTCCTGAGTTTAATGGTGGTACTGACCCTGAAGTTTACTTGGAGTGGGAAAGAAACATGGAGAAGCTCTTTGACTTCAAGGATTTAGAGGACGAAGAGAGGTGCAAATACGCCATCCTAAAGCTAAGCAAAGGGGCTTCCCTTTGGTATGAAGGACTTAAGGTACAACGCACCAGGAATGGGAAGGGTAAGATTTCTTCTTGGGAGTCCTTAAAACGTAAACTACGTAAGAGGTATGTTCCAACTACGCACAAGTTATCCTTATACAAAAAGATTGCTAATCTTGTACAAGGAAGAATGAGTGTTAGTGAGTACATAGAAGAATTTGAGAACTTAGTTCTAATGGGAGAAGTAGAGGAAAACGAATAAATAAAAATGGCTAGGTTCTTACATGGGCTAAATCGTAATATTGCTAATACGGTTGATTTATGTCCTTATTCTGATTTTGATACTTTGTGTGGGTTGTGTCTAAAAATTGAGGCACAAGGGAAGGGAAAACACGAGGGTGAGTCTAGTAAGAGTCATACTTGGTCACGAACGGATGAAGTGAATAAGGCCAATACTACTAATACTAATCAACCCTTCACTAATAAGAACAACCCCGCAGCCCCACCCCAATCTACTCCCAAAACACCCACTGAAACTAGTCTATCCAAGGTACGTTGTTTCAAGTGTCAAGGGTTTGGTCACTACAAAAACGCTTGTCCTAACAAAAGAGTTGTGACCCTAAGGGAAGTGATCACTGTTAGGGATGAGTTATGGGAAGAGGAACAACGTATAGGAGCTGTTTTTAATGTTAATGAGGGAGAGGAAGAGGAAGAAGAAGATATTGAGGCTTATGAACCCCCGGCTTATGACACACTCTTAGTACTACGTACTCTACATGCTAACCCCATTCAACATGACACCGAACAAAGAGACCAGCTATTCCATACTAAGTGTCAAGTTAAAGACAAATGGTGTAGTTTAATCATTGATGGAGGTAGTTGTACCAACGTTGCCTCAACTGAAATGGTAGACAAACTAGGTCTAGCTACTACTAATCACCCTAACCTTTATGCATTACATTGGTTAAACAACGGGAACAAAGTAAGGGTCACTAAACAAGTGAAGGTTGGTTTAACCATGGGTTCCTACATTGATGAGGTTTTGTGTGATGTTATTCCTATGGATGCTTGTCACATACTATTAGGCCGTCCTTGGCAGTTTGATAGGGACGTAGTTCACCATGGGAGAAGAAATGAGTATGAATTGAGCGATAAGGAAAGGAAAATTGTACTCAAGCCCATGACACCTCAAAACGTTTGTAACATGCTAACCAATCGAGTCGGAAAACCCAACCTCTCAATGTTTGCTAGTAAAAATGTGGGAGTACATACTATAGAAGAGGAGGGGTTAGATGACATCAAAACTACTAAAGAGGAACCAGTTAAGGTTAATGGTGATTGTGAGGGAAAACAATCTGAAGAGCGGCTAAAGAAACTAGGTGTTGTCATTCCTACTAGGATACCAGTTTGTTTGGCACCTAATAGAGGTCATGGACTTCTAAAGGATGAAGATGGAAAGAACAATGTCATGGCTAATGTTTTATCTTGTCACTACATACACTCATCCACCGAAGATGCAAGCACGTTTGGAATGGAGACCTTGAAGGAATATTACTCCACGGAGGCTGATATACTCACCAAGTGCAAGGCTGTTACTCTTAACACTTTTGATGAGTTTGTTTTGCAGGACGATCTTCTTCCTAAAGAGAACCATTTTTGTGTCCCAAAACATCCTATTTCAGAGTGTATAACTAGAGAAGCTCAAGAAGGAGGACCAGCTGTAGGTTATGACATAACCAGGACCTTAGAGACGTTGAAGGAGCACTTCCTTTTGCTAAGAACGCAAGGGAGTAATCTAAGCATCATGAGCAAATACTTAACAAGTCCTTTCCCAAAGAGTCCCCTCAAACCAGGAGAGTACTTGCCATCCTCCACAATGACTCACCTCAGTATTGGTTACACAACGGATGAAGCTATCAAGAGAAAGACCAGATTGATGTCCCAAGCAGAAGCTCCATACAAGGGAAACAACCATGGTTGCAAGATGAAGTTGCCGGATAGTTATGAAGTTCATACCACGTCCAAAGTGGGAGATTTTGCTCTTTATCTTGATGAAAATGGCTTTTCAGAATTGAGGACAATTCCTTTCCAAGGGGGAGGAGATGATCCGAATCAAGGAGCTACTGATGTGAGTTGATATGAACTTTGAAACAAGAATGTAAAGATGGATTAGTATTCTGAAATGGAACGTGAATGAGTGACCAAAACAGAAAGAAAGGATAGTTTTAAGGAAGGATAAACCGTAACCAAGGATAGTATGCTAGGTGAAGTAGACCTATACTTCAACAAAGCGGTTTGCTAGATCAAACACTCGATTGAAATAGCGAGTTTAGAGCTTGTAACGCGACTCACTCTAGACTTTGTCTTGTAAACTACAAAGACGAAACAGAAAGCTCAGCTTTACTCAAGTTTTTGTTATGCAAATTGGATGATCTTTATTCCTTCAAATGGCCGGCTATTTATAGCCTACAAGACCCTTAAAACCGGTTGGTTAAGGGTGACAATAACAAAGCTAGACTAATGTGAACTAGGAGCTAAATACAAGGTTGGAGTTAAAAACAAAGCTAGTGTAAACAAGGAGTTAAAACCAAAGCTAGGGAGTTAAAACCAAAGCTTGCACCAGCCGTGTAGTCTTGTGTGAACATGGAGCCAACACCAAAGCTTGAGTGTACACACCATGTGAACATGGAGCTAAAAACGAAGTAACCAATCAGCCCATAATCAACCTTGACTTCTTTACTCCTTTATTCAGCTCCCTTGTGAGCTAACTTAGTACTTGGAGAAGACATACCACTAAGCTAGTAGGAGGAGCTAGTGTGGCTTGACTTGAGCTAAGAGGAGCTAGTG
The DNA here is from genome assembly GCA_958450325.1 of Agrostemma githago. Lineage (NCBI taxonomy): Eukaryota > Viridiplantae > Streptophyta > Magnoliopsida > Caryophyllales > Caryophyllaceae > Agrostemma > Agrostemma githago. Next base: position 43,633,383 of record OY288239.1, read on the forward strand.
TCACTTCATTGAACTCCTTAGTCTCCTCATTCGGATCATCTCCTCCCCCTTGAAAAGGAATTGCCCTCAATTCTGAAATGCCATCATCATCTAGATAGGGAGAAAGGTCCCCTATGTTGAACGTGACATGGACTCCATAATCATCCGGTAATTCTACCTTGTAAGCATTATCATTTACCTTGGATATGATCTTGTAAGGTCCTTCAGCTCGTGGCATCAGTTTATTCTTTCTTTTACTTGGAAACCTTTCCTTCCTCAAGTGCACCCAAACTAAGTCACCCTCTTGGAAAAGTCTTGGCTTCCTGTTCTTGTTGGACTTCCTTTTGTATGCTTCATTGACCTCCTTGATCCTTTCTTGTATTTGCTCGTGGAGTTTGATCATAGCCTTTAGTTTGGACTCCGCATCCTTGTGAACTAACTCATCTTTTGGTAGCGGAATCAGGTCCAAGGGCATGTAAGGATTGATCCCATATACAGCCTCAAAAGGGGAATGAGAAGTAGCATAAGTGGGGGAGCGATTGTAGGCAAACTCAGCATGGGCAAGCTTGATATCCCAATCCTTTTGAGTCTTACTTACAAGGCCCCTTAATAACGTTCCCAAGGTGCGATTGGTAACCTCCGTTTGTCCATCTGTTTGTGGATGATGAGAAGTGCTAAATAAGAGCTTGGTTCCCACCTTCCTCCATAATGTGTTCCAAAAGTAACTAAGGAACTTTGAGTCACGATCAGAGACTATGGACTTGGGTATCCCATGTAGACGCACTACCTCCTTGAAGTATAAGTCAGCAACATTGCTAGCATCATCTGTTTTGTGGCAAGCAATGAAGTGAGCCATCTTTGAAAACCGATCTACTACCACCATGATAGCATCTTTTCCTCTAGCGGTTCTTGGTAAGGCTACAATGAAATCCATGGATACATCTTCCCATGGTCTACTAGGAGTGGGCAAGGGCGTGTAAACTCCAGGCTTGAAGGAACTCTTGGCAAATTGGCAAGTCACACACTTGCTTACCACATTCTGGACGCTCCCTTGCATCTTTGGCCAAAAGAAGTGCTCCTTTAAGACCTCCAACGTTCTTGTAATGCCAAAATGACCTGCTAATCCTCCTCCATGAGCTTCTCTAACCAGTAGCTCTCTAATGGGATGCTTGGGTACACACAGGCGGTTTCCTTTGAAAAGAAATCCTTCCTGCAAAACAAACTCATCAAAGGCTCCCTCCTTGCATTTGGTGTAGGTTTCACCAAAGTCAGCATCATTGTTGTAGTAGTCCTTTAGAGTCTCAAATCCAAGCAACCTCACATCCAAAGTAGATAGTAAAGTGTAGCGGCGGGATAGTGCATCAGCTACTACGTTACTCTTTCCATCTTTGTATTTTGAAGAGAAGTGAAAGGATTGTAAGAATTCTACCCACTTGGCATGCCTTGGACTTAACTTTTGTTGGCCATTGATATATTTTAAGGACTCATGATCTGAATGAAGAACAAAATGGTTAGTACGTAGGTAATGACTCCAATGATCAAGAGCTCTTACTATGGCATAGAACTCCTTGTCGTAAGTGCAGTAGTTCAGTCTTGCTCCATTGAGTTTCTCTGAGAAATAGGCAATGGGGCGCTTGTTTTGCACAAGAACAGCTCCAATTCCAACTCCACTAGCGTCACATTCCACCTCAAATGGTTGAGAGAAATCAGGAAGGGCTAAGATAGGAGCGGAGCATAGCTTCTCTTTAATGGCTTCAAAGGCTTCTTGGGCAGCTTTGGTCCAAACAAATGCGCCTTTCTTCAAGCACTCGGTGATGGGGCTTGTGATAGTGCTGAAATCCTTGATAAATCTCCTGTAAAAAGAAGCCAAACCATGAAAAGACCTCACTTCTGTAATGGTGGAAGGGATTGGCCAAGTACGTATTGATTCCACTTTGGTTTGATCAACGGATACCCCTCCCTTGGATACTACGTAGCCAAGGAATACTACACTCTCCACAAAGAAGGCACACTTCTCTTTCTTCCCAAAAAGTTGTTGTTTGCGAAGTGTGGTGAAGAGTAGCCTCAAGTGCTCCATATGTTCTTCCAAGGACCTGCTATACACAAGTATATCATCCAAGTAAACCACAATAAAACGACCTAGGTAGGCCTTAAGTACCTCGTTCATTAACCTCATGAACGTGCTTGGAGCGTTGGTAAGACCAAATGGCATGACCGTCCACTCATATAGTCCATGTTTGGTTTTGAAAGCGGTCTTCCATTCATCTCCCTCCCTCATTCTGATTTGATGGTAACCACTCCTTAGATCAATTTTGGAGAAGACCACCGCCCCATGAAGCTCATCTAACATATCATCTAACCTTGGAATAGGAAACCTATACTTGATGGTGATGTTGTTAACGGCTCTACTATCTACACACATTCTCCATGTTCCATCCTTCTTAGGTACTAAAAGAACTGGAACAGCACAAGGACTAAGGCTCTCCCGCACATACCCTCTACTCATCAACTCATCTATTTGTCTTTGTAATTCCTTAGTTTCTTCCGGATTACACCTATAGGCAGCCTTATTGGGTAAGGTTGATCCTGGAATGAGGTCGATTTGATGTTCTATACCTCTAATAGGTGGTAAACCAACGGGTAATTCCTCGGGGAAGACATCCTTAAACTCGTGTAACAACTCCTCTAATGGTTTTCCTCCAAGTCTATTCTCAATTTCTACGGGTTTTTCTTTAGCTACCATGACAAATACACGTTCCCCCTCTTGTATAGCTTGCTCTACTTCATTTTCACTAGCAAAGATGGTGAGGTTGGGTCTTTTGTTCTTGCTGGAGGTCATAGCTCTAACAGCTTGGGGAGTCATGGGTTTTAGAACGATTTTCTTTCCCTTATCCCTCAATTCATATTCATTCTTTCTCCCATGATGAACTACGTCCCTATCAAACTGCCAAGGACGGCCTAATAGTATATGACAAGCATCCATAGGTATAACATCACATAGAACCTCATCAACGTAGGAACCCATGGTTAAACCCACCCTTACTTGCTTAGTGACCCTTATCTTGTTCTCATTATCCAACCAATGTAAAGCATACGGTTTAGGGTGATTAGTGGTGGTGAGACCTAACTTAGCTACCATTTCCGTAGACGCCACATTAGTACAACTACCCCCATCAATAATCAAACTACACCACTTGGTATTAACTAGACATTTTGTGTGAAAAAGTTGGTCTCTTTGTTCGGTGTTTTGTGGGATAGGATTAGCATGAAGTGTACGTAATACTAAGACCTTACCAAACGTTGGGAGTTCATCTTCTCTTTCTCCCAAGTAGACTTCAGGAACAGGTGTGCCATTGGACTTAGAGAGACTAACGATGCTTGAGTCTTCAAAGCTCATAACTCCTGCCATGCTTACGTCTAAATGGATGACCAAAGCTCTGATACCACTAATGATGTGAGTTGATATGAACTTTGAAACAAGAATGTAAAGATGGATTAGTATTCTGAAATGGAACGTGAATGAGTGACCAAAACAGAAAGAAAGGATAGTTTTAAGGAAGGATAAACCGTAACCAAGGATAGTATGCTAGGTGAAGTAGACCTATACTTCAACAAAGCGGTTTGCTAGATCAAACACTCGATTGAAATAGCGAGTTTAGAGCTTGTAACGCGACTCACTCTAGACTTTGTCTTGTAAACTACAAAGACGAAACAGAAAGCTCAGCTTTACTCAAGTTTTTGTTATGCAAATTGGATGATCTTTATTCCTTCAAATGGCCGGCTATTTATAGCCTACAAGACCCTTAAAACCGGTTGGTTAAGGGTGACAATAACAAAGCTAGACTAATGTGAACTAGGAGCTAAATACAAGGTTGGAGTTAAAAACAAAGCTAGTGTAAACAAGGAGTTAAAACCAAAGCTAGGGAGTTAAAACCAAAGCTTGCACCAGCCGTGTAGTCTTGTGTGAACATGGAGCCAACACCAAAGCTTGAGTGTACACACCATGTGAACATGGAGCTAAAAACGAAGTAACCAATCAGCCCATAATCAACCTTGACTTCTTTACTCCTTTATTCAGCTCCCTTGTGAGCTAACTTAGTACTTGGAGAAGACATACCACTAAGCTAGTAGGAGGAGCTAGTGTGGCTTGACTTGAGCTAAGAGGAGCTAGTGTCACTTCATTGAACTCCTTAGTCTCCTCATTCGGATCAGCTACCAAAGAGTTCAATGAAGTCACCTTAGCTCCTCATGGTCTTAGTTCAGCCACACTAGCACCCCTTACCAGCTTAGTAGTGTGCTTACTACAATTGGTGAGCTAGCTCGTGTGTGAGCTGAATAAAGGAGCAAATAATCAAGGTAATATGAAGACATTAACTTGGGTTCACACTCATTCAAGCATGGGAAGTGTACTAAAGTTATGAAGGTGTTTGAGGATTATTGTGTTCACATGGTGTACACGTCTAAAGGCTCCCTTGTTAGCTTTGTTTGTGGCCCCTTGTTCACATGGATGCCGCGCCTCATTACTCCTTGTTAAAGCTTTGTTATTAGCTCCTAGTTTACATGGCTTTGTTATTAGCTCCTAGTTTACATAGCATTGTTATTAGCTCCTAGTTCACATAAGGTGTAAGCTTTGTTTTTGTCACCCTAACCAGCCGGTTTAAGGGTCTTTTTGTAGGCTATATATAGCCATCTACTTGAATGAATAAGGCATCCAATTTTCATATCAAAAACCTGAGTAAAGTTAAGCTTTCTTTTACGTCCTTGTTGTTTACAAGACAAAGTCTAGAGTAAGTCGCGTTACAAGCTCTAAACTCGCTACTTCAATCGCGTGTTTGATTTAGCACCCGCTTTGTTGGAGTATAGGTCTACTTCACTAAGCATACTATCCTTTGGTTACGGTTTATTCATCCTTAAACTATCCCTACATTCTGTTTTGGTTACTTTGTTTACGTTCATTTCAGAATACTAATCCATCTTCACGTTCTTGTTTCAAAGTTCATATTAACTCACATCACATCTACTCTGTCACGATACAATTCTCTCGATAAACAATTTTCAAAACGAATGCATTTGATCAACGATTCTTCCCAAAGTCCAAACAGCAGCCAATCCAGGCGCTTCGACTGAGGCGCCTCATAGTTGAGGCACATGGTCCTGTGCGTCCTAGGGTCAGAGCGCCTCATGGCGTTCATCCCTACCCACGACTATTCGCAATCGTAGAATTTTTTATTGCCTGTTTTTTACGCGTGTCGTTTCTGATTATCGATAAAATGTTGGATCTCAATTCTGTAATCGAAGGTCGACGGGCTAAAATTAATCAAAACACATTTATTTTGTTCAAAACAAGTCAATCCTCGTGGAACTCATACAAGTGTATCGACAACGACTTAAACTAATTCGTGCGATTCGCTAGTTAGTTTTATTCTATGTCATTTAGGATTTATTCATTTCAATTACAACTCCGAGTACATGTCCAATGACGCTACATCAAGTGTCATAGACTTTTATTGTAGAACAATGACATCGACACGCTAAGATAGAATGTGTACAATGACAAGCCTATGTCAATCTAACATGAAGGTTCGATAACGCCGAATGAAGTGTCGTAGGCTCCCGTAGCCAAATAACGATGCCTAAGTGCAAAAGACTAAATGTTTCTTATGTTGGATCGATATACTATATAAACAAATATTCAATGATGTTGATCCGATAATCGTAGGTCTCGATGGCCAAACGACGATGTCGATAGCATGAAGGATAATGTAACACTTGCATCCGCAAGTCATAAATTAAGATGGTTTAGGACAAGTACCCATTAACGCTAAACGGAGTATCGTAGACTTTAATAGTCAAACAACGGTACCCGAAACATCGAGGGATTAATGCTTGCGTCTATAAGTCAACGTGTAACACCCCTGATTTTTATAAGTTATATTTTATTCATATTTTATTCTGTTTACGATTTAACTCGTAAATCTTAAAAATATTATAAACAAATTTATTTTTCAATCGTTTCGAACTCCTAAAATTTCATTTCTCTCGAAAAGTCTTCTTATATTTAAAGTATATTTTTAATTGTTTCGATTTATTTATTCGTGTAATTCTTATTGAACTTCTGTCTTGATAATTTGAATTCTAAACTCTTTCGATTTAAGCTCGAATTTCTATTATCAAATCGAATCTCACTTTAATTAAGCTTCGTCAAAATATTTATTATATTCCCCGAGAAATCATTTTATTTAACTTTTGTAATAAGATTATTAATTTTCTCGTAATAATTTACATTTATCACGAAGGTCTATTTTATTCTCGAGATACACTTCATTTTCCGTTTCGAACTAATCAATTTTTCGTAAACTTCGTTTTGTCTCAGCTATTTATTTTAGCTTCAAGGAATAATTTATTTATATGTTATTTTATACGACCCAGGTATTCTCCCTTTCAACTCGGTTTAATTCGATTACTCGTGGGTGAACTTGTGACCCGATATTGCGCACTACATATAACTATCACGTTATATCTGCTCAACTTTTAACCTAATAAACAATTCCTCTCTTTTATTATGTGAGCCGTCACCCTCAACATCAGTTCCCTGCCACTTTTGTTTTTCTTCTTCTTCTTCTTCTTCTTCTTCTTCTTCTTCTTCTTCTTCTTCTTCTTCTTCTTTCTTCGTTCATCCTCAATCAACCTTCACGCCTTCCCTTATTTCGGGCTCAGACGACCCTTTGTCGCCGCTACTGCCTTTCATCAACGAAAGGTAGCCCCTCTCTTCCCTATTTCTGTCGTGTTCCAGTTATTGTTGCAGTTTTATCCTTTTAGTTTTGCTGTGGTTTGCGTGTGTGCGTGTTTACCGTTTATGGCGCCTGTTTTTTGTCCTTCATCCCCTTTATTCTCTTGTTGCTTTGTTTTCGCATCGCGTCTCTGCTGTCATTGTTTTTATTCTTGTCGTTTTTTGTCGCGTTCGCTGTTGTTTCTTTTGTTGCTGTTGCTATTCAACTACTGTTATCCTTGCTACTGTCTTTTGTGTTGCCGTTGTCGTGTTGTTGATGGTACGTCTTGCTTCTGCTCGTTTTGTCTCCTCGATTCGTGCTCTTTCGCTACTGTTGTAGCTGCTGCCGCGTCGCTTTTGGCGTTGTTATTCATTTTATTGTTGTTGTACCATGTTGTCATTCGATTACTAGTGTTTTCTATTGTTGCTGCCATCCTATTCTTCATTCTTCTTCCCGTTCATTTAGCTTCATATTGATGTTGTTTCGGTTGTTGTTTCTTGTGGTTGTACGTGTTACTACTCACCGTTGTTGGTACGTCGTTGCTTTTCGTGCTCAGTGACTGATGTTTTCGTTGCTGCTACTATTGATGTTGTACCGATGTTGGCTATTATTATGTTTGTCGTGTCGACTTGATTAAGTTCAAATTTCAGATTTATGTTTGTCAAATAATTCCCTTCTTCCATCTTATGACGATTAATTAGCTCTTTGTTATTCTTTGTCTCGACTTTGAGTATCTTCTTATTCTAATCCATTCGTATTTGTTTTAGTCTCCCTCCTTGTTGTTTGGGTTTACCAGTTGTGCCCGAATCTAACATTGTCTCATTATCTTGTGTTTGTCTACTTGGTTTTCTTGGTGGAGCATTCATAGAAGACTAGCGATTCTACAACTCGGAGCTTAAGGCGTACTATTGAAGGTTTGGAGATGGACTTTGCAAGAGGGAGACATATATTGGAGGATTAACAAGGTAATTAACTTTAAGGCGTTACTCGGTATTATATTGTATGTTGAGTAGTAGTATGTAGTAGATACTTTACCTTTGGTTTTCTAATTTTTTTTAGATACATATTATTTGCAATATGATTTCAAATCATGTATCTTATAAATATTTTATAGCTTTTCGATCTCATTTTATAAATTGTTAGTCATTTTATTATTAATGATCATTATAATATTTTGTTGGTTATCGTGACACTAGTACTAAATAATATCAGTTTCATAATTTTGTCATATTACGTTAAGTTATTATTTTAATTTAAAATTGTACTTTTATATAATAATCGAGATTTGTATACTTGTTTAATAAATTAATTTTCGCTTTACGACTTATGTTAATAAATTATAAAATAGTCGTTTTGTTTGAAATACATTTTTGTTAAGCCTATTTTCACTAAATAACTTCTTATCATTTACGATTTATTATTTTTAGTAAAACCTGTATTGTTTATTAATAAAGTTAATTATAAAAACAATTTGAAAGGTTTTAATTCTTGTTTTGTTTCTAAAACTTCTCAACTATTGATACTTTATATATATTTATCATTTCGTTTCTAAATCGTACTTTTTCTAAAATGTATCGTTTTAACTCGATTTTCCTAAATATTTACAAAGTACTATATGTTCACTTATTGTGTTTGATTTATATCTTTGATAACAAAGTTAGAAATATATTAAGTTACGATAACAACGATATTAATAAAACATTTGTTTGCTAGAAATGCTATTTTGATACATTGAACTTATTTTAACAACTTACGTATTTTCAATAAGAATATTTCTATTTTAAGTAAATATCTAAAATTAGAAAGTTTCTATTTATAGAAAGTTTACCTTTTGAATAAAATGTTTATTTCTTTTAGCTTCAATTATTCACCTTGAACATTCTATTTTTAATATCGATAATGGATTGGTTTTAGAGTTACGAAATAAGAACAAGTGTGAGGTTTAGAGTAATACAGTCTAGGGTATACGTTTTGCCATCAACTATAAATCTGGTGTGTCTATGTTGAGACGCATTGGTCGTTGAACTAAACATGGTTTGTGTTCAGGAGTGTGTATGTTTTGACCTTAAACTTAGATATCGCATCGTGTAAGTCGCCGTCGGGTTGAACTGGATTACGGTTGGTATCCAGGAGAGTTGTACATTACTTAAGCCAAGACCTCGCTGCATGTAGTCCTATTATAGTTGAGTTGCCTAGTTAGAGACCAAAGTCTAATTTGTTTTGACTGAGTTCTCGAAGCTAGTTTGAGTATTATCCTAGTAAAAATCTATTCCGTAGCACTGATTGATTTCCATAACGCCATTTTGATTATTATTGTTGTTGTTGTTGTTGTTGTTATTATTAATTTTTTTTATAAAAACGGAACTTGCATTAACACCAGAACAAATTACAAGAAGTTAGAGGGAAGCCGAGATACTATCTGGGCCCCCACTCCCTTAGCGATCGCAAAACTAATTCTAGTGAAAATATGAACTGCGGTACGCGCTCCAGCATCCTGTAACATAGCGAATTAAAGAATTCGCTGGAGTAGAGAGACAGCCTCCGTGTCGAGTTCACCGAGAGAGGAGAAAGAGAAAGGAAGGAAACCATACCCAATAGCCGAGCAGCGTGCCTGATACTTGGCACACTTACGACGAGCAACATCAGCAACGACCCATCCGGGCTCAAAAGAAGTCAAGCCAGACTTGGTCAAAGGAGAGGACCCAGTCAGATCAATACAAACATCACGCCCCTTGTCCCACGACTAGAGCAGGAGGTCGGCAGGTCGTAGGGGCTTGCCGATATCGTCGCAGAGGCCGATCTCCACCTCCTTGCCTGCAGAGATCCCTGTCCAGAAGCAAATATCCAATAGTGTGTCACAGACAAGGTTATGGCGATGTTTAATCCCCACAGAACCAGCACACGAAACCGCATGATTATTATTATTATTATTATTATTATTATTATTATTATCATCATCATCTTCAATTGATTTTGACTTGCAGGTTGGCAAGTGCTTTAAGTTTCTCTGAAAAATTATTTTTATTATATCGTTTTAATGTTTTCCCTTTTAATTATTTTGATATAGTAATACTATTATTTTCCATATGATATAATATGGCAGGGAGACCATCCGAGTTACTCCCCACTGATGTGGCTGTTATGTTTATAACATGACATGTATTTGCTGATGGGTTTTGGGTGTGAGCTAGCGAGTAGCGTGAATCCTACTCTATCTTTTTATGTTACTTCTGGATTTGTATAAACCCTTTTAAGGAATTTTTATTTTAGCCCGTTTGTAAAAAATTACCTTTGTATCGACTGATCATTTCTTTTAATTAGAATATAGTTTGTCAGTGTGTTTTAATCTCAACTCTTCAGTATTTTCGCCACCTTATTGCGTTAGAATTTCTAGGGGATTACATAACGAGTACTAATAAATCACTCGTCTCCTCAATAACTCGCCATCTTACATTTATTTCGATTTCCTTTTCCCCTATGACTTAGAACAAGAGTCCCGTGACACTTATTCGAATGTCATATACTTCACTAGTCAACCGTGGCACCGATAATGCTAAGGACCTATTGCTCGTAATGAGTTAATGACAAGTTTGGACGAGACATTTCCAAATGCTTGGATCGAGCTAGCGTCACGCTTAGGTATTGGCCCTAGCTAGTTGAGACGCACCAGGCTCCGCGCCCTAAATTTAGGGTGTCTGTTGCCACGCGCCTGAACTTCAGGGCGCCTGGTGCCAAACGTCTCTCTTTTGTCCTCCGATCAATGCACAGAACAGTGCGTAGCTCATCAGAGTCTATCTAATTTTCGATATACGATTTCCGTTTACAATTTTTATTTACGAATCCGTTTAAATCTTGCGTTTACCTTTCTATATTGCGATTGTTCAAGTATTTTGAATTCCGGGTTGTATTCGCCCGTGTAACTTGTAATTTACATATCAAGTTCTTTACTTTACTTCTGTGGCAATTTACTGCTTTTCAAATGAACCTAACATGCTAAATAAAACTTCGACAATATAAAGATGCATTAAACAACGCAGTGCAATAATTCACATGCTAGATTCAAAACATTGTCATGCATAATTGTCTTACTAACGCGCGCACTGCAACATTAATCAGTTACCTTAGTTGAGGCCGTTAAGTGCGGTCGGGGTTGGACCGGTGTCCTACAAAAGGTTTCCCAAAATGTACCCTCACCCCTTACAAAAAATCTTTCGTTTGAGGATGCCTGAAACCATTAGGTGCGAGAGTCATACAATATCCGATATTCGATATTTGAAATTCAATATTTGAAATTTAATATGCAAAGGGACGATCCCTAAGCTCTAGTACTACAAGGCAAACCATGCTTTGTGCGTGATATGATCTAAGTATAGAGTGGACTCGAATGAGTCCAAACTCCAACAAATTTTGGTGGCGACTTGATGGAGGGATTGTCGTCAATCTGATGTGAGTTAGAATGAACTTTGAACAAGTGATTTGGAGATTGATAGTAAATTCAAATGAGCGAAACAAAGCAACGAAATCAGGTTGAAATAATTGTTGTAAAGCGATGATAGAACGTAACCAAGGATAGTGTGCTAAGTGAGATAGACCTATACCTCAACAAAGCGGGTGCTAATTCAAACACTCGATTGAAATAGCGAGTATAGAGCTTATAACGCGACTTACTCTAATACTTTGTCTTGTGAACTACAAAGACAAAAAGGAAAGCAAAGCTTAACTCAGATTTTGTTTTATGAAGATTGAATTGATTTATTCATCAAGTACTTGGCTATTTATAGCCTAAAACTCAACCCAAGGATGAGGCTAACCAGCAAAGTCAGGCCTCATAAAGTGGGTGACAAGAACAAAGAAAGGGAAATAAACTAGGCTAGAACTAAATAGCTAGATACAATGAATAAGTGAGAACACAATCAGCCTACTTTCCATGCTCCAAATCAGATGCAAGGCCCTTGTTTGCTCGAGTAGTCTTGATTAAACGGACTTGAAAATAGCAGCTCTTCTCCTCGGGAATTTATTGAAAGCTTTAAAGAAAATCGAGGCAAAACAAACAATTCCGTCAAAGAATTTAACAGCAGCGTTTTTCAATGCACAGCTGACTTGTTTGGGGCATAACTTTGTCAATACTTGTTTAATGAACCTTCATGAGCAGTCATTGGGAAGATAAGCTCGAAATCTATCTCCTCCATTTTGAATGACTAAGAAATTCCAAGTATAACTCGTGATATGGACCGATCAAAACAACGCTGCAAAATGAACTCGCATCACAATCACAACAATCAAGTAATACCAACTATTCCTAACATGGGTAGTCAAGGGTTGTCGAGTCGATTTCCACATGGACGGTAACTCAAAACTAGAGAATGCTAAGAGTTTAAACTAGGTTCAAGTCAAAGAGAGTGATGGAATATGATTGAATAGTAAACTAGGGTCTACGATAGGTAAGACGAGAAAGAAAGAAAGTGAGCAACTAAAACACTAGTTTAACGATATAAGAAAAAGGGACTAGGGTTAGGTCGGGTTCAAAGGTGTCTAAGCGATCAAGAAGGGAATGGGAGTGATGACGGTTCGATTACCTAGACTACTGATGCGGGTCAGATTGTCGCCTATCTAACACGATCAAACAAAATTTATAACTCCAAGTGACTACTATGTAGTAGCGGCAAGTCGGGATCGATCCACTGGGACGGAACACATGGGAAGTCAAGTGTAGGTCTAGTCTATTGATTGGGATCTAGGGGGGTTTTGATTGGTCACGAACTAAACTAATGAAGACGAAACTAGAATAATAAATAGAAATTAAGTAAAGGAAAGGCGTTAGGGGGAGTCGGGGAGTTAGAAACGGGATACATAAACAAAGAATCAAGCAAACAACACACAATTGATAAGGAGCGAGTTACCCTTTTCGGTCCCCACCTGTCGCGTGGGTGACCCGGATTTCCTAACCCAACCTCGCCAAAACCCGCTTTCACGGTGATCAGGCTAGGTCACTAATCAGAATTACCAAAACCCCGAGTTCCCCATATTGATAAGGGTGAATACGAGTCAACGATATTGATCAAGTAAAGTCGACACGGATACAACAATTCCTAATTAGATAAATCAACCCAAGTGTATCAATCATCAAAATTCCATAATTCATGACACCAAATTCTTCCTCCCCCACTACAAAAATCAAGTCAGAATTGCTTCGGACAAATCCGACGCAAATGATAGAAATCCGACGCAAAATGTAAATTGCATCGGATTAGCCGACGCAAAGGGCCGCCATAATAATTTGACGATTTTTTTTGTGTCGGCTAGTCCGACGCATGAGCTTTGCGTTGACTTTGCGTCGGCTAATCCGGCGCGACGTTCGGGTGGTCAAAGCACATAGTCAAGCAGGCCTGCGTCGGATTAGCCGACGTAAAGTCAAATTCTCCGGTGGAACCAACCTGCAATTACATCTGACTCCTACAACAAACCACAACAGCAGCACATCCGCCACAAAAATCACCCAAAACTTGTCACGTACATATCTTCTTCACAAAACTCCATAGAACTAAATAAATCTAAACAAGGTACTGTTATAAAAAACGAAAATATATCACGAAGAAAACATGTGCTGGGTTCACAATTCTATCTAGGAGTTGGTCACTTGGAAACATATCCGAGAACTACCTAAACAAGTACCTAAGGAAAGACGAACAACCTACACAAGGGGCTGAAACTGCTCCGACCCATAGGGATGACCATTGTCATTGTTGTCATCCCGCCTACTAGTACGTGGTCCTCCACTGCAGTTCTCATTCTCCATGGCCCACCATTCCCTCATCATCTCCATAAACTTGTCCTGCTCCTCCAACCTCTTCTCTAATGTCTGCAGGCGCTCTTCTTGTCTCTTGAATTTCTCCTCCATGCACTCGTTAACAGTACGTTCCTGAGAGGCGCCGGTGGGGAAGTACGTGTCCGCAGATGGCTCTTTACACGATTCAAGCATGGTCGAAAGAGATCTTTCGCCGCGTTGCCTATCCCCCAGAACCGTTTCTTCTGGTTGTAGCCCCCCGTGACATCGTGGAAGATCTTCAATGTGTTTGTGATTGGTCAGAGGCCCGTGCCTTCTCCACCACTTTCTCAAAGTTCTCGTGAAACAACAATAGGAAACAACGTTAGAACTTTTAGAACAATATATATGCTATCACATCATAATTTTTGTGACTAGTATTTTCTTGAAAAACTTCACTACTACTCACAACGATCTCCGGTCCTCGGGGATCAATCCACTTTCCATCCTTCCCCTTCTTCGTCTTCTCCAGAAGCTGCACCGGGCTTGTGACGGTAGGAGTTTTTCATCTATTCTACCAATCAAAATAATATTCAACAAACCTAAGCTAGATAGCAAGGGTAAGTCGAGCTGATCCTCAGGGACGGGAGTACCAAACTAGAGGGCGCTACGGTCTAAGACTAGGTTCAAGACAAACTAGGGTGATTGACTAAGATTGACTAATGACTAAACTAAAGTCTATAACATGAAATAAAAAGGCAAAACAAGCATCTAATGATAATGAAAAGCGAGGTAAATCAATAAGAAGAAACTAGGGCTAGTTCGGGTTCATGGATGCCAAGGAGACCAAAAGGGGAAACGGGGGTGCTAGCATGGTTTCGTAGCCTAGGTTACATTCGGGCTCTCGCTACTTAAACGGCCTAGGGGTCTCCTCACCACACTCTCACTCCTAGTAGAGGAACCAAACCTATCACCAAACAAGAACATGCAAGAGAAGAGGCAAGAAAAATAAGGAGTGATCGTCTCAAGTCTCACAAGCATTTCATCGAACATGTTGAGTGCAAGGCAATAGGAAACAATAAAAACAACAACTAGCATCACCAATATCACCCTAATCATCCCTAATCACACCCAATCCCCCTACTAACCCTAGGGGAAAAACTACTCACACATAATTAAACTAAAACTAACATTAACTAGAGAAACCATCAAAAGAACAAAAACATTCATTATGAAGAACAAACAAAGAGAAACAACAAACAATAAATAAAGATGTAAACTTTACTAACTATGAAAGATTAAAGGAAAAAAGAGAAGAAGGATTATACCCAACTTGAAATAAAATGGAAAGATGAACACTTGCGTATAAAGAAAACCCAAAACATCCACCAATGTTGTTAAGATTGGTAGATTCTTCAAGAACTCCAATAATACAAGAGTAACTAACTAAGATTATGCTAAGATTAAAGGAAGATTAAGAAAAGATTAAGGAGAAACTAAGCTAAGCTACACTAATGTCTATCTAGGGTTTTGTAAGGTTCTCCTTAAAACAATACAAGAGGAAGGTATATATAGGGTTCCATAAGTGAGAGAATTGAAAGAATGAAGCGGAGTGCGAGCTGGGGTTCATCCCGGCCGGGAAGAGCTTGGTCACGACCGGGAAGGGCTTGGTCACGACCGGGACCACCCTCTAGTGGCTCCTGATTGTTGGCTCACTTCGTCCCGGCCGTGATTGTCATGGCACGGTCGGGAAGGCCATGTAGGCTTCAAATACGGTCACGTAGGTCCGTACTTGCTCTTCCTAGGCTTCTCATCGACTCTCGGTGCTCGGGAATGGGCTCCATGGGACTCGGGATCGAGTCTAAGTCACCGAATCATCGTCGCTTCTCTTCATTGACTCCATTTGCATCGGAAACGAAACAGAATCGTTCCACTTCTCCAAGATAAGCATTAGGAACCTAAAACAAGCTAGAAGAAGCATAAGTATCCTCGTAACCACTCTAAAGAGCTATTTCACTAAAGGAAGCGGGACCAAACATGTGAAATAAACACTACAAAACACACTTATCAGCTTGCGGTTGGGCCCTTCATCAAACAGTGTTACAACAATCAGCATTTATTTACCAATAATATATTAAATTATATTTAAATTGATTACTTGTGTTATAAGCACTTACCATTTTCTAGATAGTTGTTGTTGTGCTCCTACTACCAAGGCAGCTGGTGGGTTTGGCCACCTCGTCGACTTGCCCACCTCTGCGGTTTGACGACTTCACCGCCGACTTCTTCTTGAAGTTCGGGTCGTCTGCATTCCGCTTTAGTTCCGCCCACTTCTCCTCCGGAATCCAGTATAGTAGTAGATTAGTAGTAGTAGTAGTAGAAAATTAGTAGTAGAAGTTTTAGTACAAAATTAGTAGTAGTAGTAGTAGTAAGAGGTAGTGGATTAGTAGTAGTAGTAGATTAGTAGTAGTAGTAGTAGATGTAGTAGTGGATTAGTAGTAGTAGTAGATTAGTGGTAGATGTAGTAGTGGATTAGTAGTAGTAGTAGTAGTAGATTAGTAGTAGTAGTAGTAGTAGTAGTAGAAGAAGAAGAAGATTGGTAGTAGTGGATTAGTAGTAGTAGTAGATTAGTATTAGTAGTAGATTTGTAGTAGTAGTATTAGTAGTAGATTAGTAGTAGTAGTAGTAGTAGTAGATTAGTAGTATTAGTAGTAGATGATTAGTAGTAGTAGATTACTAGTATTAATATTAGTAGTATTAGTAGTAAATTAGTAATATTAGTAGTAGTAGTAAATTAGTAATATTAGTAGTAATATTAGTAAATTAGTAATACTACTACTACAAATCTACTAACACTACTATTACTATTGTACTACTAATCTAATACTAATACTACTACTAATCGAATACTAATACTACTACTAATCTACTACTACAAATCTACTACTACTACTAATCTACTACTACAACTACTACAACTAATCCACTACTACTAATCTACTAGTCTACTACTACAAATCTTCTACTACTACCACTACTACTACTACTAATCTACTACTACATCTAATCTAATACTCATACTAATCTACTAGTACTACTGCTACTAATGCTACTACTACTAATACTACTATTACACAAACAATACTAACATCATTCCACCATTCCACGACATCATTCCACCATTCCACGACATCATTCCACCATACTACTAATCTACTAATTTACTACTAAATTTACTAATTTACTAATCAAATTCTAACAACATCATTCCACCACAATCTAAACAATTAACCAACAAAATCCAACAATTAACAATTTCAATAACCCAACATAAATAATCATCCTCAAATCTAATAATTATTATGTCAATTAACTTAATTCTAACAATTCTAACTTAAATCCAACCCAATTATCCTCAAATCTAAAACAATTAATAAAACCCAATACATATAAACAATACAAGGGTTAAGGAAAGAACACAAATCGGAAAGAAGGACGAAAATTATACTTGATTTTTTGGTTCGCCGGAGCTGGTGGTGGTTTGCCGGAGATGGGTTGGTCGCCGGAAGTGGGTGCGACGCCAAAGATTGGTGGGACGCCGTAGGAGGTTAGGTTTTGGGGAGGGTCGCCGGAAAAGGGGATGGGAGGGTCGATTTTGGGTTTGGATTATTTGGGGGGGCGATTGATGGGGCGGTCGCCGATGGTGGCTTGGTCGACGGGGATGGGTGGGTCGCCGGTGGTGGGTGGGACGCCGGAGCTGAGCAGGATGCCGGGGGGGTTGATTTTTGGTGGGGGGTCGCGTCGCCTTTGAATCGCCGAAGGGGATAAGGGGTTTGGGGGAGTCGGCTTCTGGGGCCTGTATGTTGCATCGCGCGTTATTTTTTATTTTATTTTAAAAGCTCTGCGTTGGATTAGTCGACGCAATGGCCGTTGCAAATTTCAATTTTGCGTCGACTAATCTGACGCAGTGTACGTGGCTGTGTTGACTATTGACACGTTTGACTGGACTGCTTTGCGTCGAATTAGCCGACGCAAAGCTTCATGTGTGGGTCGGCTTAGCGTCGGCTAATCCAACGCAGAGCTTTCACATAGTCGCGCCACCGTGAAATTATTGGCGCCAGTTCCATAGAGGCGGATAGCGTCGGTTAATCCGACGCAAATTTTTATCGGTGGGTTAATCGACGCAAATTGACGCAACATAGGCGGCTGCATCGGATTGTTAGTCTGACGCAAATTATCCGACGCAAATTACACTGTTTTTAGTAGTGCCCTAACCCCCTAACTAATAAACTAATAATCTACTCACAATTAATGAAGAAGACAATAAAAATAATAATAATGGAGATAATACCAAAAAGATGTGTAATGATGAAAACTAAAGGAATTAATACTAAAATTACGAAGGAAACTACGATCAACAAATGAAACTACAAAGCGATCTAAAAACAATGCAAGAAAAATCCATGAAAACGATGCAATAACGAGAGAGTGAGAGTAAACACTAATCTAGAGAAAAGAGAGAGGAAAAGAGTTATACCAACAATGGAGGAAAATAACAATAAGGAAGATGAAGATGCATGAACATAAAGGAAAAGCCTTGATGAAGAAAACAATGGATTCGTCATTAATCCCTTGATAATCTCCCAAGAACATCAAGAAATAAAACTAGAATTCTTTTACAAAAGCTTGAGTCTAATGCTATATTAAAAAGATGAATATTGATGAAAACTATGTACCTTCTATCTAATGGATTTTTATCTACTCTAATGGAAAATGATCTAAAATCTAATGGAGAGTTATTTACATCTCATTAGGTTAACTATATATATATATAGTAGTTGCTTAATGGATCACTAAACAAAAGCCCAAATCCAATATTTGTACCTTGAGATGAGACTTTGCCCTTTGGATCTTCACAGGGTGAATTTTTGCCCTGCGGATTCTCTCCAATATGGCCGAAATACCGTCGGGCGAAGTTTCGCCCTGTGGGGTGAAGTTTCGCCCGGTGACCTTTTTTGTCCGAAATAGCAATCTGGGGAGGAAACACCGTCGAACGAAGTTTCACCCGGTCTAAATCTCATCGGGCAAAGTTTCGCCCGAGGAAAAATCTGACCAAAAACTCAAAAATCTCGTAGGGTGAAATTTTGCCCGGTCAGATCTCATCGGATGAAACTTTGCCTTGTGAATTCAGAGGGCCATAACTCTCTCGTTTAATCTCTGATTGGGGCGTGTGATATGTCGTTGGAAAGCTAAGAAGATAAGCTTTTATCTGCAACTAAAATCGCTTCGATCCGAGGTCTATAACTCTAGACATATCCATTTTGAATTTTGACCTATCCGGTGAAGATGCCTTATGGACTATAGTTTTGGCCTTTTTGCTCAAGGTTTATCTTTTGATGCTTGGACTTTTGCTTTATGGCATGCTTTGGATGATATTCCGTTCCCTTGTACCCATGTAAGCTTGAACATGTTCTCGGACAATGGATTTCTATCAAAATAATAGGAAAACTACCCAAAAACACGTAAAATGCACAAGAGAGGTCGCTAGAGTGAGAAAGACTGAAAAAAGGCAATAATCGCACACAAATCTCACAAAAGCGATAGGAAAACGAGCTTAGATGGGTGGAAAAACAAATTTGACACATATCAATTCCCCCACACTAAACCGTTGTCCGTCCTCGAGCAAAGACCCAAAAAAACTAACACTACTACTAGGCTAGACTACGCTAAGCCGACACGAGGCAATTAACGGGTCCGCTCCGTCCCTTCAACTCACATTGGAATAACTATGAGGTAAGGTACTTCAATGCAAGGCAAGTCGGGTCTTGCTCAAAATTGCGGATGCAACTAAAACATAAGAACATATAAACACAAAAGAATAGGCGCATCCAAAGCAAAAATAAAATACCGAATCCATCATCGAGATGGCGGGGAAGACACCGATTACTCACCTAAAACAATTATGAACATTCCAAGATAAATCACCCAATTGGACATTGACCAAAGCATAATAGTATGACATTAAAGCAATAAAAGTGTTTATGAATTAGCTAGGTCCTCCTAATCTCCTAAAGGGGTACGACTGGGTGTTAAACGGAGTGGAATAATAAGTGAACCATGGAGTCGTTTGACACTGTAGGTGGGTGCAGTCCCGTTCTCTTTGGCTAAGGCCAAGAGGGTCGTTCCAAACCCGAATTATCCGAATTAGTCCAAACAAAAAGTGGAGAAGTGTTTACAATACGAGGTGGATTGACTAATCGGCGCTATCTTCCTTCCTCGGGACTCGGTTCTCCAATTGGCACTTCACGGTGAAAAGTTGATCAAAGGGCTTTTTTTCGAAGGAGATGTTTTTTTTATGATATGATTTTTCGTTGATGCTCCTTTTCTCTCCTTAGATTTTCATTTGTTTGCACCCTTTATATTTTCTTCGGTTTATCCTTTCTTGGCTTTTTGATGTGGTTCAAAACCAAGTATGGGGGTTTATTTTTGTAAACTTATTGTGACGACGTATAAGTGGAAGGAAAAATAGGTATCCAAGAGCGCGCGCCATTCCCGGATAACCCACAAAAAGATGAGAAGAATTATGACTAAAGGTGCAATAGACATTCAAGCAAGGTCACCTAGAAAACCGGATGCGGTAACCAAGGCCTAACTCCTCCATGGGTGGTCAAGGTGGTCAAATGCAAACCCCGAAGTAAACCTCTAGTAGAAAAGGTGGATTCAAGCTAAAAGATCAACATATTCATTGATTTAGAGTCATTCTACTAGATTAAGGTCCAAAATCTACAATGAGTTATCCACAATGGAATGTAAATTCTTGCAATAAGTTCGTAATCGGGTTTTTGAAAACTTTTAATCCTAGACATACTATACAAAATCAAAAAGAACACAAGAAAAAGAAAAACCAAATAAAGGAAAAGAACAAGTAAAGTCATGCACTTCGTACTCCATCGATATTCAAGAACACAATCAACCACAATCTAAAATGCTCATCTATTCTAGAGCCTCCCAATAGCAACAACTCGCTCCTATACGAGCGTAAAGGAAAACGAAAAGGAAAGAAGTTACCTAGCGGGTTGCTTCCATGATCTCCTCGCCTCGTGCTATTGAGGTGGTTGTTATCCTATAAGAGTGGAGGACAAGACTATACAAAGGACACGAAAACATAACGAAAACAGGAAAAGAAAACGAAAAAGAAAACGAAAAAGAAATTTTTTATGGTTTTTAGAATTTTTCGAATTTTTATGGGTTTTTGGAAAGATTTTTTTTAAAAACAAAAGATAATAGATCCCTCCCCCACACTAAAATTGTGCATTGTTTTCAATGGACAAGTAGGGGAAGGATCGAAAAAGACGGAAAAAGAAAAATAAGAAAATTCTTTTTGAAATTTTTGCATTTTTCACTTTTTAGAAAATTTTCAATTTTTAAAAGAGAACACGAAAACAAGTCAAAACACAAAAACAACAAACTAAAAATGACAAACAATCAACATAAATTTACAATCCACAACAACCACGTATATACAACAAATATACTCCACCAAAGTATCCTTCAACTACAATTTCAACCACAATCCTCAAGCAACGACAAATCGTCAATCCAAAACCCTCCCCCACACTTGAACCGCACATTGTCCTCAATGTTCAAAACTAGGGAGGGAAAGGGTGGGAGGGCAAGAAAATACATTTTAAAGCGTGTGTCTTCCCTCACACTTGAACGATTTCGTGCTTCTTATCCTTCTTGCATCGTTGTTTTGTTGGAGGTACCTAGAAGTAAAAACACACAAACAAGCACAAAAAAAACGTAAATATGTACAAAGGACTTGGGTTGCCTCCCAAGAAGCACGGTTTTTAGGACCGCCAAACCTACAATCAGGATTATCGTCTAACCGGGATCCCACAATCGGTAACCAAGCCCACTCATCACATCAACTTTGTCATAATAGGGCATATCTCTAAGTTTCTTATATTCATTTACCTCTATAGTAAGAGGTAGGCTAAGAGAAGAAACAAGGCTCACTATATCCTCAAATTCAACAATAAAGGTCATATCTTCTCTATTGGGAGGGGAGGAGTCACTAGCAATGACATAACAGACTTGGTTAGGCTCATCAACCAACACCTGACCCTTCCAAACCTCTTCTTCTTTGTTCTTAATCACATTCCTTCCAAAAGATGAAACAGGGATCAAACTACGTTCATTGAAAGAATTTTTCCAATCATCCTCAATCATGGATTCATAAGAAGGGCTAGTGTCAAGACACAAGGGGTCAAAGAAAATAAGAGGCTCATCCTCAATAGAAGTGGTAGACATGGTGATCTCATCAAAGTGTTGTTCCTCAAACAAGGGGTTATACCAAGACATCAATGGTTTTACACCTTTAATCTCAAAGCTATCACCAAAAGAGCCTTCAATTTCCTCATTCCAAGATCTTTCAATTATGTCATCTTCCTTAACAAAGTTTTCATGTGTAAGGGATTCAAAGCATAAATGATCAATGGTTATAAGAGGTTCATCCCAAGTACAAGGTTTAGAGAAATCGATCTCAACAATGGTGTCCTCTAAAGGGTGTTCCTCAAAAATGGACTCAAAGACAACCGTTTTGACCTCAATATTCTCCGAATAAGTGTTCTCAACCGCCAAAAAATCCGTAAGGTAGGTATCTAAAGAAGCATGACTCAAAGTAGTTGGAAGAGGAGTAAGGCTAAGTTCATTTACCTTTGTTTCAAGAATGTACTCCAAGCAACTAACCTTAAGACTTTCGGCATAGTGACTTTCTTCACCATGAAATCCCGCTTCAATAACATCATCTTCCTTGCTTATTGTAACATCATCACCTACACACAAATCATAACCAAGAACAACCTCCAACAACAATGTCAAAATTAGTAGATGGCAAAGTAGATGATATGGAAGATGAAGAAGATGGCAAAGACACAATGGAGTTATGATCAAGCATACATGCATCAATATCATCACTCTTATCATCTAGCAAAGAGTTTTCCAATGGAGGGACACAAGTCTTATCAACTTCACATGTTGAGGGATATGGGTCATGACAAGAACCAACAACATGAATATTATCATCAAGCATACAAAACTTTACAAATTTTTCACTGTAATTAGTTACAACATGATAATCAATATCCTCGGGCAAGATCTCATCAATAAACCAAGAAGGTAAGGTATGGGTTTTGGGATTATAAAGGGCTACTAATTCAAAAAGGGCAAAAGCGTAATCGAAAGATTTAGAAGAAAAATTTCCATCACATAAAGAATCAAGCAAAGTCCTAGTGAAATCGTTTATGCCCTTAGCAAGTGTCAAATACAAGGACCTTTCAGTAAAGTATTTGCCATCTAAATAGCGAAGATAATGTTTCAATCTAGGTAAGTAATCTCCCAAATCCTCGTCTTCTCCTTGAGGAAAAATAATATGCAACCCAATTGTCTTATTGCCAACAAGACTCCCTAAATTTCGGTCAACAACACTTGTAGCACACGTCTCTAAGATTACGTTACTACTACTCGCACGAGGTCAAGTATTAGTAGAATGGTTCTTATGACAAGTAATCTCTCGTTGTTGAGGGTGGATGGAAAGATTAGGAGGGGAGTAGGTGTCAAAAGATTGCATATCATTCCTAACGTTATTGACAAGAGTATTCCTTAAAGGATATCTAGGTAAAGCAAGTGCATATTGAGAATTGTTAGAACACGAAGGAGGGTGAACGTCATAGGTCTTCATGTAATCAACATCATTGTTCACATAAGAATTCAAAGGGGTTTTGGGAAGATTAGAGAGACACACATCAAAAGAATGACCAAATATACCAGATGAACCACAATTAACATCATGCATAAGCAATTGGGGTGAGGGGCACAAGTGATGTTGATTAGAATCATTAGTCATACTTGAAATAAGTTTCCATCTATCTTGATAAGGCATACAAGTGAACATACCCCTACAATTCTTCTCAATCACATTTCTAACATCAACAAAGACTCCATTATAGATCATATGACAAAATTCCCATTTTTCCGAACGAAGATTATATTGATAAATGTAATTCACTAGTTGTTCCCAAAAAATATGAAATGGCTCAATGGGAACTTGGGGAAAATAGAAAATTGTCATGATTCAAATCCAAGATTATATATTTTTTCTTTTTGTTTTTGAGAGAGGGAGAGAGAAGGGTATCACCGCGACGAGTGTCCGGAACCTTAAAGCATGGAATATCCTCTCGGGCTCAGGATCGAAGAAAACGATGAAGAACCTCTCCTATGGACAACTCAAGTAGCAAGCGAGACTCCTAGCACCAAGTGGTACTAGGGAAGAGGAAATAAAATGAAAGCAATAACCAAGCAATCAACTAAACTAAGACTCAACTAATTTGCCGTCCCCGACAGCGACGCCATTTTGAAGCGGGTCAGATTGCCGCCTATCTAACACGATCAAAAAATATTTATAACTCCAACTGACTACTATGTAGTAGCGGAAACTCGGGATCGATCCACAGGGACGGAACACATGGGAAGTCGAGTCTAGGTCTAGTCTATTGATTGGGATCTAAGGGGGGTTTTGATTGGTCACGAACTAAACTAATGAAGACGAAACTAGAATAATAAAGAGAAATCAAGTAAAGGAAAGGCGTTAGGGGGAGTCGGGGAGTTAGAAACGGGATACATAAACAAAGAATCAAGCAAACAATACACAATCGATAAGGAGCGAGTTACCCTTTTCGGTCCCCACCTGTCACGTGGGTGACCCGGATTTCCTAACCCAACCTCGCTAAAACCCGCTTTCGCAGCGATCAGGCTAGGTCGGAATTACCCAAACCCCGAGTTTCCCCATATTGATAAGGGTGAATACGAGTCAACGATATTGATCGAGTAAAGTCGACACGGATACAACAATTCCAAATTAATCAAAATTGACCCAAGTGTATCAATCACCAAAATTCCATAATTCATGACACCAAATTCTTCCTCCCCTAACCCCCTAACTAATAATCTACTCACAATTCATGAAGAAGACAATATAAACAATAACAATGGAGATAATACCAAAAGCATGTGTAATGATGAAAACTAAAGGAATTAATACTAAAACTACGAAGGAAACTACGGTCAACAAATGAAACTACAATGCGATCTAAAAACAATGCAAGAAAAATCCATGAAAACGATGCAACAACGAGAGAGTGGGAGTAAACACTAATCTAGAGAAAAGAGAGAGGAAAAGAGTTATACCGACAATGGAGGAAAATAACAATAAGGAAGATGAAGATTCATGCACATAAAGGAGAAGCCTTGATGAAGAAAACAATGGATTCGTCACTAATCCCTTGATAATCTCCCAAGAACTTCAAGAAATAAAACTAGAATTCTTTTACAAATGCCTACGTCTAATGCTAGATTAAAAAGATGAAGATTGATGAAAACTATGTAGCTTCTATCTAATGGCTTTTTATCTACTCTAATGGAAAATGATCTAAAATCTAATGGAGAGTTATTATATATATATATATATATAGAAATGGGATCATGGGAGTTTGGTTATAAGTGGAAAGTTTGGAAGTTGTGTTTTTGGCCCTTGATTAGGTTTGGATGGATGGCTAAGATTAATCAAAAAAAAAGAAAAAAGGAGAATATGTCTGTGAATGACAAGCAGCAGGCAGGAGCAGACAGCAGCAGGCCAAAGTACAGCATGCCATCACCATTCCTATCACCAAATCTATCACCCTTTCCATCAACAAAATTCACTCCCTCACCAAAATTTGAAAATCATCCCATCCAAACCAACTTCTACATATTCTGATATATACATATAATCATCCCAAATTTCTCACCAAATTTCTCACCAAAATCATCCTAAAATTCGAAATTTATCCTTAATAAAAAAGCTTCCCTCTATCTATACCATTACATGTATATATCAGAATAACTAAACCCTAATTCGTAAATTGCTGTACGTCTTTATGCTCTAATGGTGTTGTTCCTCGAAGAACCACGCGATGATCAAAATGTGCAGTTGAAAATTTCTGGGCAACATGCAGGAGGTAAGATGGATATATACATATATATTTGGTTTGTTAAATGAGAAGAGCCAGGAAAATGCGCAGTCGAAAATTTGGTTTGATATTTTTGCAGAGTCACACCGTTATAACGTGACAGTCATACTCCATATGATAGACAGTCACACGTTCACTGTTGTTGTAGTTGTTCTGTTGTATTACGTTGAAGGTTCTTTCTTATTCCAAATATTTATGTTGGTTTCTTTATCATTGTTTTGTTGTTGTTGTTGAGTATTGCATACTGGTTTGTAGTTGTACTTGTAGTTCTTATGTGTTGTGGATATTAATCAAGGCAACTTATTATTTTGTTGGTTGCATGTAGTTGTAGTTTTATATAGAGGGGGGATATTTCTGGGCAACATGCAGGAGGTAAGATGGATATATACATATATATTTGGTTGGTTAGATATTTCTGCAGAGTCACACCGTTATAACGTGACAGTCATACGTAATATGATAGACAGTCATACTCAATTGCAGTTGTAGTATTGCATATTATTATTTTGTTTTCTTATCATTGTTATATTTATTATTGCGGGTGTTTTTATTATTAGTATTTATACTCCGTATATATTTAATATTGTTGGTATTGCATCTGGGGTTTTAGTTGTTCTGCTGTATTACGTTGAAGGTTCTTTATTATTCCAAATATTTATGTTGGTTTCTTTATCATTGTTATATCTATCATTGTATTTTTTTGTTGTTGTTGTTGTTGAGTATTGCATACTGGTTTGTAGTTGTACTTGTAGTTCTTATGTGTTGTGGATATTAATCAAGGCAAATTATTATTTTGTTGGTTGCATGTAGTTGTAGTTTTGTATAGAGGGGGGATATTTATGGGCAACATGCAGGAGGTAAGATGGATATACACATATATATTTTTTTTTTTGTTAAATGAGAAAAGCCAGGAAAATGTGCAGTCGAACATTGTTTTGGTTCTTTTGATATTTCTGCAGAGTCACACCGTTATAACGTGACAGTCATACGCAATATGATAGACAGTCATACTCAATTTCAGTTGTAGTATTGCATATTATTATTTTGTTTCCTTATCATTGTTATATTTATTATTGCGGGTGTTTTTTTGTT
This sequence comes from Agrostemma githago, assembly GCA_958450325.1. Taxonomy (NCBI): domain Eukaryota; kingdom Viridiplantae; phylum Streptophyta; class Magnoliopsida; order Caryophyllales; family Caryophyllaceae; genus Agrostemma; species Agrostemma githago. Next base: position 43,660,055 of record OY288239.1, read on the forward strand.
GTTGAGAAAATATATACTCCGTATATATTTATTATTGTTGGTATTGCATCTGGGGTTGTAGTTGTACTTGCTTTTGTTATGCGGTGCGGGTGTTAAGGTCTAACAATCATGCGGTTATACACGCAAAGTCACAATCGTTGTCGAGAAAAGTCACACTTCAATAAGGTCAGAGATGAATGCGTGCGTTGCAAGTTTGATAGTGTCCAACCTTTGATAATTTATTTTTTGTTCCAACCTATATGCCAGCTGAAGACACAGTGATTGTCCCTTACGTAGGGCAGAAGTTCGTGGACATCGATGGAGCATTCAAGTTTTATCAAGCTTACGCATTTTATGTTGGTTTCGAGGCGAAGAGGTACACGACAACTAGATCATTTGATGGGTCGATCAAGAAGAAATTGTTGGCTTGTAACAAGGAGGGCAAAACAGCCAGCCAGAGCATGGTGAAGCTGTCGAGCACGGGAGAGAAGGAGGGGCAAGAGTACGTGGGATCGTACGAACCCAAGAGGATTACGAAGGCGACGAGGACGCAATGTGGAGCAAGAATTAGGCTCTGTGCAATGATCGGGGGGTTTTATATTGAAGAGTTCATCAAGGAACATAACCACGATCTTGTGACGGTCAAGGACAGAGAGTTTCAAAAGTCATCTCGAAATTTATCAAGATATCACAAGGAGATGATCGTCTGCAACTCGAGGGTGCGTAATGTCTGTCAACAATGTTGTTAGTGTATGTTTGACTGCCAACTGTGCGAGACCAATGCAGTTGCATTTTTGTGTGTGCAGCTGAAGATCGGGGCGACTCGAACATACAGGATGTGCAAGGAGTTGTCGGGCGGATATCATAACATCGGAGCATCGTTGGTTGATTTCAAGAACTGGGGGAGGGACGTCAAGTGCTTCGTCCACGAGCAGGATGGTCAGTTGTTCATAGACCGGTTCAAGAGTTTGAGGGACAGTCAGGAGGATTTCTACTTTGACTACGATGTGGATACAGACGGAAGCTTACGCAGGGTCATTTGGGCGGATGGTGCAGCTCGAAGGAACTACGCGGCATTCAGGGATGCAGTTTCGTTCGACCCAACGTACGGAACCAACGTGTATTCCATGGTGTTCACACCGATCACTGGCATGGACAACCACAAACGGTCTGTCACGTTCTGTGGGGCGTTGTTATTTAAGGAGGACTACGAGTCATTTATATGGGTTCTCTCCCGGTTTCTGGAAGCCATGGGCGGGAAGGAACCGTGTTATACCATTACAGATCAGGATCCCGGGATTTTAAAAGCCGTCCCCGAAATATTCAAAGTAGCGCACCAACGGTGCTGCACGTGGCACAACATGAACAAGGTTCCAACAAAGTATGGCAGATCAAGAGAGGAGGCCTCGGACTTTGTAAAAACTCTCAATTCAATTATATGGGATGATGACATCGAGGCGGAGGAGTTCGACGACAGGTGGGGGCGGATTATGATCGACCATGATGCTGTTGGGATCGAATGGTTCGAAAATATGTTCAAAGAGAGGAGCAAATGGGTCGCTGCGCATTGCAGGGAGGTGAGGATGTCCGGAATTATGAGGACAACGCAGAGATCAGAGAGTGAGAACAGTTTCTTCAAAAAGTTTGAAGACAACAATGGTACGTTGGTCCAGTTCTGGATGCGTTTCGAAAGTGCGATGGACCAACAAAGGCACATGCAGAAGAGGCTAGACAACGATAACCGACAGTCATTCCCCAAAATTGTATCGACGAATCCGATGGAGAGCCACGCGGCAAGGGTGTACACGCACGTCGCCTTTGCACACTTTCAGGAAGAGGTTAAGTTTTCGCTGTACACGTGCAGCGTTCGTGGGTATCAGGAGAAGGACGGGATCGAAGCGACAACAGTACTGGACTCCATCCGAGACCGCAACTACATTGTTGAATACAACCCAGGTACTGGCATAGAAAGTCACTGTCCATTTCGTGTAGCCATATTATATGATCCAAACACTTTGATTCTAAACGTAACGAGTTTTTTTCCATAATTCATTGAATGTGACTGTACACAATAAAGGGTGCGACTCTGTATCGCGGTGCGTGTGATTGTACAATGCAATTCGTTTGATTCTGCGTCGTAAGGACCGTGACTATGCAGCATTATGGGTGTGACTGTATCCTGTCAAGGTTGTGATCATACCTTTACGGACTCTCATCTCGTACGTTGCGTAGCCACCGTCTGTACGGTCAACAGTCGCACTCTTTATGTGTTTTTAAATGCACTCGCAGATACCTGTGAGGTCAGGTGTACTTGCAGGAAGTTCTGTCGGTATGGAATTCTTTGCAGGCACGCCATTTGGATATACTCTTCGAAAGGACGGGAGACGATCCCGGAACGGTACGTGGCATGGAGATGGACAAAGGATGCTCTACGTAATGTTAATGCGTGTCCCCTGTCAGAGAGTCGCCCACGCGATGAGAAGGCTGTTACAGTCACGAGGCTGTTCTCGGAGTTCTATGAGACCGTCAGTCACGTCACCAAAATGGGTAAGGAAGACGTTAGTAATCTAGCTGACGTCATTCGCGACTTCAGGTCCGATATTGTCTCTGTTGTGCCATTTAGCAAGACGCAAGAATTAGAGGAGATCCTCGGCTGTACGAGCTCAATTGAAATAAACATATTGCCCCCGAAGAAAGCCAAGAACAAGGGCAGTGGGAAGCGGATGCTTTCTTCTAAGGCGAAGGCTGCTGCAATTGCCGTGAAGCCTAAACGGCTGTGTAAGAACTGCAAGAGGATGGGGCACCATGACAAGAGGAACTGCCCCCAACCCATTTGCTGAGTACCCACCTGTTGATGTTGAGGAGGAGGAGGAGGAGGACCCGGCAGGGATTGCCGAGGAGGATTCATGAATATCATCTGTTACTTAGGAACATTCTTTTTGGAAACACAAAGGCTGTCGACGTTTGAAATGGTCAAGGTCCGTGACATTGTTGTCGTATATTGCGGACCTCAATCATTTCTAATATGGTTCAAGTCTTAGATCATGGGGGCGATTTCCTGCTTTGTGAAACATAAAGACTTGTCGACGTTTGAAATGGTCAAGGTCCGTGATATTGTATATGCTATTGCGGACCTTAATTATTTCCAATATGGCGTAGTCGTAAAGCGTGGGGATCCATAAAATTGTTTTTGTTCCTTTGACTGTAAGAATACATTGAAATAGCAGTCTTTTTTATTCTGGAATGCAGCATCTTTGGCTACAAATACAGCTGTATAGGAACATCACGAAACAAGTGAGTGTGATTGTGCAACACAATGAGTGCAACTTTACAGCATTCAGTGTGTGATTGTAGAACAAGAAGTGGAGTGTGGGAGTGTGATTGTACAGGATAATGACTGTGATTCTTCAATACACTGACTGTGATTCTCCAAAATGAAGTGTAGTAACCTAAACTAGTTCTATGACATGATGACTGTGATTATACACCATGTTTAGTGTGACTATAAAACTTGTTGAGTGTGACTATACACCATGTGTCTGTACATTAGAAAAATAGCGATGGAAATAGAGAAAAAGCGCAATAGCGATGGAAATATTTGTACTTTATAAAAAGTCCATCTTTTACACTACATGTAATACTTGCATACCCTAAAACGCGGAAAACATTCTACGACATAGTGCGGAAAACATCCATTAAACGCTACACTTGAACATTAAACGCTACACTTTAACATTCATTAAAACTTAAAACACATAAAAATTACCATTACTAAACGGTACATCTTAACCCATACATACTTAACCTCTGTACTTCTTAAGCATCTTATTCAAGTTGGCCAAGTCACGCTGGAACCTGTTCCTTGTGCGGAAACACTCCATAGACTTTTTCGTCAAGAACTGGATGTAGTTGTCCAGTTCGGCCTCCGTATGTGTATCACCAGTGGACGCCACGAAGCGCTTCACGTCAATCGCAGTTGCGACTAGCTGCATGGCTCTTAATTCATTGGACAAAGTGGAATCCAATAAACCATTGTACTCGTCGATCAAATTTCTGATCTCTTCTATTTTGCTGGCCATTTTTTTATAAGGTTAAAGTGGTGGAGTTGTATGTAGTGGCTGGTAAAAGTGGTGAAGTTGAAGTGGTAAAAGTGGTGAAGGTGAAGGTGAAGTTGAAGGTGATAAAAATGGTGTTGGTATTTAAAGAGGGGGAGACAGTAAATAGGGTGCTGAAAATGAATGGGTTAGGCAGTAAAGGGGGGGTGAAAATTTAATGGGTTAGGTGGGGGGCTTATTCTCATATATTTATTAGGGTTAAGAGATTGAGGTGGGTGTTGTGTTTCCCAACGATTAATTGAGACTCACAAACATCCATTCACATTCATCACTACATATTTGGTTTTGTCGATCTTAATTATTTCTAATACGGAGTAGTCGTAAAACATGGTTTAGTCGTTACGTCTTTTGTCGATCTTAATTATTTCTAATATGGCGTAGTCGTAAAACAAAATTGTTTTTGTTCTGGAATGTATTATCTTTAAACGCTACAAACAGTACTAACTTAATATTTGGTTGACATAAAACAAGTGAGTGTGATTGTGCAATACAATGAACGTGACTCTACATCAGGCTGGGTGTGACTCTACAGTAGCATTGTGGGAGTGTGATTGTACAAGATAATGTCTGTGATTCTACAACACACTGACAGTGATTCTCCAAAACGAAGCGTAGAAACCTAAAAATAGAGAAATAGCGAAACAACGATAGAGAAATAGGGAAAAAAAATAGAAAAGTCACATTCTGAAACAACATAAAAATATTCTTGAAACGTAAAAACATCCATTACTTATATATTTTATATCTCAAAACACATAAAAACATCCAGTACTTGAAACATGATACGTCCATTACACCCTTCATTTTCGCTACATGCATAATTAACCCCCGTTTTTTTGAAGCATCTTCCTCAAGTTGGCCAAATCACACTGCAACGCTTTCTTAGTGTGGAAACATCCAATACACTTTTTCATCAAGAATTCGATGTAGTCGTCCAGTTCGGTCTCCTTTTCTGTACTGCCAATGGATGCCATATAGGTCCTCGCGTCTATGGCAGGAGTGACTAGCTGCATGGCTCTTAATTCATTTGATCTAGTGGTATTCAACAAACCATCGTACTCCTCGATCATTTTTCTGATTTCTTCTATTTTGCTTGCCATTTTTTGTTAGGTTTAAAGAGGTGAAGTTGGAAGTAGTTGGTGTAAAAATGGCTTTGGTATTTGAAGGGGGAGGCAGTAAATATTAATTGAGTTAGGTGGGGGCCCTATCCTTCTAAAGTAAATAGGGTTAGCAGAGTGAGGTGATGGTTTGTGTTCTCAATGTGCATTGAGACTCACAAACATCAATTCGCAGTCACACTCACAAACATCACTCAATGTACAGTTTATATTTTCTCGACATCGTTTTCTTATTGGGAAATAATCCGATTTTACGGTGCGTGTATTGTTTTTTTTCGTGTTTTCTGTAAATAAGGGAACCATCGGTTTTTTTTAAAGGTGAAATAATCTGAAAGTAAATGGATGGACATATATGCAGGGGTAGTTAGTATAATTAATTGGTGATTTTGTGGTCGTCTGTCATGACTCTGCAGGAGTTTGACTGTGACTGTGAGTCAGAAGTTGCGTGACTGTATCACGTCGCACATGCGACCCTGATATTGAGTTGTCATTCATCTGATACTCAGAAGATACTCGAACATGAGATTTTTTCTATATTCACAAAAAAAAAATTACTTCACTACACATTCATGCCTTACGGTTCGCTGAGGTCTTTCGTTCCACGATTTTCCCCAGTTTACGCTTTTCATCGAGTTTGATCCATATGCACGTAGCGTTTCTTATGAAAGCGCGAATTTTCGGCAACACGTCGTCGCGAGCTTCATTCATGTCAGCAAGTACGAGACTTGCTGCCACCTCGAACGACAAGTAACGCCTCCCGACCTTTGACCCAATATCAGTGTGGGTGAACGGCGCACCGTCGTACAGGCACATGTGCATCAAGCAGAAAATGCCGGACTCCGGATCGTTCTTCCGGGCGCTCTGCCATTCCAATTTTACTTGGCGATGCTCAAAATCCGCCAGGTGACTGCCCTTAATCAGCCCTTTCTCGTCCATGTAGACCCTCAATGCTTGCATCTGTTGCAGTATTAGGTAATAGTAAACATCAGCACCCAAGCAGTAGAATATTTTTGACGTGGTGAAATAAAGCATATGCGTGCAACTTACTATCTCGCTGGACACCCGGAACATATGCGATCCTGGGGCATGTGTCTGGTGATCGAGGATATCAACTGTTCTTTCTCTAAAGTTGACGCACACGCACGCGTAGTGCCCCATAGTATGCACCGGGAAAAACAACAGTTCGGCGTTCAAGTCGAATGTCCCGGCGCAGTCTTGTATGAATCTGTCCCACGCTTCGTACAGACCGTCAGTGTCTTCGTCCGCAGGGGTACTTGAGTCGGGTCGTTCTAGTATACGGGTCAGCGAGTCCTAACGGATGGCGAATATTAGTTGTCATCAGTGACAGGATGCGAGAATGGAATATATCATGTGCGTGGCCGCACATCGCAAAGTGTGTGATTGTACAGACTAAGCCGCGTGACTTTGCAGCGTGCAGAGTGTGACTATACATGACAGTGTGAATTCAAATTCTAGGATGTCTGTGTAATCCCCTAAAAATTCTAGCGCGATACAGTGGCGGAAACACTGTAGAGTCGGGATTAAAACACACAGGACTATGTCTTAATAAATTAAATTGGTAAAGTCAAACATGCGCCATACATAAAAATGGCTAAAATATAAAACAATCCATAAAAAGGTTAACAATCCTCAAGACATGATTATAAAAAAAATCAGCAGGATCCAAGACTGCTCGCTAGCCCACACCCACCGGAAAATAAACACGTATACCTGCCATGTTAAAACATAACAGCCACAATCAGTGGGGAGCAACGTCAACGTTCTCCCAGCCGTATAACAGGATTTTAAAACAGTAATTACTAATATAGGAAAATAATAAAAGTGGAAAACATTAAAACATCATATTAAAATAAGTTTTAGCGTAAAACAAAATAATCAAAAGGGTTTCCGAAGAAACATAAAAATATTTGCCAACCTGCAAACCAATTTATATCGATAATAAATAAAATAATCAAAATGGCGTTATGGATAGGATTAATGTAGAATCTAGACTTTCACTAGGATAATACTAAAACCTAGTTTCGAGAACTTAGTCAAAACAAATTAGACTTTGCTCTCTAACTAGGCAAGTCAACTATAACAGGACTGCGTGCAGCGAGGTTGATGTGAGTTGATATGAACTTTGAAACAAGAATGAGAGATATGATTAGTATTCTGAAATGGACGTGAAACAAGTAACCAAAACAGAAGGTAAAGATAGTTTGAGGATGAATAAACCGTAACCAAAGGATAGTATGCTAGGTGAAGTAGACCTATACTTCAACAAAGCGCTTTGCTAGATCAAACACTCGATTGAAATAGCGAGTTTAGAGCTTGTAACGCGACTCACTCTAGACCTTGTCTTGTAAACTACAAAGACGAAACAAAAGGAAGCACAAAGCTTAACTTTTACTCAGGTTTTGATTTGCAAATTGGATGATGTATTCCTTCAAAATGGCCGGCTATTTATAGCCTACAAGAGCCCTTAAACCGGCTGGTCAAGGGTGACAATAACAAAGTACAATGGTGACAAAAACAAAGCTTAAGCCTAATGTGAACTAGGAGCTAAATACAAGGTTGGAGTTAAAAACAAAGCTAGTGTAAACAAGGAGTTAAAACCAAAGCTTGATGAAGAGTAATCAGCCGTGGTCTTCTTGTGTGAACATGGAGATGAAAACAAAGCTTGAGTAGGAGTAATGAGGCGCGGCAATGGTGTGAACATGGAGCCAAAAACAAGGCTAACAAGAGAGCCTTTTGACCGTGTACACCAAGAGAACCCAACCACCTTTAAACCCTTCTTAACTTCAGTCCATTACCCATGCTTGAATGACTGTGACCCTAAGTTAATGTCTTCATTTTACCTTGATTAGTTGCTCCCTTATTCAGCTCAAAACTCGAGCTAGCTCCAAGACTTCTTATTATTGCTAATGTAGCTGGCCTAAGCTTAAGTAGGAGCTAGTATTCTTTAGTTGAGCTCTTTAGAACTTCCTTACTTGGATTGGTAGCTCCTTGATTCGGATCATCTCCTCCCCCTTGACAAGGAATTGTCCTCAATTCTGAATTGTTAACTTTATCAAGGTATAGAAGAAGGTCTTCTATTAGGAAGGTGGCTTGAACTCCATACTCATCCAGTAGCTTCAACTTGCAAGTTCTGTGGTTACCCTTGTGAGGAACTTCTGGTTGGGACTTCCATTTGCTCTTTCCTTGGTTTGGGAACTCCTTCATACTTACGTTAGCCAAAGACAAGTCATCCCTTATGAAGGGCCTTGTACTTCTGTTTTTGTTGTGCTCTCCTTTGTAGGCTGCTCTCATTTTGTATCCTGAATTAGAATGCCTTGGAGTGCAAAGGAGGTTGCCTTTAGAAGGAAGTCTCACCTGCAAAATAAGGTCATCAAAAGTACTACAAGAGTTAGTCTTGTGTTTTGCCAGTACTTCAGTCTCCATGGAGTAGTAGTCCTTCCAATCCTCAATTCCAACTCTGGTTGTAGGCGTGTTGTTACAAGACAACGCGTAGACCATGTCTTCGCCCTTTCCTTCTACATACCTTAAGATCTCAGGATCTTTCCTAGGCATCATATAGGAGGGCATTCCATTAGAGATAATAACGCCTTGTTCCCTTTGCCACTCTTCAAATGGCGTTCCTTTACTGCCATCTTTAATCTTGATGGGTTCTTCTTTGGTGGCATCCAACTCTCCTTTGTCTAAAGTATGCACTTCTATAATTTTACTAGCAAACATTGAGAGGCTGGGTTTTCCGACTCTATTTGCTAACATGTTACAAACACTTTGAGGTGCCATGGGTTTGAGTATAATTTTCTTTCCTTTATCATTCAACTCATACTCATTCCTTCTTCCATGGTGAACTACGTCCCTATCAAACTGCCAAGGACGGCCTAATAGTATGTGACAAGCATCCATAGGAATTACATCACACAAAACCTCATCAACGTAGGAACCCATGGTTAATCCAACCCTCACTTGTTTAGTGACCCTTACCTTGTTCCCGTTGTTTAACCAATGTAAGGCATAAGGGTTAGGGTGATTGGTAGTAGCTAGGCCTAGTTTGTCCACCATTTCAGTTGAGGCAACGTTGGTACAACTACCTCCATCGATGATTAGACTACACCATTTATCTTTCACTTGACACTTAGTATGAAACAGTTGGTCTCTTTGTTCAGTGTCTTGTTGAATTGGGTTAGTATGTAGAGTACGAAGGACTAGAAGTGTGTCATAAGCTGGGGGTTCATAAGACTCAATATCTTCTTCCTCTTCTTCCTCTCCCTCATTGACATTAAAAACAGCCCCTATACGTTGTTCCTCCTCCCATAACTCATCCCTAACTGTGATTACTTCCCTTAAGGTTACAACTCTTTTGTTAGGACAAGCGTTTTTGAAGTGACCAAACCCTTGACATTTGAAACAACGTACTTTAGATAGACTAGTTTCAGTGGATGTTTTGGGTGTAGACTGAGGTGGGGGTGCTGGGTTAGTTTTAACAATAAGGGGTTGATTAGAACTAGTAGGATTGACTCTATTGCTGTCATCTGTTCGTGACCAAGCATGACTCTTACTAGACTCACCCTCATGTCTTCCCTTCCCTTGTGCCTCAATTTTTAGACACAACCCACATAAGGTATCAAAATCAGAATATGGACACAAATCAACCGTATTAGCTATACTACGGTTTAACCCACGTAAGAACCTAGCCATTTTTATTTCTTCGTTTTCCTCTACTTCTCCCATTAAAACCAGGTTCTCAAATTCCTCTATATATTCACTAACACTCATTTTACCTTGTACAAGGTTAGCAATTTTTTTATATAAGGACAACTTGTGCGTAGTTGGAACATACCTCTTACGTAGTTTACGTTTTAAGGACTCCCAAGAAGTAATCTTACCTTTCCCACTTCTGGTGCGTTGTACCTTAAGTCCTTCATACCAAAGGGAGGCCCCTTTGCTTAGCTTTAGGATGGCGTATTTGCACCTCTCTTCGTCCTCCAAATCCTTGAAATCAAAGAGCTTCTCTATGTTTCTTTCCCACTCCAAGTAAGCTTCAGGATCAGTACCACCATTAAACTCAGGGAGTTCATTTACCTTGATCCTATCCACCAGTTCCCTCCTTGGTTGGAAGCGAGAATTCTTGGGTTGGAAGTTCTCCAATGCCTTCTTTAGTTGTTCCAGGAAGGTAGGGTCTTCAAAGTTCAACACTCCAGCCATGCTTACGTCTAGATGAATGACCAAAGCTCTGATACCACTAATGATGTGAGTTGATATGAACTTTGAAACAAGAATGAGAGATATGATTAGTATTCTGAAATGGACGTGAAACAAGTAACCAAAACAGAAGGTAAAGATAGTTTGAGGATGAATAAACCGTAACCAAAGGATAGTATGCTAGGTGAAGTAGACCTATACTTCAACAAAGCGCTTTGCTAGATCAAACACTCGATTGAAATAGCGAGTTTAGAGCTTGTAACGCGACTCACTCTAGACCTTGTCTTGTAAACTACAAAGACGAAACAAAAGGAAGCACAAAGCTTAACTTTTACTCAGGTTTTGATTTGCAAATTGGATGATGTATTCCTTCAAAATGGCCGGCTATTTATAGCCTACAAGAGCCCTTAAACCGGCTGGTCAAGGGTGACAATAACAAAGTACAATGGTGACAAAAACAAAGCTTAAGCCTAATGTGAACTAGGAGCTAAATACAAGGTTGGAGTTAAAAACAAAGCTAGTGTAAACAAGGAGTTAAAACCAAAGCTTGATGAAGAGTAATCAGCCGTGGTCTTCTTGTGTGAACATGGAGATGAAAACAAAGCTTGAGTAGGAGTAATGAGGCGCGGCAATGGTGTGAACATGGAGCCAAAAACAAGGCTAACAAGAGAGCCTTTTGACCGTGTACACCAAGAGAACCCAACCACCTTTAAACCCTTCTTAACTTCAGTCCATTACCCATGCTTGAATGACTGTGACCCTAAGTTAATGTCTTCATTTTACCTTGATTAGTTGCTCCCTTATTCAGCTCAAAACTCGAGCTAGCTCCAAGACTTCTTATTATTGCTAATGTAGCTGGCCTAAGCTTAAGTAGGAGCTAGTATTCTTTAGTTGAGCTCTTTAGAACTTCCTTACTTGGATTGGTAGCTCCTTGATTCAGATCAGAGGTCCTGGCTTAAGTAATGTACACCCCTCCTGGACACCAACCGTAATCCAGTTCAACCCGACGGCGACTTACACGATGCGATATCTAAGTTTAAGGTCAAAATATACACACTCCTGAGCACAAACCATGCTCAGTTCAACGACCAATGTGTCTCAACATAGACACACCAGCTTTATAGTTGATGGCAAAACGTACACCCCAGACTATATTACTCTAAACCCACACTTGTCCTTATTCCATAACTCCAAAACAAACCATTATCGATATTTAAAAGATGTATTCATCATAAACAATATGAGGATAAAAGAAGTAAACATTTATATTCTAAAAGAGGAAACTTTCTATTTTAGGAAACTTCTATTTTAGGAAACTTCTATTTTTAGAAACTTTACTAAAAATAGCATCATATCAAAGTAGTGAAAATATTAGTTCATACTAATACCACATTTTAGTAAACGATATAGATTTATAAAACTAATACTTTCGGCCTTAACAATATTAATTATTAAAGTAATAACATTTGATTTTATGAAACTATTAAAATATCGTACAAGTGTTATAAAATGATTAGAGACATCTAAAAATATTTAATAATACTAATTAGGGTGTTTTTCGAAAGTTATAAAGCTAAAATTCCCTAATTATTATTAGTTTCGACGATAAAATTATAAATAGGATTTTACGACAAATGTCAAATTAAATCTTTTAACGTCTTTTATTTAATCAAACCAACAAATACATTTAGAGTATGTTAAGGGATGATTTAACTCCTAAAGTTTCAGATTTAAATACTTTCAAAATTGCTGGAAAAATAATTCTTTTAGTTAAGACGAAGCAATTTAGCGATAAATCACAACTTGTCCGAAATCAATATTTATTAATTAAAGACTATAATAAATAGTACAAAAATTACGTAAAATAGTTAAATTATATTTATGGACATTCTGTCCAGAAAAGAAAATTTCCAGAATTCTAAAAACTCGGTTTTTAAAGCGTTTTCTCGTTAATCGTCCAATCTCGACAATAACGATTAATAAAAATAGTAATTACAAAACGATTTAAGTATTAATATCCAAAAATTATTATTACACTTTAAAATCCTGATTTTACAGAATATAATTTTTTCCAGATTTTTCCAAAATCCAGATTCAACAAATTTCAACAAAACCGTCATTTAAACCCGTTTTCGCAATTAACGATTTTATTAACAAACCTATCGTTCCAAACATTTTATTAAGGCACTAAAAATCATAATAATACATTTTAATATGAAATCATCAGAATCATAAATTTTTTCCAGATTTAAACCAAAGACCAGAAATCGAGAATTTAAACAACAAACACGGTTTTAACGATAAACGATGATTTAAAGTGATTAATTAATTCATCCACTTAACAATTCCGAAAAATTATGAAACAAATCAGAAAATTCTATTTCACCAGAAAGTTTCACCACGTCAAAAATCAGATTAAAATAAAATGTTTAAGTACTAGAACTAAAAATCGGTTTTTAATCGTTTTTGTTCGAAAACGATAATAATTCAATAATCGATATAAAAATATCAGAAAAAATACTAAATTACTAAAAATCATCAAAAACAACATTTTTCCAGAATATAAATATATATTACATGTTTAGGCCGATTATTACGATTTTACAAATTAATATAACAATTTAATCGTTAATCTCGTAAAAGCGATAAAAATATCGAAACATGCAAAATTTCAACTTTAAAAATTTTCCAGAATTCGTGACATACATATATTGCCAAAATAAAATATAAAAATATATACATGCAAATACTCAATTAAAATCTTGAAATACCGAGTAACATCGACGTTACCTCTACTCCAAGTCTGAATCAACGATATATTCGTCGGCTTCGGGATCGTCCAAAAATCCTACCAAACACGTAAATCATGGCAGAAAAATACCATGAGAAAACTAATAAAAACAAGGTAAAAATTGATCGAAAATGACGTCGATTAATACCTTAACGAAGGAATCGGAAAGAGGATTATTATGACGATAAAAATGATGCGATTGGGACTTGAAATGGAGCAAAAATCAGCCCAAGGAGGGTAAGAAGTACCCGGCCAAAAGAGAGAAGAAAAAGTGATGAATATTTTTGGTGAATGTAAAAGAAATGAATGTAGAGAGTAAGGGTGGAGATGGGTGATACAACACTTAAAGGGGTAAGCATGAATTAAGGCTTCAAAAAAAAAGGAATACAAAAGTGTACCTAGACCATAAGTTGGCCGGCCAAATGGGATAAGAGAGGGAGTAAGAAAAGCTTTGACATGAATGCTACAATGAATGAAAATGATTTATCTTATGATTACGTTTTAATGTGATAAAATGAATCGTTTAAATAAAATGTAATAAAACTTGTGATCAAGAGCTTAGTCGGTCCAAAATGTGAGAAAACAGTCTCAAATAATTTATAAGTTGATAAAAAGTATAATCGTAAAATAGTTAAAGGCATTTCAAAGTAATTCGAGTAAACCTCGCGTAAGAAAATAATTATTCGCGAAGCTTCGTAATAAAATCATAAATGGCTTCTTTTTAGTAACTAAAATATATATCTTAGTAGAAAATATTCCATAAACGTATTCAAACATTTTTAGGAAAAAAGAATAACTTAAATCCAAGCTTAAAAATGTCAATTGGGAGAAAAATAGAATTCCTCGCGGAAAAATTACTTAGTTTACGAAGAAACCAAATAAATGGATTTAAAAGAATTTTAAATCTTTAAAATTAAAAATAGAAATTATTAAACTCAAAAATTAAAATAAAGCTTAGTAAAATGATAAAATATGAGGCCAAAAATGACAGAGTTAAGACGAAGTCCTAACAGAAAGAATAAAATGCTTAGGAAAAATAGCGGGTGTTACAATCCTCCCCACTAAAAGAAAGTTTCGTCCTCGAAACTAAGAATAAGCAGATAGGAAATCGAGGTTTACCTTACTCGAAGAGTTGAGGATGCTTAGCTCGCATCGAAGACAAATATCTATTCCAAGAAGAATTGGGCTAACCAACCCGAAGTTTAGAATCTTTTGATTAATGAAATCGTAAAGTAAAGTTATTTGATAAAATAATAACGTTAAATAACATTTGTAAACAAACTCGAAGGAGATAGGATAACCAAAATATTTTGAAAACAAAAGTAAAATATTTTGATTAAGAAATTCGATATTATTCTTTTTTTTTTATGAAACAAAATTTAGTTTGGAGAAATCAAATTTTGTAGTTAGTAAAAATCGCACCAACCGTCAAACATTTACAATAACAGATTCAAAAGTTCACCAACAATAAAATGAAAATCAATTCTCAAAACGTTAAAATTTCGAAAATGTTATCAAAGTAATTATGAAAGTTTTCAAAAATGTTATCAAACTTGAACATACAAAATAATTTCGACAATGTTAAAACGTTTTACATAACAATTCTATACAAATTGAAGTACTTGGAAATATAAAAGTCTTCATAAAATTTTGATCGCTTGAAAATCAAAAATTTAAAATAATTTCGAAATAGTTTAAAATAAATTATTAAGGCATTTTGAAATAGATCTAAATATAAATATCAACCAAAGATAAAACAAAGTGAAGTATATAGTTCTTAAATTATAAAATAAAAATGTTAAATTTCACGATAACCCAAAATGTTAAATTGCTCAAAGTTTTTACAAAATGGGGAGTTTAAAAATTTGAAATCATGCTTCAAAATGTTAAAATTTTATGAAATTCAAAAATTTTAAATTAGTCAAGCTTTTTACAAAACGGGCAAATTCACAATTAGAAATTATAATTCAAAATGTTAAAATTTTACGATAGTCCAATTTTTTTTTAAAGTAGTCAAACTTTTTATAAAATAGGGAGTTCGAAAAATAGTTAACGGGCAAATAGAACAAGGATAAATAAATTAAAAATAAGAGCTTTCAAAATCGACAAAGGTTGAAGGGATTGGCAGGAGTTACCGTAACAGAATTCAAGAGGAGCAGAAAGAAAGACGGAGTTGAGAATCAAAAAGAGCTCTCAAGGATTATGGAAGAAATTAATCATCTCGAGATTCTTAGCACGACTTCCACAAACACGGGTTCCTAATTCCCATCAAATAACGCTAAGTCCAATATCAGTACAGGGTTGTCCTACTCAATCTAAAACCTCCAAAAACATCAACTGCTATAGCCTCCAAAATTAAGCCTTACATACTTGAATAATCTTTCAATTAGTATGGTAAGAATCCACAAACGATTTAGACTAATCCATTAATTAAGATTCCAACAGTCATCAAAACATACCCAAACTTGTAATCACTAAGGCTCGTAATTCAAAGTTCATAAGGTCTGAACTCGAGGTATACTTGAAATTTCTCGAGTAAGGAACACTAACTAAAACCCACCAATTAATAAAGTTCGGACACGAAATCCTCAAAGATGATCACCGACATATTTATAATACCACAAGTACAGAAGTTGGGGAAGTACAATAAATCCTCAAACACGCTCAAACCTATAGGTAATGGCGCAAACACTCACATTTTCAAACACATCATTCGATTAATGTTTCCAAGAAGTCCATCAAATTTCTAATCGTAATGGTGCAACCACAAAATATTTAATAACTCAACGAAGCCACAATCTCGTTGGTCTAAGGTTCTGAACTATAAATCCATTAAGATGATTGACATCAAAATGTTCCTCAAAACAACGCTATAAATCCAACCTCTAATGGCAATATGTTTCTCCTTTTCAAGGTTAACAACAATTTATTCAATTTAGATCACTCAACTCCAAAGTTCCTAGGTTACAACTTTAACCAACGATTAACGATCTAATCCTTAAGAAACACGGGTAATCTATGTTAACCAAAATTTCTAACGGTATTAATGAAAACCTTCTATGGTACCACAACACTCAGGTTAACAATTTAAACAGTACTCTATGATCCCAAACATTCCCGATGCATCCATCAAATAACATTTAGGTAGGAATCTCAAAATTCTATTATTAGCTACACTTGGTTCGGTTCTAGGTTAAATTAGGTACTAGGTATCCATCAAATACGATATACTCTTACTACCCCAAAATATATTCAACTCTAAGTCCTCCAAATAATCAAGTAACCTATAACCCAAGGTTCAGAGTCTAAAGTACCAACCTAATTCCATTAATTGACAATTTATTATTCAAATCGATCCTCAAAAGCTTACTAAGATAGATAACAAGGTATAACTCACAACCCTCAAGCCCTAGGTAACAAGGGTTTACTAAACCTCAAACATCTATATCCTTTCACGGGGTTCACTGAGACAGAAACCGGTCTAACAAAAGAATCTCAAGAGAAAGATGGTAGAATAGAAGAATAGAACAAGGATTCACCAAGAGAATGAAGATGAGAATATATAAGAGAAGAATTGGAAGAAATAGGGAAAGGAAGAAAAGAATCGATGATCCTATATTACTAAGTTCTTGAACCAGAAGAGAATCTTCGGGCCTCCCGAGTTCACGAGGGAATCCAAAATGGATTACTTCATCTTTTTGTAGAGGAACGAGCACACAAGTCATGGGTCGCTCCATCTGGATTTACTGCGACATCATGGAACAGGAATCTACTCTTGATCATCTGGCCTGTAGCTTAAGTAAACTGAACTGGAGCTAAAAATCACCATCGGCATCTTTCTTGGAGCACCAAGTTGTCCACTCGAGTCAGCAGACGTTGAGAGTTCTAAGCAGGTCTTGTCCCGATCAGGAGCAGCATCCTATCGATATCTTGTTCATTCGTCTTCTTCCCACAAAAGCAACAAATATTCAATGCTAATCATTGAGTTCAGAAACATATAGTCTTAACAGTTAAGTCCTTATTTGTTTCTACCCATCTCTAATAATATTTTTATTTACTGTTTAAATAATTTACTAGTATTTTCCCTAATTTCAGGTGTAAGCGTTGGGAGCAGTGATGCTCTGATACCAACTGTAATCCCCTAAAAATTCTAGCGCGATACAGTGGCGGAAACACTGTAGAGTCGGGATTAAAACACACAGGACTATGTCTTAATAAATTAAATTGGTAAAGTCAAACATGCGCCATACATAAAAATGGCTAAAATATAAAACAATCCATAAAAAGGTTAACAATCCTCAAGACATGATTATAAAAAAAATCAGCAGGATCCAAGACTGCTCGCTAGCCCACACCCACCGGAAAATAAACACGTATACCTGCCATGTTAAAACATAACAGCCACAATCAGTGGGGAGCAACGTCAACGTTCTCCCAGCCGTATAACAGGATTTTAAAACAGTAATTACTAATATAGGAAAATAATAAAAGTGGAAAACATTAAAACATCATATTAAAATAAGTTTTAGCGTAAAACAAAATAATCAAAAGGGTTTCCGAAGAAACATAAAAATATTTGCCAACCTGCAAACCAATTTATATCGATAATAAATAAAATAATCAAAATGGCGTTATGGATAGGATTAATGTAGAATCTAGACTTTCACTAGGATAATACTAAAAACTAGTTTCGAGAACTTAGTCAAAACAAATTAGACTTTGGTCTCTAACTAGGCAACTCAACTATAACAGGACTGCGTGCAGCGAGGTCCTGGCTTAAGTAATGTACACCCCTCTTGGACACCAACCGTAATCCAGTTCAACCCGACGGCGACTTACACGATGCGATATCTAAGTTTAAGGTCAAAATATACACACTCCTGAGCACAAACCATGCTCAGTTCAACGACCAATGTGTCTCAACATAGACACACCAGCTTTATAGTTGATGGCAAAACATACACCCCAGACTATATTACTCTAAACCCACACTTGTCCTTATTCCATAACTCCAAAACAAACCATTATCGATATTTAAAAGATGTATGCATCATAAACAATATGAGGATAAAAGAAGTAAACATTTATATTCTAAAAGAGGAAACTTTCTATTTTAGGAAACTTCTATTTTAGGAAACTTCTATTTTTAGAAACTTTACTAAAAATAGCATCATATCAAAGTAGTGAAAATATTAGTTCATACTAATACCACATTTTAGTAAACGATATAGATTTATAAAACTAATACTTTCGGCCTTAACAATATTAATTATTAAAGTAATAACATTTGATTTTATGAAACTATTAAAATATCGTACAAGTGTTATAAAATGATTAGAGACATCTAAAAATATTTAATAATACTAATTAGGGTGTTTTTCGAAAGTTATAAAGCTAAAATTCCCTAATTATTATTAGTTTCGACGATAAAATTATAAATAGGATTTTACGACAAATGTCAAATTAAATCTTTTAACGTCTTTTATTTAATCAAACCAACAAATACATTTAGAGTATGTTAAGGGATGATTTAACTCCTAAAGTTTCAGATTTAAATACTTTCAAAATTGCTGGAAAAATAATTCTTTTAGTTAAGACGAAGCAATTTAGCGATAAATCACAACTTGTCCGAAATCAATATTTATTAATTAAAGACTATAATAAATAGTACAAAAATTACGTAAAATAGTTAAATTATATTTATGGACATTCTGTCCAGAAAAGAAAATTTCCAGAATTCTAAAAACTCGGTTTTTAAAGCGTTTTCTCGTTAATCGTCCAATCTCGACAATAACGATTAATAAAAATAGTAATTACAAAACGATTTAAGTATTAATATCCAAAAATTATTATTACACTTTAAAATCCTGATTTTACAGAATATAATTTTTTCCAGATTTTTCCAAAATCCAGATTCAACAAATTTCAACAAAACCGTCATTTAAACCCGTTTTCGCAATTAACGATTTTATTAACAAACCTATCGTTCCAAACATTTTATTAAGGCACTAAAAATCATAATAATACATTTTAATATGAAATCATCAGAATCATAAATTTTTTCCAGATTTAAACCAAAGACCAGAAATCGAGAATTTAAACAACAAACACGGTTTTAACGATAAACGATGATTTAAAGTGATTAATTAATTCATCCACTTAACAATTCCGAAAAATTATGAAACAAATCAGAAAATTCTATTTCACCAGAAAGTTTCACCACGTCAAAAATCAGATTAAAATAAAATGTTTAAGTACTAGAACTAAAAATCGGTTTTTAATCGTTTTTGTTCGAAAACGATAATAATTCAATAATCGATATAAAAATATCAGAAAAAATACTAAATTACTAAAAATCATCAAAAACAACATTTTTCCAGAATATAAATATATATTACATGTTTAGGCCGATTATTACGATTTTACAAATTAATATAACAATTTAATCGTTAATCTCGTAAAAGCGATAAAAATATCGAAACATGCAAAATTTCAACTTTAAAAATTTTCCAGAATTCGTGACATACATATATTGCCAAAATAAAATATAAAAATATATACATGCAAATACTCAATTAAAATCTTGAAATACCGAGTAACATCGACGTTACCTCTACTCCAAGTCTGAATCAACGATATATTCGTCGGCTTCGGGATCGTCCAAAAATCCTACCAAACACGTAAATCATGGCAGAAAAATACCATGAGAAAACTAATAAAAACAAGGTAAAAATTGATCGAAAATGACGTCGATTAATACCTTAACGAAGGAATCGGAAAGAGGATTATTATGACGATAAAAATGATGCGATTGGGACTTGAAATGGAGCAAAAATCAGCCCAAGGAGGGTAAGAAGTACCCGGCCAAAAGAGAGAAGAAAAAGTGATGAATATTTTTGGTGAATGTAAAAGAAATGAATGTAGAGAGTAAGGGTGGAGATGGGTGATACAACACTTAAAGGGGTAAGCATGAATTAAGGCTTCAAAAAAAAAGGAATACAAAAGTGTACCTAGACCATAAGTTGGCCGGCCAAATGGGATAAGAGAGGGAGTAAGAAAAGCTTTGACATGAATGCTACAATGAATGAAAATGATTTATCTTATGATTACGTTTTAATGTGATAAAATGAATCGTTTAAATAAAATGTAATAAAACTTGTGATCAAGAGCTTAGTCGGTCCAAAATGTGAGAAAACAGTCTCAAATAATTTATAAGTTGATAAAAAGTATAATCGTAAAATAGTTAAAGGCATTTCAAAGTAATTCGAGTAAACCTCGCGTAAGAAAATAATTATTCGCGAAGCTTCGTAATAAAATCATAAATGGCTTCTTTTTAGTAACTAAAATATATATCTTAGTAGAAAATATTCCATAAACGTATTCAAACATTTTTAGGAAAAAAGAATAACTTAAATCCAAGCTTAAAAATGTCAATTGGGAGAAAAATAGAATTCCTCGCGGAAAAATTACTTAGTTTACGAAGAAACCAAATAAATGGATTTAAAAGAATTTTAAATCTTTAAAATTAAAAATAGAAATTATTAAACTCAAAAATTAAAATAAAGCTTAGTAAAATGATAAAATATGAGGCCAAAAATGACAGAGTTAAGACGAAGTCCTAACAGAAAGAATAAAATGCTTAGGAAAAATAGCGGGTGTTACAGTCTGACTATATAATGTGCGTGGCTGTACAACTTATATTCCGTGATTGTGCAAAGTGATGTCTGACTATTAATGTTAATGGGGGTCATTTGTACTATTTAATGTCTGACTATGCAACTTATAGCACGTGATTGTACAGACTAAGCTGCGTGACTTTGCAGCGTGCAGTGTGTGATTGTGCACTCCGACAAGAGTGATTGTACACATCAACATGTGTGACTGTGCAACGTATTTCACGTGATTGTACACCTCAATATGTGTGACTGTGCAACTGATAGCATGTGATTGTACATGTCAACATGTGTGACTGTACTAAGTGAACTTTGTGATTATTTCTAACTATTTAATGTGAATGGGGATCATTTGTACTATTTAGTGTGATAGGTAGTAGGTTATGGGGGCATACCATGTGTTGAATTCCGAACCACGCCATCGTTGGGTCCGTGGGGGAGGATAACCCACGCCGGTTGTTGTCAGATTCGCACCAGTTCATTAGGTGCGACCAACACTCCAGCACAGCGGCGCTCATGCCACCGGCGGAGAAGAGCGATTGAATGTCACGCCTCTTCAGCTGCGCACGAGGGCCGTAGGACCCAAAGCGTTCACTGTGGATTTGTTGACACCGGTTAGTGGGTGTAATATGAAACACGCATCAGGAACAAAAGACGGTCACTTACTTTTTGTCGTACCCATTATCGTCGAGGAAGCAGTAGTCGGCGGTGTGTTTTCGCAGGCTGAGCATCCCACTCGTCAGCCCCACTCGCAGGCGAAATATGAGTGACATGACAATGGCGTCCGGGGCAGGTTCACCCTGGTTCAAGGAGCAACCCAACCCATCTCCACAGCCCCGTATCCGAGACTTAATCGCCGACTGTCTTTCTTATGGGACTGATCTGGGGGTGGGTCCAGGTGTTTTCGGTGATTTGCTCAGACGCTTCTTCCCCGTTGCCTTCACAGGAGTGGTTTCAAACGTGCGGGCGGATTCCAACGATTCCTTGTATTTTCCGAAGTCAATCACTTTCTGCAAAACAGTGTTCCTCATCTTGTTCGCGTCGCTCAGTATAAGGGTCGCCGTGATCTCCGCCCTGCACATATTCATGGCCGCCATTGTCCCCAAGGAGCAGTTGAATGGGGACCCGTTGTACAGCATCATGTGCACCATCAGGTACACTCCACAGTCATTGGCAGAGTACCCCACTCCCTGCCATGATAAGGGAACGTTTACCAATTTAAACGTACGGACCTTCTCACCTTTCTCCATCCCTCGTTGTACCATGAACTCCCCCATCTTATTAACCTGCAAAACAAGTTCAAACAAGATTAGTTGTTGGACACATTCCGGTCACATAATTGATTCAATATTAAATTAAAAGGGCCTGACCGCTGTCCGAGCAATGTCATAGTAAGACAACTTTGTAAAATCTTTATCGTACAACTGGTTGTCGAGGTACTCTATTTGCCCAGAATTGAAGTTGATGCAGACGCAACTGTAGTGACCCTCGTCACCCGTCAAGATCGGGACAAACACCTGAAAACAATGCGTCAGGATTATGGGTTGATAACAACTACGAATAGACAGTATGTCCAGGATAATACCATGTTCGAGTCCAAAGCAAAGTCGGAGAAACTATTTTTTATCCACTCGTCCCACACGTAAAATATTTCCTGGTCATATTTATTGCCCCTGCCTCCTTCCTTCCACAATGACAACACTGGGGCCTGCTCACATGCATTAATGGTAATATATGTAGTCAATTTGTGTTTGACATGAGTGCGACTGTACAGCGTAAAATGTGTGACTATACAGCTTGTAGCGTGTGACTGTGCAGTTTATAGCGGTGACTGGACAACACAATGGGTGTGACTATACAGGTAACAGTGTGTGACTATACAGCCAATTGTGTGCGATTATACACCTTATTTGAGGGTTGAACGTACCGTATGTCCAAGAGAGAAGTAACATCTATTGGTTACTCTTGATGCTTTTTTGTCGTGCACCAGGTGGTTCAGCAGCCTACACCAGCAGTCAACGACGTTATTCATCACCTCCAGGCCAGGCTCGAGCGTCTGCATGTCGCCCCTCGCGATACAGTCGTAAGCTGTGTACTCGACCAGCATTTCGCTGCAGAACAAACGAAGTCCCGATTAGCACGTGCATTTTTAAAAACAACATGACCAGGACAATATGTACGTACCCTGACGGACGCGGCGTTCCCCGGTCGAAGACGTAGTCGATTACGTCTTTCCGTACGCTGAGGATATCCCAGAAGATGACGATGTTGGAGCACATGAATCCAGAGATTACAAGCTGCCCCCTCATTACTCTTCCACAGTCCAACGTGCAGCTCAAATTGTCCGGAATCGTGTCCATGCACTCAAATGCCACGTTGGAGTGGAAGATGTACCGATGATGTTTAGCCTCCGGGTGTGTCCTGGTCACTGAACCATCGTCTGTCTGTTGAGTATCGGTCGTGACAATTTCTTCCGTTGCGGGCGTTGTGGCAACAGCGTCCGCTACAGCCCAGCCTGCTTTCTGCAGGTCCTTCTCAAGGCTAGAGCTGACTGTCGCATCTGGCGGAGCTGGTGTTACATCTAAAGCCGACCGTGCGTCGGCTGTCCCCCACCCTGCTTGCCGTAGAGCTACCACTACGGTCGGACTCATGTCCACCGAACCATGCACAGCGGAGTCTTGGTTGGTTTCTACAGCGGCATCATTCTCTTCAACTTCCCCCTCACAGACACCTGGTGTCACGATGCCACCATCAAAAGTCCCCTCATCATCGTAACCCTCTGTTCCATCATCATCTCTCACGTAGAAACCTGATTTGTCAATGTCTTCATCCGCGTAACCAGAATCACGCAAGTCTTGCATAATTTGACGTACCAGACCGCAGGCTTCAGCATCGCGCTGCTGCTCGCCCTCAACGACGGGGGCGTTCTGGGTAGTCTGCTTCAATTGGCCTGCCAACACAACGACTTCATCGATATACCAGAGGACAGATGGATCTTCCCAGAATTGTTGGGAGGACGTGTCCTGACTTGGAACTGTATTGTTCCTCGTCGATATTTCTCTTACTTTTGAGGCAGCCTGCTCGCAGAAACCGCAAAAGGCTAGCGCACACCTTCGGAATTCCATGAAAAAACTGTAACACCCGCTATTTCTCCTAAGCATTTTATTCTTTCTGTTAGGACTTCGTCTTAACTCTGTCACTTTTGGCCTCATATTTTATCATTTTACTAAGCTTTATTTTAATTTTTGAGTTTAATAATTTCTATTTTAATTTTTAAAGATTTAAAATTCTTTTAAATCCATTTATTTGGTTTCTTCGTAAACTAAGTAATTTTTTTGCGAGGAATTCTATTTCTCTCCGAATTGACATTTTTAAGCTTGGATTTAAGTTATTCCTTTTTCCTAAAAATGTTTGAATACGTTTATGGAATATTTTTTTTTACTAAGATATATTTTAGTTACTAAAAACAAGCCATTTATGATTTTATTACGAAGCTTCGCGAATAATTATTTTCTTACGCGAGGTTTACTCGAATTACTTTGAAATGCCTTTAACTATTTTACGATTATACTTTTTATCAACTTATAAATTATTTGAGACTGTTTTCTCACATTTTGGACCAACTAAGCTCTTGGTCACAAGTTTTATTACGTTTTATTTAAACGTTTCATTTTATCACGTTAAAACGTAATCATAAGATAAATCATTTTCATTCATTGTAGCATTTATATCAAAACTTTTCTTACTCCCTCTCTTATCCATTTGGCCGGCCAACTATAGGTCTAGGTACATCTTGGATTCCTTATTTTGAAGCCTTAATTCATGCTTACTCCTTTAAGTGTAGTAACCTCCATCTCCTCCTTCACTCCACATTCATTTTTGCATTAACAAAAATATTCATCACTTTTTCCTCTCTCTTTTGGCCGGGTACTTCTTACCTCCTTAGGCTGATTTTTGCTCCATTTCAAGTCCCAATCGCATCATTTTTATCGTCATAATAATCCTCTTTCCGATTCCTTCATTAAGGTATTAATCGACGTCATTTTCGATAAATTTTTACCTTGATTTTTATTAGTTTTCTCATGGTATTTTTCTGCCATGATTTACGTGTTTGGTAGGATTTTTGGACGATCCCGAAGCCGACGAATATATCGTTGTTTCAGACTTGGAGTAGAGGTAACGTCGATGTTACTCGGTATTTCAAGATTTTAATTGAGTATTTGCATGTATAAATTTTTATATTTTATTTTGGCAATATATGTATGTCACGAATTCTGGAAAAAATTTTAAAGTTGAAATTTTGCATGTTTCGATATTTTTATCGCTTTTACGAGATTAACGATTAAATTGTTATATTAATTTGTAAAATCGTAATAATCGGCCTAAACATGTAATATATGTTTATATTCTGGAAAAATGTTGTCTTTGATGATTTTAGTAATTAAGTATTTTTCTGATATTTTTGATATCGATTATTGAATTATTATCGTTTTCGAACAAAAACGATTAAAAACCGATTTTAAGTTCTAGTACTTAAACATTTTATTTTAATCTGATTTTTGACGTGGTGAAACTTTCTGGTGAAATAGAATTTTCTGATTTTTTTCATAATTTTTCGGAATTGTTAAGTGGATGAATTAATTAATCACTTTAAATCATCGTTTATCGTTAAAACTGTGTTTGTTGTTTAAATTCTCGATTTCTGGTCTTTCGTCTAAATCTGGAAAAAATTATGTTTCTGATGATTTCATATTAAAATGTATTATTATGATTTTTAGTGCCTTAATAAAATGTTAGGAACGATAGGTTTATTAATAAAATCGTTAATTGCGAAAACGGGTTTAAATGACGGTTTTGTTGAAATTTGTTGAATCTGGGTTTTGGAAAAATCTGGAAAAATTTATATTCTGTAAAATTAGGATTTTAAAGTGTAATAATAATTTTTGGATATTAATACTTAAATCGTTTTGTAATTACTATTTTTATTAATCGTTATTGTCGAGATTGGACGATTAACGAGAAAACGCTTTAAAAACCGAGTTTTTAGAATTCTGGAAATTTTCTTTTCTGGACAGAATGTCCATAAATATAATTTAACTATTTTACGTAATTTTTGTACTATTTATTATAGTCTTTAATTAATAAATATTGATTTTCGGACAAATTGTGATTTATCGTTAAAATGCTTCGTCTTACCTAAAAGAATTATTTTTCCAGCACTTTTGAAAGTATTTAAATCTGAAACTTTAAGAGTTAAATCATCCCTTAACATTTTCAAAATATATTCAATGGTTTAATTAAATAAAGACGTTCAAGTATTTAATTTAGTATTTGCCGTAAAATCCTATTTATAATTTTATCGTCGAAACTAATAATAATTAGGGAATTTTAGCTTTATAACTTTCGAAAACACCCTAATTAGTATTATTAAATATTTTTTAGATGTCTCTAATCATTTTATAACACTTGTACGATATTTTAATAATTTCATAAAATCAAATGTTCTTACTTTAATAATTAATATCGTTAAGGCCGAAAGTATTAGTTTTATAAATCTATATCGTTTACTAAAATGTGGTATTAGTATGAACTAATATTTTCACTACTTTGATATGATGCTATTTTTAGTAAAGTTTCCTAAAATAGAAGTTTCCTAAAATAGAAGTTTCCAAAAATAGAAAGTTTCCTCTTTTAGAATATAAATGTTTACTTCTTTTATCCTCATATTGTTTATGATGAATACATCTTTTAAATATCGATAATGGTTTGTTTTGGAGTTATGGAATAAGGACAAGTGTGGGTTTAGAGTAATATAGTCTGGGATGTACGTTTTGCCATCAACTGTAAGGCTGGTGTGTCTTTATGGGGCGCATTGGTTGTTGAACTGAGCATGGTTTGTGTTCAGGAGAGTGTATATTTACCTTAAACTTAGATATCGCATCGTATAAGTCGCGTCGGGTTGAACTGGATATGGTTTGTATCCAGGAGGGGTGTGCATTACTTAAGCCAGGACATCGCTGCACGCAGTCCTGTTATGGTTGAGTTGCCTAGTTAGAGACCAAAGTCTAATTTGTTTTGACTAAGTTCTCGAAACTAGTTTTTAGTATTATCCTAGTGAAAGTCTAGATTCTACATTAATCCTATCCATAACGCCATTTTGATTATTTTATTTAT
Organism: Agrostemma githago; assembly: GCA_958450325.1. Classification (NCBI taxonomy): domain Eukaryota; kingdom Viridiplantae; phylum Streptophyta; class Magnoliopsida; order Caryophyllales; family Caryophyllaceae; genus Agrostemma; species Agrostemma githago. The sequence goes on from OY288239.1 coordinate 43,687,119, forward strand.
TATCGATATAAATTGGCGCAGGTTGGCAAATATCTTTATGTGTCTTCGGAAACCCCTTTTGAATAATTTGTTCGACGCTAAACCTTATTTTAATATGATGTTTTACTGTTTTCCATTTTTACTATTTTTCCTATATTAGTAATTACTGTTTTAAAATCCTGTTATACGGCTGGGAGAACGTCGACGTTGCTCCCCACTGATTGTGGCTATTATGTTTTAACATGGCAGGTATATGTGTTTATTTTCCGGTGGGTGTGGGCTAGCGAGCAGTCTTGGATCCTGTTGATCTTTTAATAATCATGTTTTAAGGATTGTTTAACCTCTTTATGGATTGTTTTAAATTTTAGCCATTTCTATGTATGGCGCATGTTTGACTTTACCAATTTAATTTATTAAGACATAGTTCTGTGTGTTTTAATCCCGACTCTACAGTGTTTCCGCCACTGTATCGCGCTAGAAATTTTAGGGGATTACAGTTGGTATCAGAGCATCACTGCTCCCAACGCTTACACCTGAAATTAGGGAAAATACCAGTAAATTATTTAAACAGTAAATAAAAATATTATTAGAGATGGGTAGAAACAAATAAGGACTTAACTGTTAAGATTATCTGTTCCTGAACTCAATGATTAGCATTGAATATTTGTTTTATATGTCGAAGAAGATGAAAGAACAAGTTGCTGATATGCTGCTCCAGATCGGGACAAGACCTACTTAGCACTCTCAACGCCTGCTGACTGGAGTGGACAACTAGGTGCTCCAAGAAAGATTTCGATAATGACTTTTAGCTCCGGTTCAGTTTACTTAAGCTACAGGCAAGATGATCAAGAGTAGATTCATGTTCCATGATGTCGCAGTAAATCCAGATGGAGCGACCCATGACTTGTGTGCTCGTTCCTCTACGAGAAGATGAAGTAATCCATTTTGGATTCCCTCGTGAACTCGGGAGGCCCGAAGATTCTCCTCTGGTTCAAGAACTTAGTAATATAGGATCATCGATTCTTTTCTTCCTTTCCCTATTTCTTCCAATTCTTCTCTTATATATTCTCATCTTCATTCTCTTGGTGAATCCTTGTTCTATTCTTCTATTCTACCATCTTTCTCTTGAGATTCTTTTGTTAGACCGGTTTCTGTCTCAGTGAACCCCGTGAAAGGATATAGATGTTTGAGGTTTAGTAAACCCTTGTTACCTAGGGCTTGAGGGTTGTGAGTTATACCTTGTTATCTATCTTAGTAAGCTTTTGAGTATCGATTTGAATAATAAATTGTCAATTAATGGAATTAGGTTGGTACTTTAGACTCTGAACCTTGGGTTATAGGTTACTTGAATTTTGGAGGACTTAGAGTTGAATATATTTTGGGGTAGTAAGAGTATATCGTATTTGATGGATACCTAGTACCTAATTTAACCTAGAACCGAACCAGGTGTAGCTAATAATAGAATTTTGAGATTCCTACCTAAATGTTATTTGATGGATGCATCGGGAATGTTTGGGATCATAGAGTACTGCTTAAGATGTTATCCTGAGTGTTGTGGTATCATTTCAGGTCCTTGTTAATGTTTAGTAAATTTTGGTTGACACAGATTAAACCTTGTTTCTTATGGATTAGATCGTGGATCGTTGATGTAAGGTTGTAACCTATGAATTTTGGAGTTGACTGACCTAAATTTGGATAGATCATTATTAGCCTTGAAGAAGAGAAACATCTTGCACAATTAGAGGTTGAATTTATCACATTGAGGAATACTTAATGCCAATCATCTTGATGGATTTACAATTCAGAACTCTTACACCAACGAGATTGTGGCTTCGTTGAGTTAACAAATATTTTAGTGGTTCCGCTGTTACGATATGAAATTTGATGGGATTCTCAGAAACCTTAGTCGAATGACGTGCTTGAAAATGTGAATATCTGTCGTTACGTGTCAGGCTGAGTGTGTTTAAGATTTGGCGTACTTTACTAACCTCTGTCTGTTGATGATGTTAAGAATATGTTGATGGTCATTTTTGAAGTTTTCGTGTACGAACATTGGTATTTGGTGGATTTTAGTTAGTGTTCCTTACTCGAGAAATTTGAAGTATACCTCGAGTTCAGACCTTATGAACTTTGAATTACGAGCCTTAGTGATTACAAGTTTGGTATGTTTTGATGACTGTTGGAATCTTAATTAATGGATTAGTCTAAATCGTTTGTGGATTCTTACCATACTAATTGAAAGATTATATAGGTATGTAAGACTTAATTTTGGAGGCTGTGGCAGTTGATAACTTTGGAGGTTGTAGATTGAGTAGGACCACCCTTTACCGATATTGGACTTAGCGTTATTTGATGGGAATTAGGAACCCGTGTTTGTGGAAGTCGTGCTAGAAATCTCGAGATGATTAATTTCTTCCATAATCCTTGAGAGCTCTTTTTGATTCTCAACTCCGTCTTTCTTTCTGCTCCTCTTGAATTCTGTTACGGTAACTCCTGCCAATCCCTTCAACCTTTGTCGATTTTGAAAGCTCTTATTTTTAATTTATTTATCCTTGTTCTATTTGCCCGTTAACTATTTTTCGAACTCCCTATTTTATAAAAAGTTTGACTACTTTAAAAAAAAAAATTTGGACTATCGTAAAATTTTAACATTTTGAGTTATAATTTCTAATTGTGAATTGCCCGTTTTGTAAAAAGCTGGGCTAATTTAAAAAATTTTGATTTTCATGAAATTTTAACATTTTGAAGCATGATTTCAAATTTTTTAAACTCCCCATTTTGTAAAAACTTTGAGCAATTTAACATTTTGGGTTATCGTGAAATTTAACATTTTTATTTTATATTTAAGAACTATATACTTCACTTTGTTTTATCTTTGGTTGATATTTATATTTAGATCTATTTCAAAATGCCTTAATAATTTATTTAAACTATTTCGAAATCATTTTTAATTTTTGATTTTCAAGCGATCAAAATTTTATGAAGACTTTTATATTTCCAAGTACTTCAATTTGTATAGAATTGTTATGTAAAACGTTTTAACATTGTCGAAATTATTTTGTATGTTCAAGTTTGATAACATTTTTGAAAACTTTCATAATTACTTTGATAACATTTTCAAAATTTTAACGTTTTGAGAATTGATTTTCATTTTATGGTTGGTGGACTTTTGAATCTGTTATTGTAAATATTTGACGGCTGGTGCGATTTTTACTAACTACAAAATTTGATTTCTCCAAACTAAATTTTGTATCATCAAAAAAAAAGAATAATACCGAATTTCTTAATCAAAATATTTTACTTTTGTTTTCAAAATATTTTGGTTATCCTATTTCCTTCGAATTTGTTTACAAATGTTATTTAACGTTATTATTTTATCAAATAACTTTACTTTACGATTTCATTAATCAAAAGATTCTAAACTTCGGGTTGGTTAGCCCAATTCTTCTTGGAATAGATATTTGTCTTCGATGCGAGCTAAGCATTCTCAACTCTTCGAGTAAGGTATTTGTCTTCACTACTTGGAATAGATATTTGTCTTCACTACTTTGATATGATGCTATTTTTAGTAAAGTTTCCTAAAATAGAAGTTTCCTAAAAATAGAAGTTTCCTAAAATAGAAGTTCCCTAAAATAGAAAGTTTCCTCTTTAGAATATAAATGTTTACTTCTTTTATCCTCATATTGTTTATGATGAATACATCTTTTAAATATCGATAATGGTTTGTTTTGGAGTTATGGAATAAGGACAAGTGTGGGTTTAGAGTAATATAGTCTGGGATGTACGTTTTGCCATCAACTGTAAGGCTGGTGTGTCTTTATGGGGCGCATTGGTTGTTGAACTGAGCATGGTTTGTGTTCAGGAGAGTGTATATTTACCTTAAACTTAGATATCGCATCGTATAAGTCGCGTCGGGTTGAACTGGATATGGTTTGTATCCAGGAGGAGTGTGCATTACTTAAGCCAGGACCTCGCTGCACGCAGTCCTGTTATGGTTGAGTTGCCTAGTTAGAGACCAAAGTCTAATTTGTTTTGACTAAGTTCTCGAAACTAGTTTTTAGTATTATCCTAGTGAAAGTCTAGATTCTACATTAATCCTATCCATAACGCCATTTTGATTATTTTATTTATTATCGATATAAATTGGCGCAGGTTGGCAAATATCTTTATGTGTCTTCGGAAACCCCTTTTGAATAATTTGTTCGACGCTAAACCTTATTTTAATATGATGTTTTACTGTTTTCCATTTTTACTATTTTTCCTATATTAGTAATTACTGTTTTAAAATCCTGTTATACGGCTGGGAGAACGTCGACGTTGCTCCCCACTGATTGTGGCTATTATGTTTTAACATGGCAGGTATATGTGTTTATTTTCCGGTGGGTGTGGGCTAACGAGCAGTCTTGGATCCTGCTGATCTTTTAATAATCATGTTTTAAGGATTGTTTAACCTCTTTATGGATTGTTTTAAATTTTAGCCATTTCTATGTATGGCGCATGTTTGACTTTACCAATTTAATTTATTAAGACATAGTTCTGAGTGTTTTAATCCCTACTCTACAGTGTTTCCGCCACTGTATCGCGCTAGAAATTTTAGGAGATTACAAAAACGCCGGTCGTCCTACAATTCAGTTAAAGTCAAATCATTAGTGCGAAGCTCAGTGGTGTTGAGGATGGCAGCGTAACTATGACTAAGCATCTAAGTGTGTGACTGTAAGGAATAAAGTGTGTGACTATACAGTTTATAGCGAGTGACTGTGCAGGTTATAGTACTGACTGGATAACATAATGCGTGTGTCTATACAAGTAATAGTGTGTCACTATACAGCTAATAGTATGTGACTGTACATCAGGATGAGTGTGATCATAACGACCATGACTATCAGTTTTTTTTAAAACATAGGCAAGACTTTCAGATTAAATCGTTTCACGACCAATAAATTGATGATCTATAGAGGGGCTGGGAGATCACTTACGTTAACCGCGTTGCCCTCCGATTGATCGTCTCTCTCCACCCCTGTCGTTATTCTTTTTGGACTAGAGTGTTGTTTGTCAGAGGGCATCGTTATAGCGGGGGTGCACTCGCTTCCTGGTTCCCCACATGTACGTGGGTACGACACCTTCGAACGCAACTGATTTCCCAGGGATCCTGTCTCCAGTTCCCCAGCAAGACGATCGCTTATTTTCCGTGCATCCCAATGTGCGATAAATGGTATTTCGCATCTGCAAGTCTCGCTACGGAAATCGTAGCGCTGGAAGTACGCAATCATCAGAATGGGGATGCACCCCCGGAGGTAGTTGACGACTTTGTTGGGGTCACGCGTCCCCTTACCTGCCCGCACCAGATCCTGCAGGACAAAGCTACACCAGTCCTGTTCACCAATCAATTCCACGTCCTCCACTGCGGCCAGTAGACTCAGGTCCAGTGAGTTGTTCGTAGTAGGCGCGAGGAATGATGACAACGCGAAGAACACGAACCTGCGGACAAAGTCGTCGTCAGCGGCTTTGGTTGCCATTAATTTTTCGTGCACCCTCCCTAATGTTATTGGCCCGCTGCTGTCAACCACATCGAACCCCTTCCGCCAGGTACTCTTTAACCTGATCATGTCAGGTGAGTCTGCCCCTTTCTTATTTTGTGTTGGGATTAATTTCACCGGATGAGGGCCTAAAGGTAGCTGGAGGCAATCGTGGACGTCGTACTTTGACATCATGAATGCCTCCCGGCGTGAGGCGCGGAAAATATGGGACCCGTCAGAAAATGCACGTAGGAACATAAGCGCATGGTCAGTGGGGACCGATTCGATCCTTAGGTCCAAGAGCCCGCCGAAGCCAACACCACGCACCCTCTCTTTCTGATCATCCGATAATTGCGCAATTAGTTGGTGCAACCGCTTTGGCCTACAGTGAATATCTGGCTTACCCTCTCGGCGGCCCCCCCCCCTCTTCCTCCGAGACACACTCACGTATGTGGGGTCGGCCACTGTATCAGATTTGACTCTCCTCTTTTTCTTTGGCCTGCTTTCCTTAACACTTTTTGTCTCACCCACATCCAGATCGGCGACCGGTGAATCAAAAGTCATCCATCTTTTTTTCCTTGTGCCTGCCTTCGTCAACGATTTCTGTCCCCACCACATTCGTCTCGGCAATGATGTGGTCCCCTGATGTATCTTCAACAGACTCCACAACAGTCTTTTTCTTCTTATGCTTCTTTTTATGTTTCTTCTTACCCAAATTTTGGTCGGCGTCCGGTGAATCAAAAGTCACCCTTTTTTTTTCTTGTGTCTGCCTTCGTCAACGATTTCTGTCTCCACCACATTCGTCTCGGCAACGATGTGGTCCCCTGATGTATCTTTAACAGACTTTACAACAGCCTTCTTCTTCTTATGTTTCTTCTTAACCAAATTTTGGTCCACAACCAATGTATCATCAATTACATTCTCTGCCACGGCCTTATTCTTACTGGTCTTCTTTTGAATTTTCTTCTTCGCACCCGACATTCTGCTGCAATAACAACATGCGTAAAGAGTGTGATACGGTTGTACAGAGTTGGTTGTACAGTCATACAGAGTTGGTTGTGCAGAATGATGTACAATCATACCTTTGGATCTACACAGTCGCACTTGTTATGATGCAAAGTCACACGCTTTATATTGTATAGTCATGCATTGTTGGTTGTATAGTCACCCGTCTGAGGCTGTATGGTCACACTCCTTATGTTGCAGAGTCGCTCTCTTTTTAAAGTAGAATCACACCGTTGAAGCCGTATACTCAGTTGTAAAATCACATGCGTAAAGGGTGTGATTTTACAACTGAGTATACGGCTTCAACGGTGTGATTCTACTTTAAAAAGAGAGCGACTCTGCAACATAAGGAGTGTGACCATACAGCCTCAGACGGGTGACTATACAACCAACAATGCATGACTATACAATATAAAGCGTGTGACTTTGCATCATAACAAGTGCGACTGTGTATGACTGTACAACCAACTCTGTATGGCTGTACAACCAACTCTGTATGGCTGTACAACCAACTCTGTATGACTCTTCAAATGTTAGTTTTATTTCTCCCCAAACACCAAGTCTGTGACTATAACACTGCTTTAACGTAAACCTCAATAAGGAAGCATGCAAAACTTCAACAAAGAACTATCTAATCGATGGCAGATGCATACTTACAATGACGACTATGGGAACTTCAACATGAACTTCAACAAAGAAATAAAGACTTCATCTTTAGCTCTATAACTACAACTCAAATTTAGGGTTATAACTAGATGAATAACGATTAATCAAGGATAAAAACTGTGTGATTATTAGTTGTCAAAGGAAAAAATCCTCATCTCCGACTCTATAACTACAACCACTGTACAACTACAACAACTTTAACTCAAAATCAGGGTTATCGGGTTGGAATAATGTTCTTTTATCATTTTGTATGGTTCATGCATGCGGGAGTTGGTGTTTTTAGGGTTCATGAAAATGGAATAAAAAAAATTCGGAGGTCGAAAATAGAACATTCAACATACCTTATTGGAGATGGAGAAGCTGCGGAAATGGAGATGGAGATGGAGAAGGAGATGGATTTTTTTTAGAGAGAGGAAGAGAGCGTTGAGTGATTGAGAGTTGGTGAATGGGGAAGTTCAATGGGTTGGGCGGGAGAATAGAGAGGAGGGAAATTAATTGGGGATAGGTTGAGGGGGCTATTGACTATTGATGGGTGATGGGTGATGGTTGTCCGCAGCTTGTCAGTTCCGCAGCGTCCTTTTTTTTTTATTAATCTAAACCCATCCATCCACCGTCCATATTAATCTTAATGGATGGGTGGGATTAACACTAAGGGAGAGTTAGGGAGTTATTAACTTCCCTGATCCTCCCTCTATATATATATTTATATATATATAGTAGTTGCTTAATGGATCACTAAACAAAAGCCCAAATCCAATATTTGCACCTTGAGATGAGACTTTGCCCTTTGGATCTTCATAGGGTGAAGTTTTGCCTTGAGGATTCTCTCCAATATGGCCGAAATACCGTCGAACGAAGTTTCGCCCTGTGTGGTGAAGTTTCGCCCGATGACCTTTTTTGTCCGAAATGGCAATCTATGGAGGAAACACCCTCGGGTAAAGTTTCGCCCGGTCAAAATCTGACCAAAACTCAAAAATCTCGTAGAGTGAAATTTCGCCGGTCAGATCTCATTGGGTGAAGCTTCGCCCTGTGAATTAAGAGGGCCATAAACTCTCTCGTTTGTTCTTCGATTGGGGCGTGTGATATGTCATTGGAAAGCTAAGAAGATAAGCTTTCACCTCCAACTGAAATTGCTTCGATCCGAGGTCAAGAACTCAAGATATATCCATTTGAAGTTTGACCTCTCTGGTGAAGATGCCCTATGGACTATAGTTTAGCCCTTTTTGCTCAAGGTTCATCTTTTGATGCTTGGACTTTTGCTTTATGGCATGCTTTGGACGATATTCTGCTCCCTTGTGCCCATGTAAGCTTGAACATGCTCTCGGACAACGGATTTCTATCAAAATTATAGGAAAACTACCCAAAAACACGTAAAATGCACAAGAGAGGTCGCTAGAGTGAGAAAGACTCAAAAAATGCGATAATCGCACACAAATCTCACAAAAGCGATAGGAAAACGAGCTTAGATGGGTGGAAAAATGGTCCAAATTTGACACACATCAACTACATTCCGGATCTTGCAGTTAAACGGCCTTGAGGTCTCTGTTAAGAGGCACAATAAACAACATACGATATCATGAACGAATGAGAAGGCAAACAAACATGTATTCATCCCTAAACACCTAACAAACAATTCATCGAACATGTGAACAAACAACATCAAACACCACTCAACCCACCTTAATCACCCACTAATGACACCCAATCCCCCTACTAACCCTAGCAAGAGACTACTCACACATTACTAAAGATTCATTAACATCTAAACTAAGGAGTAAATTAGGTTAAAGTTATATATACTAAGTTGCTTAACGGGTCACTAAAACAAAGCCCAATTCTAACCTTTGTCCTTGAAATGAAACCTTGCCCTTTGGATCTTCATAGGGTGAAGTTTTGCCCTGCGAATTCTCTCCAATATGGCCGAAATACCGTCGGGTGAAGTTTCGCGCGGTGAAAAATCTGATCAAAAACTCAAAAATCTCGTAGGGTGAAATTTCGCCAGGTTAGATCTAATCAGGTGAAACTTCGTCCTGTGACTTCAGAGGGCCATAACTCTCTCGTTTGATCTCCGATTGGGGAGTGTAATATGTCGTTGGAAAGCTAAGATGATAGCTTTCACTTCCAACTGGAATCACATCAATCCAAGGTCTAAAACTCTAGATATATCCATTTGAAGTTCGACTTTTCCATGTGAAGTTGCTCAATCACTAGTAGAAAAACATGGATTTGAGGCTCCATAAAACCATCCATTTGAGGCGTTTTTTATGATGCCTTATACGGGGGGGCCGCACATTGGAAATTATAGTGAGGCGTTCTTTAGAAGCCGCTATTACCGGACTATTTGCGGCGTTTTTGTCCAAAAACGCCTCAAATAGTTAATTTAAGAAATTAAAAAAACACATATTTGAGGCGTTTTTTGAAAACAAACGCCTCAAATAGGTGTATTTTTAAATAAAAAAAATACAAAATTAATGATTTCATACATTTCAAAATATGAATTGCATTATTCAACTTTTCATAATATTAAAATAAATACACCAACTAGAAATTACACTTGCACAATATTTATACTAATGCACTCCATGCACTTGATAAGTCTCCATTGACACTGTTAGTTCCAACTTCAAACCAGCACACAAATGGTCCTCCCCAAATGCAAATGCCACCATTTTCCTCTTCTCTTCTTGCACACATGCATGAGTAAGAATTACATTCAAGATAAAATTGTAGGCACAACAAGCACTCATCCCTCCAACAAATGTAGCGCATAGAAAAATGCCGGGTGAATCATGAAAAATTAGGAAGAGAAAAGGTGCTATCATGGCATCTTTGGAAACTGGGATACAATCCTCAACAGTTAAATGAATCAAGAAACAGTTTGGCAAGAGAGCTTCTAACAACAAATTTATGACTCCGTACCTATCTTCTTGACTACAACTCTATCAGGACAAGTCCGAGACCCATAACCATCCAAGTTTTGGACTAAACTTTCAAATGTTCACATTCAGAAGAGTATTATACATGTTAAAACTGTTTGGCAATAAGATAATAAGGTCTCAACTCTCAACCGATGTTCTCACAGTCCCTCCATTCCCTCTCCTCCAAGCCAAATCAAAATCACAAACTAGTCATAAGTAAGAGTAAGGAGAAACAGGTCATAGACTACGTGACAAGCATGGCGCCTTTGATTTGTCTCAATATTCTAATAGACGGTCTACAAGGCGTTCTTTCTGGTAAGCCTTACTTGGTTAGCGGGGAAAGATGATTCATACTCGTATAATGTAATAAGTCGATATATACTGACATGTTGAGAAATCAGGCATCGCAAGGGGATGTGGATGGCAACATATAGGCACGTATGTGAACCTCTCAACATACTATCTATTCGGAATCCCAATTGCAGCTACGTTAGGCTTATGGTTGCAATTGAAGGGAAGGGGCTTCTGGATTGGAATCCTTTGTGGTTCTACTGTGCAATTCGCTCTTTTATCCTTCATTACTGCCTCCACAAACTGGGATAAACAAGTATGCCCCCTTTGCCTTTTCTTATTTCATCTGTATCAGTTTTCAGTTGAAACATTGCATATTATTATTCACACTCACATCATCATTATTAATTTTAGATATTTATAATAATATTCCTCCGTTGGACTGCCAGGTACCCCTTTTGATTTAGATTACATTACAAATTGGGTTCTGCTCAGCTCATACTATAGTATTCCTTTATTATTATTCGCACTTCCAATCCCAACTCCCCAACACTGCTTGCTCTCTCAAAATTAATCCCTTTCTTTTTTTTCTTTTTCTTTTTTGTACCGAGTGTTATGAGTATATGTATGCCAAGCCATGGTCTGTAGTAAATGATTTTTACATGGCTTTTGTAAATGGGCAGGTCTCCTTGCCAGACTTATTTGGTGCCAAGGAGGGTTCTATTTCAAGATGAAAGCTTTGCCTTTGATGAGGCACTACCCAAACTGCCTCCTTGCATTTTACGTCTTGAACTTCTCTCATCATCACTTGTTTCTCCGATTTATCTATAGATGCCTCTATTCACATCATATTCAAATGTGATACAGTGATAGTATCAAACATGCTTAATCATTTGCTCTTACTTATGACCCAAATGAATCAATTAAATGCACATTCATTCCCCCACCAACCACAATAATTTACTCTATAAGGCTGCCTTCTAAATCCTTGCTAGTCTATGGCCTATGGTAAGCTCCATCCGATCACAAATTTACGACGAATCAAATATTATACTCCCCATCTGAGTAAATAATAGCAACGACAGATCGTTTCTTACTTCCTAGGCACTATATATACTTTTTGTACGTCGTCCTATCTACACTACTCGATCAGTCACAAGTTTATGACGATTATTAATCGTCACAAAGGAGATTTGAGGTTGTCTATATAAAGAGGTATCCAATATCTAGCCATATAACCTCATCCAACATCCAATATTATACAAAACATCAAATACTCGTAATAAATTTCCAAAAAAAAGAAAAGGAAAAAAGAAAAAATGGTGTCAAAGAGTGGAAGAAGCTAAAAAGCAAGCAAGAAGCATTACTATTTAAAGCAATAGGGAGGGCGACGGACAAGTCCGTCACAAGCAAGGTAAGCAAGCAGATAATGCAATGTAACAAAGGAAATGTTAGGAAGTTCAGAGAAGTAGCTCCAACCTTGAGGAAAATGGTGCTTCTTCTGCCAAGTCGTTCAAGAATCCCCTGCATTATCTTGGTCTTCTGTATAAGAATCTCCCTTGCATCGTTTTCTTGTCAGTCTTCAATTACACATAAAACATTACTTATAACATAAACAAACCTTAACTTATATTAGAGACTTTAGAGTAGATTTCCCGTGAGACGGTTTTGGCCGGCCTCTCTAGGAGGTATTTACTAATACGGAGTAGTATAATTAGATTATTATGATGTAAAGAGAATGGATAGATATAATAAAACTGACATAAGTGTTAAGCTGGCGAACGGAATTGGAGAAATTATTGTGCTTGAAATACTTGGGCAGCAAGTCCTTAGCAAACTCGGCTGTTTTCCATACTACGAAGGTTGTACCTCATCTCCCCATAATATCACATCGTTTGATTAGCAATAAGCTTAACATTTGCAGAAATAGAGGAATTAGGACGATGAAGTTGAAACATGCTGATCAGAAGAAGAACAAGAAAGAAAGAATGAGTGATTTAGGGAAATTTGGTACACCTTCCGTTCAAGACCTACCTTCCCTTATTGTGAGACACATTAATAGAGAAATAATAATAATAATAATAATAATAATAATAATAATAATAATAATAATAATAATAATAATAATAATAAAATAACAACGGTCTTGCAATAAACTTGGCGTGAGACCGTTTCATACAATAATTTGTGATGTAATTCCACTGAATTGGGTTGACAAACAAAATTCAGGCATAAACATCAACACATATAGGGAATAAACTACGTTTATATAAACAAAGAATTTTTCAAAGGAAAAGTAGAGATCAAAGACTATTGGTTTGCCACGGCATTAATCATGAAATGAAATAATACTCCACAGTGAAACACAAAACCCGTCTAAACATAAACCGTGGAGGGAGTAAATTAATTTCATCTAATTAAACTGCAGCATTAAACCACCACCGCCATACAAAACCCTAAAAATATTGCAGCATTAAACCATAAAAGAACGTTAAAATATTGCGGCATTACACCAAATAAACCACCATACAAAAACCATAAGAATATTGCAGCAACATAAATTAAACAAAAATAATAGAGTAAGATTAAATGTAACGAAAGGAGAAGATGGAGTGGAAGCATGTGGATATACTTTTTGACAGAGTTGAGCACGACTGTGAGTTCTAAGAACGGGCATTTGCTTATTCAAGCACACACAGCTTTCCTTTTCCCTTCCAAATTAAAAAAAAATAGCTGAGTCGGGACACTTGGATACGATACTTCTAAACGATTCGGAACAACATAGACCTAAATCGAGTATCCTAAGAAATAACAAAGAACGATTCAGATCATCAGATTCAATTAAAAATCAGAAATTGGCCTACTAATCATCTTTATAAACAATGTAATCAAGCCAATCATCGGCATCTTCATGTTTGAGCTACAAAGTACGATTACACACTCAAATAATTCAAATAGAATCAACAAAGAATAAACAAGAGGGATGATAAACATTAAGGATTGTAGCACAAAACATAGAAGCCAACTCATTACCTTGGACAAGCTCTCAATGGACTTATTAAGTTGGCGCGCAGTTTAATTACTTGAAGGAAGAAAAACGCGTTGTTATACTTCAAAATTTGGGATAAAGTGTTGATATACATATGACAAATAATCTGAATGAACGGAGTAATGTTATGTTGAAGAGAAAGAAAAAATTAACTTTGAGATGGAATTATATGAGCTGAGTACACGGAGTAATTATATGAGCTGAGTATGTTAATACAAGGAAGTATTTATGAAAAAAGAAAAGAAAATAAAGAGCATCGAGTACGACGTACGTACCAGGAGATGGTCAGTAGGCTTGAAACAGGCAAAATCAAGAAGATAAATGGGACGAGGGCGAGACAAGAAATAGATGGAAAGTGTGAAGACAAAGACGCCTAAAGAAGCCAGAACCGTGGCAAGATCATAATCCCAAAGCTTCTTCCACAGCTCTTCTCTACTAAGGTTCCCAACTCACGAAGAAGAGATCAACGCCCACATTTCCTACATCGTCTGTTAGATGCTCACCAAATATATTCCCAAAACCCCTAAGGCAATGACGATTTGATACTCTGGTGTAGCGTCTGATAGATAGTTTAGACGTATGGAACCTTTCTCATACACTAAAGAAAGGTTTTTAATTACCCCTCAGAAAGATATGAACTGCCACATGTTATTTCTATAAGAAGTTCATCAGCAGCCCTAATCCTTCCAAAATGGCTTACCTCAAAACATCTATCGAAAAGAGATGTATCTAAACAACATGAACAAAAAAGTAAAACTATTTCGAGTACTTACCATAGCATTTGGCCAAAACATCTTTCCAGATCGCAGAAATAGCTTCACGGCAATAACTTTGGAGGCAATGTTCCTATCAATAAATCTTGTGTTCAGGATATGTATAGTTAAATGACATTGTATTAATCATTTCATTGAGAATAATACATAATACAAATTTTCTTCAACTGATTTTTAACACAATCCCATGTTTAGACTATGTACACAATTCATAATTCAAAATGAGGATTGCAAATAAATCAATCGAAAACCCAAATTAAAGTGATAGGTACCAAAAACTACAACATTTTAGGCTAAATTAATCGAATTAAACGCAACAAAAACAACAATTCCAGAACTTTTAGCAGATTTCACCTTCAATCTTCAGAATTTTACTTAAAAAAACAAGCAATTAAACTTCAGAGAGAGACAGAAACATCAAACTCAATATGATGGAACTTAATCAACACTTTCGCACCAAATTAATCGAATTCAACTTAACAATTCAACAATTTAGAGATAAAAACATGAAAAATGAAAAATGGCACAATTGAGAGACAAAAACAATCAAACTACACTGTAACACAAGTAAACCAACATTTCCACAGTAAATTAATCAAATTCAACACAACAAAAACAACAATTCATCACCAATCAAATACGAAAAATGGAGCAAGTGAGAAAAAAGAGAGAAACAACGAAAGAAGATTTGAAAAACGAACGAACAGTGAGAAGAAGAGGCGTTGTCGGCCGCCGGAAGATGGTGGGTCGGCGAGAAGGAAGCAACTGGTACTGGATTTGGTTTTGTCGGGATGATGGAGAGAGTTCTGGGGCTTGATTTTGTTAGGGTTCAAAAATTTTGGGATAACGGGTCAGGGAAACTGGGAGGGGGGGGGGGGGGGGAGGGAGGTTCGGTCTATTTTTTTATTAAACTAATATAGATGGAAGAGGCGTCTACCCAACGCCGCCCCACGATTAATTCTCATTTTTTTTGCAATTTACTCACCAAAATGACTCATCCAAGTTTTTTTCTTTAAAAAAAGATAAATTATTTGCAGCTAATTACCAAAAACGCCTCAAATGAGGAGCAGCAATTCAACCTTTTTCTACTAGTGAATGGACTTGAGTTTTGCCATGTCATTGATTTTTACCCTTTTGCTCAAGGTTTCACCTCTTGGATTTGGACTTTAATCATGCTTTACGATGATATTTCACTCTCTTGTGCCTATGTAAGCTCGAACATGCTCTCGGACAATGGATTCCTATCAAAGTAGTAGGAAAACTATCCAAAAACACGTAAAATGCACAAGAGAGGTCGCTAGAGTGAGAAAGACTCAAATAAGATGATAATTGCACACAAATATCACAAAAGCGATAGAAAGATGGGTCTAAATGGGTAGAAATGTGGGCGAAATTTGGCACACAACAAATCTTTCACACTAGACCGTTGCTCGTCCTCGAGCAAAGACCCAAAAAAACTAAGTAATAAACTACTAAGCTAGACTATGTTAAGCCGATACGGGCAAATTAACGGGCTCGCTCCATCCCTTTAACTCACATTCAAATACCCATGAGGTGATACTTCTATGCAAGGGAAGTTGGGTCTTGCGCAAAATTGTGGACACAACTAAACACACACACAAAACAAAAACAAATAAAAATAATTGCATCCATTTAAGAAAAACACTAAATCCCTCATCGAAACAGCCGGAAAGACACTTATAGTTCACTTGAAACAAGTATAATGTAACAACCCTGATTTTTATAAATTAAATTTTATTTAGCTTTTATTCTATTTACGATTTTAATTCGTAAATCTTAAAATTATTATAAAACGAATTTATCGTTTAATCGTTTCAAATTCCTAAAATTCTACTCGTCTCGAAAACTCTTCTTATTTTTAAAACATATTTTTATTTTTGTTTCGATTAATTTTATACATTTAATTTAATTCTTATTGAACTTCTGTTTCGACGATTTGAATTCTAAGCTCTTTCGATCTGAGCTTGAATTTATATTATTTTAAACCTAAGCCCGTTTTAATAAGCTTTGTTAAATACTCCCTCCGATCCATTTGATTCTTTACGTTTGCTTTATCACACTTGTCAATGCATGTTTTGTTTCGTTTTTATCTTTATTTACACATTATTAAAAATTGTAAAAATTTGATATTCTTAATGCATTCATTAAGACAATTTTAAGAAGATCCCACATGACTATGTTTTATTTTATAGATTGGAAATTATATTAGATATTCTACCCACTCATGAATAGTGTCAAAAAGCAAACGTAAAGAAACAAATGAATCGGAGGGAGTAATTTATTATTTTTCCTCGAGAAATCAACTTAATACATTTTCGTCGTACCTTCGTTAATTTTCTCAAGAAATATTATTTTTATCGTAAACGTTTGTTTTACTTTTGAGATACATTTTATAAATACTCTCGAACTAATTAATTATTCTTCCTAAAACTTCATTTTTCTCTCGAATATTTATTTACTCATTTTATTAGACGACCCGATTATTTATTAATTTTATTAACTCAATTTTAATTCAATTTGATGGGTCAGTTAACTTATATTCTTCAGAACCGTGTCCTAGTGATACCTATTAGATTGCTCCCTTTTCCTAAGACTAAGTTTAAAGGGAGTCTGAGTATGAGTATGAGTCTGAGTCTGAGACTCAGATTTGTTGGGTCTGAGACTCATACCTGGATAATGTGGTTGGTACGAGTCTGAGGCTCAGACGGATGGAAGATTAAAGGAGGTCTGAAGTTGAGTCTGAACAAAAGTCTGAGTCTCAGATTCTTTGAGTCTGAGACTCATACCTGGATAAAGTGGTTGAGACGGTCTGAGACTCAGATAAGTCTGAAGTTGAGTCTTGGATTTCAAAGACTCATCCTCAGACTCGTTCATTCAGTTCAGTTCAGTTCCGTTCATTTTAGTTCAGTTCAGTTCAAATAAGTTGTTATTATTATTATTATTATTATTATTATTATTATTATTATTAATTATTATTATTATTATTATTATTATTATTATTATTATTATTCATTATTATTATTTGTTAAATATTAAAACTAATGACATTTTTATAAAAATTAATATTAATATAATAATAAAAAATAATATTGTTTTTATTGTTATTAATATTATTACTATTAAATATTAATATTAATATTAGTATTATTATAATATTATTAATAATTAATATTATTATTTATTATTACTATTGTTATTTTTATTGTTATAAATATTATTATTATTATAAAATATTTTTATTAATAATATTTTTATTAAAATTAAAATTAATATAATAATTATAATAATTAATATTTTTGATACAATAATTAACATTATTATTTGTTGTTACAATAATAATTAATAATTTTTTTGTAAATAGTAAACTTGTTATTATTATTTTTGTATTTCAAGCTACTTTAGTTCAATTTGTCTCAACTCAGTTCAGTTCAGTTCAACTTATTTTACTTTAACTCATTTCACTTCATTATAAAGAGACATGATCAAAATAATTTGTATTAGATTATATAGTTGTATATATGAGAAAAAGCAAATTCGTATAATAAATGATAAATAATACTGCACGTACTAATAAAAACGGATAATGAATTGATAGTTATTCCCGACCAAACCAAACAAAACCTAGTTCGACCTGAACATCACCAAACCGACCCGAACCAACGATCCGATCCAGACCCGACAACTAAACATGACAAAACTGATTCGACCTGAAATGACCCAACCTTTATAATAAGCCATCTCGATCCCGTTCTGATATCCAAACTAAAGAGTCTAGGTGAACTCGTAATCTGAATTGACCCGAGTAAACCCGTATTGATTTGACTATTATTATAAAAAACGAGTCGATATCCCTAAAAAGATGAAAATAGCAAACCCGAAATGATCTGGCCCGACCCAAAGTCAAAGCGAAACTCGCTTAACCCAAACCCGACCCGGTTGACTTGTTTGCCAGGTTTATCGACAACCCAACCCGAACTCGGCCCACCCGCCCGATTGCCACTTTTAATAATGACCACTTGGAAATAAATTTATTCGTATGTCACAAGATTTATTTAACAATTAATTATTTAATTGTAATTATTCGAGTAATTAATCGAGTTATAAAATAAATGTAGATATTGAGGTAAATAAAAAAATAAAATAAGTTATGTAGAAAGTTGATGTGAGATGATGTAAATAAAAAAATAAAATAAGGTAGATAAAAAGTTGAGGTGAGATGAATAAAAAATAATATAAAATAAGGTATGTGAGGGGAGAAAGTCCGAGATGAGTCTGTGGATAAAGTGTACTTTTGTAGTGAGTCTGAGTCTGAGTCTGAAGAATGAAAAGTAAGTGGAAAGCTGAGGTGGCCGAGTCTGAGAAAAAATGATGGGTATGTGGATAAACATAGTCTAACACCCTTTTAATTAGCGGAGACCAATTGGTTCATCCCCTTTGCCTTTTTTTTTCTCTCCACCGCTTCCTCTTTGGTTCCCTCACCCTCTTGTTTTAATTTCTCCACTTGATTATTAACGTATGCATATCCCTTTGCCATGTCGCCCTTCAACAATAATCACCATCAATTAATTTCTTTCTGATTCATGCCCGTTCCTTGAACCTGCTGCATCCCATCCATCAGCCATCCTCCTCTTCATCCCATCCATCGTCCTTACTTTTACCTCCTTCATCATTTTTTCTGATTCATGCCTCCTCTGTCCGTATGATGTTGTTGCCGTGTTGTCGTTCGAATTGCTGTTCATCGACATCTTGTTCAGATGACTTCATTGAACTCTTTAGTAGCTTCTTGATTCGGATCATCTCCTCCCCCTTGAAAAGGAATTGTCCTCAATTCTGAAATGCCATCTTCATCAAGGTAAGGAGCAAGATCTCTCATTTTGAGTGTGGCACGAGCTTCATAACCATCCGGCAACTTCATCTCACAAACATTGTTGTTTCCCTTGTATGGAGCTTCTGCTTGGGGCATCAATCTGTTCTTTCTTTTGCTAGCTTCATCCTTTGTGTAGCAAACACTGAGGTGCGTTATTATGGAGAATGGCAAGTACTCTCTTGGTTTGAGGGGACTCTTTGGGAAAGGACTTGTCAAGTATTTGCTCACGATGCTTAGAATACTCCCTTGTGTCTTTAACAAAAGGAAGTGCTCCTTTAACGTCTCTAAGGTCTTGGTTATGCCACAACACCCAGCTGATCCTCCTCCTTGAGCTTCTCTAGTTATATACTCCGAAATAGGATGTTTTGGGACACAAAGATGGTTCCCTTCAAGAAGAAGATCGTCCTGCAAAACAACTTCATCAAAAGTATTAAGAGTATTAGCCTTGCACTTGGTGAGTACATCAGCCTCCGTGGAGTAATAGTCCTTCAAGGTCTTAAGTCCAAGCGTGCTTGCATCTAAAGTGTATGAGTGAGACAAAACATTAGCCATGACTTTATTCTTCCCATCTTTATCCTATAAGAGTCCATGATCTCCCTTAGGTACCAAACAAGTTGGTATCTTACTAGGAATGACAACACCTGGTTTCTTTAGCCACTCTTCCAATTGTTTCCCTTCACAACCACTATTGACCTTAACTGGTTCCTCTTTAGTGGCTTTGACGGCATCAAACTCCCCCTCTTCTATAGCATGTACTCCCACATTTTTACTAGCAAACATTGAGAGGTTGGGTTTCCCGACTCGATTGGCTAACATGTTACATACGTTTTGAGGTGTCATGGGCTTGAGTACAATTTTCTTTCCCTTATCACTCAATTCATACTCATTTCTTCTCCCATGGTGAACTACGTCCCTATCAAACTGCCAAGGACGGCCTAAAAGTATGTGACAAGCATCCATAGGAATAACATCACACAAAACCTCATCAACGTAGGAACCCATGGTCAAGCCAACCCTCACTTGTTTAGTGACCCTTACTTTGTTCCCGTTGTTTAACCAATGTAGTGCATAAGGGTTAGGGTGATTAGTAGTAGCTAGACCTAGTTTGTCTACCATTTCAGTTGAGGCAACGTTGGTACAACTACCTCCATCAATGATTAAACTACACCATTTGTCTTTAACTTGACACTTAGTATGGAATAGTTGGTCTCTTTGTTCTGTGTCATGTTGAATGGGGTTAGCATGTAGAGTACGTAGTACTAAGAGCGTGTCATAAGCCGGGGGTTCATATGCCTCAATATCTGTTTCTTCCTCTTCCTCTCCCTCATTAACATTGAAAACAGCTCCTATACGTTGTTCCTCTTCCCATATTTCATCCCTAATGGTGATTACTTCTCTTAAGGTCACAACTCTTTTATTGGGACAAGCGTTTTTGTAGTGACCAAACCCTTGACACTTGAAACAACGTACTTTGGAAAGACTAGTTTCAGTGGGTGTTTTGGGAGTAGATTGGGGTGGGGCTGCGGGGTTATTCTTATTAATGAAGGGTTGACTAGTATTAGTAGAATTGACCTTATTAACTTCATCCGTTCGTGGCCAAGTATGACTCTTACTAGATTCACCCTCATGTTTTCCCTTCCCTTGTGCCTCAATTTTTAGACACAACCCACACAAAGTATCAAAATCAGAGTATGGGCATAAATCAACCGTATTAGCAATACTACGATTCAGCCCACGTAAGAACCTAGCCATTTTTATCTCTTCGTTTTCTTCTACTTCCCCCATTAGAACTAAGTTCTCAAATTCTTCAATGTACTCACTAACACTCATTCTTCCTTGTACAAGGTTAGCAATCTTTTTGTATAAGGATAACTTGTGCGTAGTTGGAACATACCTCTTACGTAGTTTACGTTTTAAGGACTCCCAAGAAGAAATCTTACCCTTTCCATTTCTGGTGCGTTGTACCTTAAGCCCTTCATACCAAAGGGAAGCTCCCTTGCTCAGCTTTAGGATGGCATATTTGCACCTCTCCTCGTCCTCCAAGTCCTTGAAGTCAAAGAGCTTTTCCATGTTTCTCTCCCATTCTAAGTAAACTTCAGGATCAGTCCCACCATTGAACTCAGGAAGTTCATTCACTTTGATCTTGTCCACCGGTTCCCTCCTTGCTTGGAAACGAGAATTCTTGGGCTGGTAGTTCTCCAACGCCCTCTTTAGGTGTTCCAAGAAGCTAGGGTCTTCAAAGTTCACAACTCCTGCCATGCTTTACGTCTAATAGATGACCAAAGCTCTGATACCACTAATGATGTGAGTTAATATGAACTTTGAAACGAGAATGTGAAGAATGATTAGTATTCTGAAATGGACGTAAATAAAGTAAGCAAAACAGATTGTAAGGATAGTTTGAGGATGAATAAACCGTAACCAAAGGATAGTATGCTTAGTGAAGTAGACCTATACTTCAACAAAGCGGATGCTAAATCAAACACGCGATTGAAGTAGTGAGTTTAGAGCTTGTAACGCGACTCACTCTAGACTTTGTCTTGTAAGCAACAAGGATGTAAAAGAAAGCTTAGCTTTACTCAGTTTTGTGATTTCAATCTTGGATGTTTTATTCCTTCAAATAGATGGCTATATATAGCCTACAAATGACCCTATACTCGGCTGGTTAGGGTGACAATAACAAAGCTTACACTTATGTGAACTAGGAGCTAATAACAAAGCTATGTAGACTAGGAGCTAATAACAAAGCTATGTAAACTAGGAGCTAATAACAAAGCTTTAACAAGGAGTAATGAGGCGCGGCACACTATGTGAACATGGAGCCAAAAACAAAGCTAACTATGAGAACACAATCAGCCCATAATCATCCTCATAACTTCAGTACACTCCCCATGCTTGAATGAGTGTGAACCCAAGTTAATGCCTTCGAATTACCTTGACTAATTGCTCCTTTATTCAGCCCACACACGAGCTAGCTCCACAATTGAAGTAGGCACACCACTAAGCTTGTAGGAGGTGCTAGTGTAGCTGAACTAAGACTAATAGGGGCTAAGGTGACTTCATTGAACTCTTTAGTAGCTTCTTGATTCGGATCAGTTCTCCCTTTCTCCCTGGGAATAAGGGGCCATCAATCGTGGAGGGGTCCACCTCCAGTGCCTCGTCGTCAGAATCAACGACGTCGAAGGGAGCAGGTTCGGGGGATTCAGCACCTCCCCCCCTTTCAAGGCGGTCCTCCTCACTGGGCCTAACCCCAGAAGAGGAGGCCAGGTCACGTCTACTCCCATCTCTACCCTCAGTCCTCTCAAGTGATGGACCAAAAGAGAGAGCACGAACGCGAGACATGTTGGTTTATGAAGAGAAAGTATTGAGGAATAGGAAAAAAGGCGAGGATTTAAGGAAAGATTCTAACCTAGAACGTTGGTCGTCGCCGGAAAATGTGATAGTGGGCGCTCCTCGGTCTTATGAAGTTCTCAGCAGCAAGAAGAGTTTAAAAGTATGAAAAGGGATTCAAATTTCGAAAAGATGCGGAAGAAGGAAATAAAAGGGGAGAAGGGTTTATATAAGCCCAGGCAGTTGAAGGGTTGCCCCTCCTGCACAGGCCTCCCCACAAACTGCCCCACGTGTCACGCCTCAAACTACCCACCGCTTCCCAAGAAAGGTCTCGGGAAGACCAAAAAAGGTATCAAAGGGATTAAACTCCCAGTGACGTCATCCCCTTTAAAAAAAAAACAAACAACAATTAACAAACCCGCTCGGATTTTTCATTAACTTTGAAGAAAACCCGAAAAAAGGGACAAGTTACATTCCGTACTTAGCAAAGAAAGAAAATACAAAAGAAGCCTGGATTTCCGGCTCAACACGCCTGCACCCTGCAAGCAGGCCTAGTCATCATCTAAGTCCGGGGAATAGTCCCCAGGACTGCTCTTATCTCCTATGTCAGACCCCCAATCCCAGTCAGTGGAATCCTTAAAGGGATCGTCAGAAAGTCCGTCCTCGTCTCTGTCACACGAGCGGTCCAGACCCTCACTATCTCCGGAGTCCCGGCTGCTAACGTCCCAGTCCCTGCCATAAGGAACTGTCTGGGAATCATCACAAGTACCGCAGCCCATTTTCTTCACTGGAGAGGAAGGGCCTGACCCCGGAGAGGAGTCTGTATTAGAACAGTCAGGGTCGAACTGTCCAGGGTGTAGCCATGGAAAACACTCATGGCAACCCCTATCAAAACACCCTCCTCCTTGAGGGCAGCGCTTGAACCTGGGAACAGCAGGGGGCGAGGATCTTCTAGGGCGCTTGCCTGCCCTAATAGGAGCCTTCTGGACGTTCCGGCGAGGATAGGGCAGTGGATGTCGGCTGTGGCGAAGGGCCCGAAAAGCCACCCGGGCATACCTCAGCCTCCAGAACCCCTTGAGGAGGAAGGTAACAGTGCGAACTCCATGACGAACAACTGATTTCTTGATCCAAGGCATGATTTAACAAAGAAAAGTGGAAGAATTGAGGATGAATTGTCAAAATGGCAAAGAGAGCCAGAATTTATACAAAGAGGATAAAGCATTTAATGGCCTCCCAACCATCCTGGCAGGGAATGCCACCAATCGCGAAGTCATCACACTACCCGAAAATCCACCAAGCATGAGAAGTAATCATTGCTAAAAGACATCCCAACTCTTTGCATGCCCAATGCAATTAACGCTTCCTTCCTCGGGAAAGTACAAACGCATTAAATGCAATAGTAAAACCAACAAGTCAACCTCCCATCCATCTGAGCAAAAGTCGCCAGCCGGAGGGAAGCCTTGCTTCCCCCCAGCTTGCGAGGGCCAATTGATGAGGGTCGGTAGCCTGCTCCGGGCCGCCTGCTAGGCAGGCCCCCAGAAGACCCAACCCAAGGAACCCGGGAACCAACCCGGCAGACAATCAGAGTAAAATCACTAAAAAGAGATCCCCCTGGGGACAACTTCATACAGTCGCCTGCCCGGCAGGGCGATGCGGCCTGCTCAACCCGGCCTTCACATAACCCCTACCCGCCTGTCCTCTGGGGAAATCCTCGCAGGCAGGGCAGAGACCACCAAGGGGCCCCTCCGTCATTTCGCCTAAGGTAAAAGAGAATGGGTGGATGAGGTGAAGCCACTTGTCACCCCCTCATCCACCCATCCTCCTTCTACTTCCCTCTCTTGTGGGAAGGTATAAATACTCTTCCATTTCCCACAAGAAAGGGGTTGGATTTTCTCTCTCTAGACTTTCACTCCAAAACCGCCACCTAGCTCCTCACGAACTAGGTTTCTTAAGGCATTTTCACGGACTGACTTAGGCATCGGAGAGGGTTCCCTCGGACACCTTCGAGGCCCTGTGCGTTCACTGTGCAGGGAGCAGGTCACTCTCGCCGGGGAGGTCCGATCACCAGAGTGAAAAGAAGGGGAGACCGAAGGAAATTGAGCGATCATCACATTAGAAGCATTACATCTTAGAGACCCGAATTCGCTGTCGGGTTAATTGTTTCCGATACCGGAACAAAGAACAACAACAGCAGCAGCAGCAGTAGGAGTAGTAGTAATAATAATAATAATAATAATAATAATAATAATAATAATAATAATAATAATAATAATAATAATAATAATAATAATAATAATAATAATAATAATAATAGTAGTAGTAGTAGTAGTAGTAGTAGTAGAAAGGAGATGTCGGGATTTAAATTACACCCTCAACCTACATGCTTAAACGATCTCGGAAACGGACTCGTAGTGGCGGCGTGAGCGCGGGAGTGTCGAGATATGTAAGTAGAGTTATGGTGTATGTCTTTGACGAGTTTTGATCTCGGGAATTTGAATGTATGTGTGTGTATGTGTGTGAGTGCCTAGGACTCAAGTGTCGAGATATGAAGGTTGTGTAAGTATTGTGTAAAGTTGCAAATGGAATGATTAGGGTTGAATGGGTAAAAAAGTTGTGTAAAAAAAGTTGGTAAATGAATGACTATGGGGGAGTATATATAGATAATGCCCCGGTTTAGGGTCACTCGATCGAGTGGTGTAAGTGCACTCGATCGAGTGCCCGGTTCAGGAACGGTTCGCCCGGTTCACTGCCTTACTCGACCGAGTGGGTGTGAACGGAGGGAGTGTAAATAGGGAAAGATTTGTTGACTTTTTTTTAAAGGATTTGGTTGTTGTGATTTGATTTATTTTGTGTATTTGAACATAATGTGAGGCTGGTTCGTCTCGGGATTCGACTTTGACTGGGTTTTGACTCGGTCGCTAAAAGACGGTTTTATTTCCGGTGACGGTTTTGACCCAAATTAGTCTCATTTTATTGGAAACGACCCACTGGGCCTGGATTTGAGGACGGTTTTGAGAGATTTGCACTCCGCTAAATGCCCACGTCGGATACTATTGATTCCGAGTCCGTATTCGAGCGTATTAAGTCACGTTTACGTCCGATCATCATCGGGTGTTTTGTTGGGAACTGCTATAGACACTAGCAGGCAAAATGCGGGTGTCTACAGAGCCCCCACTCTGACTGAGGCTTGAACAAAGCGAAAGTCAGAGTAGCTACCAGGCTAATCGAGGATTACGACCTGGCAGTCTTCCGGTCGGGTCGTTTATAGTCCATTAGACTTGCGTGAAGGGCTCGCCAGCCATAAGTAGAGGGTCATACCTGTTCTGATGATGATAGCTCCGTGGTGAGTCGAACTTGCCTTTAAAGTCATAGGTTTACCCGTATGACGACACATCACATTTTGGATGTAGCATTCCAGGAGAAACACCGACTCATGCTGGGGAGTAAAGTAGTTGCACGGGACTTGCTTCTGAAGTCTTGGGCGTACCCGTATGCCGACACATGGCAACTTCCATGTAGCATTCCAAGAGAAACACCGCCTTTGATGTTCCATTGGGAAGCACTAGCTAGTACCTGAAATGTTAGATACATAGGCAGAAATAGCAGGCATAGCAGATAGCAAGATAGCACATAGGAAATGCAGTTAGCATCTATAGACTGACTTGCGCTGGGGAAAATGGTTTTTGCCTCATTTTGAAATCGAAGTCCTGAAAGCAACTCACGTGCTAGGAGATAGGTTTTCAAAATTGAAAGGGGTAGAAAAGAAATTTGCAGTTTAAATAGACTTAAATTTGACCTTGTCGAAAAGGATTTTATCAAATGGCTAAGTTTTGCAAACTTTGAAGTGAAATTTGAGGAGGGAGGTACCGACAGACTCGACTCTGGACGTGACAGGACGACGAGTTGACAGACACGACTTGGACTCTCGAGGGGTTGGACTGTGACTCGGTACGGGGGTGGGCCACCTAAGATGACAAGACTCTTAAGTTGCGCTATTCCGTAGCCTAGGTGAGTGGCAACACGATCGAACATACATCAAAATGGGAAGGATGTGTCATAGTCTGTAATGAGACTGCTTCTGCAGGACTCAGCAGTGGCAATGTTGTAGTCTAATGTTCTTTGAATGTTTGGTTTTGGGGTACATTCCCAAAGTGGGTGTCGCTTCGAGTCCCTGACGGATTCTCGTCTTCGACTGAGCCGAGTACTAGGACACTCTATAGAAAGAAGGATAGATTTTGAAAGTCTTTGAATTTTGTGAGTGGATGGAGATCTTCTGTCTAAGAGAAGCCTCCTGGACGACAAAGCTAACTGTTGAGAACATGACAGTGTCGTGACCGGAATGATTGTGCTTTTTGAACGTGTGTCAACGTGGGTGGTTGTGCCCTTGTTGAAAGGCTGCCTACGTATTCACGTGTAGTGAAATCAAACCAAGCTGTAGTTCAGTGGATTGGAAGATATATTATGGTGCCTAGTTTATTAGGGCTTTGTGTGTAACTAGCCATAGCGATGGTGTAGGCTAGGTGAATTTCCAATGATGTCTTGATCAAAGTGCTAGAACAGTTAGGATGTTGATCCCGTGACTGTGAGCGTTCTCTGGGGTAGCCCCCAGAGGTGGTGTGAACTATTTGGGCATGTTCTATGCCGACCGCAGGTTGAGTTCCCGTGTTTGGGGTTGGTAACTGGTTTGGATGTTTTTGGAAATGTGGTGCCAAGTAGAAAGTGGCTTTGATGTTTTGAAATCTGGAGCTCGATTTTGTGGAGCTAAAGCTTCGAAGGTAAGGTATTGTAATGTGGTAGGAAAGGGGGAAGTCAAGTAAAAATGACTCGAACTTCAATCGCGGTAGGTTGATAATGCGGGATCTGATTTCCATGTCTGGCCCTAATGGTTAGGGGTATCCTATGGAGCTTGAATCCTCAAAATTCCGGGCTATCTCTTAGCCTAGGTCTCGGGAAGGACTTGAAGGTTGTAATGTGGGAAGACTAAGTGTGGTGTTAGCTAACCAGCTTGATTGTCTCTCCCCTTTTTGATGGTATAGGTATCGATAATTTTTGAATTGACCGTACCCCGGTCAAGGAGCTTTCACTTGAGTTGACCGTTAAACATGGTCATGGGTTTTTGAATTTTTTTTGGTTGACCTCTTAGCCCCGTGATGGGTGGGATTTGTCGTGGATCCCGCCACCAAATAATAACCAACGAACCTAACTGGGTAGCTAGGGCAAGTCGGGTCGATCCATAGGGACGGGGTGTCGGACTAAAGTGTGCTACGGTCAAAGACTAGGTTCGAGACAAGCTAATCTAGGGGGTAGACTAAGGACTAAGCTAAGGTCTAAACTATAATCTATAACAACAAATAAAAGGGCTAAACAAGCATCTAATGACTAGCGGAAGCTAATAAAACGATAAGAAGAAACTAGGGTTAGGTCGGGTTCATGGGTGCAACGAAGACAAAAAGGGGAAAACGGGGTTACTAGCGTGCTTACGTAGCTTAGGTAACGCCGATCGTGCTCTCGCTACGTAATCGGCCTAGGGGTCATCCTCACCGGGCTCTCGCTACTAATAAGGAAACCAAACCAACCAACCAAACACACACATACAAGAGAATATGCAAGAAAAACAAGGATTGATCGTCTCTAGTCTCACAAGCAATTCATCAAACATGTGGAGTGCAAGGTAAATGGGAAACAACAAAAACAACATCTAATACCACCCATCTCACCCTAATCATCCACAATCACAACCAATCACCCTAATAACCCTAGCAAGAGTCTACTCAAACATATCTAATGCTAAAACTAACAAGAACAAGATGAATCAACACAAACAACAAAACTTGCATAAAGAAACTAGTGAAAACAATGAACAATGAACCTAACAATGAACAAAGACTGAAACTTGGATGAATAAACAAGAATAAGAGAAGGGAAAAGAAGGTTATACCTACTAACAAGATGAATGGAAGAATGAAAACTTGCATAAAAGAGAAAACCCAAATACATCACCCAAGGTTGTCAATCTTGGTTGGATTCTTAAAGAATTCCCTTAATACAAGGATTAACTAACTAGATTAAGGACTAATTACCGACTAATCTACTCTAATCTATGCTAATCTACGCTAAAGTAGTCTTGGGTTTAGTGGGTAATGTCTCCCCTTTCATAAGATTACAAGAGGGGGGTATTTATAGGGTTACAAGAGGAAAGGAGAAGAAACAATGAAGCGCGGGTCTGATCTGGGCTCATCCCGGTCGGGAGGAGTTGGTCCCGGTCGGGATGAGGTGGTCCCGGTCGGGATGGACCCAAAACAGAGGGTGTGCTTTTAGTACACCTCATCCCGGACGGGATGAGGTTCTTCCCGTCGGGGATGAGTCTTGTAGGCCTCCAATAAGCTCCTTTTGGTCCCTCCTTGCTTCTCATGGGTTTCCCATCGATTCTAGGGACTCGGGATCGGGTCTCGAAGGCTCGGGATTGGGTCCCAAGGTCTCGGGGTCGAATCCAAGGCATCGAGTGATCGTTCCTTCGCTTCGTTGGCTCCGAAAAGTGTATGTATTGAGTCGGAATCGCTCCAACTCTTCATGAATGATCTCAGGAACCTAAAACGAACTAAAGAAAGCATAAGTAACCCATAAACCGCTCCCAAGGAGCGGTTCCACAAGAAAAATGGGACCAAAACACAACAAATTAGGCACTACAAACTACACTTATCAACTCCCCCACACTTAACCCTTACTCGCCCTCGAGTAAGCACATGCTAACTACTAAACTAGCCGAGCGGGTATTAGCGCACCCTACGCCCTTTCAACTCACGCGAGTACACTTAGAGGAAAAGTGCACTCCGCAAGGCAAGTGAGGTCTTGCGACAAAACCGTGGATGCAACTGGACACAAAAAACACACAAACAAACAAACACACACACAAACAAACACCAAACGGTTGCACCCAAGACAAAACAAATACCGCTCCCCTCAACAAAGCGGCGAAAGAAGCACCGGTTTAGGACTCAAGGCAAGTGACAACGTCCCAAGCTAGCAATACAAACCAAGATGGACAAAACCCTAATAGTATGACGACAAAGCAATAAAAACGTTGGTAACTTACCTAGGTTCCTCCTAACCTTCTAAGAACGTACTACGGGACGATCGGCGGGATGGAAAAAGGATGAACCACGGTGTTAGTCAAAACTGTAGGTAAGTGAGACCCCGCCCCTCTTTAGCGATGAGCCAAGAGGGTCGTCCCATGCCCGAAACCGCCTAACTAGTCCAAGTAAAAAGGTGGATAAGGTTTGCAAAGTGAGGGAAGACCGATCATTACCGCTATCATCCTTCCTAGGGACTCGGTCCTTTGGTAGGCTCTTCACGGTAACGATTTGAAAAAGGCTTATTTTGAAAAGGTGAGAATCTTTTTGTGAGACGGTTTTCTTTGGCATTTTCTTTCTTTTGCATTTTTGCTTCTTGTGTTGCTATGCCATTTCTTTTTCATCTTTTGTATTTTTTTTTTGGCTTTTTGTGCCTTTTCTTTTTCTTCAATCTTTTCTTTCTTTCATTTTCTTTCATTTTCTTTTCTTTGCCCTTTTGGCTTGATATGAGTGTAGGCATTTCTTTTTGCAACTAAGAAAGAGAGATTTCAACATATTGCAACTTTATTTTGTGGAAATGTGTAGAGGGTAGGGAAATGGGCGAGTCGGGGAGCGTCCTTCCCTTCAAACCCACAAAAAAGGGAAAACTTGGACTAGTCAAACAACCCCAAACACGGTCACCTAAGGGACGGGACTCGACAACCAAGGCTTTTTCACACCGTGGGTGGTCATAATGGTCAAATCCAAATCCCGTAGTAAATCCCTAGTAAGCTAGGTGGACTCAAGGTAAGAAACCAACGAAATCTTTGATTTAGGGTCATTCTACTAGACTAAAGTCCAAGACTCGATTTATACTACTAGAAAGGGAAAGTAAACACTTGCACACTAGCCTCTAAACCGGGTTTTCGAAAACCTTTTTACACACTAGACACAACTACACATCACAAAACAAAGACGATACAAGAACGAAAGAAAAAGAGACAAAGGCAACAAAACAAAACAAAACAAAAACATAAAGATAACAAACACCACCCCGAACTTCCAAACAAGCCACCACAACCACCACAAATTTCAACAAGCTCCACCCGAGCACACATCATCACAATTCTCCTCCAAACTTCACAAGAAACAAAGAGGAAAAGAGATAGAATGACGTTACTGGTTGTCTTGAGCTTTCCGAAAATTACGGCGATCAAGGAACCTATAGGGAAAAAGGGCAAACACACACACAAAACACAAAATCACGACACAACGACACAAAAAGAGAAAAACACACAAAAGAAAATCTTTTTTGATTTTTATGAAAAAAATTCAAATTTTTAGGGTTTTTAAGGATTTTTCGAGAAAACTACTAAAATAAAACTAACTATGATAGAATATCGCTCCCCCACCCTTAAGCCGAGCAATGTCCTCATGCTCGATCGTAGTGTATGGAGCCACTAAAAAAAAAAGAAACTACGAAAATAAAGCTAAAAATCAAAAATAAAGCGGAGAAAAGGGTAGAATGTGTCCGGCCGGGGTGTAGTCAAGTCACCATGGGCCGAGACGAGAAAAGATATGGATGGGGAAAAATGAAAAGAAAATAAAAGGAAATGGGAGGGGAGGACTAGGTGTAATCAAGTCACCTAGCCCGGATTCCGCCCAAATCCGACTAACTCCTACAAAAAGGTGAAAATCATGTAAAATTTGGATTTTTCAAATGACTCTCGATGTAGTCAAGTCATCGAGAATCGGGAGCAACCATTACCAAGGCCCCGAGGGCCACCATGACACAAATGATAAGGGAAAGGGGAACTAACAAAAGAAGACGAGCAATAAAAGACGGAAAAGAAAGGATAGTTGCCGTACCATGCGGTTAGCAACTCACTCGCTCCATCGTCTCATAGGTCGATAATGGTACATAGCTTGTCTTTGTCATTGCTATTCCTCTTCCTTCTCAATTAGGCCGCATGGTTGAAGTACCAAGGTATAAGGGGGTGGGTTTTGATGTGAAAGTCGGTGTAAAGTGAAGAGAAAAAGAAGTGAATGTGTGTATATCAAGTGTAGGGGTCATATGATAAGGGCAAGGATAGGTAGGGAGGTTGGTAGGGGGTATAAAATGGTTGGGTGGGCTCGAATGACAAAGAAGAGGCCAAAAGAAGGAGCACGACATCATCCCGGTCGGGATGGATGGTCCCGGTCGGGATGACACACCCGTCCCGGTCGGGAAGCTCCCATCCCGATCGGGATGACACTCCAAAAAACCCGATTTTTGGTACACTCTTCCCGATCGGGATGACATCCTTCCCGGTCGGGATGGTTCATCCTTCCCGGTCGGGATGCACTCTTCTCGGCCGGGAAGAGTCCTCTAACCCTCTATGACCCCATAAGCTTGTCAAAAGCTTCAAAAACCGGCTCCCATGCTCACAATCCAAGCTCTATCAATATCTACTCCTCTCTAAGATTCATCTTCACTTCGCACCTATAAGTGATCTCAAACACATTCATCAAAATCCCTCCCTCACATCGCTCATCAAAATACCAAATCACAAGAATTTCACAAAACCACTAACAATTCTAGAAACCAAACCATCCAAACAAACATATATACACACACAAAAGCTCAAAAAGATATTTACAATAGGATACTCTCACCATCTACACCTCCATAGCCATCAAGAGCTCGAAGGAGTAAGTCAAATGCTCTAGCAACATCTTCATTGAGGCTCACATGGCCGAGCTTAGCCACTTTCAAGAGCTTCCAAGTCGGAGGCAAGAAGCAATCATCTTCATTATGCTCGGGGTTCTCGTGATCTTCTGGGTCTTCCGAACCATGATAGCAACAACTCTTATGACCATCCGGTAGGTATAGTGGTCTAGAGTCATGCTCGGTGTTATGATGTGGGAAATCACACCCTAAGGGGGTTGCTTCTTCTTCGGGGTCGAGAGTAGAGTTCTCTTCCACCGCCCGACAAGGATCCTCTCCATCAACCGTCTCACAAGACAAGGGACTTGGAATCGAGTGCGATAAAGGAGGTGAAGGCATCAAGTTTTCTTCATTGGAGGCTTTAGGATCCTCCAATTTCCCATTCAAGGCGAGTTCTAAGGCATCTACCTCTTTTTCCTAAGTATTGCGTTCCTTTTCACTCACCTTGTCTATATGGCTTAGAGGAGGTATGTCTTCACTTGGCTTTGGATTGTCAAGATCCGGTTCATCACGAAGAAAATCGTACAAATCCAATTTGATAGCCAATACATCGGCTCCCCAAGAGTTACCTTGAGAATCACGCTCACACCCCTCCGCATTGTCGACCTTTGAAGCTTCAACTTCCTCCATTCTTCCCATATCTTCACCATCCAAGCAACACTCAACAATGGTCTCTTGATTTACCCTCTCTTCTTCATTCGTGGCTTCATGGCCGGGTTGACTTTCTTGTGGAGACACCCGACCTTCTTGCCCAAATGAGCCTTCCTCAACAAGTCTTGGAGCTCGAGTGGTCGACATCGTGATACGAGCCATGAGTGCATTGATGCGAGCATCTTGCACCTCTAATTGGGCCTTGAGCTCCTCTTTAACCCCTTGTATGTGAGTCATCATCACTTGTTGACTCTTTTGCATTAAAACCATCATCTCATGTTGACCCTTTTGCAATAGCATTATCGCCTCTTGTTGACTCTTTTGCATTTGGACCAACAGCTGACAAGTCTCGAAGTTGGGGATTATTGGTTGTGGGTTATGTGAGGGTGTTCGGTAGTTGTTAGGATGTTGTGATGATCCTTGACAACTTTCATGGTAACCATATGGAGGGCGTTCGTAAGATTGTTGATGAGGTTGATATGGTTGGTGAAATTTTGGGACTTGGCCATTTGCCCCGTAGTTGTCCCGTGACGATTGACGGAAGCTAGGACGTGCCATTTCCATAACGTTGCTTTGATACCTAGGATGAACTAGAAGCACTTGAGCAAACGTTAGTAGCCTAGTGATTTTGAGGCACAAGGAAGGGAGAATAGCACACAAGAAGTAGAACAGAGATACACAAGGAGAGGAAAACACAAAAATCAAGAACAAAGTCTAAAACTAAGCACACAAAAGTCTAAACTACGCCGTCCCCGGCAACGGTGCCAATTTGATGGGTGGGATTTGTCGTGGATCCCGCCACCAAATAATAACCAACGAACCTAACTGGGTAGCTAGGGCAAGTCGGGTCGATCCACAGGGACGGGGTGTCGGACCAAAGTGTGCTACGGTCAAAGACTAGGTTCGAGACAAGCTAATCTAGGGGGTAGACTAAGGACTAAGCTAAGGTCTAAACTATAATCTATAACAACAAATAAAAGGGCTAAACAAGCATCTAATGACTAGCGGAAGCTAATAAAACGATAAGAAGAAACTAGGGTTAGGTCGGGTCCATGGGTGCAACGAAGACAAAAAGGGGAAAAACGGGGTTACTAGCGTGCTTACGTAGCCTAGGTAACGCCGATCGGGCTCTCGCTACGTAATCGGCCTAGGGGTCATCCTCACCGGGCTCTCGCTACTAATAAGGAAACCAAACTAACCAACCAAACACACACATACAAGAGAATATACAAGAAAAACAAGGATTGATCGTCTTTAGTCTCACAAGCAATTCATCAAACATGTGGAGTGCAAGGTAAATGGGAAACAACAAAAACAACATCTAATACCACCCATCTCACCCTAATCATCCACAATCACAACCAATCACCCTAATAACCCTAGCAAGAGTCTACTCAAACATATCTAATGCTAAAACTAACAAGAACAAGATGAATCAACATAAACAACAAAACTTGCATAAAGAAACTAGTGAAAACAATGAACAATGAACCTAACAATGAACAAAGACTGAAACTTGGATGAATAAACAAGAATAAGAGAAGGGAAAAGAAGGTTATACCTACTAACAAGATGAATGGAAGAATGAAAACTTGCATAAAAGAGAAAACCCAAATACATCACCCAAGGTTGTCAATCTTGGTTGGATTCTTAAAGAATACCCTTAATACAAGGATTAACTAACTAGATTAAGGACTAATTACCGACTAATCTACTCTAATCTATGCTAATCTATGCTAAAGTAGTCTAGGGTTTAGTGGGTAATGTGTCCCCTTTCATAAGATTACAAGAGGGGGGGTATTTATAGGGTTACAAGAGGAAAGGAGAAGAAACAATGAAGCGCGGGTCTGATCTGGGCTCATCCCGGTCGGGAGGAGTTGGTTCCGGTCGGGATGAGGTGGTCCCGGTCGGGATGAGCTCATCCCGGTCGGGATGGACCCAAAACAGAAGGTGTGCTTTTAGTACACCTCATCCCGGACGGGATGAGGTCCTTCCCGTTGGGGATGAGTCTTGTAGGCCTCCAATAAGCTCCTTTTGGTCCCTCCTTGCTTCTCATGGGTTTCTCATCGATTCTCGGGTCTCGGGATCGGGTCTCGGAGGCTCGGGATTGGGTCCCAAGGTCTCGGGGTTGAATCCAAGGCATCGAGTGATCGTTCCTTCGCTTCGTTGGCTCCGAAAAGTGTATGTATTGAGTCGGAATCACTCCAACTCTTCATGAATGATCTCGGGAACCTAAAACGAACTAAAGGAAGCATAAGTAACCCATAAACCGCTCCTAAGGAGCGGTTCCACAAGGAAAATTGGACCAAAACACAACAAATTAGGCACTACAAACTACACTTATCACCCCGGTCGTGGGATTCTTTATTTGAGTTGACCGTGCCCCGGTCAAGGGTGCCTCTTTTTGAAGATGGCCTACTTTTTTTTTTGAGCCTTTTGCTTTTTCCTTGGACTTTTGATTTTTTTTTGTCCAAATTTTTTTTATAGCTATCCCTCCCTATGGTGTTGTGGGTGGATATGGAGGTGGGCCCATCGGTTGGATTAGGCTTGTGGAGCTAAACCTTTCTAAGGTGTAAGCCTAGTTGGTGTTTGTGTGAGTGCAACTCGCGATGGAGTACTCTACGGTAAGCATGGTGATTTGGATCTTGGTATTGTCATCATAATTCTGAGCAGGCTTGGTGGGAGTATCGTCCCGAGCTGGGCATGGAGCCACGATGCTTCTTTTTTTTTGCTTCTGGTCAGACTAACGCCTAAGGTAGGGATTGGTCAGTTTTATTGGAGGGGTGTTTATTGTGGGGAGATGGGCTTGCCTCCCGTCTTGAACCCAAATTAGGAGACTGCCTAGATTTGTCATAGGATTCGATACCGCTCCTGCTAAGGGTAGTTTTTGTGGCTTTCTATGCCAGACATGGAACAGGTAAAGGAAAACACGGGTCTCGGTTCCTGCAGTCATTATAGATGTGCCTATAATAGTCACGTGCATGTGCTCATAGTGTATGATGGTGTTCATCATGTTCTCGGAAACACATAAGGGAAGCATATATGAGAAATTGAAAAGGCTGATTTTATTGAATTTTGAAAATGAGGACAGAATGCAAAAGACTCTGAGTCTGATTTGGAAATGAGGATGTAGGGTATCCTAGACTCGGACTCAGACTTAGACTCGAATCAAATCCGGACTCGGATGCTCGGTTGGTTGTTTCTTTTTTTGGTAAGGTCCTTCATTGGAGAAAACGACAGGTGCCACAACTCGCCTAAACTCGACTTTGCGCAAATGCAAGAGAGGTAGTCAAACTAGACATGGCCCGGGGTGATGGGTCGACAAAGACTCTTGGACCGGGATACTCGAACGTCGACCTATACGAGGTAACGACCGCAAATTAGACTCGAGCTGCAGAAGGGTGAGTCCGAAAATGGGGCGACCATGTTTGACTCGGGTTAGACCCTCCTAAAACAAATGTGTAGGGTACAATTCTCAGAGCGACTGTGATTAATCACTCCGTCGGAGAATAGCCCCCAAGCGAGACTAAGGACTCAGATGGTGTGGTATCTTAAGTGACTCGAAAGTGGGGCAACCGTGATTGATCACCCTGCTAAAGGGTAGCCCTCAAGTGGGATGGATAATTTTGTTAAAACTCGAGTGTCGGACGAGTGACCCTTAGATGTAAGGACCACAAACCTTTTGTTGTAAGGTTATGCCTTGTAAAAGGTTGACTCGGCCTCGAGGAAAGGCAGACGGGGTAAGGGAAGAAATTCGCGATGTAAGATCGGCAGAGTTTCGACGCTAGAGACCCTTGACTTGACTTGAATAAGGATATACCCTGTGATTAGGGTAGACCCTTAAGTTAAAGGACTTGAATTGGGATGACTCGACTAACGGATTGAAAGACGGGCAAAATTCCCCTAGGAAAGGTCGTGGGGACCGTCCTGTCGGAGGGAAAGATCGCGTGTGACTTTCTAGTTAGGACTCGAGTGTTCAGACGAACCTTCCATTTACGAGTGTATGACTCGTGTTGGTCGGTTATGCCTTTAGAAAAAGGCGGACTAGGATGGGGAAGAAACCCGTGATGTTGGATTGACGGAGTTTCGACGCTAAAGACCTTCGACGTATTACGAAAAGACCCGACACACGAATTACGGTAGGTCCTATAATAAGGAAGGTTTTTGAAAAATGATTGAATTTTGAAAATTGAGAGGACAGTTCTGAAATTGGCACTGGGCCAATAGGACCGGGCATTTTGAAATATTAGAATGGTTACGAGTAATTTCGCGTTTTGAAAATTGAGGAGATGATCCCGTCTTTTGAAATTGGCAGCATGCCGACAGGGCCGAGTTTTTTTTGATAAGTTGAATATTTGGAATTTTGAAAATTTGAATATCGAAAATAAATTTCCGAAAATTTGAAAATCGAAAATGAGATCCCGAAGATTTGAAAATTGAAAACGGCATCTCGGAGATTTGAAAATCGAGAATGGCATCTCGAAAATTTGAAAATCGCGAATGGCATCACGAAGATTTGAAAATTGAAATTGAATTTTGAAAATTCGAAAATCGAAAGGGAATCAAAAATTCAAAATTTGAAATGGGAAGCATGTCGGCTAAAAAAAATAGGCTTATTTTGAGTCAAATCGTAAGTCCTAATTTTCGGCGGCATTCCGAGTTTTTGAAAATTAGATATTTTGAAAAGACGGGTCCCAAAACGGACGGTATTTTGGGTTTTTTAAAATTTGGTATTTTGGAAAGATACATTTTTTGAAATGACGGTTTTTGAAAAATGACACGGAAACCAAGCAGCACATAGTCAAGAAAGCATTATAACGACGCTTATGTATGCTTTACACTAAGTCTCGGTCGGTCAAAATAAGGTCTATACCAACAACGATGGTATTCTCGTAAATCAGGACGGACTCCCTAAGCCGAGTTGGTCTTAGGACATGCCGCAAAACCCATACGAGTTCCGCCATCGAAGTGTTTAGCGCACCCATGTAGGAATGCACCGCGGTATAGTGGGACGTCGGTCACAAGTAACCGGCCCGGGCAAAATTTGGGTTATGCATGAATCATTAAACTAATGCGCGCACACTAATATACGAACGATTTCTCTTCGAGTCTCACCCTAGGAACCCCGATGACATGTGGTACATCAGGTATCCCCAGCGGAGTCGCCAAATTGTGGACATGACGTAGGTCCACCCCGACGCGGCCACGCGCGGGTTTGGGTAGGCGAATGAATCTTGTGGTGAGATTGTTCTCGGGTTCGAAATTTAAGTCAAAGTTGGAGTCACCACCGAATTTTATGGGAATTTGGAACCGTTCGAGCCCACTCTATGTCGTCATGGGCCGTACACAAAGTACAGCCCATTTCGATTTCAGAGTTTATGGGGCTCGTCCCTTTGTATTACGATACCGATACCGTCTCTACCGGTTATCGTGTATAGAATGACTTTCGTGCGCCAACGGTTTTGGGCATCCGGAAACCGAGGTTCTGAGTAAGGGGTGAGCGTACGTGTTGGGAAGCCCACTAAGGACACCCAACCCCGTCCGCACTTAGCGGCCTCTACTAAGACATCGTTCGTGTTCATGTACGCGCGCTAGTAAAATGACTAAATGATATGCAAACAGCGTTTTCGGCTAAGCATGCGAATTATGTGTGAGCTACGTCATTTAATGCATCTAAATTATTGTCGGAGTAGTTTAGCATGTGATGTTCATTTAAATAAATAAATGGCAAACATCGAAAATAGAAAACTCGTAAATAAATTACAAATTACACGGGCGGAATACAACCCGGAATTCACAATACAACGAGCAATAAAATAGAATGATCGAATTACAAGCGGCAAATGCTAACTAGAAACGGACCCGTATATAATAAATATAAACTGGACCGTAAGTTGTGCAAATGGACGAACTTCGATTAAATACACATTATATTGTGTATTAAACGGAGGACGGAGATATGAAACCTAGACGTGATGCTAGCCCGATCCCAAATCTCAATGACTTGTCCCGACTTATCACATCGAAAAATTAGCGTGTAAATTAGCTATGTGTCGGGTACGACTAGAGAGTCGTCGATACAAGACTAATAGTGAAAGACAATCGATCAAAGTCGTTTAAGTGAAATGATATGCATGAGTTTTGAAAATATAATCACGTGATTGACTTTACACGCGTGGATCGAAGCCGTAAAAAAGGACTAGGCTTAAAGGATGCTTTGAGGCTCTCGATTTATCTGATCGAAGGGACCCACTCGACTGAGTCATAGCCAGGACTCGATCGAGTGAACCTTTAATGGGGCTACTGCCCGGTTTTTGGTGTGCTACTCGATCGAGTGGGCTTGTGCACTCGATCGAGTGCCCTCTGTACGGGTGTTTAATTTGTGCTTTGAAACGACCCATTTTGTAGCTTTTATGTTTTTGAATCGAGATGCAATTACGCTAAATATAAATATTGTCCAATTCATATTAGTTTAAATCTCGATGGCTCGTCACACTCGACATTCGGTTATAGAACCGACATCTAGTATTTGGAGCGAATTTGCAAAATCGAGTTTGATCGGGTTATAACAAATATCGCTTCCCTCCGCGTCATAATGTCGTAATCAATCCTTTCGGATCGTGTGACAATTAATTCGGCGTCAATGGGTTTCGTCCTAATCCGATTTGTCGATGATTCTTTTAGAATAATATTTTGAAAGAGATGTGGTCGGACATATTTAAGGACGAATCTCCACGATCTATTACGCCCTTAAGTGTTTAGGGCGGCGCACCTCGAAGGGCGCCACCTCCAATACGACTTGTATAGGGATTAAATAGACTTTAGGCGGAATTCATAATTAAACATGTTCGACCCAAAAATTCGACCGTCGTCGCAAGCTTATGTCCTCGGCATTTTAATATCGTAATTTGGCCTTAAGGCCTACGATCATTAATTTAGCCTCAACGGACGTTGCTCGGATCGTTTTGAAAATAGTTTTGTTTGTAAGTATACACGGTATTATTAATATAACAAAATGTAAATGAGCAATAATTGAAATGTTAGGTGTTAGATACAATAAATAAAAAATGTTAGATTGCGATAAATAAAAGTGTTAGATTAGAGAGTTAGTATACATAAAATTAAAAGTTAGTGTGATAATAATAATAATAATAATGATGATGATGATGATGATGATGATGATGATGATGATGATGATGATGATGATGATGATAATAGATAATAATAATAATAATAATAATAATAATAATAATAATAATAATAATAATAATAATAATAATAACAATAATAACAATAACAACAATAACAAGAATAACAACAATAATAATAAAAATAATAATAACAACAATAACAATAATAATAACAATAATAACAATAACAACAATAATAACAATAATAATAACAACAGAATAATAATAATAATAATAAGAAGAAGAAGAATAATAACAACAATAATAATAACAATAACAATAACAATAACAATAACAATAACAATAACAATAACAATAACAATAACAATAACAATAACAATAACAATAACAATAACAATAACAATAACAATAACAATAACAATAATAATAATAACAATAATAACAACAATAATAATAATAATAATAGTAAATTATTATAAACGTAAGTAAATTAATTCATATCGAAAAATTATACTCCCTCTCTTGAATTAATAATAATCAATCCTCGCCAGGTGAGAGAAAGTTTCTCTCTCTAGCTTTTTTAGAATAACAAACTCATCTCGCGCGAATGCCATGGCTATGGACACTAACTTGCCTAGAGGTCGGGGACGCCCTCGAAAAGTTGCTCATAACTCATCGGACTCTTCTACTGGAATCAATGGTGGAGCTCACACTTCCATAGGAGTGGTGTTGCGATCAAAATCGAAGTCTCAAGATTCTGGCAAATTTGGAGGTTTTGAGGAATCGAATTTTAAATCGACTACTGAAGTGCATATGAAAGATGGTGACACTTCAGTAATGGTGGAGAACGCGGATCAGATGTGCGAAGAGGAGGTATCTCTTGTTCGCCCTGTTTCGTTGATCAATGACTTAATTTCTAAAGCTTTTTCTGCTAAAATTAGTGATTCTAGGACACGAACTGAGTCTCCAGTAAATGAACCACCTGTAATACCTACTGCTCAACCTCTCACTAGTTCTAGCATTGAAAATCAATCCAATACATGGAAAAATGTAGTGAGTAAGCAGCGTAACGTTGGTATGGAGCTACATTTTGATGAATCATGTGCTGATGCTATGGAAATTACTCTTGAATTAGATGATTTTGAGATTGAATTGCAAAAATGGCAGTACACATTAATGGGGCATGTTATCGGGGCTAAACCTACTTTGAAAGGGATTCAGGATTATGTGGTAAAGAATTGGGGGAATGTTAATCTACCTATAGTTCAGATATTCAAAAAGGGCTGGTTTAGCTTTAGATTTACATCTCAGGATGATATGACTACTGTGCTGAAAGGGGGTCCCTAGAAGTATGGAATGCATTCCCTAATCTTAAAGCAATGGTCTCCTTCGTTCTCCAAAGAGATTGAATCTCTCTCCATTGTGCCTGTTTGGGTCCTATTTCGTGACCTCGATCCATACATGTGGTCTGAATCGGTGCTCAGTAAGCTTGCCAGTAGGGTTGGGAAACCACTCTTTGCTGATATGACTACTACTACTCAGGCTAGATTGGGTTTTGCTAGGGTTCTTATTGAGGTAGATGTTTCAAAAGATTTACCTGAGGAAATTGTGGTTAATACTCCTATTGTTGGGCAGTTTGTTCAGAATATTGAGTATGAATGGGTACCTTACTTTTGTGAGGAATGTAAAAAGCTAGGACACTTACAGTCTAGCTGCAGGTTGGTAAAAAAGAAATTGCAAACTAAAAAGGTTTATATGCCTAAGGGAGATATAAGTAGAGAAGTTCAGAAGGGGGTTGTGCTAGGTGGTACCTCAGGTACTCAGACGGTGCCTCCTACATTACCTGTTCTTGAGGCTGGTCATACTCAGGATGGGAATGTAGAGAAGCCTGGTGAGTTACCTGTAAAGCATCAAGAATGCACATTCCTGGAGAAGATGACTGATTTTATTACAGTTGCAAAGAGAAAAGGTTACAAGGTGAGGAATCCTGATGATTTAAAAGGGCTAACATCTCATGAAAAGAAAGAGATTCTCCTCTCGAACAGATTTGATTTGATGACTGAAATGGATATGGAGCCTCCACTAGGTGGTACCTCAGGTGAGGATGGGGGGGGAGAGACTGCAGATGGGAATAAAGGTTGATCGAGAATGCTTTGGGCTAGATCACAACTCTTCTCAGGCAGCTCCGTCTTTCACGCCTCAGGCTGTAAAGCACTCAGTATGTGGAGAGAGTAGCAGGGTTACAGTGGTCAGGAAAACTGACCCTCCTGATAAAATTGCTACATGATAACTGCATCCTGGAATATCAGAGGTGCTAATGATCCTCTAAAACAGATTGAAATTCTTAATTTTATGAGGACAAATCAGGTGGACCTTATGGGTGTACTGGAAACTAGAATTAAAGAAGGTAAGGCAAGGAGATTTATCAAGAAATACTACAAAAGTTATAAAGTGGTGGGCAATTATCATGCTCATTATAATGGCAGAATCTGGGTTGTTTGGAGGGATTCTTCTATTTCAGTCCAGATTATTCATTCTCAGGCACAATTTGTGCATTGTCGGGTGGTACACTATGCATCTAACTTCCATATGGATATTACTTTGATTTATGGATATAATGATGGAGATAAGAGACTTGATCTATGGAGTGGGCTACACACTATCAAGTCAGGTGTTACTAATTGGTTAATTCTTGGGGATTTTAATATTGTAAGGGCACCAGCTGAGCGTATAAGTGATACTCAGCCTAATATTCCTGATATCATGGCGTTCAATGATTGTATTAACAACTGTGGTCTGGATGATCTACCTACCTCTGGATGCAGTTATACTTGGACTAACAAGCAGGAGGAGAGTTCTAGGGTTTGGTCCAAGTTGGATAGGGCCTTGGTTAATCAAGCTTGGTCTAATACTTATCCTAGCACTCATGCTATAAATATGCCTGCAGGCATTTCGGATCATTCGCCTGTTCTCGTAAAATTTTTGAATGTTACAAGACCTAAAATCAGCTTTAGCTTTATGAATTGTTGGATTGAGCATCCAGATTTCCTTTCCACTATAAGGCAATCATGGGAAGAGAGAGCTTATGGTATAGAGAGTTTTAAGTTGTTCACAAAGCTCAAACGGCTGAAAGGGGGTCTTAAAAATCTCCACCGTAATACTTACTCCAATATGGCAGAAAGAATTCAGAAGATTAAATTGCAGCTGGATGCCTGTCAGGTCGAGTTGCAAAATAACCCTCTGTCTGGCGCTCTTATAACGAAGGAGGCTCAACTCATACAGCAATACAGTGAACTGAGAAGGGCTGAAATGGCAACACTGAAACAACGAGCTAAAATTGATCATATAACATTAAATGATGCATCCACTAGCTATTTTTATAATAGAATTAAGGAAAGAAAGATGCAGAAAGTTATTGGTCGTATTGAGGATAATAATGGGTCCACTAGAATGGGTCAAGATGAAGTAGCAAAGGCTTTTGTAGAATACTATGAAGGACTACTTGGAACCTCTTCCCCCTGTAGTGGCACTTGAGTCTACTTTCTTACAGCAGGACCCCATCCTATCTCAGGATACATGGGAGACTCTTCAAGCTATTCCGTCCATGGATGAGATAAAGCAGGCCGTTTTCTCTATCGGTACTCATAAAAGCCCTGGTCCAGATGGCTATTCTGCGGAATTTTTCAAGGCTAGT
Source organism: Agrostemma githago (assembly GCA_958450325.1). NCBI lineage: Eukaryota > Viridiplantae > Streptophyta > Magnoliopsida > Caryophyllales > Caryophyllaceae > Agrostemma > Agrostemma githago. The sequence continues at coordinate 43,730,786 of OY288239.1, forward strand.
TGGTCTATTGTAGGTGCTGAGTTCTCTGCTGCTGTAAGGGAATTCTTCTCCTCGGGCAAGATGTGTAAGCAAGTAAATACGACTTTGATTACCCTGGTCCCAAAGAAAGAAATATGTTCAAATGTCAGGGATTTTAGGCCTATTGCTTGTTGCACAACGGTTTACAAGACAATCAGTAAAATTATTGCAAATAGGCTGATGACGGTTGCATCTCTTATCATAGGACCTGAGCAGGCAGCGTTTATTGAAAAACGTAATATACACGACAATATTGCACTCTCTCAGCCATTGATTAAAGGGTACAGGAGAACTTACCTAACTCCAAGATGCCTTATTAAGATTGATATGCGCAAGGCAATCGATTCTCTACAATGGCCATTTATACAAAACATGCTGACTATTTTCAATTTTCCTCCTCAGTTTATTCAATGGATTATGAAGTGTATTTCAGGTGCGTGGTTCTCCTTGAAATTGAATGAGGGTGTAAACGGGTTCTTTAAAGGTAAGAGTGGAATACGGCAAGGAGATCATGTCTCGCCCTATCTATTTGTATTGAGCATGGAGATCTTGTCAAGGTATTTGAGACAATTGAATAAAGTGCCAAATGTATCAGCTCATCCTAAATGCACTAAATTGGCACTTACTCACTTGGTTTTCGCTGATGACCTCATGGTATTTGTGCGTGGAGATACCCCGACTATTCTTGGAGTAAAAGAGGTTATGAATAAATTCACTACTATGTCAGGCTTGTGTATAAATGAGGATAAAATGGAGATTTATTTTGGTGGAGTTCGAGCGTCTTTAAGAAAGGAGATTATTGAAGTTACAGGCTTTGTTGAGGGGAAGCTCCCTTGCAAGTATCTGGGTATGCCACTTAATTCTATACAGAATAGTATGGCTAATTACGGTGATTTGATTGTAAAAGTTCAGAATGCTGTACTGCATTGGGCTGCAAATAGCTTTTCTTATGCAGGACGGGTGGAATTGATAAATTCCGTGATTTTTGGCCTAGCAAACTTTTGGTGCTCAACTGCACTCTTGCCCAAAAATGTCCTGAAACTGATTAACAAGATTTGTAAGAATTATTTTTGGTCGGGAAGTCTAGAGCAACGAATGAACTGTATGAAAGGCTGGCAGGCGATCTGCTCCCCTTGGATAGAAGGGGGGTTTGATGTAAAGGAGATATTAGCTTGGAATAAAACGTTAATAGCTAAATGGATCTGGCAGATTGAGACGAATCACGATAGTCTTTGGATTACGTGGGTCAAATCTTATGTTCTGAAGGGCAAATCCGTGTGGGATATCAAAATTAATGATAGCTACTCGGATGCTTTAAGAAGTCTAGTCTATATCAAAGACGAAATTCTAATGAAGACAGGAAGTATGAGAGACAGTAAACAGGTTGTGCTCAGTTGGTCTTCAACTGCAAGATTTAATTCCAAGAAATGCTATGATTGGTTTCGAAGTAAACATCCCAAGATTCCTTATCTGAAAGTTGTTCGGGTTGCTTCAGTAGTTCCTAAACATAAGATTACTGTATCCTTTGCTGTACAAGAAAGATTACCCATGGTGGATAAATTGCAGGAAAGGGGAATGATGATTGTAAACAGATGCAATCTTTGTTACACCGCTGCAGAGTCTCATGAACATCTTTTCTTCAAATGTTCTTATTCTAGGCAGCTTTGGGAGCGTATCATGACTTGGTTACATATCTGCGCCCCGGTGAAAGATCTTAAAAGTATGCTCAGAAGAGCCAGGTACTTGCCTCAAAGACCATGGCAGCGAGAATGGTTTACAGTAGCAGGTTGTGCACTGGTGTATCATCTATGGTGGGAACGTAATAACAGGATTTTTAAGGGGCTGAGGAGAACAGTGGAGCAATACGAAGCCATAATAAAAACTGAGTTGAAGTCACGGTTATCAATCAAGCATCCTAGTATTGGTTTGTTGTAAGGAAAGAAATGGTATTTTGTGATATATTGTCTTTGTGTGCATAAAGATGAAAGGATATGTCTTTTTTGTAAGCCATTCTCTTAATTACCCTAAATGGATGAATAAGAGAAATAACATTCTTACAAAAAAAAAATTAATAATAGTAATAATAGTAATAATAATAGTAATAGTAATAATAATAATAATAGTACATATACATATATAATCGAAAAAGAGAAAGAAGATGTCGGGATTTAAATTACACCCTCAACCCACATGCTTAAATGATCTCGAAAACGGACTCGTAGTGGCGGCGTGAGCGCGGGAGTGTCGAGATATGTAAGTAGAGTTATGGTGTATGTCTTTGACGAGTTTTGATCTCGGGAATTTGAATGTATGTGTGTGTATGTGTATGAGTGCCTAGGACTCAAGGGTGATGAAGGTTGTGTAAGTATTGTGTAAAGTTGCAAATGGAATGATTAGGGTTGAATGAGTAAAAAAGTTGTGTAAAAAAAGTTGTTAAATCAATGAGTATGGGGGAGTATATATAGATAATGCCCCGGTTTAGGGTCACTCGATCGAGTGGTGTAAGTGCACTCGATCGAGTGCCCGGTTCAAGAACGGTTCGCCTGGTTCACTGCCTTACTCGACCGAGTGGGTGTGAACGGAGGGAGTGTAAATAGGGAAAGATTTGTTGACTTTTTTTGAAAGGATTTGGTTGTTGTGACTTGATTCATTTTGTGTATTTGAACATAATGTGAGGCTGGTTCGTCTCGGGATTCGACTTTGACCGGGTTTTGACTTGGTCGCTAAAAGACGGTTTTATTTCCGGTGACGGTTTTGACCCAAATTAGTCTCATTTTATTGGAAACGACCCACTGGGCCTGGATTTTAGGTCGATTTTGAGAGATTTGCACTCCGCTAAATGTCCACGTCGGATACTATTGATTCCGAGTCCATATTCGAGCGTATTAAGTCACGTTTACGTCCGATCATCATCGGGTGTTTTGTCGGGAACTGTTATAGACACTAGCAGGCAAAATGCGGGTGTCTACAGCGTAACATTTGACTACGGAGTCAACATCGTGCCTTTAGATTAATATTTTGAAGAAATGGTATCGAATACGCTGGACAATAAATTACCGCGATCGCGTTATAATACGATGGTTGTGCGTACGCCATAAGGCGCCCTAACCTTGAAGTGTCTAGGGCGGCGCGCCTCGAAGGGCGCCATCTCCAATACGACTTGTCGGAGGATTGTAACGGACTTTGAACGGAATTCGTTCGAACATACTCGATTTGGAAATTTGATTGTCGTCACAAATGTTAGATGCTTTGCATTTCGATATCGTAATTCAATTTTTTTTGAAACCTACGATAATCGATTTTGCATCATCAGATATTTGCTTGAATCGATTTGAAAGTAGTTTTGTTAAATTAATATACGCGGTGTTATATATGACGGAATATAAAAAACGGTAATTAAATGTTACATTGTTAGTAACGAATAAATAAGAAGTTAGATGTGAAAAATAAAATGTTAGATGTTAGTGGTACGATAAGGTAAATGTTAGAAGTTAATAACAAAAATTAAATGTTAGTAATAGTTAGCAATTAATGTACAAAATGAAAAGAATTAGAGATTAGAAGAACGGAATTTGGTACACCCTCAACCTACATGTTAATATCTCGGAAAACGGACTCGTAAAGTGTCGTAGTAGGCACGGGAGTGGTTCGAGTATGTAGGGTAAGTTAGGGTGTGTGATTAAGGAGAGTATGCTCTCGGTCTTTGGTGAGATTTGATCTCGTGAATGGCTTGTATGCTAGAGTGTATGAGGGACTCTAAGAAGGCTCAAAATGTGAAGGAAGGGTAGTGGAAATGAGGGTTCCTCAAGGTTAAAAAGGATTGGTAAAAGTTGTGAAATGATGAGAAGTGGGGGAGTATTTATAGACTTGGACCCAGTCTAGGGTAGCTCGATCGAGTGGCCCTATGTGCACTCGATCGAGTGGCTTTGAAAAAGGTGCCTGGTCGGTTTTTGAGGGTGCACTCGATCGAGTGGGTTTAGGCTAACTAATCTCTAATTCTTTTCATTTTGTACATTAATTGCTAACTATTACTAACATTTAATTTTTGTTATTAACTTCTAACATTTACCTTATCGTACCACTAACATCTAACATTTTATTTTTCACATCTAACTTCTTATTTATTCGTTACTAACAATGTAACATTTAATTACCGTTTTTTATATTCCGTCATATATAACACCGCGTATATTAATTTAACAAAACTACTTTCAAATCGATTCAAGCAAATATCTGATGATGCAAAATCGATTATCGTAGGTTTCAAAAAAAATTGAATTACGATATCGAAATGCAAAGCATCTAACATTTGTGACGACAATCAAATTTCCAAATCGAGTATGTTCGAACGAATTCCGTTCAAAGTCCGTTACAATCCTCCGACAAGTCGTATTGGAGATGGCGCCCTTCGAGGCGCGCCGCCCTAGACACTTCAAGGTTAGGGCGCCTTATGGCGTACGCACAACCATCGTATTATAACGCGATCGCGGTAATTTATTGTCCAGCGTATTCGATACCATTTCTTCAAAATATTAATCTAAAGGCACGATGTTGACTCCGTAGTCAAATGTTACGCTGTAGACACCCGCATTTTGCCTGCTAGTGTCTATAACAGTTCCCGACAAAACACCCGATGATGATCGGACGTAAACGTGACTTAATACGCTCGAATATGGACTCGGAATCAATAGTATCCGACGTGGACATTTAGCGGAGTGCAAATCTCTCAAAATCGACCTAAAATCCAGGCCCAGTGGGTCGTTTCCAATAAAATGAGACTAATTTGGGTCAAAACCGTCACCGGAAATAAAACCGTCTTTTAGCGACCAAGTCAAAACCCGGTCAAAGTCGAATCCCGAGACGAACCAGCCTCACATTATGTTCAAATACACAAAATGAATCAAGTCACAACAACCAAATCCTTTCAAAAAAAGTCAACAAATCTTTCCCTATTTACACTCCCTCCGTTCACACCCACTCGGTCGAGTAAGGCAGTGAACCAGGCGAACCGTTCTTGAACCGGGCACTCGATCGAGTGCACTTACACCACTCGATCGAGTGACCCTAAACCGGGGCATTATCTATATATACTCCCCCATACTCATTGATTTAACAACTTTTTTTACACAACTTTTTTACTCATTCAACCCTAATCATTCCATTTGCAACTTTACACAATACTTACACAACCTTCATCACCCTTGAGTCCTAGGCACTCATACACATACACACACATACATTCAAATTCCCGAGATCAAAACTCGTCAAAGACATACACCATAACTCTACTTACATATCTCGACACTCCCGCGCTCACGCCGCCACTACGAGTCCGTTTTCGAGATCATTTAAGCATGTGGGTTGAGGGTGTAATTTAAATCCCGACATCTTCTTTCTCTTTTTCGATTATATATGTATATGTACTATTATTATTATTATTACTATTACTATTATTATTACTATTATTACTATTATTAATTTTTTTTTTGTAAGAATGTTATTTCTCTTATTCATCCATTTAGGGTAATTAAGAGAATGGCTTACAAAAAAGACATATCCTTTCATCTTTATGCACACAAAGACAATATATCACAAAATACCATTTCTTTCCTTACAACAAACCAATACTAGGATGCTTGATTGATAACCGTGACTTCAACTCAGTTTTTATTATGGCTTCGTATTGCTCCACTGTTCTCCTCAGCCCCTTAAAAATCCTGTTATTACGTTCCCACCATAGATGATACACCAGTGCACAACCTGCTACTGTAAACCATTCTCGCTGCCATGGTCTTTGAGGCAAGTACCTGGCTCTTCTGAGCATACTTTTAAGATCTTTCACCGGGGCGCAGATATGTAACCAAGTCATGATACGCTCCCAAAGCTGCCTAGAATAAGAACATTTGAAGAAAAGATGTTCATGAGACTCTGCAGCGGTGTAACAAAGATTGCATCTGTTTACAATCATCATTCCCCTTTCCTGCAATTTATCCACCATGGGTAATCTTTCTTGTACAGCAAAGGATACAGTAATCTTATGTTTAGGAACTACTGAAGCAACCCGAACAACTTTCAGATAAGGAATCTTGGGATGTTTACTTCGAAACCAATCATAGCATTTCTTGGAATTAAATCTTGCAGTTGAAGACCAACTGAGCACAACCTGTTTACTGTCTCTCATACTTCCTGTCTTCATTAGAATTTCGTCTTTGATATAGACTAGACTTCTTAAAGCATCCGAGTAGCTATCATTAATTTTGATATCCCACACGGATTTGCCCTTCAGAACATAAGATTTGACCCACGTAATCCAAAGACTATCGTGATTCGTCTCAATCTGCCAGATCCATTTAGCTATTAACGTTTTATTCCAAGCTAATATCTCCTTTACATCAAACCCCCCTTCTATCCAAGGGGAGCAGATCGCCTGCCAGCCTTTCATACAGTTCATTCGTTGCTCTAGACTTCCCGACCAAAAATAATTCTTACAAATCTTGTTAATCAGTTTCAGGACATTTTTGGGCAAGAGTGCAGTTGAGCACCAAAAGTTTGCTAGGCCAAAAATCACGGAATTTATCAATTCCACCCGTCCTGCATAAGAAAAGCTATTTGCAGCCCAATGCAGTACAGCATTCTGAACTTTTACAATCAAATCACCGTAATTAGCCATACTATTCTGTATAGAATTAAGTGGCATACCCAGATACTTGCAAGGGAGCTTCCCCTCAACAAAGCCTGTAACTTCAATAATCTCCTTTCTTAAAGACGCTCGAACTCCACCAAAATAAATCTCCATTTTATCCTCATTTATACACAAGCCTGACATAGTAGTGAATTTATTCATAACCTCTTTTACTCCAAGAATAGTCGGGGTATCTCCACGCACAAATACCATGAGGTCATCAGCGAAAACCAAGTGAGTAAGTGCCAATTTAGTGCATTTAGGATGAGCTGATACATTTGGCACTTTATTCAATTGTCTCAAATACCTTGACAAGATCTCCATGCTCAATACAAATAGATAGGGCGAGACATGATCTCCTTGCCGTATTCCACTCTTACCTTTAAAGAACCCGTTTACACCCTCATTCAATTTCAAGGAGAACCACGCACCTGAAATACACTTCATAATCCATTGAATAAACTGAGGAGGAAAATTGAAAATAGTCAGCATGTTTTGTATAAATGGCCATTGTAGAGAATCGATTGCCTTGCGCATATCAATCTTAATAAGGCATCTTGGAGTTAGGTAAGTTCTCCTGTACCCTTTAATCAATGGCTGAGAGAGTGCAATATTGTCGTGTATATTACGTTTTTCAATAAACGCTGCCTGCTCAGGTCCTATGATAAGAGATGCAACCGTCATCAGCCTATTTGCAATAATTTTACTGATTGTCTTGTAAACCGTTGTGCAACAAGCAATAGGCCTAAAATCCCTGACATTTGAACATATTTCTTTCTTTGGGACCAGGGTAATCAAAGTCGTATTTACTTGCTTACACATCTTGCCCGAGGAGAAGAATTCCCTTACAGCAGCAGAGAACTCAGCACCTACAATAGACCAACTAGCCTTGAAAAATTCCGCAGAATAGCCATCTGGACCAGGGCTTTTATGAGTACCGATAGAGAAAACGGCCTGCTTTATCTCATCCATGGACGGAATAGCTTGAAGAGTCTCCCATGTATCCTGAGATAGGATGGGGTCCTGCTGTAAGAAAGTAGACTCAAGTGCCACTACAGGGGGAAGAGGTTCCAAGTAGTCCTTCATAGTATTCTACAAAAGCCTTTGCTACTTCATCTTGACCCATTCTAGTGGACCCATTATTATCCTCAATACGACCAATAACTTTCTGCATCTTTCTTTCCTTAATTCTATTATAAAAATAGCTAGTGGATGCATCATTTAATGTTATATGATCAATTTTAGCTCGTTGTTTCAGTGTTGCCATTTCAGCCCTTCTCAGTTCACTGTATTGCTGTATGAGTTGAGCCTCCTTCGTTATAAGAGCGCCAGACAGAGGGTTATTTTGCAACTCGACCTGACAGGCATCCAGCTGCAATTTAATCTTCTGAATTCTTTCTGCCATATTGGAGTAAGTATTACGGTGGAGATTTTTAAGACCCCCTTTCAGCCGTTTGAGCTTTGTGAACAACTTAAAACTCTCTATACCATAAGCTCTCTCTTCCCATGATTGCCTTATAGTGGAAAGGAAATCTGGATGCTCAATCCAACAATTCATAAAGCTAAAGCTGATTTTAGGTCTTGTAACATTCAAAAATTTTACGAGAACAGGCGAATGATCCGAAATGCCTGCAGGCATATTTATAGCATGAGTGCTAGGATAAGTATTAGACCAAGCTTGATTAACCAAGGCCCTATCCAACTTGGACCAAACCCTAGAACTCTCCTCCTGCTTGTTAGTCCAAGTATAACTGCATCCAGAGGTAGGTAGATCATCCAGACCACAGTTGTTAATACAATCATTGAACGCCATGATATCAGGAATATTAGGCTGAGTATCACTTATACGCTCAGCTGGTGCCCTTACAATATTAAAATCCCCAAGAATTAACCAATTAGTAACACCTGACTTGATAGTGTGTAGCCCACTCCATAGATCAAGTCTCTTATCTCCATCATTATATCCATAAATCAAAGTAATATCCATATGGAAGTTAGATGCATAGTGTACCACCCGACAATGCACAAATTGTGCCTGAGAATGAATAATCTGGACTGAAATAGAAGAATCCCTCCAAACAACCCAGATTCTGCCATTATAATGAGCATGATAATTGCCCACCACTTTATAACTTTTGTAGTATTTCTTGATAAATCTCCTTGCCTTACCTTCTTTAATTCTAGTTTCCAGTACACCCATAAGGTCCACCTGATTTGTCCTCATAAAATTAAGAATTTCAATCTGTTTTAGAGGATCATTAGCACCTCTGATATTCCAGGATGCAGTTATCATGTAGCAATTTTATCAGGAGGGTCAGTTTTCCTGACCACTGTAACCCTGCTACTCTCTCCACATACTGAGTGCTTTACAGCCTGAGGCGTGAAAGACGGAGCTGCCTGAGAAGAGTTGTGATCTAGCCCAAAGCATTCTCGATCAACCTCTATTCCCATCTGCAGTCTCTCCCCCCCCCCATCCTCACCTGAGGTACCACCTAGTGGAGGCTCCATATCCATTTCAGTCATCAAATCAAATCTGTTCGAGAGGAGAATCTCTTTCTTTTCATGAGATGTTAGCCCTTTTAAATCATCAGGATTCCTCCAAATCTGGAGAGCTGTATCCTGCATGACATTTGTTGAAGTAACAGGTCGCTATCATTAGAGTAATGCACAAAGTGCCTTACAGTAACAGAACCATAGAACCACAGTAAAACACTTTTTTGTATAAATATTTTATATCAACTGATATGATGACATTATATTAATATTACTAGATTTTGTTGATGATGTTGCACTTATCGTATTGGATGAGAAAGGGAATGAGAGAGCTTACACTGTGGCTGACACCGAAGAAGCAACGTGATGTCCGCCGCGGTGCAGACTGAGCAGCTGCCAAGCGATTCATAAGTATGCACCAGCAGTCAATTACAGCATTCGAAAGCTGCTCTCCGGGCGCCAGCGTGGCCAACTCACCACGGGGAATGTTAAAAAAGTCACTGAACCTCACAATCATTTCTCTGCAAATATTCGAACGGACTATGAAAACATTTAACAAAAACGACGATAAAACGCATTAAAAAAAATTAAAAGATGTAGACCACTCACGATGCAATGTATTTTTCATTTTTGTAGAAGACGTAGTCGATTACATCTTTCCTGACAGACAAAACAGACCTGAAAAGCCTGCTATCCCGACACAGGAAGTCCGACAGCGTAAGCTGGTCAGGATCTGGGACATCACAGTCACAAGAGCACCCAAGCCTCTCATCGATGACTTGCATGCATACCAGCTGCGTTTCAGAATGAAAAAAGAATGGGTGGAAGACCTTCCTTCCGTCTACCACCACCGACAAACACTCACCGACCTCCACATCTCTAATTCTGTCAATATCCCACAGAGAAAGAACTAACTGGCGGTCACCGTCCAAATTCAGTTCCTCCTGAATAACCTCGTTAATCTCAGCCGTCGAGTACGGCTGAATGTTAAGATAGTCCTCCTCACCTTGATTTGAATTTTTGGCCTCAAATACCGGCCCCTGCAACGACAAATCCCTAGCACGACGCAGCGCCTCACAGACTTCATCCACCACCCGGTGTAGCTCTGCTCCTCCCCAGAATGACTGTGATGCTTGTGATGGCACCGGGTCTTTGAGTAATGGATTGCCCGATGTAATCCTCCTGATCTTCGCAGCATGTGAGACCCACCAATCATGGAATACGATAGCATTCCTTCCCATCATCAGATGAATGTGATGGACATCCTGCAAGAAACAATAACTGTGTAGTGAAAAGAGAGTGGACGCTAAAGTATAAACTAAATTAACAAAAATCTTTCAATAAAAGTGTAAACATTACAGTAACGCATAATGTTCACTAGAGTAACGGACTGTAAACATTACGGTAACGCATAATGTAAACTAGAGTAACGTCAGTTATATGCTAAAGTAACAGAAGATATGTTAGGGTAACATGCAAATTTACAGACATCCAAGATTTACACCCTTACTGGTGGACACTAAAGTAACAGATAACACTAATTAAAGTAAGAGATGGTATAGATCAAAGTAACACATATATGCTGGATCAGTAATGTAGATGATGGAGGTTAAAGTAACGGATTGTAAGAATTAAAGTAACACATATAGTTCACTAAAGTAACGTCAATAATCTGCTAAAGTAACAGAAGATATGTTAGAGTACCATGCAGATATACAGACATCCCAGATTTAAATCCTTACTGATTCTCCAAGTCAGACACATATAGATTCATTAACGAATTAATGACATGATTACTTACGTCGACAGCCTTGGTCCTCAGCTCACTATCATCTTCAAGGCCACGAGGAAGTTTGATGGTGGTGAACTTATCGCCCTCTTGACCAGGCAATGTACCATCATCAGCGTGACGGTCCTGTGTAATCCTCAGCGGCGACGGCGCGTCTCCCAAAGTCATCATACGTACACAACGGGGGTACTTAACATCAGATAGGGTAAGCAATCCCAGCCCACCACCAATAAACTCGCCGGCCAACCGTTGAATCATGCGTTGAAAATCCCAGTGCTTGATCAAAGGGAGATCGCACGGGCACGGGAGATTGCGGTATTCAAACCGCTGGAAGTAGGTTATCATTAAAAACGGCACACAGCCAAGTAGATATGATGGGCTATTGAGCACAAAATCCTCACACGCCCGCGCCAGTCCTTCCAAGATGAACGTGCACCAGTCAAAGTTTTTAATCCGCTGTACATCTTGCACCGCCTTCAGTAGTCTCAGATCAACACCATGGTTGGACGTCGGGTTGAAAAATACCGACATGCTTTAGAGAACGAACAACCTACAGAACATGTCGCCACCCTCTACATCCTCCTGTAGTTTCCTAAGGACCTTTGACAGAGGGATCGCATCACCGTCATTTGCGACATGAAAATCAGCCCTCCACTTTCTCTTCAGCTCCACGACGGACTCAGATTCGGCTGCCTTCGATCGACCCATCGGCAGCAGCTCAACAGGGTCCGGTCCAACTGGAAGGAGGAAGCAGTCATGTACATCGTTCTTGGTTACCAGGAACTGATTTCTCCCGCACCGAAAAATCAGCGAGTCGTCACTAAATAAAGATATGAAGTCAGTGGCAAACTTTACAGGGAAACTACTAAGGTGCATTTCAAGTACACCGCCAAAACTGATTGTTTTAAGCGCCTCACGCTGCCTCTGATTTAAATTAGATATCATATCAACGAGGAGCTTCGGGCTGCATCTGACCGACGCCGAACGGTCGACGTTGGATTCACCAGACTCTTCGGTAGCTATCTTCTTCAACTTCGAAGGCTTGACAGCCGTTTTCATCGCCCGTCGAGCTCGATTCTTGACCTGACCCTTCTTCACACCATCAGCGACAATCTTACCTCCTTTTGCCATCTGGAAACGAATTACAGTAACAAAAAATAAGCATTAAAGTAACAACATACATGAATTAAAGTAACAAGAAACACATACATTACAAAACGCTGCAGGTAATATGGTATCAATAGAAGGGTAGGTTAGTTATATAGGTTATTCTTTAAAATAACGAGTGATACAAGCTAAAGTAACAAACAATGTTCACTAAAGTAACGAAAATAACATGCAGGGGAGCCATGGAAAACAGAAGACGTATATAATCAAAATCGGACATAAAGAACTAATCAACCGTGCATTCTATGTACAAAATGAGAGAAATAAAACAAAAACAACTAAAGGTAACCAGCATACCGAACAAACCCAAAACTTACCCTAAAAGTAATTAAAAACCACAGAAAAATCCCTAATTTACCTTAGGTTTAGAATTCAAATAATAGAAGGGTAAGGTTAGTTATATATGTTATTCTTTAAAATAACAAATGACAATAATTAAAGTAACATACAATGTTCATTAAAGTAACAAAAATAACATGCAGGGGAGCCATGAAAAACAGAAGACGCATATAATCAAAATCGGAAATAAAAAACTAATCAACCGTGCATTCTAGGTAGAAAATGAGAGAAATAAAGATAAAACAACTAAAGGTAATCAGCACAACGAAAAAAACCAAAATTTACTCTAAAAGTAAATAAAAACCACAGAAAAAACCCTAATTTACCTTAGGTTAAGAGTTCAAAAATTGTGTAGCTCAGTCGTTGATGAATGTAGACGGTTTGAGCGAAGATGAGCGAGGATGAGAAGATGATGAAGACAGTAAAGAAGGCGGGAGTGTTCCAGAAATCAAAATAAGCTCGCTTGTTGTGAGGAAGCGGTGAAAATTTAGTAAGAAAATTGAGAGACAGTAAATTGAAAATTGAGGAAGCGGTGAAAATGAATGAGCCTGACAGAGATAGAGAGATAGGCGGTGAAAGTGTGATAATTATGTGAGATAGGCGGGAGATATTAAAATGTAGGGAGTTGAAAGGGTTGACAGAGATAGGCGGGAGATATTAAGGGAGGAGAGAGAAAAACAAATATATTTTGAAAGATATTATTGTTATTACCTCAATTATGTGAATAAATCTACACCATTAATCTAACAATGAATCAATGGCTGATATTGGGACTCAAGGACTCAAAACATATTAAGGGACTCACCTGATCTCACTTCTATATATATATATATATATATATATATATATATATATATATATATATATATATATATATATATATATATATATATATATATATAGTAAAGCCTTAATGGATTCTTAACCCAAAGCCCAAATCCAACTTTTTGTTCCATTAGTGAGACAATCACCCTTTAAATCTTCATGAGGTGGAACTTCACCCTGCCATACACGGACCAATACCGACGGGTAAAACTTCACCGGTGGTTTCACCCGGTGAACTTCTTCCAGTTTTGCTTTTTTTGGACACCTTTACCGTCGGGCGAAACTTCACTTGGTGGGTGAAAGTTTCGCCCGGTCATTTCGGCCGGTGGAGAAGCTTTCTGAAAATCTTCGGGGAAGCAATTTTACCGTCGGGCGAAACTTCACCCGATGGTTTTCTGGCCTCTATTCTTGTCTCATTCTTCGTCGTATGATTGGATGGCTTTGAACTTTGAGTTGTGTGCTCTGCTTTTCGGACGGTATTCCCTCTCTTGTGCTCGTGGAAGCTCGATCATACTTTCGGCGCCAAATCCTATCAAAATTGATAGAAAAACTATCAAAAACACGTAAAACGCACAAGAGGGAAGCTAATGCGAGAAATACTCAAAATAAGATGATAATCGCACTCTAATCTCGAAAACGAAGGAAAAACGAGTCTAAATGGGAGGAAAAACGGTCTAAATTTAGCACACAACACACACTGGTTGTTGAATCGAGCATATATGGTGTTCAGGAGTGTGTGTACATTTTGACCTTAAACTCGTGTCTCGCAGTGTAAGACGTCGTCGAGTTGAACTAAGTATTTATGGTGCTCAGGAGGGGTCTGCATATTATCTTAAACTAGGGCCACACATTTATAAGTCGTCGTCCTATTATGGTTGAGTAGCCTAGTTAGAGATCGAAGTTTGATTTGTTTGAACTAAGTTCTCGAAGCTAGTTTTTAGTATTCTCCTAGTTAAAGTCTAGCCTTTATCACTAATCCTATCCATGACGCCATTTTTTAATATTATTATTATCGGTTGATTTTGACTTGCAGGTTGGCAAGTGCTTTAAGTTTCGCTGATAACTTATTTTTATTATATCGTTTTAATGTTTTCTCTCTTTAAATATTTTGATATAATAATACTATTATTTTTTTCCTATGATGTAATATGCCTTGGAGAACGTCCGAGTTACTACCCACTGACGACATAACAGGTATTTGCTACTGGGTTTTGGGTGCTAGCTAGCGAGTAGTGTGGATCCTACTCTTTCTTCATTCTCGATTTATGGATTTGTATATACCCGTTTGGAGAATTTTTCATTTTAGTCCTTTTGTAAAAAGAGGTCTTTGTGTTGACTTACCATTTATTTTACTAAGATATAGTTTGTCAGTGTGTTTTAATACCAACTCTATAGTGTTTCCGCCACTGTATTGCATTAGATTTTCTAGGGGATTGCACTCCCTACTTGGCATCTCTTCAAGAGGAAAATTTTAACAATCAACGAGGCAATTATTTCCAAGGCCAGGACGAATTCCATAATCAACACATGAATCAAGGAAACAATTACCAAAATCTTGAAGGTATTTTTTGCAATCAAGGGAATAGCCACGATTTTCAAGGTTATAATCAAGGTATTCAAAGCTTCAATCAAGGGGAATATATCCATGGGTATCATCCTAACTTCAATCAAAGTTCCCAAGTATACAATCCCAAATATAACCAACCTCCACCTTTCCATGGCGATTACTAACACGGCCAGTGGAAAGGCCAATGTGAGAACCCTATACAAGTCATGAAAAAGGCGATAACATTCTTAGCTTATGAGATTTCGAATATAAGAGAGGAACTCAAAGCGAGGAAATCAGAAGAAGCCACCAAGGCTCCTACCATTCCGGTACATCCACCACATGGACTACCCTGACAACCTCAATATCCTAATTACCCGAAATATCAAGCATATGATGTGAGTTGATATGAACTTTGAAACAAGAATGAGAGATATGATTAGTATTCTGAAATGGAACGTGAATGAGTAACCAAAACAGAAAGAAAAGATAGTTTTAAGGAAGGATAAACCGTAACCAAGGATAGTATGCTAGGTGAAGTAGACCTATACTTCAACAAAGCGGTTTGCTAGATCAAACACTCGATTGAAATAGCGAGTTTAGAGCTTGTAACGCGACTCACTCTAGACTTTGTCTTGTGAACTACAAAGACGAAACAAAGAAAGCACAAAGCTTAGCTTTAACTTGGTTTTTAATTTTCAAATTGGATGATGTTTATTCCTTCAAATGGCCGGCTATTTATAGCCTACAAGAGCCCTTAAACCGGCTGGTCAAGGGTGACAATAACAAAGTACAATGGTGACAAAAACAAAGCTTAAGCCTAATGTGAACTAGGAGCTAATTACAAGGTTGGAGTTAAAAACAAAGCTAGTGTAAACATGGAGTTAAAACCAAAGCTAGGAGAGCATTAAGGTGTGGCTGGTGTGGACATGGAGCTACTAACAAAGCTTCATTTGGACGTGCACACCAAGTGAAAACAACCAGCTTCAAACGTCCTCTTTAACCCCGGTGCTTTCCCATGCACAACTGACTTGTTCGGACCATAACTTTGTCAATACTTGTTCAATCAGCCTTCATGAATAGTCATTGGAAAGATAAGCTCGAAATCTATCTCCTCCATTTTGAATGACTACGAAAATCTAAGTATAACTCGAGATATGGACTGATCAAAACAATGCTGCAAAATGAACTCGCATCCGAAATTCCCATGCTTGAATGGGTGTGAACCTAAGTTAATGCCTTCATATATCCTTGACTATTTGCTCCTTTATTCCGCTCAAACTCGAGCTAGCTCCATAATTGAAGACGACTCTTTATTAGTGCTAATGTAGCTGAACTATAGTTAAGTAGGAGCTGGTATTACTTCGTTGAGCTCTTTAGTACTTCCTTACTAGGATTAGTAGCTTCTTGATTCGGATCATCTCCTCCCCCTTTAGAAGGAATTGTCCTCAATTCTGAACAGCCATCTTCATTAAGATAAAGAGCAAAATCTCCCACTTTGGACGTGGTATGAACTTCATAACTATCCGGCAACTTCATCTTGCAAGTATTGTTGTATACCTTGTATGGAACTTCTGTTTGTGGCTTCCACTTGGTCTTCCTTTTGCTTGAAAACCTCTCCTTTCTCAAGTGAACCAAAACCAAGTCATCCTCTTGGAAAAGTCTCGGTTTTCTGTTTTTGTTGGACCTTCTTTTGTAGGCTTCTTTGATCCTTTCCCGAATCACTTCTCTAACGTACAAGTCAGGCCCTTTGCTAGCTTCATCTGTTGGGTAACAAACACCGAAATGAGTCATTTCAAAAAATGGTAAGTACTCCCTTGTTCTGAAAGGACTCCTTGAGAACGGCCTTGTTAAGCATTTGCTCCCAATGTTCTGATCAATCCCTTGTATCTTTAGCAAAAAGAAGTGTTCTTTTATCACCTCTAAGGTCTTGGTCATGTCAAAAGTTTCAGCTGGTCTTTCTTCATGAGTTTCTCTAGTTATACACTCTGAAATAGGATGCCTTGGGACACAACGATGGTTTCTTGTTAAAGGAAGATCTACCTGCAAAACAAACTCAACAAAAGTACCAAGAACACCAGCCTTGCATTCGGTGAGTACATCAGCATCCATGGAGTCTTTCAAGGTCTCAAATCCAAGCGTGCTTGCATCTAAAGTGGATGATTGTGTGTAGTGACAAGATGGAGCATTAGCCACGACTTTGTTCTTAACACCTTCATGCCTTAAGACTTCATGATCTTCCCTAGGTGTCAAACCAGCTGATAATTCATTAGGAATGACCAAACCCAGTTCCTTTGGCAACTCCTCGACTTGTTTCCTTCCCAACCCATTATTACTCCTAAATGGTTCCTCTATAGTACCCATGTCAAGGACACGTTCCCCCTCTTGTAAAGCCTGTTCTACTTCACTCTCAATGGTAAGATTAGGCTTATTGGTTTTGTTGGAGGTCATAGCTCTAACAGCTTGGGGAGTCATAGGTTTTAGAATGATCTTCTTTCCCTTATCCCTCAACTCGTATTCATTTTTTCTCCCATGGTGTACCACATCCCTATCAAACTGCCAAGGTCGCCCCAAAAGTATATGACAAGCATCCATAGGGATAACATCACAAAGGATTTCATCGACATAAGATCCCATAGTTAAACCCACCCTTACTTGTTTAGTGACCTTGATTTTGTTTTCATTATCTAACCAATGTAAAGCATACGGTTTAGGGTGATTAGTAGTGGTTAGACCTAACTTAGATACCATTTCAGTGGAGGCCACATTCGTACAACTACCCCCATCAATAATCAAACTACACCACTTGGTATTAACTAGACATTTTGTGTGAAAGAGTTGGTCTCTTTGTTCGGTGTTTTGTGGGATAGGATTAGCATGAAGTGTACGTAATACTAAGACATTACCAAACGTTGGGAGCTCATAGTTCTTTCCTTCTTCTTCTCTTTCTCCCAAGTAGACTTCAGGACCAGATGCGCCATTGGACTTAGAAAGACTAATGATGCTTGAGTCTTCAAAGCTCACAACTCCTGCCATGCTTACGTCTAAATGGATGACCAAAGCTCTGATACCACTAATGATGTGAGTTGATATGAACTTTGAAACAAGAATGAGAGATATGATTAGTATTCTGAAATGGAACGTGAATGAGTAACCAAAACAGAAAGAAAAGATAGTTTTAAGGAAGGATAAACCGTAACCAAGGATAGTATGCTAGGTGAAGTAGACCTATACTTCAACAAAACGGTTTGCTAGATCAAACACTCGATTGAAATAGCGAGTTTAGAGCTTGTAACGCGACTCACTCTAGACTTTGTCTTGTGAACTACAAAGACGAAACAAAGAAAGCACAAAGCTTAGCTTTAACTTGGTTTTTAATTTTCAAATTGGATGATGTTTATTCCTTCAAATGGCCGGCTATTTATAGCCTACAAGAGCCCTTAAACCGGCTGGTCAAGGGTGACAATAACAAAGTACAATGGTGACAAAAACAAAGCTTAAGCCTAATGTGAACTAGGAGCTAATTACAAGGTTGGAGTTAAAAACAAAGCTAGTGTAAACATGGAGTTAAAACCAAAGCTAGGAGAGCATTAAGGTGTGGCTGGTGTGGACATGGAGCTACTAACAAAGCTTCATTTGGACGTGCACACCAAGTGAAAACAACCAGCTTCAAACGTCCTCTTTAACCCCGGTGCTTTCCCATGCACAACTGACTTGTTCGGACCATAACTTTGTCAATACTTGTTCAATCAGCCTTCATGAATAGTCATTGGAAAGATAAGCTCGAAATCTATCTCCTCCATTTTGAATGACTACGAAAATCTAAGTATAACTCGAGATATGGACTGATCAAAACAATGCTGCAAAATGAACTCGCATCCGAAATTCCCATGCTTGAATGGGTGTGAACCTAAGTTAATGCCTTCATATATCCTTGACTATTTGCTCCTTTATTCCGCTCAAACTCGAGCTAGCTCCATAATTGAAGACGACTCTTTATTAGTGCTAATGTAGCTGAACTATAGTTAAGTAGGAGCTGGTATTACTTCGTTGAGCTCTTTAGTACTTCCTTACTAGGATTAGTAGCTTCTTGATTCGGATCAGCATATGCCAATGCCGCCACATGGAGTGAAGGAAAAGAATTAGTAGGCCCTCACAAAAACTTGGGTCTAGAGTAAGTGGGAAAAACGAAGATAAAACATGTTGAAAATCAAAGTGCCCCTCATTCTAGCAAGGTGAAAACACACTCTCCGATCATAACTTGTTGTAAGGGAAATTATCATATGACGGATGTAACTGAGCGTGAAAGAAGGGATCCTTCTATGTATATCATGGGAAATAGGGGGTACGTGATAGAGGAAATTCAAAAAGAGAAAAGCATGCTACCTCCCAAGCCACATGTGCCACCTTTGCCATTTCCATCTCGAGCTACGATCAATTGGAAGGACATCAAGTTCACCTCATTCTCCGACTTGCTAAAGAAGGATAAGGTAACTCCCCCTCTCATCGAGGTAGTTGGCCGATGCAATGATACAATTGTTGTTGCACTGACCGAAGAGTGTAATTTGGCCTTATCAAGCAAGACCCTCACCAAAATGGGTGATCCCGATAGTTTCTCAATACCTTGCACAATAGGGAATGTTGAAATTGATTGTGCTCTATGTGATCTTGGAGCGTCCGTGACCATTATACATCTATCAATCGTGAATGATCTCAATATCAATAACATGAATCAAACACCGATCAAAATTCGACTAGTCGACGGTTCCATCAAGACCCCGCTTGGTATGATTGAAGACGTGTTAGTTCGAGTTAAAAATCTCTTGATCCTTACCGACTTTGTGGTAATGGACGTGAAAGTGAACAAGCATGCCCCATAATCCTAGGTAGGCGTCTTTTGACCACTAGCGGAGAGATCATAGATGTTAAAATGGGGTAGCTTTCATTTAATGTCGGTGAAGAGATCGTGATTAAAATTACCTATCATGTTAGAAAATCTAATGGTGAGTGATGTCTTCAGAAATGAAATGCTTGAATACCTTCTATATGTCAAGTCCCTTGTGATAGAAAAGGAGAATGAAGCTAAGTCGAGTAATTTACTCGATAATGTCAAAACAAAGGTGAAGCTTAATGATTCGACAACTGTGCAACCGCCTAAGATTTTATCTTCCAACACTTTTCCAACGTCCCGTAAGGGAGCTATCAAAAATCCAAAAAGAAGAAATCGAAAAGTGTGGCGAACATGGAACCAAGGGACGGAAAGTTAATGACAGGCAACGAGGGTATAAGCCCCGTTGATAAAGCAAAGGTCGAAGTTGGCAAACAAAAGTTGAAACGGGACGAAGTATCCCAGCTAATACATGAAGTTCAAACCACCCTCCAAAAATTGACAAAATCATGTTTGTGTCCGAGCCACGGGTAAGTTTTGATGGAGGTAAACTATAGATCGGTCACTATGATGGCAACCCTGGTTGAGTTTTTGTAACATTCGATGAGGTTTGGTGGTATCCTCAATAACCACCTTGTATATATATTTTATCATTTGGTTTGTTAGATTTGTTAGCTTTTGGATGATTGAGTGAGTTTGGATCGCAAGGAGCTTGGAAGCATGGGTATTTTGATCAAGACTTAAGGGCGAGTTGGAGAGTTTTATGGTGTTGTAGGTGTTGTTGAAGAAGGTTTTGCTCACATCTTGAAGTTTGTGAGTTAGGATTGTTGTTTGAGGAAATGTGGGCCTTTTTAAGGCATTTGGAAGGGCAAAAAGCGAGAAGAAGAGGCACAAATGACACCAGGAAAAAACTTTGCCCGGTGGAATTATTAGTCATTGTCGTTGGGCGAAACTTCGTCCGGTGGAGTTATGGTCGCCATTTCGCAGAGTTCATCGTCGGGCGAAACTTTGCCCGATGGAGTCTCACCGGGCAAACCTTTGCCCTACGAATATTGTTGCCAGAAATTGATCAGTCGTCGTCGGATGAAAACGTCGCCCGATGACAATTCACCGGGCGAAACTTCGCCCTGTGAAACACTTTGCAAGAATCCCTCCAGAATGGAATCTCACCAGGCGGAACTTCACCCGGTGACTTGAGCCGGACCGTAACCTTTTCCCCACCTTGTACCCTTCACTTTTCCCCTATTTCACCTCCACTTATCAATTTCTCTCTAAAACAAACCTCAAATATTATCCAAATATCATTCAAAACACACCACTCCCAACTTCACTTTTTCATCCTCAAGACCCAAATTATTCATTCATCAATCCACTCTTTTTATTACACACCATTCTTCTCTTTCTGTTTTTACCATCGACATTCACTATTATTTTCCCCCCTTCCACACAAACCCACCACCCTCCACTTCTTATCTTCACTTCCCTCCTATCCCTCCTCCATTTGGTGATTATAATTGTGGGTTTGATGTGTTTGAAGTTGGTGTGGCCGACAAGGCCTAATGCTTTGCTCCCGGTCTTGGTGATGTGATTACACCATTGATCACTTGCAAATCCAAAATAATTTCTTTCATCCAATTGGTTTTCTTTAGTCGGAATTGTGCGGAATGCGGGCTAAGTGATGTGATTACACATACGCCCTTTTCTCCCCCCCTCCCTTCCCTTTTTCTTTTATTTTTCACTTATTTTTCACTTATTTTTCTCTCTTCCCATCTTTTGGCTAGGGTCTAGGTGACGTGATTACATCTAGCCCCGACCCTTTCTTTTTATTTTTCTTTTCTTTCACATATTTTCTGAAAAATCTCAAAAACATTAGAAAAAACATTAAAAACCAAAAATATTTTCCTTATTTTTCTCTTTCTATCTTTTTTTATTTTCCCTCTATTTGTGCATCGAGGACAATGCACAGTTTTAGTGTCGGGGAGGGTCTACTATCCTTTGATTTTTCCTTTTTATTTTTCAAAAATCTTTTAAAAAAAAATCATAGACACTTGTAAAATTCACAAAAATACAAAAAAAAAATTTCCTTCGTTTTCTCTTCTTATTTTATATTTGTAATGTCTTTGTGTCCCTTGTCACTCTTGCTAGAACGCCAGCAACCTTATAGAACGAGATGAAAGGTTATGGAAGCATAAGACCGCTTGGTAACCATTTTCCTCTTTGTTTTTTTCCCTATCCTTATCTCGTATGGGAGTTTGGATTTGATGTTATTTTGGAGGCTCTCGAAGAGATGAGCATTTTAGAATTGGTGGTTGTGGTTGTGCTGACTAATTGATGGAGACCGGAGTGCATGACTTTACTTGTGTTTTCCTTTTCTTCAGTTTGTTATTTTTCTCTTTTGTGTGTTTCTTTTTTATTCTGTATAGTGTGTTTAGAGTAAAAGTTTTCGAAAACCCGATTACTTAGCTTGTTACAAGAATTTAAATTCCATTGTGGATACACTACTACAATAAAGAATTGCAATGCATCGAAAATATTGCATATGACCTTTAAAATGTTGCTTTTTTGTTTATGCAACATTTTTAAACGTGTTGTTTAAAACTCCGTTGAAATAGCCTTATCTAACACTTCCTGCAACATTTTCTAATCAAACGGAACATTTTTTACAAATGTTGCAACGATTCCCCTATTGTATCACTTATTTTGAGAAGCTATTGCAGCACTTCAAATATATAAATGCAACACCTTTTTCCTTCCCTTCAAAGTTGGGCAACACTTATTTCTATATTACGCAACATATTTTTGTCCAAATGAAATATAAATGAAACATTATTTGTTTTTAATGCAACATTTCTATCTTTATCAAAGGCAACACTATTCTAGCTTTAACACAAGTTTCAAGCATGAAATCGAGTAATTTACATTTGTTTAAATTTTGCACCACCTATTTAATCATTACAAATATTATCCGCACATGTAGACATCCGCATTTTGCCTGCTAGTGTCTGTAGCAGTTTCCAACAAAACACCTAATGATGATCGAATGTAAACATGCTTTAATACGCTCGAATACGGTCTCGGAATCAATAGTTCCAATCAAATAAAGCTATTTTGAGATAAAACCATCACCGAAAATAAAACCCTTTTGTGACCGAGTCAAAACCCGGTCAAAGTCGAAACCCGAGACAAAACCAGCCTCATGCTGCGTACAAATACACAAAATGAACAAAGACAAATCAAACCAAATCATGGGTCAAACAGGAAGGTTGAGATTCTGTTTGACCCATGATTTGGTTTGATTTGTCTTTGTTCATTTTGTGTATTTGTACGCAGCATGAGGCTGGTTTTGTCTCGGGTTTCGACTTTGACCGGGTTTTGACTCGGTCACAAAAGGGTTTTATTTTCGGTGATGGTTTTATCTCAAAATAGCTTTATTTGATTGGAACTATTGATTCCGAGACCGTATTCGAGCGTATTAAAGCATGTTTACATTCGATCATCATTAGGTGTTTTGTTGGAAACTGCTACAGACACTAGCAGGCAAAATGCGGATGTCTACATGTGCGGATAATATTTGTAATGATTAAATAGGTGGTGCAAAATTTAAACAAATGTAAATTACTCGATTTCATGCTTGAAACTTGTGTTAAAGCTAGAATAGTGTTGCCTTTGATAAAGATAGAAATGTTGCATTAAAAACAAATAATGTTTCATTTATATTTCATTTGGACAAAAATATGTTGCGTAATATAGAAATAAGTGTTGCCCAACTTTGAAGGGAAGGAAAAAGGTGTTGCATTTATATATTTGAAGTGCTGCAATAGCTTCTCAAAATAAGTGATACAATAGGGGAATCGTTGCAACATTTGTAAAAAATGTTCCGTTTGATTAGAAAATGTTGCAGGAAGTGTTAGATAAGGCTATTTCAACGGAGTTTTAAACAACACGTTTAAAAATGTTGCATAAACAAAAAAGCAACATTTTAAAGGTCATATGCAATATTTTCGATGCATTGCAATTCTTTATTGTAGTAGTGTATCCACAATGGAATTTAAATTCTTGTAACAAGCTAAGTAATCGGGTTTTCGAAAACTTTTACTCTAAACACACTATACAGAATAAAAAAGAAACACACAAAAGAGAAAAATAACAAACTGAAGAAAAGGAAAACACAAGTAAAGTCATGCACTCCGGTCTCCATCAATTAGTCAGCACAACCACAACCACCAATTCTAAAATGCTCATCTCTTCGAGAGCCTCCAAAATAACATCAAATCCAAACTCCCATACGAGATAAGGATAGGGAAAAAAACAAAGAGGAAAATGGTTACCAAGCGGTCTTATGCTTCCATAACCTTTCATCTCGTTCTATAAGGTTGCTGGCGTTCTAGCAAGAGTGACAAGGGACACAAAGACATTACAAATATAAAATAAGAAGAGAAAACGAAGGAAATTTTTTTTTTGTATTTTTGTGAATTTTACAAGTGTCTATGATTTTTTTTTAAAAGATTTTTGAAAAATAAAAAGGAAAAATCAAAGGATAGTAGACCCTCCCCGACACTAAAACTGTGCATTGTCCTCGATGCACAAATAGAGGGAAAATAAAAAAAGATAGAAAGAGAAAAATAAGGAAAATATTTTTGGTTTTTAATGTTTTTTCTAATGTTTTTGAGATTTTTCAGAAAATATGTGAAAGAAAAGAAAAATAAAAAGAAAGGGTCGGGGCTAGATGTAATCACGTCACCTAGACCCTAGCCAAAAGATGGGAAGAGAGAAAAATAAGTGAAAAATAAGTGAAAAATAAAAGAAAAAGGGAAGGGAGGGGGGGAGAAAAGGGCGTATGTGTAATCACATCACTTAGCCCGCATTCCGCACAATTCCGACTAAAGAAAACCAATTGGATGAAAGAAATTATTTTGGATTTGCAAGTGATCAATGGTGTAATCACATCACCAAGACCGGGAGCAAAGCATTAGGCCTTGTCGGCCACACCAACTTCAAACACATCAAACCCACAATTATAATCACCAAATGGAGGAGGGATAGGAGGGAAGTGAAGATAAGAAGTGGAGGGTGGTG
This sequence comes from Agrostemma githago, assembly GCA_958450325.1. Lineage (NCBI taxonomy): Eukaryota > Viridiplantae > Streptophyta > Magnoliopsida > Caryophyllales > Caryophyllaceae > Agrostemma > Agrostemma githago. The sequence continues at coordinate 43,755,609 of OY288239.1, forward strand.
GGTTTGTGTGGAAGGGGGGAAAATAATAGTGAATGTCGATGGTAAAAACAGAAAGAGAAGAATGGTGTGTAATAAAAAGAGTGGATTGATGAATGAATAATTTGGGTCTTGAGGATGAAAAAGTGAAGTTGGGAGTGGTGTGTTTTGAATGATATTTGGATAATATTTGAGGTTTGTTTTAGAGAGAAATTGATAAGTAGAGGTGAAATAGGGGAAAAGTGAAGGGTACAAGGTGGGGAAAAGGTTACGGTCCGGCTCAAGTCACCGGGTGAACTTCCGCCTGGTGAGATTCCATTCTGGAGGGATTCTTGCAAAGTGTTTCACAGGGCGAAGTTTCGCCCGGTGAATTGTCATCGGGCGACGTTTTCATCCGACGACGACTGATCAATTTCTGGCAACAATATCCGTAGGGCAAAGGTTTGCCCGGTGAGACTCCATCGGGCAAAGTTTCGCCCGACGATGAACTCTGCGAAATGGCGACCATAACTCCACCGGACGAAGTTTCGCCCAACGACAATGACTAATAATTCCACCGGGCAAAGTTTTTTCCTGGTGTCATTTGTGCCTCTTCTTCTCGCTTTTTGCCCTTCCAAATGCCTTAAAAAGGCCCACATTTCCTCAAACAACAATCCTAACTCACAAACTTCAAGATGTGAGCAAAACCTTCTTCAACAACACCTACAACACCATAAAACTCTCCAACTCGCCCTTAAGTCTTGATCAAAATACCCATGCTTCCAAGCTCCTTGCGATCCAAACTCACTCAATCATCCAAAAGCTAACAAATCTAACAAACCAAATGATAAAATATATATACAAGGTGGTTATTGAGGATACCACCAAACCTCATCGAATGTTACAAAAACTCAACCAGGGTTGCCATCATAGTGACCGATCTATAGTTTACCTCCATCAAAACTTACCCGTGGCTCGGACACAAACATGATTTTGTCAATTTTTGGAGGGTGGTTTGAACTTCATGTATTAGCTGGGATACTTCGTCCCGTTTCAACTTTTGTTTGCCAACTTCGACCTTTGCTTTATCAACGGGGCTTATACCCTCGTTGCCTGTCATTAACTTTCCGTCCCTTGGTTCCATGTTCGCCACACTTTTCGATTTCTTCTTTTTGGATTTTTGATAGCTCCCTTACGGGACGTTGGAAAAGTGTTGGAAGATAAAATTTTAGGCGGTTGCACAGTTGTCGAATCATTAAGCTTCACCTTTGTTTTGACATTATCGAGTAAATTACTCGACTTAGCTTCATTCTCCTTTTCTATCACAAGGGACTTGACATATAGAAGGTATTCAAGCATTTCATTTCTGAAGACATCACTCACCATTAGATTTTCTAACATGATAGGTAATTTTAATCACGATCTCTTCACCGACATTAAATGAAAGCTACCCCATTTTAACATCTATGATCTCTCCGCTAGTGGTCAAAAGACGCCTACCTAGGATTATGGGGCATGCTTGTTCACTTTCACGTCCATTACCACAAAGTCGGTAAGGATCAAGAGATTTTTAACTCGAACTAACACGTCTTCAATCATACCAAGCGGGGTCTTGATGGAACCGTCGACTAGTCGAATTTTGATCGGTGTTTGATTCATGTTATTGATATTGAGATCATTCACGATTGATAGATGTATAATGGTCACGGACGCTCCAAGATCACATAGAGCACAATCAATTTCAACATTCCCTATTGTGCAAGGTATTGAGAAACTATCGGGATCACCCATTTTGGTGAGGGTCTTGCTTGATAAGGCCGAATTACACTCTTCGGTCAGTGCAACAACAATTGTATCATTGCATCGGCCAACTACCTCGATGAGAGGGGGAGTTACCTTATCCTTCTTTAGCAAGTCGGAGAATGAGGTGAACTTGATGTCCTTCCAATTGATCGTAGCTCGAGATGGAAATGGCAAAGGTGGCACATGTGGCTTGGGAGGTAGCATGCTTTTCTCTTTTTGAATTTCCTCTATCACGTACCCCCTATTTCCCATGATATACATAGAAGGATCCCTTCTTTCACGCTCAGTTACATCCGTCATATGATAATTTCCCTTACAACAAGTTATGATCGGAGAGTGTGTTTTCACCTTGCTAGAATGAGGGGCACTTTGATTTTCAACATGTTTTATCTTCGTTTTTCCCACTTACTCTAGACCCAAGTTTTTGTGAGGGCCTACTAATTCTTTTCCTTCACTCCATGTGGCGGCATTGGCATATGCTTGATATTTCGGGTAATTAGGATATTGAGGTTGTCAGGGTAGTCCATGTGGTGGATGTACCGGAATGGTAGGAGCCTTGGTGGCTTCTTCTGATTTCCTCGCTTTGAGTTCCTCTCTTATATTCGAAATCTCATAAGCTAAGAATGTTATCGCCTTTTTCATGACTTGTATAGGGTTCTCACATTGGCCTTTCCACTGGCCGTGTTAGTAATCGCCATGGAAAGGTGGAGGTTGGTTATATTTGGGATTGTATACTTGGGAACTTTGATTGAAGTTAGGATGATACCCATGGATATATTCCCCTTGATTGAAGCTTTGAATACCTTGATTATAACCTTGAAAATCGTGGCTATTCCCTTGATTGCAAAAAATACCTTCAAGATTTTGGTAATTGTTTCCTTGATTCATGTGTTGATTATGGAATTCGTCCTGGCCTTGGAAATAATTGCCTCGTTGATTGTTAAAATTTTCCTCTTGAAGAGATGCCAAGTAGGGAGTGCAATCCCCTAGAAAATCTAATGCAATACAGTGGCGGAAACACTATAGAGTTGGTATTAAAACACACTGACAAACTATATCTTAGTAAAATAAATGGTAAGTCAACACAAAGACCTCTTTTTACAAAAGGACTAAAATGAAAAATTCTCCAAACGGGTATATACAAATCCATAAATCGAGAATGAAGAAAGAGTAGGATCCACACTACTCGCTAGCTAGCACCCAAAACCCAGTAGCAAATACCTGTTATGTCGTCAGTGGGTAGTAACTCGGACGTTCTCCAAGGCATATTACATCATAGGAAAAAAATAATAGTATTATTATATCAAAATATTTAAAGAGAGAAAACATTAAAACGATATAATAAAAATAAGTTATCAGCGAAACTTAAAGCACTTGCCAACCTGCAAGTCAAAATCAACCGATAATAATAATATTAAAAAATGGCGTCATGGATAGGATTAGTGATAAAGGCTAGACTTTAACTAGGAGAATACTAAAAACTAGCTTCGAGAACTTAGTTCAAACAAATCAAACTTCGATCTCTAACTAGGCTACTCAACCATAATAGGACGACGACTTATAAATGTGTGGCCCTAGTTTAAGATAATATGCAGACCCCTCCTGAGCACCATAAATACTTAGTTCAACTCGACGACGTCTTACACTGCGAGACACGAGTTTAAGGTCAAAATGTACACACACTCCTGAACACCATATATGCTCGATTCAACAACCAGTGTGTGTTGTGTGCTAAATTTAGACCGTTTTTCCTCCCATTTAGACTCGTTTTTCCTTCGTTTTCGAGATTAGAGTGCGATTATCATCTTATTTTGAGTATTTCTCGCATTAGCTTCCCTCTTGTGCGTTTTACGTGTTTTTGATAGTTTTTCTATCAATTTTGATAGGATTTGGCGCCGAAAGTATGATCGAGCTTCCACGAGCACAAGAGAGGGAATACCGTCCGAAAAGCAGAGCACACAACTCAAAGTTCAAAGCCATCCAATCATACGACGAAGAATGAGACAAGAATAGAGGCCAGAAAACCATCGGGTGAAGTTTCGCCCGACGGTAAAATTGCTTCCCCGAAGATTTTCAGAAAGCTTCTCCACCGGCCGAAATGACCGGGCGAAACTTTCACCCACCAAGTGAAGTTTCGCCCGACGGTAAAGGTGTCCAAAAAAAGCAAAACTGGAAGAAGTTCACCGGGTGAAACCACCGGTGAAGTTTCACCCGTCGGTATTGGTCCGTGTATGGCAGGGTGAAGTTCCACCTCATGAAGATTTAAAGGGTGATTGTCTCACTAATGGAACAAAAAGTTGGATTTGGGCTTTGGGTTAAGAATCCATTAAGGCTTTACTATATATATATATATATATATATATAGAAGTGAGATCAGGTGAGTCCCTTAATATGTTTTGAGTCCTTGAGTCCCAATATCAGCCATTGATTCATTGTTAGATTAATGGTGTAGATTTATTCACATAATTGAGGTAATAACAATAATATCTTTCAAAATATATTTGTTTTTCTCTCTCCTCCCTTAATATCTCCCGCCTATCTCTGTCAACCCTTTCAACTCCCTACATTTTAATATCTCCCGCCTATCTCACATAATTATCACACTTTCACCGCCTATCTCTCTATCTCTGTCAGGCTCATTCATTTTCACCGCTTCCTCAATTTTCAATTTACTGTCTCTCAATTTTCTTACTAAATTTTCACCGCTTCCTCACAACAAGCGAGCTTATTTTGATTTCTGGAACACTCCCGCCTTCTTTACTGTCTTCATCATCTTCTCATCCTCGCTCATCTTCGCTCAAACCGTCTACATTCATCAACGACTGAGCTACACAATTTTTGAACTCTTAACCTAAGGTAAATTAGGGTTTTTTCTGTGGTTTTTATTTACTTTTAGAGTAAATTTTGGTTTTTTTCGTTGTGCTGATTACCTTTAGTTGTTTTATCTTTATTTCTCTCATTTTCTACCTAGAATGCACGGTTGATTAGTTTTTTATTTCCGATTTTGATTATATGCGTCTTCTGTTTTTCATGGCTCCCCTGCATGTTATTTTTGTTACTTTAATGAACATTGTATGTTACTTTAATTATTGTCATTTGTTATTTTAAAGAATAACATATATAACTAACCTTACCCTTCTATTATTTGAATTCTAAACCTAAGGTAAATTAGGGATTTTTCTGTGGTTTTTAATTACTTTTAGGGTAAGTTTTGGGTTTGTTCGGTATGCTGGTTACCTTTAGTTGTTTTTGTTTTATTTCTCTCATTTTGTACATAGAATGCACGGTTGATTAGTTCTTTATGTCCGATTTTGATTATATACGTCTTCTGTTTTCCATGGCTCCCCTGCATGTTATTTTCGTTACTTTAGTGAACATTGTTTGTTACTTTAGCTTGTATCACTCGTTATTTTAAAGAATAACCTATATAACTAACCTACCCTTCTATTGATACCATATTACCTGCAGCGTTTTGTAATGTATGTGTTTCTTGTTACTTTAATTCATGTATGTTGTTACTTTAATGCTTATTTTTTGTTACTGTAATTCGTTTCCAGATGGCAAAAGGAGGTAAGATTGTCGCTGATGGTGTGAAGAAGGGTCAGGTCAAGAATCGAGCTCGACGGGCGATGAAAACGGCTGTCAAGCCTTCGAAGTTGAAGAAGATAGCTACCGAAGAGTCTGGTGAATCCAACGTCGACCGTTCGGCGTCGGTCAGATGCAGCCCGAAGCTCCTCGTTGATCTGATATCTAATTTAAATCAGAGGCAGCGTGAGGCGCTTAAAACAATCAGTTTTGGCGGTGTACTTGAAATGCACCTTAGTAGTTTCCCTGTAAAGTTTGCCACTGACTTCATATCTTTATTTAGTGACGACTCGCTGATTTTTCGGTGCGGGAGAAATCAGTTCCTGGTAACCAAGAACGATGTACATGACTGCTTCCTCCTTCCAGTTGGACCGGACCCTGTTGAGCTGCTGCCGATGGGTCGATCGAAGGCAGCCGAATCTGAGTCCGTCGTGGAGCTGAAGAGAAAGTGGAGGGCTGATTTTCATGTCGCAAATGACGGTGATGCGATCCCTCTGTCAAAGGTCCTTAGGAAACTACAGGAGGATGTAGAGGGTGGCGACATGTTCTGTAGGTTGTTCGTTCTCTAAAGCATGTCGGTATTTTTCAACCCGACGTCCAACCATGGTGTTGATCTGAGACTACTGAAGGCGGTGCAAGATGTACAGCGGATTAAAAACTTTGACTGGTGCACGTTCATCTTGGAAGGACTGGCGCGGACGTGTGAGGATTTTGTGCTCAATAGCCCATCATATCTACTTGGCTGTGTGCCGTTTTTAATGATAACCTACTTCCAGCGGTTTGAATACCGCAATCTCCCGTGCCCGTGCGATCTCCCTTTGATCAAGCACTGGGATTTTCAACGCATGATTCAACGGTTGGCCGGCGAGTTTATTGGTGGTGGGCTGGGATTGCTTACCCTATCTGATGTTAAGTACCCCCGTTGTGTACGTATGATGACTTTGGGAGACGCGCCGTCGCCGCTGAGGATTACACAGGACCGTCACGCTGATGATGGTACATTGCCTGGTCAAGAGGGCGATAAGTTCACCACCATCAAACTTCCTCGTGGCCTTGAAGATGATAGTGAGCTGAGGACCAAGGCTGTCGACGTAAGTAATCATGTCATTAATTCGTTAATGAATCTATATGTGTCTGACTTGGAGAATCAGTAAGGATTTAAATCTGGGATGTCTGTATATCTGCATGGTACTCTAACATATCTTCTGTTACTTTAGCAGATTATTGACGTTACTTTAGTGAACTATATGTGTTACTTTAATTCTTACAATCCGTTACTTTAACCTCCATCATCTACATTACTGATCCAGCATATATGTGTTACTTTGATCTATACCATCTCTTACTTTAATTAGTGTTATCTGTTACTTTAGTGTCCACCAGTAAGGGTGTAAATCTTGGATGTCTGTAAATTTGCATGTTACCCTAACATATCTTCTGTTACTTTAGCATATAACTGACGTTACTCTAGTTTACATTATGCGTTACCGTAATGTTTACAGTCCGTTACTCTAGTGAACATTATGCGTTACTGTAATGTTTACACTTTTATTGAAAGATTTTTGTTAATTTAGTTTATACTTTAGCGTCCACTCTCTTTTCACTACACAGTTATTGTTTCTTGCAGGATGTCCATCACATTCATCTGATGATGGGAAGGAATGCTATCGTATTCCATGATTGGTGGGTCTCACATGCTGCGAAGATCAGGAGGATTACATCGGGCAATCCATTACTCAAAGACCCGGTGCCATCACAAGCATCACAGTCATTCTGGGGAGGAGCAGAGCTACACCGGGTGGTGGATGAAGTCTGTGAGGCGCTGCGTCGTGCTAGGGATTTGTCGTTGCAGGGGCCGGTATTTGAGGCCAAAAATTCAAATCAAGGTGAGGAGGACTATCTTAACATTCAGCCGTACTCGACGGCTGAGATTAACGAGGTTATTCAGGAGGAACTGAATTTGGACGGTGACCGCCAGTTAGTTCTTTCTCTGTGGGATATTGACAGAATTAGAGATGTGGAGGTCGGTGAGTGTTTGTCGGTGGTGGTAGACGGAAGGAAGGTCTTCCACCCATTCTTTTTTCATTCTGAAACGCAGCTGGTATGCATGCAAGTCATCGATGAGAGGCTTGGGTGCTCTTGTGACTGTGATGTCCCAGATCCTGACCAGCTTACGCTGTCGGACTTCCTGTGTCGGGATAGCAGGCTTTTCAGGTCTGTTTTGTCTGTCAGGAAAGATGTAATCGACTACGTCTTCTACAAAAATGAAAAATACATTGCATCGTGAGTGGTCTACATCTTTTAATTTTTTTTAATGCGTTTTATCGTCGTTTTTGTTAAATGTTTTCATAGTCCGTTCGAATATTTGCAGAGAAATGATTGTGAGGTTCAGTGACTTTTTTAACATTCCCCGTGGTGAGTTGGCCACGCTGGCGCCCGGAGAGCAGCTTTCGAATGCTGTAATTGACTGCTGGTGCATACTTATGAATCGCTTGGCAGCTGCTCAGTCTGCACCGCGGCGGACATCACGTTGCTTCTTCGGTGTCAGCCACAGTGTAAGCTCTCTCATTCCCTTTCTCATCCAATACGATAAGTGCAACATCATCAACAAAATCTAGTAATATTAATATAATGTCATCATATCAGTTGATATAAAATATTTATACAAAAAAGTGTTTTACTGTGGTTCTATGGTTCTGTTACTGTAAGGCACTTTGTGCATTACTCTAATGATAGCGACCTGTTACTTCAACAAATGTCATGCAGGATACAGCTCTCCAGATTTGGAGGAATAGAAAGGGTGGTGTCTTTGTGGACATGAGCGAAGCACTGTTCAACTTCTGGAACATATGGATCGAAGAAAATGAAGGGAATCTCGATCTAGATTCTGATCTGGTATTTTTTATTTTTGATCCTATGTTTTGTAAGCTCCCACCTCTATTATAATTAGAAACGCGATACCCATCTCCCACCTACAGGTATTCATTCCGGTGCTGTCGGAAAACAATGACCATTACAGCTGCGCGTGTATCAATTTTTTGTCACAGCGCATCGAATACCTTGATAATAGGTCATATGACGAGGGGGAGTTTGAAAGTCTTCCTTACGTTGGGATCGCACGCCTCTCAGTAAGTCTGGTCATTTTGGTGTATATAATTACCGTTTGTTATATATAAATCGTCGTATATAAACATGGCATAAAAATGAATGGTGTTTCGTCATTTTCTCATTCTCATATGTTTTTATTTTATCTCATTGAATATCATCAAGGCCGAAGAAATGGGTAAGTATATGGTTCAGAGAGGCATCACAAAGGGGGCCAGTGTCTCTTCATTCCCTCTCGTCAACGTACCGTTCAGATGGCAGGGCAGCGGGTTCTCGGCTAATGATTGCGGCGTATACCTCATGATACACATGATGTTGTACGCCGGTGAGGAGTTCGACTGTCCTTTGGGGACCTGCGAGGCGAACAATCTATATAGGGCAGAAATTGCCGCGACGCTGTGTCTCTGAGACTTTAATAAGGAGAGGGACATGTTGATATCGCGGGTGTCCTCCTTTGTAACTGATAAAGCCAACCATGCCATCAGTAAGACTATGTCAGATGTTGCCACGTCCGTTAGTGAGTCTGAAAAGAGGTCAGGAGAGGCGATCCCTGACGATAGACCCTCTAAAAGGAGCCGTAGGCCACCATCCACTCCAGGAACACCCGCTGCAGAACCTGCCCATCAATCACCGGACACCACCGGGTCATTATCTGTCCTTGGTAGTCGAGCTAGGGGTGACGGGGACGGCTTAGGATGCTCCATTGACTGTGGTGATGCGGATCGCAGTGTACCGATGGCATGTCTGTTCCTCTCAAACAACAGGACCCTGCTTGGAAATCTCCCCGTCATGCGGAAAAATGTCGTGGACTACTGCTTAATTCAGCACAACAATTACAACGGCAGGTAATAGCACGAACGCTACACATATCGTCAACATATTGTTGTCTAAATTTCTGTCATCTATCTGTTGATTCGCGATGCCTAACGATCTGTTCTGAAAACAGCAAAATGGTTGCGGAGTATTCACCGTTGGCCGTGATGACTCGGGGTGATGTGATGTCCATGCTTCCGGGTGAGGACATGTCGTCATCTGTTGTCGAGTGCTGGTCAATGCTTATGAACAGCCTCGCTGCAAACGGCAGTGGGTCGGGTAATTCTCCGAAGATGGCGTATTTTGGTCTGCGACAAACGGTATGTATTAAATTAACCGCGCATGGAATGTATAATCAATCGGCAGAATGTGTAGTGAAAAAGAGTGTGGACACTAAAGTAACAGATAATATCGACTAAAGTAACAAATTATTTCAATTAAAGTAACATCATATATGTCACAAGAGCAATAATGTAGATGATACAGGTTAAAGTAACGGATCTCATGAATTGAAGTAACACACTTTGTGAGCTAAAGTAACGTCAGTTGCAAAGTAACAGAAGGATCACTGAACCACAATGACACCGACCACTGCATTGAGTTAATTTTCACCACAATTACTTTTGTATTTGATTACATTTGTTTACAGGATGCGGTAATGAGGATTATTGCCGAAGATCCGGACAGTCCGTCCACTCATAATGCAGATGCCTTGATGGAGCAATGGCATATATTCAGGAGTAATTGTGGTGGTACGTTGCAACTGGACGCTGAATTGTTCTTTGTGCCCATCAACGTCGACGGGTACTTCTCCTTCGTAGTAATCAACCGAATTAAAAAGACAGTCGATCTCCTCGACCACTGTCGTTTTACGGCAGTCAGAGATACAGACCTCTTTGCATCCATCAAGACAATTGTGAGCCTCTCTTTTATTCATTTAATCAGTTTTTAATCACAATCTCTGCGTGCCAACGAGCGATTTCCTTGACTTTTATCATCAATGACATTCAGGTGGGGAATATGAGTGACTTCCTTGACTTCTATAAAGTACCTGGTGCGGAGGAAATTGTGGCGTACAAGTTCCGCACGATTAAGCTTGGTTGGCAAGACAAAGTCAAGAACAAGGATGAGTCAGGCACATTTCTTCTGATGCACATGCTATTGTACGAGGGACGTGAATTCGTACATGAGGACCTCGGCAGGAAGGTAAACAGAAGGTACCTAGTGGTTCAGCTTGCAGCCACTCTTCTCCTTGCAGACCTGAATAGCGCCCGGAAGCGGCTGATTGCTGATGTGAAAAAGTTTGTGGCAGCCAGGCCAAAATTAATTGAAGAATCGAAGGCTAAGGGACTCAACACCTATAAGCGAGGAAAGGGCCGGAAACAGTAGCCCGTAAATGGTTGGATTAACTAGTACTTTCGTTTAACAAAAAACATAACCGTCGTTTGGTACAAGGTTTTGACATATTGTGTTGTCAGAAAAACAGTTGCTTTCATCCTGTCACATTTCTATCTTATTATATCCTTTAAACTTTGTTACCCTAACTCGTGTTGGTTGTTACTTCAATTAATGACATGTGTTACTTCAACTCTAATATATTTCACCGTGCATCGTGGTCTCTTAATTCAACGCAGGATCAACACAGCATCATACTTAAACAAAATTGTAATGCCTTCTTCATTGAGTACTCCACAAGCAAATAGGAAAAGAATAACTTCTGTAATATCTGTAATTCGACTAACATTATTCCGCGTTACTATAACTCATTTAGCATGTTACTCTAATGAATAATGTATGTTATTTTAACTAAATCTTACTCTAGTAAAATATTATATTATCCAAGGAATGAATATCTGTAATACAGTCAACACTTTTAAAATGAATTAGGTTTTCCGTGTTACTCTAATTCATCCAGCATGTTACTTTAATGAATTATGTGTGTTACTTTAACTGAAACTTACTCTAGTCATAATATTCACCAAAGAATTAATATCTGTATATAAATAAAATCTTTAAAAAGTGTTACTGTAATTAATTCAATTAGCTACTGTAAATTTTAGGCTACGTTGGTCTAAGAACCACAGTTCCCTAATCAGAATATTGGTTCATCTTCTGCATCCTCCTCGTCCTCATCTTCTGATTCTAATTCTGATACTGATTCATCGTCGGATGGTTCGACTGTCGCCGGCGGTCGTTTTGCAAAGGGATTGGGGCAATTCCTCTTGTCGTGATGCGCCATCTGCTTACAATTGTTGCACATGCGTTTGGGCTTCTTTGCAAGTGCAATGGATTTCGCTTTGCTTGATAACAACCTTTTGCCGCTACCTTTTGTCTTGGAAATCTTCGGCGGGAGTATCGTTATCTCTGCTGTTGACGTACATCCCAGCATCTCTTCCAATTCCTGGGTTTTATTCAGTGTCTTGCTACCCCCAATTGGCTTAAGCTTCATCCTGAATTCGCTGATCAAAGCGCACATGCTCTCCACATCTTCTTTACTAGCAGACCGTAGAATACCCATCGTCTCATGAACCTCCGATCACAGTTTAGACATCTCTATCTGCTTTCCGTCTATGATGTCAATATCATCGCCTTCCAGACCGTCGTCACCAACACGCGAATTGCGCAGTGCATCCCTCGACCACCTTCTCGCAACGTATTTATCGGGTATACTTGTCAGTCCCTTAGATGAATATATCCAAATTATGTGTCGACACAGTATTCCCCTTGTCTCAAACAATCTACATGTGCACTTGATGTCCGACGTCTCTGCAGGATGTTATTAAAACATTAGGACTATCAGAACCAACACCCTCAAACCGCGTTACTTTAACTCATATCTTGTGTTACTGTAATTCACACCTTTTGTTACTTTAATACACAAAATCACGCACAACAAAAGCATTATGTGCTGGATCCACAAAATACAAATCGCATTACTTTAATTCATGTTGTGTGTTACTCTGATTTATTCATTCTGTTACTTTAACTCATAAATCCCGTATAAATGATGACAACAAGCAGGCCATTGCGTACCTTGTTTGTAGTTGACCAGGAATTCTTTACCCCTGGTGGCATCCCTCACTGTAGTTATTTCAACCCCATCCCGTTCAGCAAATCCTCGCACACTGCACGTCCCCACTGAACCCGCCACCTCCTCTTGAAATTCGTCAAAAATCACGTGGGTGTACACCCTTGTTGCGTGCTGTTCTATCAGGAGGTGGGTCATTGTCTTCGGCAGAGATTGTAGATTCTCGATGTCAAGCTTCTTCTGGTTATACCTCTGCTGATCCATTGCGCTCTCGAACCGCATCCAGAATTCAACCAACGTTCCATGCTGGTTCTCAAACCGTTTGAAAAAACTGTTTTCGCTCTCCGATCTCTGTGTCGTTCACATTAAGCCACCCATCTTCAGATCCCTGCAGTGTGCCATGACCCACTGCTTCCTGATCGAGAACGTAGTTGTGAACCACTGAACATCGCCCACGTCGTGCTCCTCCATTATTTCCATCCACCGCTCGTCGAATGCTGCTGCATCGATGTCCTCATCCCACACTATTGCATTCAGCTTCTTCAGGAATTCCTGGTAGTCAGCCCTCGAGGCACCATATTTAGTGGGTACCTTATTCATTATATGCCACATACAAAACCGTTGCCATGCTGATTTGAACATCTTCGCGAACGATGCTATGATCCCGGGATCCTGGTCAGTGATGATGTATGAAGGTTCCTTGCCACCCATGGCCTTCAAGAACCGTTCGAACACCCAGTTGAACGATTCAAAGTCCTCGTGCGCAATGAGAGCGCCACCAAAAGTCACGGATCGTTTGTGGTGATCGACACCAGTGAACGGGGTGAATATCATCTTATATTTGTTCGTCCCGTATGTTGGGTCGAATGAAACTGCGTCACCAAACAACCTGTAGTTCCTCCTAGCAACACCGTCAGCCCAAAATACCCTGCTCAAACTACCGTCGTCATCCAGGTCGTAATAAAAAAAAAATCCCTCCCGATTGTCCGCCATACCTCTGAAACGATCAATGAATAGCTGACCATCTCTCTCATGGACGAAGCACTTTATATCTCTGCCAAAGTTTTTGAAGTCGACCAAGCTGGCACCTACGTTTGCGAACCCTTCAACCTGTTCCTTACACATCTTGTACGTCTGCGTGGCACCGATCTTCAGCTGAAACGATTCTTTTATTAAAGTAACGTATAACAGCAGTTGATGTAACAGTAAGACGGCATTAAAGTAACCCGTTGATTAACTGAGCCAGACATTTTTTTTAATTTACAGACGGCATTCATTAAAGTAACGGATGCTATGAACCACGGTAAGACAGCATGTGCATTACAGTAACAAAATATTACCCGTGGCTACTCAATACGTACCCGTGAATTGTTCAGAATCATTTGCTTGTGGTACTTCGTGAGGTTTCTTGATAACTTATGAAATTCCCTGTCTTTTGGTGAAATTAGCTCGTGGTTGTGCCCACTGTGAAAAACAACAATTTTCATAGGTCCCCCATTGCTGAACAACTTAATTCTTGCCATACAGCCAATACGACGGACCTTAGTTTTCCTTTTTGGTTCCTTCACAGTGACTCCCTCTGTCGTCTCCTTGACCTCTTCCCCCTTCGATGTCGCCTCCTTGGACGCCGCATCTTCGCTGACTTTCTTTTTCTTGTTAAATCCCTGCCTGTTACATACCAGCAGCTTTGATTTAATCTCACCACCCCGCCATCTTTTCGTTGTGTACCTCCTCACATCGAACCCGCACGCCAATGCGTAGATTTTATAAAAGTTTACCGCCTCTTCCTGGTCTTTGAATATCTGCCCTACGTATGGCGTGAAACTCTCACCTACATCCCTGCACCATTCGTGCGCCGCTGCGTCATCTGGAAAGCAAACCATTGCATTGAGTTAATCAAATAGACACACAGTAACTGATGAAGGTCGCTAAAGTAACGGGTGGTGTGCATTAAAGTAACGGCTATTGTGCACTAAAATAATGCTATTCAGATTTCATTAACATTTTTTAAAAATTATGTGGTAATACAGTGCTCATACAATGAGCGTAGAATCTGATAATAAGGAGTATTGCCTTCATGGTGTCTACAGTATAAATCAAAGACAAAAAAATTACGGTTTATTTGTTTGACCGGTTGAATATCAGCCATAGAGGGAGGTTTCTGCAGCGGCACAATGTTGAAGATGAATGACTTGACGTCTATTATAATTCGTTTACTGAAATTGGGTATTTTGATTGTAGGTTATTCTTATTGGATGTTGTTGACTATAGTAACGCAGATTGTTTCTCTGAATGGGCAGTTAATATTTTTATTTGTTTCCTATTTTGTTGGGAATCACGTCCCACCATTATAGGAAACAATATCTTTTTAAATCATTATTTTAATACGGCTGTTTCATATATCCCAATTACTCTCTAATGCGCTACAATAACAGATGGTAAGAATTAAAGTAACAACCCGTATAAATTAAAGTAACGGACCATTAAAGTAATACAATTTTGGCATTAAAATAACAGACTCTCTAAACCAAAGTAACACAGTATGTGAACTATAATAACCCAACATATTTATAACGTATAAAAGTAGAAACTAAAAAATCAGTATCATCTTAATGACTCCCTCCAATTTAGGAAACATTATCTTTTTTGTTTATTATTTTAATACGGCGATTTCATATATCGCAATGACTCTAATGTATTACAATTATAGGCGTAAAGAATTAAAGTAACAACTTAGATGCATTAAAGTAACAGACACTCTACACCAAAGTAACACTGCATGTGAACTAAAATAACAAAAAAAAAATTGTGCGCAGATATCGTTTCATGAATACGCAGTTCATTTTTAAACAGAATCTGGTAATTTGCTATCATTTTAAACAGAAACTGGAAATTTAGAAACTACAATGTATGTACTAACCGCTTGTTTTTCCTATCATCTGCATATCAGCCATTGAATGAAAAGTAGAAGGCGACTATTGATTGAATGTCTTCCCGATTCTATTTTTGAACGTCTTTGCGATTGTGGTTTTGAAATAAACTCTACCTTCGCTATATGAGGTCGGTGACTGAATGAATGAGGTCTTGATTGTGTTATTTTGAAGAAAGAACGACGAACAACAGAAAGAATTATTTGAGTGAGCGAGAGAGAGATGAAGAGGAAGCGATGGAAACGAGAGAATGAATGATTGAATGTGTGTGAATGTTACGTTACTATAATATTCTCCTTCCTATTTTGTTGGAGCAGTATCTTCTTAATTTTTTTTTTTTTTTATTAATCTAGTGATTTATCTCGTCCCTTGATCCATCTCCCATCCGACGGATGGGAAGAGGACTTAGGGACTCAATATATATAATGGACTCATAGGAACCCACCTCTATATATAATATGTGTGTGTGTGTGTGTGTGTGTGTGTATGTATATGCATACCCTAGTTAGTTGCCTAAGACATCTCCATTAGCACACTACTTACCATCAATTTAGTAGATCATTCTAGTATTAATTAGTTCTCTATAATTCCTATAGCTTAGATAGTAAGCTAATAGTAGATCTTCATAGTTTTCTTCATCAATTCTCTAGATTTACATTCAAGCTTTGTAGAAGATTTATTTAAGTTTGTATTGAAGATTTTTGGAGATTATTAAGGGATTAGTGACAAATCCTTTACCCTCTTCATCAAGCTTCATTTATTTGTTTATGCAATCTTCTTCTTTGTTATTGATCTTCATAGTTGGTATATTTCTTTCCTCTCCCTAATTTCTAGACTAGATTTAACATTGTTCTTTCAATATTGTTTTGTTTTGATCATCTTTATTTATGTTGTTTTAGATCGTTTCATGTTCATTTTGTTGATTGCAATTTTATCTATTGTTGTGTTGGTATTTTCTCTAGATTTCGTTTTTGTTGCTCTTAGATCACTTTTATTGTTTTGTGTTAATTTCGTTAATCCTACATTTATTATTCTTAGATCAATTTATAGTTTATTTGGTAGATCGTAATTTCCTTGTCATTTTGTTGTCAACATCTCTAGATTTAATTACTATGCATGTTTTAGTTGTTTTCTCCATTGTTATTATTTTATTAGTTTCCATTATTATGTGTGAGTAGATTTCTTGTTGGGGGGGGGGGGGGAGTTTAGGGAGGAGGATCTTGGATTATTTGAATTGAGGAGTTTTTGGTCGGTTGCTTGTTTGTTGTTTTATCTTGCTTAAGGTTGTTGTGTCATTGTTGTTTTAGTCCGACCAACTAGACCGACCTTGACTCATTTCTATCAATATGGGGAGACTCGGGGTAGAAATTACCTTAACTTGAGACTTACCCTCTTCGCCGTGAAAGCGGGTTTTTAGGTGGGTTCGGTGAAGAAACCGAAAGGTGGCATTCCTCCTTTACCAATGTTGTAACCGACCCGATTCCAATTTTCTTAGACCCCAATTTTCGATTCCCGACTTCCCCCTAACACATTTCCCTTATTTGATCATCTTTTGTTATTTGTTGCATTTTAGTATAGACTCGACCCTTAAAACCTCCTCTAGATCCCAAACACGTTGCTTTTTACTCAATATCGTTCCGTTCCCTGTGGACCGACCTCGACTTACCACGAATACACTTAGTTGTTTTTGTGTTTTTGCGATTCTATAAATATTGTTTGATCCCCAATACTTCGCTAAACGACCGATCCGATTTGGGAGCCGATCACTGTGCCCCCTAAAGACACACCAGTCTTATAGTTGATGGCAAAAACGTAAACCTCAGAATATATTACTCTAAACCTCACACTTACCCTTATTCCATAACTCCAAAACAAGCCATTATCGATATACAAAAGATATAATCAATATAAATAATATGGAGATAAAAGGAATAAACATTTTATATTAAAAGGAAAACTTTCTATAAATAGAAACTTACTTAAAATAAAAATAGCCTTATAGAAAGTACGTAAGTTACTAAAATAAGTGAAATGTATAGAAATAACATTTCCAATGAAATTAACATTTTATTATTATCGTCGTTATCATAACTTTAATATATTTCTAAATTCGTTACTCAAAATATAAATAAAATATAATAAGTCAATATATAGTATTTTATAAATAATTAGGAAATTGAGTTAAAACTATAAATTTTCAGAAAAGAGATGTTTTAAGAAAATGATATCAAAATCAAATTGAGTCGACGAATTTTATAAATTAAACGAGATTTCGTAAAGCCTTCAAATTAGTTTTAACAAATAGATTTTATGAAAGGCTATTTGCAAGGTGAAAGAAGTTATGAAACATTGGTATCTTGATAACGAATGGCAGGAAGCGAGTCGTGGTTACTCTGTTGCTAGTGGATACGAATGGGTTAGAGACGAACTTCCAGCTAAAGCTTGGGCTGAAGTAGTATGGTGTAACTGGATCATCTCGAAACACTCGGTTATTACTTGGATGGCTCAAATGGGTGGAATGAATACTATGTCTCGACTTCACAGTTTTGGATGCACTGAGACTGACAGGTGTTGGTTATGCCAAGATGATTCTGAAACTATAGATCACTTGTTTATGTCTTGTGTTTACAGTAGGAAGATACTGGACTGCATTGAAGGTTGGTATGGACCCGTCAAGAGTATGAGCGATCTGTTACTTAACCCTAGAGATGGGACTAATTGGAAGACTGATGCTGTCGTGTTGGCAGCCTACTATTACTATATATGGACTCAACGTAATAATGTTAGAGTTAACGAGATGATATCTAGGCCTGAGTATATTGCAGCAAGAATCAGGAATGATGTGAAAATCTGGATGAAGGATATGATGCCTAGTCTCTCTTTGGATTGGTAGGAATGAGATTTTATGTGTAAGGAAGGAACCTGTTCTTTCCTCGTTATGATACGAATTGTATTTTGTAAATCCAATTTTTTTGATATATAGAATCTCATTTTATCAAAAAAAAAAATAGATTTTATCAATAAATAATATTGATTTTACTAAAAGTAATCAATCGTAGACAAATGAGAAATTATTAGGGAAAATAGTCTCGACTAAAAATGTACTCCCTCCGTATCTATATGTTTGTCCACTTTCAAAATAATACTTCACCCATATATTAAACAAAGTGGACGAATATATAGGTATGGAGAGAGTATTTAAAACAAAATTGAGTACTTTCTCATTTATTAGTATAAGTTGTAAGACGAAATTAATTTATTGAACAAGCGGCAGGGGTAACAACTACAAACAGTAATGAGACAGAAACAAAACCGAGAAGCGGTGCAAAACAGTAGCATCAACAACGAACTACAACAGAGCGAGAAGAATGAGAAAAGGAGATTAAGAAAAGAAGAAGAAGAAGAAGAAGAAGTGATACGAAATAAAAATGCGGAAGCTCTAATGCAAACTTGTTTTTATATTTTTTTTTACCAAAGTTGATGTAACCTTGAAGTTTATTGACGAACAAAAATAAACGATAAATATAAAGGGATATTTAGCCCGTAGTTCGACCTTGAACCCGGAACTAATCACGAAAGAGATTGGAGCCCAATTTTTTATCGCCAATTCGACGTACCTTCTCGAATTTAGTAAACACCATGATCACAAGATCAAAATGCAACTTGGTTTTTTTGTCAATTCATAATTCAAATTCTGCTCTTACATTATTGTCGTGTGGCATATAAATAGCCTACATGTGAAAATTAACTCGATATCTCGAGTGATATTATTTCCTAAATAATACTATGCTAAAAGAGAAACAAATACTACAAAATAAACTAATAATACTACTCTAGTATATTGTTGCCAAATATGCGAGATGCTTGATTACCTTGATATCTTCTTGAGATCATGACACTCTTGATTAGGCAACAATCCACTTTATCTTATTCTTTATGGAGATCACGACATCCCCATTGATTTTATTGCGATTTGGACGACATCCCATGATATATGGGCCATATCTTGGAGATTCTTTTATTTGCTTAATACCTTTGTGAAGATTGTAAGATTCTTCACATCTTATCAAGATATAACGTAATCTTGCTAGTGTAGCTACATACTCGCACGCACCTGGACGAGATTCTAGTCACACTCATTTCGCAATCGGTTCATTCTCTCTTTCTTCAAAAAGAATTGTCCTCAATTCCAAAAGGTAATCGAGGCATAACAATATGGCCGGAATCACGTTATCCTTTTTTTTTGGGATTTACTACGTGGTACCCCTATATTTTTCACTTTTCTTCATGATACCCCTACATTTTCTATATCTATACATGGTACCCTTGAAGTTTACAATTAATTTAACTAGCGCCCCGAAAGTGTTTTTCCATCAAGTTTTGTCAATGGATTATGTTTTTAGCTTAGGATTAAGACTTCAATATCATTTAACTTAGATAATTAACAAGTAATTGAACTTAATTTAAGTGTTATCATTTGATTTGACAATATAACGTCAAAAATATAATCCGTCTAGATTCAGAGTATAACTGCAAACACGTACAAAATTGTTAGTTTAAGTTCAATTATCGGTTAATTAGGTATGTTAAATGACATTTAACTTTTAATCTTGAACATAAAAAAGTAATTTGTTGCGAAAACTTAACGGGAAAAAAAGTTTAGGGGTGCCAATAAAGATAATAATAAAGTTTAGGGGTACCAAAAAAACTTTTAGTAAAGTACAAGGGTACCATATATACATGTAAAAATTGTAGGGGTACAAGGTTGAAAAGTAAAAAGTTCAGGGGTACCACGTAGAAAATCCTTTTTTTTTCCTGTGAACAGTATCGCGTGAATAGTACCACGTGAACAGTACACTTTTTTTGGTATCAAAAATTGTTTAACCCTCGAACTACCTCGCTCGACTTTAACCTTTGAAAACCAACCGCAATCGGAAATTCAACATCGAATTAAAAGTTAGTTAAAACCGATTAACCCTTGAACTACCTCGCTCAAGTTTAACCCTTGATCTCCAACCGCAACCGGAAAATCAACAAAAAAAACTTGGCTTCAACACACCTTTAGGACCGTCTTGATTTTAAGAAAAATCAAGATTGTATTTGATATCCCTTTTTTTTCTTCTTCTTGTTTTTTTTTCTCTTTTTTTTTGGGTATAAAAACTTCACAATTAAGAAATCACAAATTCAACAACGAACAAAAAAGTTAGTCAGAACCGATTAACCCTTGAACTACCCCGCTCAAGTTTAATCTTTGACTTCCAACCGCAACTAGAAAATCAACCAATTACTTGGCTCTGACAGACCTTTAGGATCGTCTTGATTTTGAGAAAAATCAAGAGTTTTAGCTCTGATACCAGTATGATACGAAATAAAAATGCGGAAGCTCTAATGCAAACTTGTTTTTGTATTTTTTTTGGACCAAAGTTGATGTAACCTTAAAGTTTATTGACGAACGAAAATAAACGATAAATATAAAGGGATATTTAGCCCGTAGTTCGACCTTGAACCCGGAACTAATCACGAAAGAGATTGGAGCCCAATCTTTTATCGCCAATTCGACGTACCTTCTCGAATTTAGTAACACCATGATCACAAGATCAAAATGCAACTTGGTTTTTTTGTCAATTCATAATTCAAATTCTGCTCTTACATTATTGTCGTGTGACATATAAATAGCCTAGATGTGAAGATTAACTCGATATCTCGAGTGATATTATTTCCTACATAATACTATGCTAAAAGGGAAACAAATACTACAAAATAAACTAATAATACTACTCTAGTATATTGTTGCCAAATATGCGAGATGCTTGATTACCTTGATATCTTCTTGAGACCATGACACTCTTGATTAGGCAACAATCCACTTTATCTTATTCTTTATGGAGATCACTGTAACACCCGCTATTTTTCCTAAGCATTTTTATTCTATCCGTTAGGACTTCGTCTTAACTCTGTCACTTTTGGCCTCATATTTTATCATTTTACTAAGCTCTATTTTAATTTTTGAGTTTAATAATTTCTATTTTTAATTTTAAAGATTTAAAATTCTTTTAAATCCATTTATGTGGTTTCTTCGTAAACTAATTAATTTTTCAGCAAGGAATTCTAGTTCTCTTCGAATTGACATTTTTAAGCTTGGATTTAAGTTATTCCTTTTCCTAAAAAGGTTTGAATACGTTTCTATAATATTTTCAACTAGTAAATATTTTTATTTACAAAAAAATAGTTGTTAATGATTTTTATTACGAAGCTTCGCGAATAATTATTTTCTTACGCGAGGTTTACTCGAATTACTTTGAAATACCTTTAACTATTTTACGATTATACTTTTATCAACTTATAAATTATTTGAGACTGTTTTCTCACATTTTGGACCGACTAAGCTCTTGGTCACAAGTTTTATTACATTTTATTTAAACGTTTCATTTTATCACATTAAAACGTAATCATAAGATAAATCATTTTCATTCATTGTAGCATTTATGTCAAAACTTTTCTTACTCCCTCTCTTATCCTTTTGGCCGGCCAACTTTGGGTCTAGATACATTTTGGATTCCTCATTTTGAAGCCTTAATTCATTCTTACTCCTTTAAGTGTAGTAACCTCCATCTCCTCCTTTACTCTACATTCATTTTTGCATTAACAAAAATATTCATCACTTCTTTCTTCTCTCTTTTGGCCGGGTACTTCTTACCCTCCTTGGGCTGATTTTTGCTCCATTTCAAGTCCCAATCGCATCATTTTTATCGTCATAATAATCCTCTTTCCGATTCCTTCGTTAAGGTATTAATCGACGTCATTTTCGATCAATTTTTACCTTGATTTTTATTAGTTTTCTCATGGTATTTTTCTGCCATGATTGACGTGTTTGGTAGGATTTTTGGACGATCCCGAAGCCGACGAATATATCGTTGATTCAGACTTGGAGTAGAGGTAACGTCGATGTTACTCGGTATTTCAAGATTTTAATTGAGTATTTGCATGTATATATTTTTATATTTTATTTTGGCAATATATGTATGTCACGAATTCTGGAAAATTTTTAAAGTTGAAATTTTGCATGTTTCGATATTTTTATCGCTTTCACGAGATTAACGATTAAATTGTTATATTAATTTGTAAAATCGTAATAATCGGCCTAAACATGTAATATATATTTATATTCTGGAAAAATGTTGTTTTTGATGATTTTTAGTAATTTAGTATTTTTCTGATATTTTTATATCGATTATTGAATTATTATCGTTTTCGGACAAAAACGATTAAAAACCGATTTTTAGTTCTAGTACTGAAACATTTTATTTTAATCTGATTTTTGACGTGGTAAAACTTTCTGGTGAAATAGAATTTTATGAATTTTCTCATAATTTTTCGGAATTGTTAAGTGGATGAATTAATTAATCACTTTAAATCATCGTTTATCGTTAAAAACCGTGTTTGTTGTTTAAATTCTCGATTTCTGGTCTTTAGTTTAAATCTGGAAAAATTTATGATTCTGATGATTTCATATTAAAATGTATTATTATGATTTTTAGTGCCTTAATAAAATGTTAGGAACGATAGGTTTATTAATAAAATCGTTAATTGCGAAAACGGGTTTAAATGACGGTTTTATTGAAATTTGTTGAATCTGGGTTTTGGAAAAATCTGGAAAAATTTATATTCTGTAAAATTAGGATTTTAAAGTGTAATAATAATTTTTGGATATTAATACTTAAATCGTTTTGTAATTACTATTTTTATTAATCGTTATTGTCGAGATTGGACGATTAACGAGAAAACGCTTTAAAAACCGAGTTTTTAGAATTCTGGAAATTTTCTTTTCTGGACAGAATGTCCATAGATATAATTTAACTATTTTACGTAATTTTTGTACTATTTATTAAAGTCTTTAATTAATAAATATTGAGTTTTCGGACAAATTGTGATTTATCGTTAAATGCTTCGTATTAACTAAAAGAATTATTTTTCCAGCAATTTTGAAAGTATTTAAATCTGAAACTTTAGGAGTTAAATCATCCCTTAACATACTCTAAATATATTCAATGGTTTAATTAAATAAAAGACGTTAAAAGATTTAATTTGATGTTTGCCGTAAAATCCTATTTATAATTTTATCGTCGAAACTAATAATAATTAGGGAATTTTAGCTTTATAACTTTTGAAAACACCCTAATTAGTAATATTAAAATATTTAAGATGTTTCTAATCATTTTATAACACTTATACGATATTTTAATAATTTCATAAAATCAAATGTTCTTACTTTAATAATTAATATTGTTAAGGCCGAAAGTATTAGTTTTATAAATCTATATCGTTTACTAAAATGTGGTATTAGTATGAACTAATATTTTCACTACTTTGATATGATGCTATTTTTAGTAAAGTTTCTAAAAATAGAAGTTTCCTAAAATAGAAGTTTCCTAAAATAGAAAGTTTCCTCTTTTAGAATATAAATGTTTACTTCTTTTATCCTCATATTGTTTATGATGAATACATCTTTTAAATATCGATAATGGTTTGTTTTGGAGTTATGGAATAAGGACAAGTGTGGGTTTAGAGTAATATAGTCTGGGGTGTACGTTTTGCCATCAACTATAAAGCTGGTGTGTCTATGTTGAGACACATTGGTCGTTGAACTGAGCATGGTTTGTGCTCAGGAGTGTGTATATTTTGACCTTAAACTTAGATATCGCATCGTGTAAGTCGCCGTCGGGTTGAACTGGATTACGGTTGGTGTCCAGGAGGGGTGTACATTACTTAAGCCAGGACCTCGCTGCACGCAGTCCTGTTATGGTTGAGTTGCCTAGTTAGAGACCAAAGTCTAATTTGTTTTGACTAAGTTCTCGAAACTAGTTTTTAGTATTATCCTAGTGAAAGTCTAGATTCTACATTAATCCTATCCATAACGCCATTTTGATTATTTTATTTATTATCGATATAAATTGACGCAGGTTGGCAAATATCTTTATGTTTCCTCGGCAACCCTTTTAATTAATTTGTTTTACGCTAAAACTTATTTTATCACGCTGTTTTAATGTTTCCCACTTTTACTATTTTTCCTATATTAGTAATTACTGTTTTAAAATCCTGTTATACGGCTGGGAGAACGTTGACGTTGCTCCCCACTGATTGTGGCTGTTATGTTTTAACATGGCAGGTATACGTGTTTATTTTCCGGTGGGTGTGGGCTAGCGAGCAGTCTTGAATCCTGCTGTTTTTTTTTAATCATGTCTTAAGGATTGTTTAACCTTTTTACGGATTGTTTTATATTTTAGCCATTTTTATGTATGGCGCATGTTGGACTTTACCAATTTAATTTATTAAGACATAGTTCTGTGTGTTTTAATCCCGACTCTACAGTGTTTCCGCCACTGTATCGCGCTAGAATTTTTAGGGGATTACAGTTGGTATCAGAGCATCACTGCTCCCAACGCTTACACCTGAAATTAGGGAAAATACCAGTAAATTATTTAAACAGTAAATAAAAATATTATTAGAGATGGGTAGAAACAAATAAGGACTTAACTGTTAAGGTTATCTGTTCCTGAACTCGATGATTAGCATTGAATATTTGTTTTATATGTCGAAGAAGATGAAAGAACAAGTTGCTGATATGCTGCTCCAGATCGGGACAAGACCTACTTAGCACTCTCAACACCTGCTGACTCGAGTGGACAACTAGGTGCTCCAAGAAAGATTTCGATGATGACTTTTAGCTCCGGTTCAGTTTACTTAAGCTACAGGCAAGATGATCAAGAGTAGATTCATGTTCCATGATGTCGCAGTAAATCCAGATGGAGCGACCCATGACTGGTGTGCTCGTTCCTCTACAAGAAGATGAAGTAATCCATTTTGGATTCCCTCGTGAACTCGGGAGGCCCGAAGATTCTCTTCTGGTTCAAGAACTTAGTAATATAGGATCATCGATTCTTTTCTTCCTTTCCCTATTTCTTCCAATTCTTCTCTTATATATTCTCATCTTCATTCTCTTGGTGAATCCTTGTTCTATTCTTCTACTCTACCATCTTCCTCTTGAGATTCTTTGGTTAGACCGAATTCTATCTTAGTGAACCTTTTTGGAAGTTAAATATGTTAGAGGTTTAGGTAACTCCTTATTACCAATAGTTTGAGGATTGTGAGTTCTGCCCCGTTATCTAATCTAGTGAGCTTTTGAGGAATTGATTTGAATGGTATTAGTTGATTAACGGAATTAGGATTGTACCAAAGAGATTGATCAAGCTTGGGTTGGGAATTACTTGACCGTAAAGAGGACTTAGAGTTAAGTACATTTTTTGATAGTGACAATTATATCTTGATGGATACCTAATACCCAAATAGAACCTAGTCAAGCATAAAAAAATATATTACCTTGGGATTCCTACCTAATGTTTGACTTAATGGACCAATCGTGTAATTTTGGGATTATAAATCACTGCTTAAGATGTTATCCTGAGTGTTGTGGTATCATTTCAGGTCCTTGTTAATGTTTAGTAAATTTTGGTTGACATAGATTAAACCTTGTTTCTTATGGATTAGATCGTGGATCGTTGATGTAAGGTTGTAACCTATGAACTTTGGAGTTGAGTGATCTAAATTGAATAAATTGTTGTTAACCTTGAAAAGGATAAACATATTGCCATTAGAGGTTGGATTTATAGCGTTGTTTTGAGGAACATTTTGATGTCAATCATCTCAATGGATTTATAGTTCAGAACCTTAGACCAACGAGATTGTGGCTTCGTTGAGTTATTAAATATTTTGTGGTTGCACCATTACGATTAGAAATTTGATGGACTTCTTGGAAACATTAATCGAATGATGTGTTTGAAAATGTGAGTGTTTGCGCCTTTACCTATAGGTTTGAGCGTGTTTGAGGATTTATTGTACTTCCCCAACTTCTGTACTTGTGGTATTATAAATATGTCGGTGATCATCTTTGAGGATTTCGTGTCCGAACTTTATTAATTGGTGGGTTTTAGTTAGTGTTCCTTACTCGAGAAATTTGAAGTATACCTCGAGTTCAGACCTTATGAACTTTGAATTACGAGCCTTAGTGATTACAAGTTTGGGTATGTTTTGATGACTGTTGGAATCTTAATTAATGGATTAGTCTAAATCGTTTGTGGATTCTTACCATACTAAT
Source organism: Agrostemma githago (assembly GCA_958450325.1). NCBI lineage: Eukaryota > Viridiplantae > Streptophyta > Magnoliopsida > Caryophyllales > Caryophyllaceae > Agrostemma > Agrostemma githago. Next base: position 43,781,980 of record OY288239.1, read on the forward strand.
TGAATATTATATAAGTATGTAAGGCTTAATTTTGGAGGCTATAGCAGTTGATGTTTTTGGAGGTTTTAGATTGAGTAGGACCACCCTGTACTGATATTGGACTTAGCGTTATTTGATGGGAATTAGGAACCCGTGTTTGTGGAAGTCGTGCTAGGAATCTCGAGATAATTAAATTCTTCCATAATCCTTGAGAGCCCCTTTTTATTCTCAACTCCGTCTTTCTTTCTGCTCCTCTTGAATTCTGTTACGGTAACTCCTGCCAATCCCTTCAACCTTTGTCGATTTTGAAAGCTCTTATTTTTAATTTATTTATCCTTGTTCTATTTGCCCGTTAACTATTTTTCGAACTCCCTATTTTATAAAAAGTTTGACTACTTTAAAAAAAAAAAATTGGACTATCGTAAAATTTTAACATTTTGAGTTATAATTTCTAATTGTGAATTTGCCCGTTTTGTAAAAAGCTGGACTAATTTAAAAATTTTGATTTTCATGAAATTTTAACATTTTGAAGCATGATTTCAAATTTTTAAACTCCCCATTTTGTAAAAACTTTGAGCAATTTAACATTTTGAGTTATCGTGAAATTTAACATTTTTATTTTATAATTTAAGAACTATATACTTCACTTTGTTTTATCTTTGATTGATATTTATATTTAGATCTATTTCAAAATGCCTTAATAATTTATTTAAACTATTTCGAAATCATTTTTAATTTTTGATTTTCAAGCGATCAAAATTTTATGAAGACTTTTATATTTCCAAGTACTTCAATTTGTATAGAATTGTTATGTAAAACGTTTTAACATTGTCGAAATTATTTTGTATGTTCAAGTTTGATAACATTTTTGAAAACTTTCATAATTACTTTGATAACATTTTCGAAATTTTAACGTTTTGAGAATTGATTTTCATTTTATTGTTGGTGAACTTTTGAATCTGTTATTGTAAATGATTGACGGCTGGTGCGATTTTTACTAACTACAAAATTTGATTTCTCCAAACTAAATTTTGTTTCATCAAAAAAAAAAAAGAATAATATCGAATTTCTTAATCAAAATATTTTACTTTTGTTTTCAAAATATTTTGGTTATCCTATTTCCTTCGAGTTTGTTTACAAATGTTATTTAACGTTATTATTTTATCAAATAACTTTACTTTACGATTTCATTAATCAAAAGATTCTAAACTTCGGGTTGGTTAGCCCAATTCTTCTTGGAATAGATATTTGTCTTCGATGCGAGCTAAGCATCCTCAACTCTTCGAATAAGGTAAACCTCGATTTCCTATCTGCTTATTCTTAGTTTCGAGGACGAAACTTTCTTTTAGTGGGGAGGATTGTAACACCCGCTATTTTTCCTAAGCATTTTTATTCTATCCGTTAGGACTTCGTCTTAACTCTGTCACTTTTGGCCTCATATTTTATCATTTTACTAAGCTCTATTTTAATTTTTGAGTTTAATAATTTCTATTTTTAATTTTAAAGATTTAAAATTCTTTTAAATCCATTTATGTGGTTTCTTCGTAAACTAATTAATTTTTCAGCAAGGAATTCTAGTTCTCTTCGAATTGACATTTTTAAGCTTGGATTTAAGTTATTCCTTTTCCTAAAAAGGTTTGAATACGTTTCTATAATATTTTCAACTAGTAAATATTTTTATTTACAAAAAAATAGTTGTTAATGATTTTTATTACGAAGCTTCGCGAATAATTATTTTCTTACGCGAGGTTTACTCGAATTACTTTGAAATACCTTTAACTATTTTACGATTATACTTTTATCAACTTATAAATTATTTGAGACTGTTTTCTCACATTTTGGACCGACTAAGCTCTTGTTCACAAGTTTTATTACATTTTATTTAAACGTTTCATTTTATCACATTAAAACGTAATCATAAGATAAATCATTTTCATTCATTGTAGCATTTATGTCAAAACTTTTCTTACTCCCTCTCTTATCCTTTTGGCCGGCCAACTTTGGGTCTAGATACATTTTGGATTCCTCATTTTGAAGCCTTAATTCATTCTTACTCCTTTAAGTGTAGTAACCTCCATCTCCTCCTTTACTCTACATTCATTTTTGCATTAACAAAAATATTCATCACTTATTTCTTCTCTCTTTTGGCCGGGTACTTCTTACCCTCCTTGGGCTGATTTTTGGTCCATTTCAAGTCCCAATCGCATCATTTTTATCGTCATAATAATCCTCTTTCCGATTCCTTCGTTAAGGTATTAATCGACGTCATTTTCGATCAATTTTTACCTTGATTTTTATTAGTTTTCTCATGGTATTTTTCTGCCATGATTGACGTGTTTGGTAGGATTTTTGGACGATCCCGAAGCCGACGAATATATCGTTGATTCAGACTTGGAGTAGAGGTAACGTCGATGTTACTCGGTATTTCAAGATTTTAATTGAGTATTTGCATGTATATATTTTTATATTTTATTTTGGCAATATATGTATGTCACGAATTCTGGAAAATTTTTAAAGTTGAAATTTTGCATGTTTCGATATTTTTATCGCTTTCACGAGATTAACGATTAAATTGTTATATTAATTTGTAAAATCGTAATAATCGGCCTAAACATGTAATATATATTTATATTCTGGAAAAATGTTGTTTTTGATGATTTTTAGTAATTTAGTATTTTTCTGATATTTTTATATCGATTATTGAATTATTATCGTTTTCGGACAAAAACGATTAAAAACCGATTTTTAGTTCTAGTACTGAAACATTTTATTTTAATCTGATTTTTGACGTGGTAAAACTTTCTGGTGAAATAGAATTTTATGAATTTTCTCATAATTTTTCGGAATTGTTAAGTGGATGAATTAATTAATCACTTTAAATCATCGTTTATCGTTAAAAACCGTGTTTGTTGTTTAAATTCTCGATTTCTGGTCTTTAGTTTAAATCTGGAAAAATTTATGATTCTGATGATTTCATATTAAAATGTATTATTATGATTTTTAGTGCCTTAATAAAATGTTAGGAACGATAGGTTTATTAATAAAATCGTTAATTGCGAAAACGGGTTTAAATGACGGTTTTATTGAAATTTGTTGAATCTGGGTTTTGGAAAAATCTGGAAAAATTTATATTCTGTAAAATTAGGATTTTAAAGTGTAATAATAATTTTTGGATATTAATACTTAAATCGTTTTGTAATTACTATTTTTATTAATCGTTATTGTCGAGATTGGACGATTAACGAGAAAACGCTTTAAAAACCGAGTTTTTAGAATTCTGGAAATTTTCTTTTCTGGACAGAATGTCCATAGATATAATTTAACTATTTTACGTAATTTTTGTACTATTTATTAAAGTCTTTAATTAATAAATATTGAGTTTTCGGACAAATTGTGATTTATCGTTAAATGCTTCGTATTAACTAAAAGAATTATTTTTCCAACAATTTTGAAAGTATTTAAATCTGAAACTTTAGGAGTTAAATCATCCCTTAACATACTCTAAATATATTCAATGGTTTAATTAAATAAAAGACGTTAAAAGATTAAATTTGATGTTTGCCGTAAAATCCTATTTATAATTTTATCGTCGAAACTAATAATAATTAGGGAATTTTAGCTTTATAACTTTTGAAAACACCCTAATTAGTAATATTAAAATATTTAAGATGTTTCTAATCATTTTATAACACTTATACGATATTTTAATAATTTCATAAAATCAAATGTTCTTACTTTAATAATTAATATTGTTAAGGCCGAAAGTATTAGTTTTATAAATCTATATCGTTTACTAAAATGTGGTATTAGTATGAACTAATATTTTCACTACTTTGATATGATGCTATTTTTAGTAAAGTTTCTAAAAATAGAAGTTTCCTAAAATAGAAGTTTCCTAAAATAGAAGTTTCCTAAAATAGAAAGTTTCCTCTTTTAGAATATAAATGTTTACTTCTTTTATCCTCATATTGTTTATGATGAATACATCTTTTAAATATCGATAATGGTTTGTTTTGGAGTTATGGAATAAGGACAAGTGTGGGTTTAGAGTAATATAGTCTGGGGTGTACGTTTTGCCATCAACTATAAAGCTGGTGTGTCTATGTTGAGACACATTGGTCGTTGAACTGAGCATGGTTTGTGCTCAGGAGTGTGTATATTTTGACCTTAAACTTAGATATCGCATCGTGTAAGTCGCCGTCGGGTTGAACTGGATTACGGTTGGTGTCCAGGAGGGGTGTACATTACTTAAGCCAGGACCTCGCTGCACGCAGTCCTGTTATGGTTGAGTTGCCTAGTTAGAGACCAAAGTCTAATTTGTTTTGACTAAGTTCTCGAAACTAGTTTTTAGTATTATCCTAGTGAAAGTCTAGATTCTACATTAATCCTATCCATAACGCCATTTTGATTATTTTATTTATTATCGATATAAATTGACGCAGGTTGGCAAATATCTTTATGTTTCCTCGGCAACCCTTTTAATTAATTTGTTTTACGCTAAAACTTATTTTATTACGCTGTTTTAATGTTTCCCACTTTTACTATTTTTCCTATATTAGTAATTACTGTTTTAAAATCCTGTTATACGGCTGGGAGAACGTTGACGTTGCTCCCCACTGATTGTGGCTGTTATGTTTTAACATGGCAGGTATACGTGTTTATTTTCCGGTGGGTGTGGGCTAGCGAGCAGTCTTGAATCCTGCTGTTTTTTTTAATCATGTCTTAAGGATTGTTTAACCTTTTTACGGATTGTTTTATATTTTAGCCATTTTTATGTATGGCGCATGTTGGACTTTACCAATTTAATTTATTAAGACATAGTTCTGTGTGTTTTAATCCCGACTCTACAGTGTTTCCGCCACTGTATCGCGCTAAATTTTTAGGGGATTACAATCACGACATCCCCGTTGATTTTATTGCGATTTGGACGAGATCCCATAATATATGGGCCATATCTTGGAGATTCTTTTATTTGCTTACTACCTTTGTGAAGATTGTAAGATTCTTCACATCTTCTCAAGATAGAACGTAATCTTGCTAGTGTAGCTACACACTCGCACGCACCTGGACGAGATTCTAGTCACACTCATTTCGCACTCGGTTCAAACCATTATGATACGAAATAAAATGCGGAAGCTCCAATGAAAACGAGTTTTAGTATTTTTTTGGACCAAAGTTGATGTAACCTTGAAGTTTATTGACGAACGAAAATAAACGATAAATATAAAGGGATATTTAGCCCGTAGTTCGACCTTGAACCCAGAACTAATCACGAAAGAGATTGGAGCTCAATCTTTTATCGCCAATTCGACGTACCTTCTCGAATTTAGTAAACACCATGATCACAAGATCAAAATGCAACTTGCTTTTTTTGTCAATTCAAAATTCAAATTCTGCTCTTACATTATTGTCGTGTGGCATATAAATAGTCTACATGTGAAGATTAACTCGATATCTCGAGTGATATTATTTCCTAAATAATACTATGCTAAAAGGAAAACAAATACTACAAAATAAACTAATAATACTACTCTAGTATATTGTTGCCAAATATGCGAGATGTTTGATTACCTTGATATCTTCTTGAGATCATGACACCTTTTGATTAGGCAACAATCCACTTTATCTTATTCTTTATGGAGATCACGACATCCCCATTGATTTTATTGCGATTTGGACGAGATCCCATGATATATGGGCCATATCTTGATGTTTCTTTTATTTGATTACTACCTTTGTGAAGATTGTAAGATTTTTCACATCTTCTCAAGATAGAACGTAATCTTGCTAGTGTAGCTATGTACTCGCACGCACCTGGACGAGATTCTAGTCACACTCATTTCGCACTCGGTTCAAGAAGAGGAAAGTAACAGACAACGGCAGCAGCACAAATGCAACAACCAAAAACGCAGCAACAAAGACATCGTAGCAACAACAACGTACAACAACGAGGACAACAAAAACGTGACAGCAGCAGCGACGCATCGCAAAAGCAACAACAGTAGAACGATCAGCAGAAAAGACGAAGAAGAAGAAGAAGAAGAAGAAGAAGAAGAAGAGAAGAAGGGGACTACGTTGACAGATAGCAGCAACTGCGAAACCGAGGAGAGATACAGTCACAGCAGAAGAAAACTGGGGGGAGATGCAGAAAAAAGAAGGGAAAGACGAAAGGAAGAAGGCTGGTCAGATAATAAGGGAAAATGGGGAGATGTACATGTTAATAATAGTGGGAAGAGAAAAAAAAAGAGTCAGGGGATGCGATGAAGCGGTGGCAAAACTGAAGAGAAGGAAGGGAAAATGAATGAAGTGGTGGAAAAAGCAAAGGGTGGGGTGTACGTAATACAATTGGGATGAGTTCAATTCACCCAAAAAAAAAGTTTACGGATTCCGAGACAATAAGTATACGATGTATACGGATTAATTAAATTAATCGGGTAGGAGACGAATTCCGTAATGATAAATTGACTGACCCACGTATCGAATTAAAATCAAATTAATAAAAATAATAGGGTCGACTAATAAAATGAGTAGAATAAACATTTCTCGAGTTATAAATAATTATTCGAGACGAAAATGAAGTTTATAAAAATAAATAATTAGAAGATGAAATAGTATTTCCCGATAAATAATAAATCTTCGGTAATGTGAATTTAATTGATTTCTCGAAGCAAGGTAATAGATGTTTTGACGAAACTTAAAATAAATGAGTTTCGAGTCGAAAATAGAAATTCGAGCTTAAATATGAATAAGTAAAAAGAATTTAAGATTTAAATCGTCAAAATAGACTTTCGGTAAGAATTAAATTAAATGTATAAAATAATTCGTAACAGAACTAAAAATATGTTTTAAATATAAGAAGGATTTCCGAAACAAATAAAATTTTAGGAGTTTGAAACGATTAAATGATAAATTCGTTTTATAATAATTTTAAGAATTACGAGTTAAGTCGTAAAAATAAAAATACGAACAAAATTTTAATTTAATCTAATTAATAAAATCAGGGGTGTTATAATCTTATCCACTAAAACGAAACTAACAAAAACATAATTATAGAATGGAAAACAAGGTTATATCACTTGAACAAAAGGAGAATGCTTAACTCGCATCACAATCTCGGTATTTAATTTTAATTTTTTTTACAACTTTAAACGTGATATGAAATCGAAATCGAACACAATTTATTTCAAGATGAGTTGGGCTCAATTACCCGAAGTTTTAAAATCATTTAAATTAATAAAATCGTAAGTTCAAATTATTTTATAAAATAATGACGATAAATAATATTTGTAAACGAACTCGAGGGGAAGAGTACCCAAATATTTTCAAAGCAATAGTAAGACATTTTGATTAAGAAATTCGACAATATTTTGTTTTAAGACCAAACAAAAATTTGAGAAATCAAATTTAGTAGTTAGTAAATAAAAATCAAATCACTCGTCAAACATTTTCGATAACCGATTTAAAGTCTATCGACAATAAAATAAAAACTTAGACATACGATATTTTTCGAAAATGTTAAACTGTTTTACATAATAATCTTATAAAAATCAAAATATTAGCAATTATGAAAGTTTTCGTAAAATTAAACTTGGTTGAAAATCGAAATTTGAAACAATTTCGAAATACTTTAACAGAAATTATTAAGGCATTTTGAAACAGGAATAAATATATGTTATCAACCAAAAATAAAACAAAAATGAAGTACAGAGTTTTGAAATTTATAACTCAAAATGTTAAAATTTCACGATAGCCGAAAAGTTTAAGTTGCTCAAAGTTTTTACGAAAGAAAGAGTTTTAAATTTTGAGATTATGCTACAAAATGTTAAAATTTCATGAAAATCAAAAATTTTAAATTAGTCAAACTTTTCATAACATAAGTTCGGGGAAATATCTCTCTGGTGCTCTCAGGCGATTAGACGATGACTGCGACTGAGACTTTGATCAATCGATGACGAAGAAATCCGCAAATAAGGTTGTGCAACCTTCTAAGCGTCCTAATACGAGGAAGAAGGTGAGCTCTGAGGAGGACAAAACTGCGTCTGAAACCGAGAACAATGGAAATCTGCTGATCAATATCCCTATCCTTAACATGGATGATGATGAAAGGGCTGATGACGATGATGAATTCGTGCCTTAAAAGAATCTGGAACGTGAGAATTCTTGGAATGACGAACCTGAAAACGCTCAAGGTCGGAAAAAACGAGAAGGAAAGAAAACTATAGAGGTGGAGGAAGACGTCGAACTGATGCAAATTTCGAAAGACGAGATAGAGGAGGAAGTCGAATTCTGGAGTAATGCTGTCATATGCTTTATCATGGGGGCGAACCCACCATGAGAAGTGGTAGATGGCTTCATTCATAGGATTTGGAAAAATTATCCTAATGACAAGATTTCATTCATGCCTAATGGTATTTTTCTTGTTCGGTTTAAAGAAAAGATTTCTAAGGACATTGTGTTGAGTCAGGGACACTTCATGTTCGACAATAAGCCATTCATTGTCAAAGAATGGACACCGGAGGCTACCTTGAGCAAAGAGGATGTTAAGGAGATGCCTTTTTGGGTACAACTTCACAACCTGCCTCTGAAATTCTGGGGACGGAGCCTCCCACGAATTGCATCTCTAGTCCTTTCATAAAGATGGACAGTGCCACCGAAGAGCTTACTCGTCTTGGGTATGCTCGACTCATGGTGGAAGTAAATGTAGGGCAAAAAATGAAGGATAATATTAAGTTCTTGGATGAAGAAGGTAGACTCATATATAGAAGTCAGAGTGGAGTGTGAATGGAAACTAATTTGGTGTCCGAAATGTAAGGGTTAAGGGCATAACGCAGTTGATTGCAGGAAGGAAGAACTCAAAAAAGCTCATTCTACTGCAAAAGTTGTTAAGGCTAAGAACGCCCTGCCACAGAAGAGTCTGCAGGTAGTTGCTTAACTGATTGCTACTACATTAAATAAAAGACCTCAGACTGCTGTACAGAATGGTATTGTGCCAGGTCAGTCGTATGCGCAGGTTGTTTCAGGTGCAGGAGGTGGTGAGGCTTAGTGTAACAACCCGGATTTTCGATGACTTAAATTAATAGATAATGCGGAAAGTTATCTAAGTCATTGAATTAAAATTATATCAGAGTATAAATAAATCTGGATCACTACTGATCCTTACAGTAAACAACTATTAATTACATAGTCTTTATTCACCAGGTACATAATGTAAATTGTATTTTATAAAAACATATTATTAAATCTCTCTCGCTCGATTCCTCCAACATCTTAGACCTGAAAATAAAATAAAACAGTGGACGCTGAGCGGGACAGCAACCAAACCGTTCATCTAACATCACCTCATACACATAAGACAACTATGTGAATAACAAATAATATGTTTACAAAAATATTAAAGTATATCACGTAACAGATAGTTTCCTTTAATTCAATTAACCAACATGTGAGGTGATGAAAACGGTAAAGTTTAAAAGATGGGACATTGACAGCCATTTGATTTTAAAATCATTTTTCACGTAAACAGAAAAAATACACGAGTCGTGGCTCCTAGTATCACCGCTACACCCTATTGACTTGCATCTCACCAATAGAAGTAACCATGTTACCGACTCGTAGACCGAACCGATCTTATGAGGTTTACATCTCACCCATAAGGCTCAATAATTGGGCACGAACTTCTATTATATTATACGTTTATTCAAACGGGACTCTGGACAAAATGAAAGCCGATGATTACATTCTCTGCATAACCAAGAGAGAACCCGCAGTTTTCAAAATCCTGTTCTGCCCCCGCTACCTAGGTGGTAATACTGATCAACTACTTGTCTATACATGCACACATATCCTACGCAGGCTCTCACTGCCGTAGGACGACTACCTTAAACACTAGGTCGACTCTCGGACCGCAGCCTCAGAGTCTGCTTTTCATTACAAGTGCAGTCGAAACACCACATATGGTAGAATTCAACACTAGCTATTCGTCCCAGACTCGCATCGTAAACTTTATATAAAAGTCGCCCGTGAACAAGTAGTATATTATTTGGTGACCTTTAATAATTGGTTAGACTCATTTGAAACGGTCAAATCCTCCAATACTTCCTTTCAGTGTGACAACGTTACACTTTAATCCTCAAGTGTCATCCGAAACATTATATCCCAAATATCGTATGACTTATTTTAAAAGTAAGACTTTCTTTAAAAGAGGTTTTATATTAAAATAAAACTAAAGTATAAAAAAATATTATTTTAAAATTCATAGTTTTATTTTAAAATTTAAAGTTTCTGTAAAATATAAAAGTTTAGAAAAGAATATATAAATTAAGTCGTACTTAAAATTTGACGTGGAATCACTTTAACACTTGTGAGTGTTTTTATAAAAGTTTCAAAATAAAATAAACTTATTTACTATAGAAACCGTAATTTATAAGTTTTTGTCTATTTAAAAAGAATTAAATGATATATGATTAAAATAAAATATTTTGTAGGATACTAATTTACTCTATTAATATAATATATAAACAAATATAAAAATACTAAAGAAAGACAAAAATTACAATTATATGAAATACATACAAAACATAAAGTACATAGAATAAACATACATAGTAAATAGAAATAAATAAATAAAATGATATAAGTAAATTTTATTATTAAAAGTTCTTTTATTCATTTTCTCATTTTCTCATATAAACAGAAATGTAAAGGTTATAAATAAATAAATAAATAAATTAAACAAGCGATAATTTAGTCAAGTTGAATTTAGTCATAAATAAATATATAACACAAATAAAATATCACGTAACATTTTTATGTATATATAAGTAATTTAGTCATACAAATAAGCCTAAATATTTAAGTAAGCAATTTATTAAGTTACTAACATAATATACTTATATATACAAAATGTTGTTAGAAGAAAAGTTTGGTTACCTTAATTGCTATTACGGAGCATTTATTAACATTATTAATTATTAAAAGTCGTCAAGGTCAATAATATTGTATACGTTAGGAAAATCGTCTTCTTCCCCTTTTTAAAGAAATTTTCGGTCGAAATGATTTGACCCAAATACGGTTCCCGAAAAATGATTCTTCCAAATACCGGGTAGCTCCTCATTCCCGATGCTCCAATCATAGAGAAGGACGAGGGAGTAAATATAGTATATAGTACGGAGTATATAGTATAGTATATAGTATAGTAAGTAGAAGTAGTACGTAATATTAGTAAGTAGTAGTAGTAAGTACGTAGTATATATTATTTGGGTAGTATGTACGTATATATATGGTACGTAGAAATAAGGGTAAGTAGGAGTACTAGTACGAAGGAGTACGGAGAGTAGTATCCTTTATTTATTAAAACAGAGACCAAGGCAGGTGAGGTGGCACAGCTCATTCATCTCCATTCTGAAATACTCAATCCACATTAATCGAGAGTTATTTTAGGCAATAAAGCACATCTTCCTAATCAAGCCATATGTTGCATTTTACGTATTGGCCTGCACAGTTTGGATTGGACAATTCTCGCTTCACAATCTCGTCTTCGCACTGAATTATCCTGGACATTATACTAGCTTTAATCTGTGATTCAAAATATGAAACTCTAATACATCACAGTATCCCTTTAATATTTGCAAACAGAAAACGTAAAACATAAAAAAGCCTAATACAAAATTAAACCCTAATACGTTTATCACGTTTGTCAATTACTATATCAACTCAAAATTTATTCTCAAAATGTCTGCTGCCATTATTCCCACCATTGCTACACTTACCCAAGGTGTTAGGCTAAACAATTTGGACGTCAGGGTGATATATAGATGGCAAAGGCCTGACTTCAACGATAAATTAAAGATTGATGGTGTTGAGTTGCTTCTAATTGACTCAAAGGTAAAACTCACTTTTAATCCGATCTTATATATCATAAATTTATGATATTCATTTACAATTTACTACTTTGCACAATTCATATGTCTTAATTTAGGTCTCTATATAAATTTATGATATTTGTTTACAATTTACTACTTTGCACAATTCATACGTATATCTTAATATATATATTTCTATATTAATTTATGATATTCGATATTATTTTATGATATTCTATAATTTATGATTATTCAATATAACTTAATATAGGTTTATGATTATTCAATATAGTTGTTAATATATATATATATATATATATATATATATATATATATATTTATGATATTCGATAATTTATGATTATTCAATATATATACGTTTCTATAATTTATGATATTCAATATTATTTCATGGCAATATTTTTGTTTAAGTTCACCCTTTAATGTTTCAGCATACAATTCATACTGATATATTAATAAATTTCTCAAAAACAGTAGAGGGACTTACGTAAACACAAAAAATGACCCAACCCATGAATTTTCACGGGCCACTACACTAGTATTTGTATATATATATATAGTGCATTTCGATGTTTCTTTGTTGTTTCAAGTGAGTGGGTAGAGTGTGCATTAGAAATTGAGAACAGGGGTTTGCTGTCAATGAAATGGCATACATGCATGAGTATTAGATTATAAGTTGTCGCGTGTTAGAGGCCTATTGTAGGTCGATTTCAGGTTTTATCTGATTCTCGTACAAACGCTTTTCTTCTTTCTTAAAAAAATTGAAATATAAGATTAGGAATAACAAATAATGGAAACCGTAAAATTTATTTTTAAAAAGGAGTTTGTGAAACGGTAAGTAAAATAGACGATAAATAATATTATGGGACAAAAGTTATAAGTAATCATTATTATAAGAATTCGATAATTTTTTTTAAAATTTTTACGAGACGAGAAAATGTCAAAAATGATAGGTCATTATTAAAAATGTTTTCGAGTTTTAAACTTTATTTAACAAAATATAATTTTTTTTAATAATTCTATAAATAAATTCCCATGTTTTTATAACGGAATAATTTTTAATTTAATGAAAATAAAATATTTTATTCACGAAAATAATTTTTCAAGCGTTAAAATTGGTTTAAATAAATGTTTAAAATTTTAAATTTATTTGAAAAATACGGGGTGTTACACTCAGGCTTCGAATGGAGGAGGTGGGCTGGAGATAATGGTCCGTGGTGATACATAATATAGGTTTTTGGAATGTACACGACATGTGTAATATAAATAAGCAGCGTGCAATTAGAGATTTTATTAATAATAAAGAAGTAGATGTTTTTGGTCTTTTAGAAACTAATAAGGTGAGAATAAAGCGTTTGCGAGCGTTAATCAACACATGGATATGGCTGCTTTGGAAACATACGCGGGTTAACTTGACTATTTTAACTCTCGTATACGCATTTAATGCTATTTCGGAGAGGGTTGATTTATGGGAAAGGATGGAGCGATATGCTTCTCCTAACCCATGGATTGTTTTAGGAGATTTTAACTGTGTCATCGATCATTAAGAGCGTTTGGAAGGTCAGACCTCGAACTCTGAGATGGAGCCATTTAGAAACTGTTTAGAAGAGTGCGGGTTGGTGGACTGTAAAGCTGCAGGTGCATGGTACACTTGGAGTAATAAACAGGCGGCTGAAACGAGAGTATTTAGTCGTATCGATAGATGCCTGGTGAACGAGGCTTGGACTAGGGAACATCCTGAAGGATACGCCCACTTTTTGCTGGAAGGAACCTTCGATCACTGTCCTTGTATTGTGCAACTTGAGCAAGCTACTTCGAGGCATAATAAGGGGTTTAAATATATGAACATGTGGAGTCGTTCCCCAGAATTCTTGAATTGCGTGAGAGGTGTTTGGAGCAGATCACATGTAGTTGGGAACATGCTCTGATACCACTTTTGATGTGAGTTAGAATGAACTTTGAACAAGTGATTTGGAGATTGATAGTAAATTGAAATGAGCGAAACAAAGCAACAAAATCAGGTTGAAATAGTTGCTGTAAAGTGATGATAGAACGTAACCAAAGATAGTGTGCTAAGTGAGATAGACCTATACCTCAACAAAGCGGGTGCTAATTCAAACACTCGATTGAAATAGCGAGTATAGAGCTTGTAACGCGACTTACTCTAATACTTTGTCTTGTGAACTACAAAGACGAAAAGGAAAGCAAAGCTTAACTCAGATTTTGTTTTGTGAAGATTGAATTGATTTATTCATTAAGTACTTGGCTATTTATAGCCTACAACTCAACCCAAGGATGAGGCTAACCGGCAAAGTCAAGCCTCATAAAGTGGGTGACAAAAACAAAGAAAGGGAAATGAACTAGGCTAGAACTAAATAGCTAGATACAATGAATAAGTGAGAACACAATCAGCCTACTTTCCATGCTCCAAATCAGATGCAAGGCCCTTGTTTGCTCGAGTAGTCTTGATTAAACGGACTTGAAAATAGCAGCTCTTTTCCTCGGGAATTTATTGAAAGCTTTAAAGAAAATCGAGGCAAAAGAAACAATTCCGTCAAAGAATTTAACAGCAGCGTTTTTCAATGCACGGCTGACTTGTTTGGGGCATAACTTCGTCAATACTTGTTCAATGAACCTTCATGAGCAGTCATTAGGAAGATAAGCTCGAAATCTATCTCCTCCATTTTGAATGACTACGAAATTTCAGGTATAACTCGAGATATGGACCGATCAAAACAACGCTGCAAAATGAACTCGCATCAGAAAAGAATGTACAAGGTGGAGCGAAAATTGAAGGAGCTTAAACGACCTTTGAAAGGCATTAATCGCTCGTGTTTTGTTGATACCGAAAACAAATGCGCATAGGCAAAAATTGAACTCAAACAACTGCAGAAGCAGATTATCAACTCTAAAGCTACCGACTTACTGAACAGGGAAAAGGAGATGTGTGGGCAAGTTAGGTCGATGCAGGCAGCAAGAGGTGAATACTAGGCTCAAAAATCGAAGCAGCAGTGGGTCAGAGAAGGCGATATAAATTCAACCTTTTTTCATGGCCTGTTGCGAGCTCGTCGAACTCATAATTCGGTAAACTGGATCAAAGATGGTAATGGTTTAGATTGTGCTGATGGTGAGTCAATCCAACCAGTCTTTTTGAACTACTATAAGATGTTGCTTGGTGAGTCGCAGTATGTGGACAGAGTTAATGTCAGTATGGTGACAAGAGGGTAGACCTGCTATGAAATTCACTATAACGAGCTGCTGCAGTCCGTGCCAACTGATGAAGTCCGGCAAGCACTTTTTAGCATTCCAAACGAAAAATCCCCTGGACCCGATGGGTATTCGAGTCAGTTTTTCAAGGATACCTGGGATATCATTGAAGATAAGGTGGCCAAGGCTATTCAAGGCTTCTTTACTTCAGGTAAACTGTTGAAACAACTGAATTGTACAACATTGTCTCTTATTCCAAAAGTTCAGCGTGCTCAATCTGTTCAGCAATTTCGGCTCATAGCCTGCTGTAATGTGTTATATAAATGCATTGCTAAGATTTTATGTAAGCGTTTAGCCCGTGTATTGTCTGATTTGATTATTCCTAATCAAGGTTGTAACAACCCGGATTTTTCGATGACTTAAAATAATAGATAATGCGGAAAGTTATCTAAGTCATTTAATTAAAATTATATCAGTGTGTAAATAAATCCGGATCGCTACAGATCCTTACAACAAAACACTATTAATTACATAGTCTTTATTCACTTAGTACAGAATATAGATTTCATTTTATAAAGAACATTTTATTAAAATCTCTCGCTCGATTCCCCCAACGTCTTAGACCTGCAAAAAAATAAAACAGTGGACGGTGAGCGGGACAGCAACCAAGTCGTTCATTTAACATCACCTCGAACACATAAGACAATCATGTGAATAAAAAATAACATGCTTACAAAAATATTAAAGGATATCATGTAACAGATAGTTTCCTGTAATTCAATTATCAACATGTGAGGTGATGAAAACGATAAAGTTTAAAAGATGGGACATTGGCAGCCATTTGATTTTAAAATCAACTTTCACGTAAATAGAGAATAAACATACGAGTCGTGGCTCCTAGTATCACCGCTACACCCTATTGGCTTGCATCTGACCAATAGAAGTAACCGTGTTACCGATTCGTAGACCGAACCGATCTCATGAGGTTTACATCTCACCCATAAGGCTCAATTGGGCCCAAACTTCTATTATATTATACATTTATTCAAACGGGGCTCTGGGCTGAAATGAAAGCTGATGATTACATTCTCTGCATCACCAAGAGGGAACCCGCAATTTTCAGAATCCTGTTCTGCCCCCACTACCTAGGTGGTAATACTGATCAAGTACCTGTCTATATACATGCACACATACCCTACGCAGACTCTTGAACCGCAGCTCTCATTGCCGTAGAACGACTACCTTAAGCATTAGGTCGACTCTCGGACCGCAGCCTCAGAGTCTGCTTTTCATTACAAGTGCAGTTGAAACACCACGCATGGTAGGGTCCAACACAAGCAATTCGTCCCAGACTCGCATCGTAAACTTTATATAAAAGTTGCCCGTGAACAAGTAGTACATTATTTGGTGTCCTTCAATAATTGGTCAAACTCTTTTGAAACAGTGAACTCCTCAAATTCTTACTTTCACTGTGACAACGTTACACTTTAATCCTCTAGTGTTAGACGAAACATTATATCCCAAAATATCGTATAACTTCTTATAAAAATAGTATATCTTCTCAAATGAAGTTTTATATTAAAATAGAAATTAATAATAAAATATTATTTTATAATTTATAGTTTCTGAAAAATACAGAAGTTTCTGAAAATATAAATTAAGTCGTACTTAGTCGATTTACAAAATTTGACATAAAATCATTTTTAAAAATATTTATAAATGTCGTGTAAAAATTTCGGAATAAAATAAATCCATTTATTTAAAAAATAAAATTTATAAATTTTTACCTATATATAAAAATAATAAGTGAAGTTTTATTAAAATAAAACATTTTGCAAGTTACTAGTTTACTCTATTAACATAATATATAAAAAAAATGTAAAAGTACTAAAGAAAATTAAATACGACAAAAATTACAATTATACAATATATAAAGTACATAGAATAAACATACATAGCAAATAGAAGTAAATAAATAAAATACAATGAAAATGATACAAGTAAATTTTATTAATTTAAGTTCTTTTATTCATTTTCTCAATTTTTCATTATAGACAAAAATGTAAATGTGATAAATAAATAAATTAATTAAACAAG
Organism: Agrostemma githago; assembly: GCA_958450325.1. NCBI lineage: Eukaryota > Viridiplantae > Streptophyta > Magnoliopsida > Caryophyllales > Caryophyllaceae > Agrostemma > Agrostemma githago. The sequence continues at coordinate 43,799,145 of OY288239.1, forward strand.
TGATAATTAAGTCAAGTTGAATTTAGTCATAAATAAGTATATAACATAAATAAAATATCATGTAACTTTTCTTTTATATACATAAGTATTTTAGTCATACAAATAAGCTTAAATATTTAAATAAACAATTTATTAAATTACTAACATAATATACTTATATATAAGAAATATTGTTAGAAGAAAAGTTTGGTTACCTTAATAGCTATTACGGAGTATTTATTAACGTTAAAAGTCGAAATGATTTGACCAAAATACGGTTCTAGAAAAGTGATTCCGCCGAATATTGGGCAACTCCTCATTTCCGATGCTCCAATTATAAAGAAGAACGAAGGAGTAAATATATTATATAGTATAGTAAGTAGAAGTAGTACGTAATATAGTACTCTGTAGTAGTAAGTAGTTGTAGGTATAGTATGTAGTCAGATTATGGAGTAGTAGTGCGTATGGACTATTGGTAAGTACTCCGTAGTACTCCACTATATATAGTGGTAATATGTGTAAGGGTAGTATGTAGGGGAGTAGGGTAGTAATATGTTAGTAGCTTTTAAGTGTAATATATTAGTAGGCGTAGGTGTAACATACTTAGGTTAGTGGTGTAGTAATAGTAATACGTGGGAGGTAATTAAGACGTCCCAATTTTTCGAGTTTTGGTCCGTTTCTTGTACAAACGTCTTTATTTCTTTCTTAAAAAGTTGAAATATAAGATTACGGAATTAAAATAATGGAAATCGTAAAATTTGTTTTTAAAAAGGAATTTGTGAGACGGTAAGCAAAATAGACGGTAAATAGTATTATGGGACAAAAGTTATAAGAAATCGTTATTTTAAAGATTTGATAAATTATTAAATTTTTATGAGATGAGAAAATGTTAAAACGACGGTTCATTATTAAAAATGTTTTCGAGTTTTAAAACTTTATTTAACAAAAGATAAATTTTTTAATAATTCGATAAATAATTTTGTTTCATGTTTTTATAACGGAATAATTTTTATTTTAACGAAAATAATTTTTCAAATGTTAAACTAGGTTTAAATAAATGTTTAAAATTTTAATTCTATTTGAAAAATACGGGGTGTTACAAAGGTGGGTTTGTAGAGGGGAGGAATATCCTGGAAAATGTTCTCATTTGTCAGGATTTAGTCCGCTTGTATAAAAGGAGAAATGTCTCACCTAGATGCCTATATAAAGTTGATATTCATAAGGCATATGATAGTGTTGAATGGGGTTTTGTGGATCAGATACTTCGGACATTGAGGTTCCCGGATCATTTTAGAAGGCTTATTATGGAATGCATTCAAACTGTTACCTTCTCATTGAGTGTCAGTGGAAATAGCTTTGGATTTTTTTAAAGGAAAGAGGAGTTTGAGGCAAGGGGATTCGATCTCTCCTTTATTGTTCACTATATGCATGGAATATTTTTCGAGAACTTTTTCTTATGTGACTTTGGAAGACGGGTATAAATTTCAGCCGAAATGTGGTCCGTTAAGGTTGTATCACCTTTTATTTGCAGATGATTTGCTACTAATTTTTAAAGGTGATATGCCTTCTATTGAGTTGCTCTAAAGTGCTTTTGCGACCTTTAGCAAAGCATCGGGATTGACTATTAGTATTGGGAAGTCCCATGCGTATATGGCAGGAATTTCGAATGACATGAAAGAGGCGGTCTTGCAGTTCTCAGGATGCTTGGAGGGTGTCTTGCCTTTCAAGTACTTGGGAATTCCCATTCATACGACTAGATTATCAAAGGGGGATTGTGCTATTCTGTTTGCCCGGATTACAGCTCGTATTACAAGTATGGGTGCTCGGAAATTGTCTTATGCAGGTCGGCTCACTTTGGTTCAGTTTGTTTTGTCTCAGCTGCACAATTATTGGGCGATGGTGTTTGTCTTACCTAAAAGAGTTCTTGCTCGTGTCAATACATTATGTAAGAATTTCCTGTGGGATGGGGGAATTGATAATTCGAGGAGGGCCTTAGTTGCGTTGGATAATATTTGTTGTCCGAAGGATGAGGGGGGGTCTTGGCCTTTGGTCCTTGGTAGATTGGAATATGACTGTTGTTGCCAAATTGGCGGCATGGATTTTTGACCATCCTGAGAGACTTTGGTTCGATGGGTGGGAAGCGTCTACCTGAATGGTACTTCGTGGTTTGAGTACTCCCCGTCGTCTGATGTATCCTGGTCTTGGCGTAAGATTTGTCAGGCCGAGGAACGGATATTGGCCCTATATCCTAGTGGTGTTTGGCAGGGTACTGGGCAATATTCTGTGGCTGCTGGCTATTACCTCTTACATGATAAGAAAGATAGAGTGCTATGGTCGAAAGTTGTGTGGAGCAATTGGAGTATCCCTAGGCAGAGATTTATTTCGTGGCTTGTTTTAAGGAATGCGTTAAGGACACGAGTGAACTTGCAGCGGATCGTGTTTGCGGACTCGGATTTGTGTTGTTTATGTGAGCAACAGAGTGAGGACACGGCGCATTTATTTTTTGGATGCCCGTACAGTTCTTTGATTGTGGGTATAGTGGGAGATTGGCTTCGGTGTCCTATTCCTAAGCAACAGAGCTTGCATTGGTGTTTGAAGATTTGAGGGATGAAGTTGAAATGTAATGTAGTGCGTGTTGTTTTTAATTCGTGTATTTATCATGTGTGGAAGCAGCGAAATTTGAGTAGGAATGAGGGGATCTTGAGGAGACCGTCAGTAGTGGCTGAGATGATTAAGTTAGAAATTAAGCAGAGGATTCGGGGTCTGATTAAATATCCTGTTTCTGATAAAGATGCTCGGTGGCTACAAACATTGTTGTAGCTGCTTAGTTTATTTTTTTGTAACCTTGTGATTATTTTTAATACACTTAAATTTCATCAAAAAAAAAAGTTCGGGTAAATGATAAACAGATAAATAGAGTCAAATTCAACGACAAATAGAAACAAAAGTTTTCAAACCCGATAAAGAAGTCGAAGGGATTGGCCGAAGAAGTAATAGAATTCAAGAAAAGCTAAGGGGAGGACGAAATTGAGGGTCAAATAGAGCCCTCAATGAGTGGAGAATAAATTAACCATCTCGAGATTCCTGGTACGACTCCCACAACACGAGTTCTTAAATCCAAAAACAATACTGAGCCTATCTATAACCACCAAGATTATCAACCATTACAGTCTTCAATAAAAGTCACACATACTTCTCTACCTTTCAATTAACAATGAAAGAAACCACAAATGATTTAGAATCTAATCTCCAAAATTAAGATTCCAAGGGTTATCCGAATACACATAAACTCATAAGCGATAACGCTCCTAAATTCAAAGCTCAAGGGTTGAACTCAAGGTATACCCCAAAATTCCTCGAGTAAGGAACATTAACAAGATCCACTAATTTTAACAATGTTCGGAAACATAATCCTCAAAAATGATTTCACCAACATGTTTAAAACATCACAAGTAGACAGGGCTTGGAAAAGTACCACAAATTCTCAAACCTATAGGTAAGTGTAAACACTCACGTCTTCAAATACGTCATTCGACTAGTATTTCTAGAAGTCCATAAAATTTCAAATAACAACGGTGCGACCACAATATATTTAATAACTCAACGAAACCACAATCTCGTTGGTCTAAGGTTCTAAACTGAAAGTCCTGATAAGATAGACTTGTATTATAATATTCCTCAGAACGACGCAATAAACAAAAACTTTAATTGTGCAACATAGTTCTCTTCTTCAAGGTTAAGAATAATTCATCCATGTTTCGATAACTCAACTCCAAAGTTCATAGGTTACAACCTTACACATCAATGATCTAATCCTCAAGAAACAAGGGCAATCTATGTCAGCCAAAATTTCTAACGACATTAATGAAAACCTTCAATGGTACCACAACACTCAGGCTAACACTTTGAACAATACTCTATGAACCCAAATAATCGCGATGCATCCATCAAATAAGCATTAGGTTAAAATCCCAAAGTAATATTATCAGTTACACTTAATTCGGTTCTAGGTTAGGTACTAGGTATCCATCAAATATGACATACTCTTACTACTCCAAAATACATTCAACTCTAAGTACTCCAAGATATTCACAGTAACCTATAACTCAATGTTCAGTGTCTAAAGTAGCATCCTAATTTCATCAATCGACAATTTGTCATTCAACTCAATCCTCAAGAATTTCTTACTTGCTTAGAAGATAGGATAGACTCACAGTCCTCAAACCAGGTAACAAGGGTTTACTAAACCTCAAACATCTATAACTTTCCAGGGGGTTCACTAGGACAGAATTCCATCTAACCAAAGAATCTCAAGATAGAAGATGGTAAAATATGAGAATTAATCGAAGATTTATCACAAGAATGATGACGAGAATTTATAAGAGAAGAGTTTGAAGAAGTAGAGGAAGGAAGGAAGGAATCAATGATCCTAGATAACTAAAATCTAAATCGATAGAATCTTCGGGCCTCTAGAGTTTTACAAAGGAACTTACGGTAAATCCTCATCTTCTCGTAGAGACACGAGTACATCGGTCTTGTGTTGCTTCATTTGGATCCAACAAGGAGTTAAGTCACATCTAGGTCTACTCCACCATCGAGGAACCAAAATCTACTATTGATCATCTGGCGGTCTGTAGCTTGAGCAAACTGGATATGTGCTGGAAAGTCACCTTTGTATCTTCCTTATAGCACCAAGTTGTCCACTCGAGTCAGCAGGTGTTGAGAGTTCCATGCAGTTTTTGTCCCATCAAGGGCAGCATATTAGCATCTTGTTCATTCATCTTCTTCCAGACAAAAGCAACAAATATTCAATGCTAATCATTGAGTTACAAGAACATATAAACCTAACAGTTAAATCCTTACTTGTTTCTACACATCTCAAATAATATTTTTATTTACTGTTTAAATGATTTACTGGTATTTTCCCTAATTTCAGGTGTAAGCGTTGGGAGCAACGATGCCCTGATACCAACTGTAATCCTCTCGAAAATCTAATGCAATACAATGGCGGAAACATTGTAGAGTTGAGATTAAAACACACTGACAAACTATATTTATTAAAAGAAATGGTAAGTCAATATAAAGGCCGCTTTTTACAAAAGGGCTAAAAAGAAAAATTCTCCAAACGGGTTTATACAAATCCATAAATCGAGAATGAAGGAAGAGTAGGATCCACGTTACTCGCTAGCTCACACCCAAAACCCAGCAGCCAATACTTGTCATGTTATAAACATAACAGCCACGTCAGTGGGGAGTAACTCAGACGTTCTCCCAGCCATATTACATCATGTGGAAAAAATAATAGTATTATTATATCAAAATATTTAAAGAGAGAAAACATTAAAACGATATAATAAAAATAAGTTTTCAGCGAAACTTAAAGCACTTGCCAACCTGCAAGTCAAAATCAACCGATAATAATAATATTCAAAAATGGCGTTATGGAAGAGCAAACTCCTTAAAATTGGAGTGACTGATGATGACAGATGCATTTCTTGTGATGCAGCTACTGAGACAATGCAGCATCTATTCCAAGACTGTGAATACAGTAAGAAGGTCCTGAATGAAGTCAATCAGGAACTCGCTATGCTCCCAAAGCAGGATATGCAGATTGAACAGCGGAAGAGAATGAAAGGGACAAAAATGCAAAGAGCCATTAAGAATGGTTTGATAGATTCGATATCCTAGCACGTATAGATACAACGAAACAATGCTAGAGTAGAAGAGCAACTAATTCGACCTGATAAGTTGGCTAGACGAATCATCAAGGAATTCATTGAGTTTTGCAAGAGTAAATGTAACCAAAAGTTTAGTGATAAGGATAGAAATTTTATCATGAGCCTTTTGAGGCATCCGATGTAATTGAGATTGTACATTCTTTTATTAATATACTTACCCTTTACCAAAAAAAATGGCGTTATGGATAGGATTAGTGATAAAGGCTAGAGTTTCACTAGGAAAATATTAAAAACTGGCTTCGAGAACTTAGTTCAAACAAATCAAACTTCGATCTCTAACTAGGCTACTCAACCATAATAGGACGGTGACTTATAAATGCGTGGCCCTAGTTTAAGATAATATGCACACCTCTTTCAAGCACCATAAATTCTCAGTTCAACCCGACGGCGTCTTACACTGCGAGGCACGAGTTTAAGGTCAAAATGTACACACACTCCCGAACACCATATATGCTCGGTTCAACAACCAATGTGCCATATAAAGACACACCAGCCTTATAGTTGATGGCAAAAACGTAAACCCCAGAATATATTACTCTAAACCTCACACTTGTCCTTATTCCATAACTCCAAAACAAGCTATTATCGATATATAAAAGATATAATCAATATAAATAATATGGAGATAAAAGGAATAAACATTTTATATTAAAAGGGAAACTTTCTATAAATAGAAACTTACTAATTTTAGAAACGTACTTAAAATAGAAATAGTCTTATAGAAAATACATAAGTTATTAAAATAAGTGAAATGTATAGAAATAGCATTTCCAATGAAATTAACATTTTATTATTATCGTCGTTATCGTAACTTTAATATATTTCTAAATTCGTTACTCAAAATAGAAATAAAACATAATAAGTCAATATATAGTATTTTATAAATAATTAGGAAATCGAATTAATAATTTTCAGAAAAGAGATGTTTTAAAAAAATGATATCAAAATTAATTGAGTCGACGAATTTTATAATTTAAACGAGATTTTATAAAGCTTTCAAATTAGTTTTAGCAAATAGATTTTATCAATAAATAATAAAGATTTTACTAAAAGTAATCAATCGTAGACAAATGAGAAATTATTAGGGAAAATAGTCTCGACTAAAAATGTATTTAAAACAAAATCGACTACTTTCTCATTTATTAATATAAGTTGTAAGACGAAATTAATTTATTGAACAAGTATACAAATCTCGATTATAATATAAAAATACGATTTTGAGTTAAAATTATAAATTAACAAAATTTGACGAAAATATGAAATCAATATTATTTAGTTACTAGTGTCACGATAAACAACAAAATATTATAAAGATCGTAAATAATTAAATTACTAACGATTTATAAAACGATATCGAAAACTTGTAAAATATTTGTAAGGTACACAATTTAAAATAATATTTTTAGCAAATAATAAATAGCTAAAATTAGAAAACCGAAGTTAAATTTTATTTTATTTTGGTAAATGGTAAAAATTGAATAAAAGAATAAGCTTTACATGGTTTGTGACCCAAAGGTCAAACATTACATTGCAATTTTCTCAATCCAAATCTTATCGTTAGTAGCCAAATTACTACTATTGCACTCTAGTACCTTCACCTTCAACTCTTGCTTAATTCGACCGAGTACAAACTCAGGTCTGTGAATGTTATACTCGATCTATGCCTTATTTCTTTCGCACCAAATGCTGTAAATCACAGCGTTAATGACAGCATTCAGCAACTGTCGCCTCAGCTTTGATCCTCTCCTCTTCAGTCTCCATTCTTGTAAACCTAAGCACGAAATACCCATTCTCAACCAAGAGTTCACCAGATTAATTAGACGTCTGCTGTATTCACATTCGCAGAACAAATGTTCTCTAGTCTAAAAAAAACCGCACATAGACAGCAGCAGTTGTCCGCTACAACCTGCAGTTTGTGTAATTTGTCCTTGATATTTAGCGCATTGTGCTGATATAGCCAACTTATCAGTCGATGCTTAGGAGTCATTCATCTATTCCACACCAAATGCCACCAACTCATCTCATCTTCTTGTTCTCTAATCCAGTCATAACCCTTCCTGATGGAGTATCTCTTACCCACACAATTCTGCCACTCAGTAGCATTATACGCAGGGCGGAGTAGGTTCTTAACCTTACATACTTTCTTCCACGTCCAAGTTGAGTCCGTAGGAGGTTTGTACATAAGCTAGTACGCCCCTTTGAGGTAAATTTGGTGAACCCACTTCACCCATAAGGAGTCAGCTTTGCAATGTATCCATCAAACCATTTTTCCCAAAGCAGCCTTGTTCAAAATACTATCATCCTTCAAGCCCAAGCCCCCCTCCCTAATAGGTCTACAAATCTTCTTCCACGGTACCATGGGGGTTCTTTTATATTCCGAGCTTCCATCCCACAAGAAATTTCTACATAAAGCTTCAATATTCTTAATAACTCCTGAGGGAATCATGAAAATTGAGGCCCAATAATTATGTAAAGTCTTAAGGACTTCTTGAACTAGGACTAACCGACCTGTATAAGATAGCTTCCTAGCACCAAGCATTCTAATTCTTTCCATAATGTTATCGATGAGAGGCCTGCAATCCTTAGCATTCAATTTTGAAAGTTTGATTGGGACTCCTAGATACCTGAAAGGTAACTGACCCTCCACCCAACCAGAGACAGCCACAATGTCTTCCTTTATCTGTTCAGAGATTCCATTGAAGTACACATTTGACTTTCCAGGGCTCATTTTAAGACCGTGAGAAGGTAGAATAAGTCATGAGTAGAATCATGATAGACTTAATATCCCCTTTACAGAATAAGAGTAAGTCATCAGCAAACATTAGGCTACTCAGTTTCATAGGACCACAAAGAGGAAGAAATCTGAAGTCCAGATTATTAGTAGTGTGATCAAGCAGCCTGGTGAGGTACTCCATACATATAGTAAAAAGTAACGAGGATAAAGGATCCCCCTGTCTTAGCCCTCTCTTTCCTCTAAAAAAACTAAAGGTATTACCATTCAAGCACAACGAGAATGAGGCAGTCGTAACACATTCCATAATCAACGCACTAAATTTGGGGGGGGGGGGGATCCAAGGTAAGAAGCATTTGGTCCAGGAAACTCTACTCCACGTGTCGTAAGCCTTCTGAAGATCAATTTTCAATATACATCGAGGAGAAACAGACTTTCTTCCATATAATTTGATGAGATCCTGACAAATTAGTATGTTCTCCAATATATTTCTTCCCTGAATAAAACCACCCTGTGTTTTAGAAATAATATGAGGAAGAACTAAGGCCAATCTATTTCATAGAAGCTTAGAGATGCATTTATAGACCATATTACTACAAGCAATAGGACGGAATTGTTGAACTGATTGAGGTCTAGTAACTTTGGGGATGAGAGTCAAATTAGTATTATTAAGCTGTTTCAGTAGTTTCCCATTAGTGAAAACTTCCATCACAGCCTCACATACCTCATCGCATATTGTCTCCCAACTAGCCTTGAAAAATTTGCTCGAGAAACCATTTGGCCCAGGTGCCTTGTCATTAGAATAGAAAAGAAAACTTCTTTAATTTCCTCTTAGGTCACCGGTTTCATAAGCATATGATGATGCTCAGAGCAACAAACCATTTCTTTTCGCACAATACTTCGACAAACTTTGGAAGTTGGGGCATTGGTCCCCAATAGGTTCATATAAAACTTCAGAAAACTCTCCTGAATCGCCTCAGAATCAGTATAAATGACATATTGCACATCTTTTATCTGCGACACCTGATTTTGAGTTCTCCTGACTCTTAGCACGCTGTAGAAATAGGCCGTGTTAGCGTCGCCTTCAGCCATCCAGTGGGCCTTTGCCTTCTACTGTAAGTATGCCATTTGTATCTGTTCCAATTTAATAAAATCAGTCAATGCAGCTCTGTCCTGTTGAATAAGATCAGCATCCAAAGGCTGTTGTATCAAATTTTCCTGAATCTGTCTCAACTTTACTTTGGCAATGTCCGCACTCCTCTCCACATCAGAGAACCTGTTGAAGTGTAATTTCTTGAGATGGAATTTGATCGCCCTTAGTCTATTCACCAGGATATACATCTTCGTACCATAAAAATTCACTCCCCAGTTATCCTTGACTACATCATTAAACTCCGGGTCAGAAGCCCACATGTTATAGAACCTGAATGGCTTCTTAGTTTCTACTTGAATTCCTGATTTCCTCACGAAACATGGACAGTGATCGAATTTACCCTCAGGAAGGAAAGAAGTTTTCATATCTGGGTAGCATCTACTCCACCCTTGATTGATAAGTAACCGATCCAAGCGACTATAAACTCTATCCACAGGTACCTGTTTATTATTCTAGGTGTAAAAAGCTCCATCCGTAGGACTGTCAATTAAATCACAAGTCGTCAAGCAGTTTTGGAATAGAACAGCTTCCTCAGTTTTAAAGCCTCCTCCCAAGCGCTCCTCAGCTGTTAGGACACAATTAAAGTCTCCCCCTACAGCCCAAGGGCCAGTGATAGTTGTGGCTATATCATTGAGTCTATCCCACAGATCCTCCCTTTCTTGAATACCATTAAACGCATACACAAACGTGACATGAACAGCCTGCTGAGTGATGAGATGTAAAACTTTCAAATGGATAAATTGAGGATTGTACTCAATGAAATCCACTTGAATAGTTTGGTGATTCCAACCCACCCATATACATCCACCCTTGTGAGTATGATTATTAGTGGACATACTCCATAAAGGGAAATTCAAGAGCACATTCGATTGATTACTATGCTTTATTTTAGTCTCCAACAAACCAAAAAAATCTACTTTATTATGAAGCATATAATTATTCACTGTACGTTGTTTATGGTCCTTATTCATACCTCTAACATTCCAAAAGGCAAAAATCATGAATTCAAGGAGGATGAGAAGTCCCCTTCTTCGCTCATTACGCTCCCCAGTCAGGATTCCCTTAAATGATGGAGACCCTAACCGTATAATACTAGCAGGAACACTAGTATCCCCTGACTACTGAACATGTAATCTATGCATCTGCACAATTGGACAGGTTTGTAGCACCCCTCCAGTTGAAACTGGTAAAACTGGTTGCTGCACCTGCTTCTACTCTTTATTGGAAGTATTTACAGTACCAGCAGCCTTGGGCTTCGGTCTCCAAACCTGAGCCTTAGGCACTGATTTAGTTACCTGACCTGCTGCCCTTCATCTGCATTGCTTAGCCTCATGCCCCATTTGTACGTAGACAATGGTCACATTTTACAGGTTTCCACTCCCATTCTATTGGGATTGAAATCAACAATTGTTTCTCATCTTTAAAATGAACCATCTCAGGAAATTATTTGTTAACGTGTACTTCAACCAGAATACGTGCATATCCTAGCTTTGTTTTCTGTTGTGTAGCCTCATCCACAGTTAACACTTTCCCCACTCTACTTGCAATTTTCTGTAGACTCATCCCCCAGAATTTAAGGGGAAGATTATGAAGACGTATCCATGTAGGAACCACCTACACTTCTTCCTTTTCCAGCTTCACATCCGGGTTCCACTTCTTAACTATTACGGGTTTGCTATCGAACATGTACAACCCAGCATTCAGTACTTTAGCTTGCATATCAGCATTCACAAATCTTACAATGAAAACACCATTAGGCAGAAAAGAAATTTTATCTATACTATGATGTTTCCAAATCCTCTTCAGGAACCCCTCGAACACCGGCCAAGGTGGGTTAGCCCCAATAACATATTCATATATAGCCATTTCCCAATAAGAAAGCTCATCCTTAACATTATCATCTGTTAGCTGCAAGATGTCTTCTTGCACTTCCTCAGCTTGTATGACTTTAACTATTTTTTTCCCTTGACGCTTGTACCAGTCACCCTGATGATCCTGCATTTCACCCTCGCCGCTAACTTCCTCAATGGTATCCTCAACATCCTCCTCAATGGTATCCTCGTCATCCTGAAACTCATACGCCGGAATATCATTGATTCTCTGCATACTACCATGTTTTTTTGCCTCTTCAATAACGGGTTTACGTGCACCCCGTAATATGCAACCATCCATCCTCCTATCCTTACTCGTCATGTTTTTCCTATGCGTGATATTACGTAAACTTGCCGGAGATGAATCCATAGCCACCGTGCACAGGATTCGCCGTCAAAAATCACGTAGAGCCGCTCAGATCGCCATGCCAAGTCCTCTCTAGGGTTTTTCTAGTTATACTATTTGAAGTTAAAATATTTACTACATACTATACTCAAACATACAATATAAAATCAAGTAACATCCAAAAGTTACCTTAAGTTAATATTAGAAACGATCACGAACTTGTCCTTCTTGATCAGTCCAAGCTCCCACCTTCAGTAGTCTTAAAGTCGTCCTTGAAACGTGTTCTTCGTTAAAATTTCGATGTACCAATGGGAACGAGAATACACAGAAACATAAACAAAGGAGTCGGGGTTAAAGAAGATTGGCATAAAACCAATGCTCGATGCTCAAAACTAACACGAGGACTGAGATAGAAATAAAAAGAAATGATAGTCCGACATCAGAGATAGCAACAACATAGCAGCGGCAGCGGACAACAAAAGACGACAGCAGCAGCATAATGTGTACAACAAAAGAAAAGAAAACCAGGGGAAAACCGAACAGAGGACGGACAAAATCAAAGCATGAGAATGGCTACAACACCGCAGCGAAGCAGGAGAGAACGAAAAGAATGTGAGACAACCGTAACAAGAAGACTGCAGCTGTAACAATTAGAAGAGAGGAGAAACTGAAACCGAATAACAACAACAACGATTAGTACGTACAACTGCAATGCACACACGACCAAGGTAAAGAAGATGAACATGAATGATGATAATAATGCAGGTTGATGGGGCAGGGGTAACAACTGCAAACAGTAACGAGACGGAAACAAAACCGAGAAGCGGGGCGAAATAGTAGCATCAACAACGAACTACAACAGAGCGAGAAGAATAAGAAAAGGAGATAAATAAAAGAAGAAGAAGAAGAGGAGGAGGAGGAGGAGGAAAGTAACAAACAGCGGCAGCAGCACAAACGCAACAACCAAAAACGCAGCAACAAAGACATCATAGCAACAGCAACGTACAACAATGAGGACAACAAAAACATGACAGCAGCAGCGACGCATCGCAAAAGCAACAACAGTAGCACGATCAGCAGCAAAGACGAAGAAGAAGAAGAAGAAGAAGAAGAAGAAGAAGAAGAAGAAGAGAAGAAGGGGACTACCTTGACCCGGTAGTAGCAACTGCGACACCGATGAAAGATATAGACGTAGCAGCAGTAGAAGAAAACCGGGGGTAGATACAGAAAAAGAAGGGAAAGACGAAGGGAAGAAGGCTGGTTAAAGAATAAGGGAAAATGGGGGAGATGTACATCTTAATAACTGTGGGAAGATAAAAAAAATAAGAAGAGGCAGGGGATGCGTTGAAGCGGTGGAAAAACCGAATAGAAGGAAAGGGAAAATGAATGAAGTGGTGGAAAAAGCAAAGGGTGGGGTGTACGTAATACAAGTGGAAAGAGTTCAATTCACCCAAAAAAAGTGTAAGGATTCCGAGACAATAAGTATACGATGTATACGGATTAATTAAATGAATCGGTTAGGAGATGAATTCTGTAACGATAAATTAACTGACCCACGTTTCGAATTAAAATTGAATTAATAATTGAATTAAAAATAATTGGGCCGACTAATAAAATGAGTAGAATAAACGTTTCTTGAGATATAAGTATTTATTCGAGACAAAAATGAAGTTTATAGAAATAAATAATTAGACAATGAAATAGTATTTCACGATAAATAATTATTCTTCGATAAAGTGAATTAAATTGATTTATCGAAGAAAGGTAATAGATGTTTTGACGAAACTTAAAATAAATGAGCTTTGAGACGAAAATAAAAATTCTAGCTTGAAAATGAATAAATAAAAAGAATTTAGGATTTAAATCGCCGAAATAGACTTTCGATAAGAATTAAATTAAATGTATAAAATAATTCGGAGCAGAACTAAAAATATGTTTTAAATATAAGAAGGATTTCCAAGACAAATAAAATTTTAGGAGTTTGAAACGATTAAACGATAAATTCGTTTTATAATAATTTTAGGAATTACGAGTTAAATCATAAAAATAAAAATACAAACAAAATTTTAATTTTATTTAATTTATAAAATCAGGGGTGTTACAGGGAGGAGTTCCTTGAATGAAAGAACTTTGTTGATGGTTTGAATTGAATAATATTTATTGTTGTTCCCCTTGATACATTGGTCCCGGATTGTGCACATCATGATTTGCATACGAGTTGTATTGGTGTACATGGTTCCATAATTTGGAATTGTAGTGCTTGAAAAATGGTCATTTTGAGGCCTTGGATTGAAGTTTTGAAATACTTGTACTTCATTGCATTATTAATAGCACATTTCTTCATAAGAAGGACAATTGTTAGACTCACGACCATAGTTTCTACAACACTCACAAGGGTTTTTTGGTACTGGAGGTCATCTTGGTGCCTTTGATTGAACTCACATCCCTTGAGTTAGAATTAGAAGTTATATCTTCAAACTTATTGGTTAGTTCTTCCAATTTTAATTTGAGCTTTGATTCATTGTTCATGGAAGTGCTTTCCAAGGGTTGAGAATGTGAATCAAGAGGTGCTATGATGAGTTCTTGGAAGTTTATCGGGTGTAACACCGCTTTTATCTTTTCCGTTATGACTTCGTCATAACTCCATCACGTTTCGGCCTTCTGTTTCATCATTTATCCAAGCTTTATTTTTATTTTCAGGTCAAATAATATTTATTTTTATTTTAACAGATTTTAATTCTTTTAAACATATTTATTGGATTTTCATTGTAAGCTATTTATTTTGCACGAGGAGTTCTATTTTTCTAAGAACTAGCGTTTTAAGCCCCGAATTGAGTTTTTATTTTTCCTAAAAATATCAAAACACGTTTATATGATATTTCCAACTAAGAAATATTTTTATTTAAGAAGATTTTACCTTTAATTATTTTATTACGAAGTTTCGTAAATAATTATTTTCTAATGCGAGCTTTACTCGAATTGCTTTGAAATGCTTTTAATAATTTTATGATCGTTATTTTTAACAACCTAAAATTATTTGGAACCCCTTTGCCACCACTTTGGACCGTGACCCCCATGTCACACACCTTACTACATTATTTTTATATAATTCATTTTATGAGATGGTATGTATGTAGACATTTCTTTTATTCAACTCACTTACTTTAGTGCTTGATAATCAAACTCTTCACTCTCCTATTCCACTCACTTTGGCCGGTTTACGCTAGCCTTTTTAGATTGTTTTTAACAAATTATAAGGTCATATTCATTCACCACCTCTTCATTATTCTTTCATCATTCATTTCACAAAAATAATCAAGGCAAAAATACTCTTCATTTCCTCTCCTTTGGCCATGGGTTCTAGCAGCAATTCCAGCCAAGATTCGTCTCAAAATCGAGTCTTGATAGTCTCATTTTCATCTCCAAGTTAATCATCTTTCCTTTCCCTTCGTTAAGGATTCTTGGACGACCCGAAGCCAACGAAGCCTCGAATTTGGAGTGAAGGTAACATCGATGTTACTCGGTATTACTTGATTTTATTTGTGTAATTGCATGTATGTAATTATAATTTTATTTTTGACAATATATGTATGTCATATAATCTGCAAATTTTTAAAAGTCAAAAATTTGCATGTTTCGGTATTTTTATCGCTTTTACGAGATTAACGATTTAATTGTCATATTTTGTAAAATCGTAATATTCGGCCTAATATTGTAATGTACGAATATATTCTGTAAAAATGATGTTTTTGATGATATTTGATAATTTGGTATTTTTTTTGATATTTTATGTATCGATTATTGAATTATTACCGTTTAGGGACAAAAAACGATTAAAAGCCGATTTTTAGTTCTAGCACTTAAACATTTTATTTTAATCTAAAATTTGGCATGGATAATCTTTCTGGTGAAAACGAATATACTGAAGTTTTTTTATAATTTTTCAGAATTGTTAAGTGGGTGAATTAATTAGTCACTTTAAATCGTCGTTTATCGTTAAAACCGTGTTTGTCAATTTAATTCCCGATTTCTGATTTTTGTTTTGAGTTTTAAAAAAATGTTCCAGATGGTTTCTTGATGAATTTTTTTTATTTTATTTTAGTGCTTTAATAAAATATTAAGAACGACAAGTTTTATTAAGAGAATTGTTAATTGTGGAAATGAGTTTTAAAAGACGGTTTTATTGGAATTTGTGAAATCTGGAATTTTGGAAACCTTACAAAAAAAAATAGTTTCTGGAAAATCATAATTTTTAGGTTTAATAGTAATTTTTGGATATTAATACTTAAATTGTTTTGTAATTACTATTTTTTTTGGTAAAGAGTAAGAATTATATTAATAATAAGAGCAACTTCAATTACAACCAAAAACTCACAATTAACCTACAACACATTAGGAAACCAAAACCAACCCAACTAATTGCATATTTGGTCCAAGATTCTACTGTCAATGCTTGGAATCCTAGTACAAAAGCCCCTAAATCTCCCTTGTAGCTCCTGCCTGCTTTACACGCCGTACTATCACCTCAGGTCGATGCACACAAAGCTTGAATCACTCCTATTTCGCTCCATCCATACTACGTAAATCAACGCCACAATACCTGCTATAACAGTCTGCTTCCACAGAAGGGATCGTTGTTTCCATCGTTTGCACCATTCTAATATATCACCACTAACTCCTGCCACACCCAACCAGTCAAGTATCAACTCCAAACAACGGCTGCTAACTTGGCAGCTGAAGAAAAGGTGCTCATGACACTCAGTCTGCAACATACGTAACGAACAAACCGGGTCGATTCTTAGTCCAAAACGCAGCAATCTGTCAGCGGTAAGAAGACGTTGTTGCGCATAAAGCCAAATGATAAATGAATGTTTCTGTCGATTCATGCGATTCCACACCATCATATGCCAATTCTCATCTTGATGCTCACCTCGGAACCATTTATACCCCTTGGCCACTGTGTACTGCCCATCCTGAACCAGCCAGCTATCACCCACATATCCCATTTTAACAACCTTCTTCACCTGACAAATCTTTCTCCATGTCCAACTACTAGAGTAAGAGGGGTTATATTCTTTCCAGTGTTGTCCTTTCAGATATATAGCATTCACCCATCGAACCCAGAGATGATCAGCCTTGTTAGCGAGCCACCAAGTATACTTACCAATAGTGGCCTTATTCCACGCCACCCCATCAAGAATCCTGAGTCCCTCATTCCTCTTAGACTTGCAGCATGTGTTCCAATCAACAAGGGGTACTTTCTCATAGGTAGATTGCCCATTCCATAAATAATTCCGACATATAGCAGTTATCCTCTTTATTACACCACTAGGAAGCAGGAATATCCGAGCCCAGTAGGCTTGTATGTGAGACAAAACCGCTTTGACAAGCTCAAGACGCCCCGCATAACTCAGTTTTCGTGAACCCCAGCCTCTTATGCGATTCACCATCTTCTCAATCAGTCTATTACAGTCCCCGGGTGCCACTCTCTTGTAAGAAATTGGGATGCCAAGATACCTAAAAGGAAAGATACCTTGTAATTATTATTTTTATTAATCGTTATTGTTGAGATTAGACGATTAACGAGAAAACCCTTTAAAAATCGAGTTTAAAGATTCTGGAAATTTATTTTTCTGGGAAGAATGTCCAAAATTTTATTTTAGCTTTTTTACATAATTCTTTTTACTAATTATCAAAGCCTTTAAATGATAGTATTGATTTTTGGACAAAATTACGATTTATCGTTAAAATGCCTCGTTTCAGTTAAAAGAATTATTTTCCAGCAACTTTGAAAATAACGAAATCTGAAACTTTTAGAGTTAAATCACCCCTTATCATATTCTAAATTTGTTTAATTGTTTAATGTAATAAAAGACGTTAAATGATTTATTTTGACATTTGTCGTAAAATCCTATTTATGCTTGTTTTGTCGAAATTATTAATAATTAGGGAATTTTAGTTTTATAAGTTTTGGAAATACCCTAATTAGTAAGAATAAAGTATTTAAGATATTTTAATAATTTAACAAACACTTATGTGATATTCAATAATTTCATAAATTCATTTATCCTTATTTTAAAAACTAGTATCGTTAAGACCGAAAGTATTAATTTTATAAATCTATATCGTTTACTAAAAATGTTTTATTAGTATGAACTATTTTTTTTGATAATTTGATATAATGCTATTTTTGTAAAGTTTCTAAAAATAGAAGTTTACTAAAATAAAAAGTTTCCTCTTTTGTAAGGTGATCCTTTTCCTTTTTGTTCTCTTATTATTATAATGATTATGTCTTTTGTATAATATCGATAATGACTTAGTTTTGGAGTTATGGAATAAGGACAAGTGTGGGGTTTAGAGTAATAAAGTCTAGGATGTACGTTTTGCCATCAACTGTAAGGCTAGTGTGTCTTTATAGGGCACATTGGTTGTTGAACTGAGCATGGTTTGTGTTCAGGAGAGTGTATGTTGACCTTAAACTTAGATATCACATCGTGTAAGTCACGTCGGGTTGAACTGGACATAGTTTGTGTCTAGGAGGGGTGTGCATTACTTAAACCAGGACCTCGTTGCACGCAGTCCTGTTATGATTGAGTTGCCTAGTTAGAGACTGAAGTCCGATATTTGTTAAGACTAAAGTTCTCAAATCTAGTTTCAAGTATTATCCTGGTGAAAGTCTAGCCGTCTATACTAATTCTATCCATAACGACATTTTGAATATTTTATCATTATCGATATATTTTGGCATGCAGATTGGCAAACATTTTAAGTTTTCTTCTGAAAACTTATTCTAATTTTATTGTTTCAATATTTTAAGTTTTTTCCGAAAGTTTATTTTATTATGATGTTTCAATGTTTTCCGTTTTTTATATTTTCATATAATAGTAATTACAGTTTTACAATCTTGTAATATGGTTGAGAGAACATCGTCGTTGCTCCTCACTGATTGCGGCTGTTATGTTTTTAACATGACAGGTATATATGTGTTTCCCTTCGGTTGGGCAAGCGAGTAGTTACGGATCCTGCTTCACGGATTAATAATTTGAACTATGGATTGTTATAACACTTTTTATGGATTTTATTTTTATTTTGTAGCAATTTTTATTTTATGGCTTATGTACTGACTTACCATTTTTATTTAATCAAGACATAGTTAGGCCTTGTTCTTTTCGGCTGAAACAGTGCTGAGCTGAGCTGAGCTGGTCTGATAAGAGCTGAGCTGGTCTGATAGGAGCTGAGCTAGACTGATAGAAGATGAGCTGAGCTGAGTTAAAAGAAGCTGAAACTAATAACTACTTATATAAATTATCTAATAATATTTTAAAAAATGAGAAAAAAAATATAAAAAAATTCTAACACTAAATAATAATAATAATAATAATTAACTAATTAATTATAATAGTAATAATAATAATAATTTATTTATTTATTTACTTATTTATTTAATAATAATAGTAATGATAATAACAACAACATAGTACTCACTTCAATTCATTTGATTTTTACTTTTGTTTTTTTTAGTATTTGGCAATAGAAAATGTTATGTATACATCTTTGATTACTAATATACAAAATTTTAAATTTTCATATTTTTAAATCTTAATACAATACAAATAATACTCATATGTTATATTGTGTGTGTGTGAGTTGTAAATATTTGAATGTAACATCTATTTCAAGACCTCAAAATATTATGGAGTGCATAATAATATTAATAATTATTATAATGACAATGATGATAAAAAAATAGAAAATAATAATAATAACGATAATAATAACAATGATAATGATGATGACGACAACGACAATGACGATGGTAATAATAATTTGTTACGGAGTATTATTATTATTAATATTAAGAGATACAAGTAATAAAAATAACAACAACAATAATATTATTATCATTATTATTAATTTTTTATGAAAAGAAACTTGTATTAATATCGAAATGCAATAACAACAACAACAACAACAACAATAATAACAACTTATTGTAATTTGTTTCAATCTTTATGCAACTTCTGTTTCATATAAATAAATAAATAATAATAATTTGTTGATATTAATATATATTATTATTATTATTATTATTATTGAAGCATTATTTTAGGAGCTGAAAATATTGGAGCTGAGCTGAAAATATTAGAGCTGAGCTGAGCTTATAGGAGCTGGGCTGAGCTGATACGAGCTGGGTTGAGCTGATAGAAGCTGAGCTGGTCTGAAACGGGCTGAAAATAAGCTGAAAAGAACAGGGCCTTATAGTGTGTTACAATTCCATATCTACAGTGTTTCCGCCACTGTATTGCGTTAGAATTTCTAGGGGATTACATCGAGGGTGGTGGTGAAGTGGGAGGTGTAGAAGGTGGAGAAATTGTGTGAAGCGATAAGAGGTGATGTGGATGGAAAATTTTGTGGAGTGAAAGGTGTAAGTGGATTATTAATGGTGGGAGTGGTAGTAGTTGGTGATATGAATGGATTTGGAGGAGGTGGAAGGATAGGATGAATGTTTGGTGGTGTGAATGTGTGATGTAACACCCCGTATTTTTGACCATTTTAGTTATTTATAATAACGATTAATATTAATAAATCGAGTCTCGACAAACTACTTTATATCGTAATATTCAATTCTTGTGCCTTTGGAACCTTTCTATTTCACTTCATTGTTTGCAAAACTGAAATTTCTATCGTTATCGCAATTATGTGCGATTTCGTAAAACGGTTCCTATTTTCTCATACGGACTCCGATTGAGGCGTTTCAAAAGCCTAACTTTATTAATTTTACAATATCTACACAATGGTGAGATTAAAAATTACAATTTATAAGTTCATCATAAAAATATTGTACTGGACAGCTCCTTTACTACGAAAATCGTCACCCGACGAATCGTTTCTCGACATTCAATTTCCGTACTTCTTTCCTAACCATTGTGTGACCAAATAAACTCAAAAATATCACCCTAAGGCATGATATACCGTCAATTTGAATTCCAAGCCTCAAAATATGCTTTTCTAATCAAAAACACCAAATAGGGTAATGTACCTCTTAAAGTATGATTAGCTACTTTGAGTAATTGTCAAATTCTTGTCCACCCTTTGCTCCCCCATCATTTGGACGACCAAGACCCCATATAAACATCCTCATATGCCCATTTAGCTTACTTATTCATCCATCTATTACCCTCCTTCAATTCCCTTCAAAAAACCAAAGAAAACAACACAAGTTTTCATAAGTTCTTAAGGTGTTTCAACCACCATTTTTGAAGAGCTCTTACCCCTTTTTCTCTTATCTTATACTACTTATTTTCAATTTTATTTAATAGTATAACTACTAACTTAATTTACTTTTGGGTCATTGAAACTAATTTATGAAGAGGTGCAAGAGAAAAGGAGCATCGATCTTCGTTTTCGTATATGTTGTAGAGTCGATTATGTATGCTTAAGGTAGCCTAACTTTTCTTCGTTTTCGTATACGTAGTATAGTTTTTAGACTTTAATTAACATATAACATCATGTTTAGGAGTAAATCATTAGATCACCAAGTTTAAAGTTAACTATTTGTTGATTATCACTTAACAATACATGCTGTAAAATGGATTCTGTGATGTATGATGTATGTTCATGATTTTTCTGTGTAAAATATGTTTCGAATTAGCTTTATATTTCTTCATGAAAGTTGTAAATCTTAATTTGAAGAATATGAGAAAAATATGAAAAGCAAGTTTTTATGAAAATCTATATTTAATAATGATTTATTTTTGTAAAATGGTACTGTATGATTTTATGAACTGTCTCAGAAAATAATATGTTTACTAATATTAAACGTTTGTTTTGGACTTGAAAAGTTTATATTATGTTCCTGATGATGTCTATTATGTGTACATCAAATTTCATATAAATACATCATAGATATTTTCATTTATAAAATTTGTACAAAAATGGGTCAGATCTGGAAAGAAGATTTTATTCAAGAACATTTATAAAGTATTTTAATCTAAATTTCTGGGAATACGTTATGTACAAGTATATGTATCCAAAATAAAAATTTGGTTCACTTTTCAGATGTTTAGGTATTTTAAACGATTTAAAAGAAAGTATTGAAAACCATACAATTTTAGTTTTTAATTTGTTAAAAATAATAAACCTTATTATTTTTGAAAAATGACTTTAAATCTGGAAATATAACTCGTAAAATTATGTAGAGTACGAAAATCAAAAGTTAAAAATAACATTTGAAAAATGACTCATTTAGTATCCTTAATAATATTATTGATTTCGTTATTACTTAAAGTTATTTTTGTAAAACTCTAAGTTTTGAGAAATATGATACATAATAAAGTTAAAAATGATTTTTATGATTATCATAGATTTATTTGATGTTTGAAATATTTTACTAAGTATAAATAGGCTTTAAGAGATAAGTATACTTGTACAAATACGAAACCGTATAAAAATACTAAATACGTACACTTTGAACAATAAATGTAGTAAATACTTATGCCCAAAAAGTATAGAGTACTAAAAGACGAATAACCCATTAGTACTAAGTTAAACAATGCTTAAATAACAAGTGCCAAGAACAACAATGCTTATAAAAATACTAAATACAACTTGAACAAAGTGAGTTGGAAGAACAAGTGCCAAGAATTTTTAATAAACAAAAAAACCCTAATGAGCGATCTTGAGGGCGATTTTTGGCGACCTTGACGAACGCTTCAATACACTAACAATGTCACGCAATTCTGCAAGTAAAACCAAAAGCAAAAAGAGGAGATCACTGCAAAAGTTGAAGGAGACTTATAACAAAGAAAAAGCGAAGGACAATTTGAAGGACAAGGAGAGGACTGGGCCTGATGAAGAGGACATATTACGTACCAAGCCTATGCATGAGATTATGGGGATACCTGGATTAGATTTTGATGATGAGGAGATTACGGAGAGTAGCATATGGATAACACAAAGAGGCAAGAAGAAGACATCTATACATGTTGAGGACATCTCACTAAAAGAGAAGGAGATTGTTCGGGATCCTGTTCCTAGTGAAGAAGAAAACATTCTCCAATTCTCAGACGAGGATGTAGAAGAGGAGATCAACTTTTGGAATTCAGCGGTATACTGTTATGTGCTAGGTGCTAACCCTCCATGGGAGGTAATTCAAGGGTACGTAAACAGAATATGGGGCAAACACGGAATTGACAAGGTTTCATTTCTACCAAAAGGGATTTTTCTTGTAAGATTTATGAATATTGAGGCAAGGGATAAGGTGCTACAAGATGAGTATCCCATGTTCGATAATAAGCCACTAATTGTTCGTCCTTGGAAGCAGGAAACAAATCTAATGAAGGAGGATGTGCAGGTGGTGCCAACTTGGGGTCAGGATACATGAACTCCCTCTTAAATTTTGGGGGAAGTGCCTACCAGTAGTGGCGGGATTGACAGGAACATTCATCAAAGCGGATCAGGCAACGCTGGATAAAAAGAGGCTAGGATTTGCAATGGTGTTGGTGGAAATAAAGGTGGGACAGCAACTACCTGAAAAGATTATGTTCAAGGATGAACGGGGTGTGCTCCAGCAAATTCATGTTGAATATGAGTGGAGGCCGGTTAAGTGCAATCATTGTAAGGGATTGGGACATATTACTGATGAATGCAGGAGGAGGACGAAATCAAAACAAATGCTTACTCAGCCTGGTCAGAAAAATACAAAGATTGTGCAAGTCTGGAAAAAATTACCAGTGGTAATCCAACAAAAGTTGACTAGTGTAAATGAAGACCAGTTTCCTTCCTTGCCCTCGAGACCAGGTGTGAATCCCATACCTTTCAAAGAGGGTCAGCAGGTTGAGGGTAATGTTGGACATACTGAAATTGGAATGGTGGACACGAATGTGCAAATTGAGACTAATGTAAGCACTCCTATTCCTATTCCTCCTACTCAATCCAATGATGTATAAGATGAGGTTTTGGAATGTGAGGGGAATGAACGATGTGAATAAACAAAGAAGTATTTCAAATTTTTTTAATAATAAAGATATCAGTCTTTTTGGGATCCTGGAAACAAAAATAAAAGCGAATAATATGCAAGGTGTTATTCATAATGAGTGGAGAGACTGGAGTGTGGCTAGTAACTGTCATCAACATCCAAGAGGGAGAATATGGATTATATGGAGACCGTCCCACTTTGATGTGTGGATTACTCCAACCACGGCTCAATGTATACATGCTTCGATACTAGACAAGGGTGACAATTCAAGGTTCGAGCTATCCATGATTTATGCATTCAATAAAGGAGAGGAAAGGAAAGAGTTGTGGGAACAGCTGATTAAAACTGCTACTGGTGTTCAGGGACCGTGGCTCATGGCTGGGGACTTTAACACAGTTACGTGTCATGAGGAGAGACTAGGTGGAGCGTCCAAACAGGAGGATATTGATGACTTCAATCAATGTCTTCTTGCATGTGATATGATCGACTTAGGGGGCTCTGGAGCCTATTATACCTGGAATAATAAGAAAATCCCGGAAAAACGAATTTACAGCCGTCTGGACAGAGCACTAGTCAATGCGCAGTGGTTGCAAAGCTTCCCCATGAAAGGTTCATAACCCTCTAATTAGACTCCTCTAATTAGTTACTAAATTACTTGTTAATTTAGTATATAAAGATCTAGTTACATGCATGAAATCAAATGACAAAAACTAGATACAAGAAGATATTTCCTTACATAAACAAAGAGGAAATAATGGGCACAATAAGAAAACTCATTTTCTTATTGTTCTTGAGCTTATATTAGTATTGATGGTCCTCCAAAATCTTGAATCTTCAAAGTAGAAGATCTCCTTCTAGTTGCACCAAGATTCAACCCAAATAATCACTATTATTATTAACTAGATAATTGTAGTGATGAACCTATACTAATATTATGAATATTACTACTTTAGTAATAAGGGTAAATATTAGTATATATGAGAGAATTTTGGAGAAGAGGAAAAGCATTCACTAATGAAAAGATGGATGTCAAAATGAGAACAACGATGTTCCCTTAAATGACCCCTAAAACCAGCCACCCCTAAATTAGGGAAGACCATTGCATTATTTTATTTGCATGCATAATGGGTCCATATTATTTTTGCCATTTGTCATACAAATGCTTATGTGTGACATGATCAATTATCTTATATAATTGATCACATCAAATAAATAATATACTCTTAACTCTTTAAGTAGTACATTACTATTATATCTATATATAATAGGTCCCATAATAATAATAATCATTCAACTAAATTTACAACTCCTTATAAATATTAATAGCTAACCACTACCCATAAAAGCATACAAAACCTCAACTAATTTAGTAATTAACGTTTAAATACTAAATTAGGTCTTATTTAATCGTATTAAAATAAGACGTAAAATTTATTCAGTCAATTATCATATAATAGACTAATAAACTTAATCAGACTGAGTTCTAAACTCTATCTCTAATAAATAACTCTCATTACAAAGCATATATCAAATATATACGCAAGGAACTGATTAACTGTATCAAATACAAACAATTAGTTTTCTATTTGGGTCTCATCCTATAGGTGTGACCGAAAGGGATCAGTTGATCACCGCCGTCTTACGACAATAACGTCTAACTCTAGTCAGCTAAGCGTTATCGATTTACGTTAATCAACTGACGTGGAGTATCGATGTACTAATTATCCCAAGTATATTCCGTCCATGAGATTTAATATATCAATGCACTATTGTGGAGGACACTTGCTCCAACAATCTCCCACTTGTCCGATACAAGTTGTGCTTGTAGCCACTATATTGCGGAGGACTCCTACCCCATCAATATCTCCCACTTGTCTACACAAGTTGTGTGCTACCGATTCTCTTGTCTCTTTGATGTCACATCCTCCCACTCATCACAAGGTGTCTTTCAGGTCGCACTTGTGATTTAATTATAATTAGAGTGGTTTTCTCGATTTGGAGAATAACTGTCTGACCGGAAAATCTACCATAGATCTATTTCCGAGCGTGGCCACGCATTTCCAGTTACTTCTCCTCGAGTGGCCCAAGGATGTTTGTACCCAACGTGGGTGGACAATTCCTGTTGACCCATCTTATACTGTATAATGCAGATCACCATGACTCAGAAGATGTCCATCAGCCTCCTTTCACGGTACGATCTAGGGCACCAACCAAAGCCAATTGGAAACTACACCGACTCAGATAAATGGTCGCCAGTCTAAAGAATCGACTCATAGGAATAAAATAGAAATCCCCGCCACGACCAGGCCTCAACTATTTTGATAAGGGACTCTATTGTGGTCACTGCCCGGCAGAGTGACAATCAGTCTGCCTATGTAAATGACCAGTCATCTCCATGACCCCATGGTCTTGAACTAACCATCGATCAACTTACAATCTTGTCACTCCGAGTCGTCACCTCATTAAGTGACAAGGGGCAAAAATACCATGTTCAAATGTTCACTTGAATAGGGTTCAAGATTGTCTCACAATCCATTCGAATGAACAAAGTATAAGTTTTAGTCAAACTAAATAAAAGAGTTGATATTGAAACTCGAACAATAAATGCTATTATCAGAAATGTAAAAATTGCTACAATATCCAATTATTACATCTTAGATAACTTAAAGAAAATCTGGGACTTTTCTCAATCCCATTGCGACAACATGACCATCATGTTTAGCCTTTGAAAGAGGCTTGGTTAAAGGATCAGCGATGTTCTCGTCTGTCCCAACCTTGCATATGTCGATTTCCTTCCTTTCCTCGAGATCTCTTATCACGTGGTATTTCCTAAGTACATGTCTAGACTTATTGCTAGACTTGGGCTCTTTTGCTTGAAAAATGGCCCCGCTGTTATCACAATATATGGTGACAGGATCTTCGACAGAGTGGACTACTCCTAGTCCTTCCAAAAACTGACAAATCCAAACAGCTTCCTTTGCAGCTTCTGAAGCCGCGATGTACTCAGCTTCTGTTGTAGAATCCGCGGTGACACTTTGCTTGGAGCTCTTCCAACTGATGGCTCCTCCATTCAACATATAAACATAGCCGGATTGGGACTTCAAATCATCCCGATCGGATTGGAAACTGGCATCCGTGTAACCTCTTACACGTAACTCAGTATCCCTTCCAAACACTAAGAACGAATCCTTGGTCCTTCGCAAGTACTTAAGAATGTTCTTTACGGCTGTCCAGTGACTTTCACCTGGATTGGCTTGATAACGACTCGTCATGCTCAAGGCATACGAAACATCGGGACGAGTGCATGTCATGGCATACATGATTGATCCAACAGCGGAAGCATATGGGATCAACTTCATGCGTTCAATCTCTTCGGGTGTGGAAGGACACTGTGGCTTGCACAAAATGGTACCTTGACTCATGGGAAGAAAGCCTCTCTTAGAGTCTTTCATTTTGAATCTATCAAAAATCTTATCTATATAAGCTTCTTGACTTAATACCAACGTCCTTTTGGACCTATCTCTATGGATCCGAATACCCAAAATGCATTGTGCATTTCCCAAATCTTTCATTTGGAAGTGTTTTCCTAGCCACTCCTTTACGGAAGCAAGCATCGGAACGTCATTCCCAATAAGAAGTATGTCATCCACATACAAGACAAGAAAGATTACCTTACTCCCACTAAACTTCATGTACAAACACGGTTCCTCGACACTTCGAATAAATCTATAATGTTTGATAACATGATCAAAGCGATGATTCCAACTTCTGGACGCTTGCTTAAGACCATAAATGGATCTCTTAAGCTTGCATGCCTTCCTAGGATTAGATGTATCTACAAAACCTTCTGGTTGTGTCATATACACTTCCTCTTCTAGAATCCCATTCAAGAAGGCGGTTTTGACATCCATTTGCCAAATCACATAATCATGAAATGCGGCAATCGCTAGGATAATCCTTATGGAGCGAAGCATTGCGACTGGAGCAAAGGTTTCGTCATAGTGAAGACCATGAACTTGAGTAAAACCCTTTGCCACCAATCTGGCTTTGTAGACATCTTTATGTCCATCTATGCCATTCTTGATCTTAAAGATCCACTTACACTGAAGAGGTCTCACCTTTTCAGGTAAATCAACCAAATCTCAAACTTGGTTTTCGTGCATAGAGTCCATTTCGGATCGCATGGCTTCAAGCCATTTCATGGAATCACGACTAGATATGGCCGCTTTGTAGGTTGTAGGTTCGTCACTTTCGCAAAGTAACATGTCCAACGCATCTTCCTCGACAATACGAAGGTATCGATCAGGAGGATGACTAACCCTCGTGGATTTCCTAGGTTCAAAGGGAACATCAACCGTGTCCGAGGAGGAGGGAACACTTTCCACCACTTCGTTTTTGGTTTCTGGCTCTTGGACTTCATCAAGTTCAAATTTTCTCCCACTCTGTCTTCTAGAAATGAAGTCATTTTCTAGAAAGACAGCGTCACGAGCCACAAACATTTTGTTTTCGTGACGATTGTAGAAATAATAACCTTGTGTTTCCTTTGGATACCCTACAAACAGATATTTGTCGGATCTTGGTGCGAGTTTGTTGTCAGACTTGTTCGGAACATATGCCTCACAACCCCATATTCTCATAAACGACAAATAAGGAACCCTTCCCTTCCATATCTCATATGGTGTCTTATTGGCTGCTTTAGTCGGGCTTCGATTTAGTGAAAATATTGCGGACAAAATGGCAAAACCCCAAAATGAATCAGGAAGCGCAGTGAGACTTATCATGGACCGAACCATATCTAATAAAGTTTGGTTTCTCCTTTCGGCCACACCATTCAATTGTGGTGTGTCAGGAGGAGTCCATTGTGATACTATGCCACAATCTTTTAGGTGTGAATCAAATTCATTATTTAGGTATTCACCACCACGATCGGATCGTAGTACTTTAATCTTTTTATCCAATTGGTTCTCTACTTCACTTTGAAACTCTTTGAACTTTTCAAAAGCATCGCTCTTATGCCTCATTAAGTAGACATACCCATATCTACTTAAGTCGTCGGTAAAAGTAATGAAGTAGTTGTAACCACCCCTAGCGGTGATAGTCATTGGGCCACACACATCGGTATGTATAAGGCCCAATACCTCACTTGCTCGTGTTCCTTTACTTGAGAAAGGAGCACGAGTCATCTTGCCCAAAAGGCAAGACTCGCATGTGCCATAAGATTCGTAATCAAACGGTTTGAGAAGTTTCGTTGAAACAAGTCTCTTTATGCGTCGTTCGTTTGTGTCTTAAACGACAATGCCAAAGGTAGGATTGATTAGGTTCACCCGTTTTGAGCTTCTTGTTTTCTACATGATATATATCATTAACATTATCTAGAACATAAATACCTCCGATAGACGTAGCTTTACCATAAACCATGTCATTAAATGAAAAAGTACAACAATTGTCCTTAATCATAAAGGAAAAACCTTCCATATCAAGTACGGAAATGGAGATAATGTTCTTAGTTAAAGTTGGTACGAAATAACAATTATTCAAATACAACTCAAAACCACTAGCTAGAGTGAGTACATAAGTGCCTACGGATATAGCGGCTACTCTAGCTCCATTTCCCATGCGTAGGTCCACATCACCCTTGGCTAGTGCTCGCACGTCCCTTAGCCCCTGTAAATGATTACAAAGGTGAGAACCACATCCGGTATCTAATACCCAAGTGGAAGTGCAAGTATAGTTAATGTCTATCATATAGAGAGAAGTGAGGACAATACCTGACGGAGTCTCACTCTCGTCTTTCTTGTTCTTCAAATCTTTCAAATATTTGGGACAATTGCGCTTCCAATGTCCCTTGCCATTACAATAATAGCAATCGGCGTCGGCATGTTTGTTAACCTTAGCCTTAGGCTTGCTATTCTCAATAGCTTTCCCTTTGTTCTTGTCTTTTCCTTGTCTCTTGAATTTGGTCTTACCCTTGTTTTTACCCTTTTGAACCCCAAGATTGAGATCCCTTATTTTCATGGAGAGCATGTCTCTCTTCTCACTCCCACTAGCCTCCATGTCCCTCTCCTCTTGGTTGAGGAGTGCATGAAGCTCTTGGAAACTCTTGTCCATGCTATGCATATTGTAGTTCATCCTAATTTGGGAGAACTTGGAGGGGAGTGAGTGAAGAATGCGACCTATCGCAAGTTCTTGGGAATGCTACACCCTAGACGCTCTAGAGTGTCAATATGCTCAATCATCTTGAGCACATGGGGACCAACTTTTTGACCCTTTTCTAGCTTACCCTCGAAGAATTTCATCATAGCTTCATATTGACGGATGTCGGGTGATTGAGAGAAAGCCGTCGTAACCCTTGAGAATATCTCATATGCACTAAGGGTAATATATTGAAGCTTGAGTTTTGGAGACATTGACCATATCAAGACATTCTTGATATCGTTAGATATCTTCAAAAACTCCTCATAGGCGGTCCTTTGTGCCGCGGTGGCTCTAGGACCGGGTTCATTGGGTGGTGGCTCGTTCAAATAACGAAGGACGTTGTCGGACAACGCCGCACCTTTTATGGTTCACTCCCACTCGATGAAATTACTTCCATCGTCTTTCAAGATACATTTGTCCATAACGGACCTAAGCCAAGAATCCTTTCCGAGTTGAATGGTTGCATTGGTAGCCATAGCGAATTATTAATACTACAACAAAATTTAGGAAATATTAACATCCATTGTTATATAATTTACTTGTAAAACAATTATAACAAGTCACTCATATAATGACCCCTCACGAAATTATATAAGTGATTCCGAGACCCGCATTTAGATAAGAACTAACATCGCATGCAATCCTTATGTAAAAACGGTAAGTCATTACTCGACCAATTCTACTCTAGAACTCTCGGTTGACGGATTTCAACCAAATCCATCTCCTAGTCCCAAAATAACTCTTATCTCGTTGAGTCCAACCCAATCTTGGCATGTGATCTTATCACCCTACTTATCCAAGGTAAAAAGGGGTCCACGTTGTGGTTGCCCTAATGAACAAGGGGTTCATAGGTGCTTTAATTGGTAAGGCTATATCTCAATTATTACTATGCATGTGAGAGGTCTTGTCAATATTAAGTTACTAATCACTTATAAGTGAACTAAGTTGGTGATTACGTAAATTGGTGAATTGACAATCGAAAATTAAAATGCATGATTGGCGATTTTGGCATGAGCGAATATAAAGCAAGCATCAAACAAAATAAATCCTAGTATGGCCATCTAGCTAATCTAATTAACTAGACTATTACAAAATCGGAAACCAACTCCTTGGTCCCTGACCTCTTCAAAGGAACACCTCCAAAAGGCACCGTCTTTTGTCCACCGTCTTGGGTAATCTCTATCTTCATAATAATTAATTACAAATGATACAAATGAATACATAGCATTCCTATTATACATTTGTATAAATAAAACTATTAATTATTACAAACGGGCGATACGAGATCGCAATTAATTACAACCAAATCGATATTCCCTTACATTACGGGTAATACCGATTAAAAGACTAGGCCATACTAGGTACAATCTTGCAAAATAATCAATAAAATGACATTCATTCATTCAACAACATCAAAATAAATAAAATGATGTAAAAATCATGCCAAAATCGCCCTATAATATATATCAAGTTCATCCTAGCTCGGTTTTTATGGAATTTATCGATTTTTAACCATTAAAAATCATTAATCAACACTTAATTCTCAATTAAGCTCAAACTAATTTTTTCAAATCAATTTGGAATTTCAAGAATTAGTCTCCACTAATTTCAAAAATATAAAAAATTAGTTTGAATTGATTTAATTAGCTAATTTAATCGGTAAATGGTCAATTTTATGAAATAAATTCAAATTAAATCATAAAACACCCAAAAAAAAATTGTACATTCTGGAACATTTCCAGGAACTCAAAAAATCAAAAATTTGTCCACAAAAAATTCGAATAAATTTGGAACAAATAAATGCATGTTTATCGATTTTTATCCAATAAAAAAACAATAAACATCCCAAAAGGACAAAATAAATTTCAAAAATTTACAAATATGTCCTTAAACATATGATGAAATTTACAAAAAAATATCATGCCCAAAAACAACATACAACTATTTTTAGTTAACTTTTAACATCAAATAGGCATAAAAACTCGGTTTTAAAGGCATAAATGATTATAAATTAGCAAATTAATTCCAAAAATTACCAAACTAGACCACAACCATTTTAAGGTCATTAGGTATGCATGTACTCAAAAATTTCGTGTGAAACAAATTTTTACACAAAATTTTCGGTTTTTACAAAGTTATCATATAACCCGAAAAATTGTCAAAAATCGACATGCATGCAACAACAAAGCTCTGATACCACTTGAAAGGTTCATAACCCTCTAATTAGACTCCTCTAATTAGTTACTAAATTACTTGTTAATCTAGTATATAAAGATCTAGTTACATGCATGACATCAAATGACAAAAACTAGATACAAGAAGAGATTTCCTTACATAAACAAAGAGGAAATAATGGGCACAATAAGAAAACTCCTTTTGTTATTGTTCTTGAGCTTATATTAGTATGGATGATCCTCCAAAATCTTGAATCTCCAAAGTAGAAGATCTCCTTCTAGTTGCACCAAGATTCAACCCAAATAATCACTATTATTATTAACTAGATAATAGTAGTGATGAACCTATACTAATATTATGAATATTACTACTTTAGTAATAAGGATAAATATTAGTATATATGAGAGAATTTTGGAGAAGAGGAAAAGCATTCACTAATGAAAAGATGGATGTCAAAATGAGAACAACAATGTTCCCTTAAATGACCCCCAAAACCGGCCACCCCTAAATTAGGGAAGACCATTGCATTATTTTATTTGCATGCATAATGGGTCCATATTATTTTTGCCATTTGTCATACAAATGCTTATGTGTGACATGATCAATTATCTTATATAATTGATCACATCAAATAAATAATATACTCTTAACTCTTTAAGTAGTACATTACTATTATATCTATATATAATAGGTCCCATAATAATAATAATCATTCAGCTAAATTTACAACTCCTTGTAAATATTAATAGCTAACCAATACCCATAAAAGCATACAAAATCTCAACTAATTTAGTAATTAACGTTTAAATACTAAATTAGGTCTTATTTAATCGTATTAAAATAAGACGTAAAATTTATTCAGTCAATTATCGTATAATAGACTAATAAACTTAATCAGACTGAGTTCTAAACTCTATCTCTAATAAATAACTCTCATTACAAAGCATATATCAAATATATACGCAAGGAACTGATTAACTGTATCAAATACAAATAATTAGTTTTCTATTTGGGTCTCATCCTATAGGTGTGACCGAAAGGGATCAGTTGATCACCGCTGTCTTACGACAATAACGTCTAACTCTAGTCAGCTGAGCGTTATCGATTTACGTTAATCAACTGACGTGGAGTATCGATGTACTAATTATCCCAAGTATATTTCGTCCATGAGATTTAATAT
The DNA here is from genome assembly GCA_958450325.1 of Agrostemma githago. NCBI lineage: Eukaryota > Viridiplantae > Streptophyta > Magnoliopsida > Caryophyllales > Caryophyllaceae > Agrostemma > Agrostemma githago. Next base: position 43,832,490 of record OY288239.1, read on the forward strand.
ATCAATGCACTATTGTGGAGGACACTTGCTCCAACACCCCAATCATCAAGCCCATTTCTTCCCGGAGGGAATTTTTGACCACTGCCCGTGTGTTATATCAACTAATGATGTAAGAATGAAGAAGAATGCATTCAAATTCTATGACATGTGGACTGCTCATGAGGAGTTTATGCCCATAGTTGAAGCAAATTGGGGTAAACAGAATTCAGGAACGGAGATGTTCAAATTGGTTAAAAATCTGAAGATGCTTAAACCTGAATTGAAACGGTTTAATAATCGAGCTTTCTCTGATATTGAATGTCGTACTTTGAAAGCTAGGAAAGAGTTGGAAATGATTCAACTGCAGATCCACCAGGATTACTCTAATGCTGACTTAATTGCGAAGGAGAGGGTGATGGCTAAGAACTATCAGGAACTTGCAGATGCACAACATTCCTTCCTTAAACAGAAAGCGAAGGCTGATTGGATTAGGGACGAAGATGATAACACATGCCATTTTCATAGGGTTTTGCAGCAACGATCTAAGCGGAATACAGTATTCCAGATCAAGGACATTAATGGACAAAACTGCTCTAAACAAGAGGAAATACAGGCTGCCTTTTTGGACTTCTATAAGTCGCTTCTTGGCAGTAGTTCTGATACTGATAAGATAAGAGAGGAGGTCATCAGTAGAGGCTCGGTTTGCACAGCGCAACACATGAATGTGTTGCAGACTCCTGTAACTGACAAGAAAATTAAGGATATTGTGTTTGCTTTCCCTAATGAGAAGGCTCCTGGTCCCGATGGATATACAAGTGGATTCTACAAAAGGACCTGGAACATTATAGGTGGAGATGTGTGTGCAGCGGTTAAAGATGCGATTAGGAATGGAAGAATCCTGAAGCAAATTAATGCTACGACTTTAACCCTCATACCCAAATGTGATAGACCTTCGGACGTGAAGCAATTCCGTCCTATTGCGTGTTGCAAACTGATCTATAAAGTAATTTCCAAGATTCTTTGCAACCGATTGTCTCTAGTACTGCCTGACATTGTGAACGAATGCCAGTGCGCCTTCATAAAAAATCGATCAATAATCGATAATATTCTAATATGCCAGGATATAGCTCATCAGTATAATAGGAAAAAGGCATCTCCAAGATGTATGATCAATATTGACTTGCAGAAGGCTTACGATTCTATCGAATGGACATTTGTGGAGGAGTTATTCAAGCATCTCAAATTTCTTGTTCGGTTCCTGATGCGTGCAATTTATATATGATTATTCCGTCTTTTACGCACGCATTTCCATGCATATTGAGTAGCATTGTCTACTATTTTCCCCCGAATTTGATACTTTGTGGTCATGTTGCATCTTATGCAGGTATGGACCCGTTGATGCATAAACAAGGCAAAACTCGTGCTTAAAGATGAAATCTGATGCGAAATAAGAAAAGAGAATGATCGTTTCCAAACAGGTCAAATTAAAACGTGAATATCTTAAGTTCTACAACTCCAATAGATCTGATTCCAGTTGCGTTGGAAAGCTCTTTCTCTTAGCTTTCCAACGGTATATTACACGCTTGATTTGAAGAAGTAACAAAGAAATGACAAGCGTTTGAAGTGGAGCGCGCAGTGCTGAAAACGGAAACAGGCCTATGATAGTCGAACGACTATCCATATAGTCGACCGACTATTCAAAATTCTCGACCGGCTATTCTCGAGACTGGACGAAGACCGAGACTTTCCTAATTTAATTTTTAGGGTTAACAAGACTTTTGGGCTTTTGTTTTAGCTTTAGTATTTAAGAAATTATTAGACTAGAGTTTCAAAACCACTTCTTATCATCTCTCAACTTCTCCCTTATTCTCTTTAGATTTCTTTTAGACTTCTTCTCTACTTTTATTTTCTCTAGTTTAATTTCTTCTCAAAACTCGGTTATTGTAAGAACTTTTGGATTCGAATCGCCTTCATTCCTTCGGTAATTTTATTAATCTTCCTTCCTTCTTCTTTGTTCTTCATTGTTTCCTTCTTCATTTTTAATTATTCTTAATTATTATTTTATACTTGTCGTAAATTTATTATTATTCGTGATGTTTAATCTAGTAAATTCTTTTATTAATCTTGTTGTTCTTGAATTAATTATGAGTAGCTAATTTCCCTCGCTAGGATTTAGGGGATCTGCGAATTGAATGTGGTCGCTGAATAATTTATAGATCTGTCAATGATTTTGTGTCTGAGTTGTCAATTGTAGCATTTAATTGAGATTAATTGATTAAGTCGACGTAATTGATTAATTGAATTCGGTAAACTTGAACCTAAGATCGGAAGCCTGGTAAAAGTTAGACCTGCTACAACACATTAGTTTGCCCTAATAAGATCGGAAGCCTTTAGAGGCATGCTAGGGTGAATAGCGGACCGGAAGGACCTTTTCAATACCCCTTAGACCAATATCTGCGACAGACCTGTGATTTAGACCGTGACCATATGAGATTCGTAGTGAACCGACAATCCTAGTTTTCTCTCCATATATTAATTCGTCCTAATTCATTCTATTTAGTTTAGTTATTCTTCTCCTTTAATTCTCTTTCCTTCACTACTTTTAGATTAGTTAAAACAAACAAACAAAACCCCCAATTTAGTTACTTAGATAGACTTTAATTGCAAGTAGAATTTATTTGTCTCCTTGTGGATTCGACCTGACTTCCCTAGCTATATTTTTAGTTAGACCTAAGTTGGTTATCTTTGATAGGTATACGACTAGCTTATCAGTTCCGCCAATTGATTATGCAATGCATTACAACTCCCATGTTCTCGTTGAGCCTAAATGGGAATATGTTTGGGTACTTTGAGGCAAAAAGAGGACTGCGGCAAGGAGACCCTATTTCTCCTTTGATATTCACGATGTGTATGGATTACTTGAGTAGGCTCATCTCATACGCAACAGAGAAATGGCCATTCCACTACCACCCGAAGTGTAAGCAATTGAAAATGTCCCACTTGATTTTTGCTGACGACCTTATGCTGTTCTGTAAAGGGGACACACAGTCCATTATGTTGCTGATGAGGACGTTATCTTCATTCAACAAAGTATCAGGCCTCAAACTTAATGCTACGAAATCAGCTATCTACTTTAGTGGAATGAAAAGAGACCAACGGGATGATATTCTTAGAGCCACGGGATTCATCGAAGGGGACCTTCCATTCACTTATTTGGGGGTTTCTATTAAATCGAGGAAATTGACAAAAAAAACAGAATGCTCTGTGGTGGCAGAAAAACTGGTCAGGAAAATTCGAAGCTTTGGGGCGAGGAAACTCTCTTATGCAGGGAGAATTGTTCTGATTAACTCGGTCCTCAACACTCTTCACAATTACTGGTCCAATATCTTTATACTTCCTAAAGGAATTGTGAAGAGGGTGGAATCTATATGCAGGAACTATCTCTGGGAGGGACAGGTTGACTTTAGTCGGGTTCCGTTGGTAGCCTAGGACAAGGTAACTAGGAAGAAGGTGGAAGGTGGGCTCGGAATAAAAAAGGCCGAACTGTGGAATATGGCAGCTGTTGGCAAACTCGTGAACTGGATATATGAGAAAAGCGATAAGCTTTGGATTAAATGGGTTAACTCCAATTTTATGAAAGGAAAAGATTGGAATGCTTATGCTCCGCCTCCTGATTCCCCATGGACGTGGAGAATGATTTGCAAAATTAAAGAAAAAATGAAGAATGGGTATACTAATAACAGTTGGAATAATGCGCAGAAAGAATACTCGATTTCTTAGGGGTATAACTGGTTGCGTGGTACCAGTCCTCATGTTACTTGGTTCTCGATTATTTGGGAGGATTGGAGTATACCCAAACATACGATTATATCGTGGTTGTGGGTTAACAATGTGCTGAATACACGAGCCAAACTTAAGAGTATAGGCTGCTGTAGTGAGTTAAACTGCTGTATATGCGAATCAGAGGAGGAAACAACCCTGCACCTGGCCCAGGAATGTCATTACAGTAGAATAATTCGGAGCGAACTGGTAAGCTGGACTGGGTTCAACCTTCCTGCCCTACCGGAGCTGAAAACTAAACCTGGTATCAAGGGTAGAATCCAAGCAATGGTCTTAAACGCATTCTATCATACGATATGGATGAAAAGAAACATAGCACGAGTTGAGGGGTATGTTCAACATTCAATACGAGCTGCTAAATATATACAAGAGGAAATCAAAAACAGAGTTAAGAGAATTCTACAACAACCACACATCACCTTGAATGAATCTCAAGAGCTACGTAAGCTGGTTGACAAATAGTTTGGACTTAGTGTTTTTATGATGTCACAAATTGAGTTGTTTCAGTATGTTTTTTTACTTCGCTTAGTCTACTTTCCACAGTAAATTGGTTTCGAGATTATTAATATATCCTCACATTTTCATCAAAAAAAAAACAATGCTTAAGTATGCAAGACAACACTTCAACTTTATAATACACACTTAAGGACTAATTAGTGACTGAGTCAAAACTAAGGGTTGACTAGTCCATCTTGGTCAAATTTTGGCTTTTTATGTAACATAGACCAAGTCAAGATAGAGGAACCCATCTTAAATAATGTACTTTGAAATAATTGAATTTAAATCAAATCTCAAATAATGAACGTTCAAATAATATATATCAAATAAAACGTTCCAAATCTCTAACATCAAATATACTTAAGATGATCAGTCAAGTAAGATACATTTAACATAATTATGATGGTCGTTTAGTAAATCGTTCCTATATTAGCTTAAGGAACTGTTGTACCTTCGGGCTCAGTCAGTGTCCTTCATGAATCAGTAGTGGACCTTCCCAGTGTTCCATTTCTTGGGGCTTTTGTACCTGCGGGACAGAATGCATCCTTCCGGCAATCTGAACTAAGGTCTTACGGGAGTCTGACCGTTCGATACCAAGTGACCCATATGTAGCAACTGTACCTTCGAGACGGTATACGATCATTCTGGTGGTCTGAACCAATGATCCTACAGGAGTCTAAGTGTCCAGCATCCTTATATGTATCCTATAGACAATCTATATCGTAGTATTGTTACGTGTTGGGCAATGTTATGCCGAGGTTTTGAGATCGACGTGATGGGAGATTGCTCTGAGAGCTTTTGCTATGAGAGTACGGACAACGTATCCTGAAGCTGCGTGTGGATGGATTGTCGTTAGAGTAGTAGTCACCGGCTATCACTGAGGGCCTGCGGGAGTCCGAGAGTTGTGTTAGGGGGTACGTGCGCATGTATTTGACAAGGGCCTGATCACCTCTACTCTCTTTCTAATATCTTGGGACTTTTATTCACGGTTGTGTACGTGATTCTTTTTCCTGCTTCTGCGTGTTGTTAATGGGCCTCGCGGTGGTGTGGGTAGGTGATGTGAGTTGATATGAACTTTGAAACAAGAATGTAAAGAAGGATTAGTATTCTGAAATGGAACGTGAATGGGTAACCAAAACAGAAAGAAAGGATAGTTTTATGGATGAATAAACCGTAACCAAGGATAGTATGCTAGGTGAAGTAGACCTATACTTCAACAAAGCGGTTGCTAGATCAAACACTCGATTGAAATAGCGAGTTTAGAGCTTGTAACGCGACTTACTCTAGACTTTGTCTTGTAAACTACAAGGACGAAACAGAAAGCTTAGCTTTACTCAAGTTTTAATTTGCAAATTGGATGATGTTTATTCCTTCAAATGGCCGGCTATTTATAGCCTACAAGAGCCCTTAAACCGGCTGGTCAAGGGTGACAATAACAAAGTACAATGGTGACAAAAACAAAGCTTAAGCCTAATGTGAACTAGGATCTAATTACAAGGTTGGAGTTAAAAACAAAGCTAGGAGAGCATTAAGGTGTGGCTGGTGTGGACATGGAGCTACTAACAAAGCTTCATTTGGACGTGCACACCAAGTGAAAACAACCAGCTTCAAACGTCCTCTTTAACCCCGGTGCTTTCCCATGCACAGCTGACTTGTTCGGACCATAACTTTGTCAATACTTGTTCAATGAGCCTTCATGAATAGTCATTGGAAAGATAAGCTCGAAATCTATCTCCTCCATTTTGAATGACTACGAAAATCCAAGTATAACTCGAGATATGGACTGATCAAAACAATGCTGCAAAATGAACTCGCATCCGAAATTCCCATGCTTGAATGGGTGTGAACTTAAGTTAATGCCTTCATATATCCTTGACTATTTGCTCCTTTATTCCTGCTCAAACTCGGGCTAGCTCCATAATTGAAGACGACTCTTTATTAGTGCTAATGTAGCTGGACTATAGTTAAGTAGGAGCTGGTATTACTTCGTTGAGCTCTTTAGTACTTCCTTACTAGGATTAGTAGCTTCTTGATTCGGGTCAATTGTAGTAGGCATACTACTAATCTGGCAAGAGGTGTTAGTGTGGCTGAACTAAGACTATGAGGAGCTAAGGTGACTTTAATGAACTCTTTGGTAGCTCCTTGATTCGGATCATCTCCTCCCCCTTTAGAAGGAATTGTCCTCAATTCTGAACAGCCATTTTCATTAAGATAAAGAGCAAAATCTCCCACTTTGGACGTGGTATGAACTTCATCATTATCCGGCAACTTCATCTTGCAAGTATTGTTGTATACCTTGTATGGAACTTCTGTTTGTGGCTTCCACTTGGTCTTCCTTTTGCTTGAAAACCTCTCCTTTCTCAAGTGAACCAAAACCAAGTCATCCTCTTGGAAAAGTCTCGGTTTTCTGTTTTTGTTGGACCTTCTTTTGTAGGCTTCTTTGATCCTTTCCCGAATCACTTCTCTAACGTACAAGTCAGGCCCTTTGCTAGCTTCATCTGTTGGGTAACAAACACCGAAATGAGTCATTTCAAAAAATGGTAAGTACTCCCTTGTTCTGAAAGGACTCCTTGAGAACGGCCTTGTAAAGCATTTGCTCCCAATGTTCTGATCAATCCCTTGTATCTTTAGCAAAAAGAAGTGTTCTTTTATCACCTCTAAGGTCTTGGTCATGTCAAAAGTTTCAGCTGGTCTTTCTTCATGAGTTTCTCTAGTTATACACTCTGAAATAGGATGCCTTGGGACACAACGATGGTTTCTTGTTAAAGGAAGATCTACCTGCAAAACAAACTCAACAAAAGTACCAAGAACACCAGCCTTGCATTCGGTGAGTACATCAGCATCCATGGAGTCTTTCAAGGTCTCAAATCCAAGCGTGCTTGCATCTAAAGTGGATGATTGTGTGTAGTGACAAGATGGAGCATTAGCCACGACTTTGTTCCTAACACCTTCATGCCTTAAGACTTCATGATCTTCCCTAGGTGTCAAACCAGCTGATAATTCATTAGGAATGACCAAACCCAGTTCCTTTGGCAACTCCTCGACTTGTTTCCTTCCCAACCCATTATTACTCCTAAATGGTTCCTCTATAGTACCCATGTCAAGGACACGTTCCCCCTCTTGTAAAGCCTGTTCTACTTCACTCTCAATGGTAAGGTTAGGCTTATTGGTTTTGTTGGAGGTCATAGCTCTAACAGCTTGGGGAGTCATAGGTTTTAGAATGATCTTCTTTCCCTTATCCCTCAACTCGTATTCATTTTTTCTCCCATGGTGTACCACATCCCTATCAAACTGCCAAGGTCGCCCCAAAAGTATATGACAAGCATCCATAGGGATAACATCACAAAGGATTTCATCGACATAAGATCCCATAGTTAAACCCACCCTTACTTGTTTAGTGACCTTGATTTTGTTTTCATTATCTAACCAATGTAAAGCATACGGTTTAGGGTGATTAGTAGTGGTTAGACCTAACTTAGATACCATTTCAGTGGAGGCCACATTCGTACAACTACCCCCATCAATAATCAAACTACACCACTTGGTATTAACTAGACATTTTGTGTGAAAGAGTTGGTCTCTTTGTTCGGTGTTTTGTGGGATAGGATTAGCATGAAGTGTACGTAATACTAAGACCTTACCAAACGTTGGGAGTTCCTCTCCTCTTTCTCCCAAGTAGACTTCAGGAACAGATGCGCCATGGGACTTAGAAAGACTAATGATGCTTGAGTCTTCAAAGCTCACAACTCCTGCCATGCTTATGTCTAAATGGATGACCAAAGCTCTGATACCACTAATGATGTGAGTTGATATGAACTTTGAAACAAGAATGTAAAGAAGGATTAGTATTCTGAAATGGAACGTGAATGGGTAACCAAAACAGAAAGAAAGGATAGTTTTATGGATGAATAAACCGTAACCAAGGATAGTATGCTAGGTGAAGTAGACCTATACTTCAACAAAGCGGTTGCTAGATCAAACACTCGATTGAAATAGCGAGTTTAGAGCTTGTAACGCGACTTACTCTAGACTTTGTCTTGTAAACTACAAGGACGAAACAGAAAGCTTAGCTTTACTCAAGTTTTAATTTGCAAATTGGATGATGTTTATTCCTTCAAATGGCCGGCTATTTATAGCCTACAAGAGCCCTTAAACCGGCTGGTCAAGGGTGACAATAACAAAGTACAATGGTGACAAAAACAAAGCTTAAGCCTAATGTGAACTAGGAGCTAATTACAAGGTTGGAGTTAAAAACAAAGCTAGTGTAAACATGGAGTTAAAACCAAAGCTAGGAGAGCATTAAGGTGTGGCTGGTGTGGACATGGAGCTACTAACAAAGCTTCATTTGGACGTGCACACCAAGTGAAAACAACCAGCTTCAAACGTCCTCTTTAACCCCGGTGCTTTCCCATGCACAGCTGACTTGTTCGGACCATAACTTTGTCAATACTTGTTCAATGAGCCTTCATGAATAGTCATTGGAAAGATAAGCTCGAAATCTATCTCCTCCATTTTGAATGACTACGAAAATCCAAGTATAACTCGAGATATGGACTGATCAAAACAATGCTGCAAAATGAACTCGCATCCGAAATTCCCATGCTTGAATGGGTGTGAACTTAAGTTAATGCCTTCATATATCCTTGACTATTTGCTCCTTTATTCCTGCTCAAACTCGGGCTAGCTCCATAATTGAAGACGACTCTTTATTAGTGCTAATGTAGCTGGACTATAGTTAAGTAGGAGCTGGTATTACTTCGTTGAGCTCTTTAGTACTTCCTTACTAGGATTAGTAGCTTCTTGATTCGGGTCAATTGTAGTAGGCATACTACTAATCTGGCAAGAGGTGTTAGTGTGGCTGAACTAAGACTATGAGGAGCTAAGGTGACTTTAATGAACTCTTTGGTAGCTCCTTGATTCGGATCAGTAGGCTTCTGCGAGTTGTCGTCTACATCATGAGTAGTCTGTTCTCCCCCGCGATTAGAATTCTAAATCAAATCATAGTTGTTGTTCGATCCTATTGAGCACTAGGGGTGAGATGTAAACTTCCTAGTATCGATATGATTGGCGGGATTGATGTTCCCATCCGCACTTATGTTGAGATGCAAGCCTTAAGTGTGCATGAGACATTAGTAGTCATGTCCCGTGCATTATGTGATTGAAAACCATTATTTTTAAAAGTAAATGACTACAGTTTTCTAAATCACATGTGTTAGTATGCTTCGTTACTGTTCTATACTCTTATGCCTAATGATGTGATTAAAGTTTTTGATAATGGGAAGTGATGTTTTGTTATATGTCCTGCCTGAATATTGATTATGATTGATATTATGTTTCATATGATTTGTATTGTGTATGTCTTACTCTATTTTCACATGACACTTCTATGAATCCATGATCCATGCTTTACTGTATTCTATTCACATGATACTCATATGACGTATAAATTTATTCTATATAACCTACATGTCTTATATATTTAAATTGATTCGCATGTTAACTGAAATCACTTCATGTGTATCTCACATTGTATACATGTCGATTTGTAATGCGACATGTCTGCTTATCTGTTAATTAGATAACATAAACGTTATACTACATTGATTATTCAGGGTCGTGTTAGAAAGACGGTTAGGTTACTCGCACTAAGTGGGACATGTATATTTAAATATGCATTCAGGTTGACGAACCCTCAAGACTGGACATGGAGGCATGTATGAGTGCAAGAGATACAGTGTAGCAGATGAGAGTCTCAAATTATAAATCTTGTAACACAAATTTTATCAGACTATTGTATTTAGAAATTTGTAATTCCGGTTTCAGTTGTTGTATTTTAACAAACAGTTCATTTATCGGTAAGAGACTCACATGAGTCGATGATTTTTTATTTTTACCCCTTTTATGACTTAATTATTTTTCCGCCTTGTTAATTAATGTCATTGGAAGAACCGGGTTGTTACAGTTGGTTTCAGAGCGACCTTGAGACCGTGTGTAATTATGTGCGATGCATATTTACATCACCTATTGAGGAAACGCGCCGGGAGCTCATGACACGTGCTTAGAGTGTTTACAGTGTCTAAAACATGTAGAACATTTAAGATGACTAAATGAGAGATTCACTAGCATAACCCTAGGATAAAATAATATACTTGGGTAGAATATATAAATGGGTAGAACTACTAAGGATTACCCGTACCGTCCGATTTTGGTTTTGGCCCTCGCTTGCTTTCATATGCTATCTGAATAGTTGTATGTATAGTGATTATCTAACCTTAGCCAATTGGCTAGTTTTAATTTACTTGTGATCAACGCGATGACCAAGATAAAGCACTTGCAACCATCGAGAGCTCAAGACTGGTAGAACACCATTGCAAGCACAAATGGACGCATCTTCCAAATTAACTATAGTTGCAAAATCAAGTTGGACCATGTTGATGTATCAAGTGAAGTTATGACGCGAGTTCATTTTGCAGCATTGTTTTGATCGGTCCATATCTCGAGTTATACTTGGAATTTCGTAGTCATTCAAAATGGAGGAGATAGATTTCGAGCTTATATTTCCAATGACTACTCATGAAGGTTCATTGAACAAGTATTGACGAAGTTATGCCCCAAACAAGTCATTTGTGCATTGAAAAACGCTGCTGTTAAATTTTTCGACGGAATTGTTTCTCTTGCCTCGACTTTCTTTAAAGCTTTCAATAAATTCCCGAGGAGAAGAGATGCTATTTTCAAGTTCGTTTATTCAAGACTACTCGTGTAAACATGGAGCATTGTACCCAAATTGTACAATGAATGTGACGTGTTGGTCCTTGGTAGTTGGCTGATTTTTAGTCATCCTAGTTCTTTGTAGTTTCTTTTTCTAATTCTTTTTATTTTGATTTCCTAGTTCTTTGTTCTAGCATTTAAGAGGTTTGACTTGGGTGGCTGATTTGCCTTGCCCTTCTCGTGCTTAATGGCTATTTATAGCCTTTAGTTTGTTTGTAAACAGACAGATTTTAAAGAAAGAAAATTGTAAGATTTTGCTTGTTTAATTTTAATTGTCGAGTTACAATTTAGAGTCTTAGAGTTCGACGCGTTTTTGAGTTCTAATTCCCGCTTATTCAATCGAGTGTTTGAATAGCGACCCGCTTAGTTGAGATATAGGTCTATCTCACTTAGCATACTATCCCTTTTGTTTTACTTTTATCTATTTTTGTTTGTTTCTTGTCGTGACCAGCAACTTTGTTTCGTGTCCTTGTGATACGAGATCAAGGTCCGTGCCAAATCACATCATAAGTGGTATCAGAGCTACAACTCTTGATTTTTCTTAAAATCAAGACGGTCCAAGGAGTGTCGAAGCCAAGTTTTTAGTTGAATTTCTGATTGCGATTGGAATTCAAAGGTTAAACTCGTGCGGGTAGTTCGAGGGTTAATCGGTTTTGATTGTTTCGTGGTTCTTGTTGAAGTTCGATTTTTTTTTCAAAAAAAAAAAATTGTTCACGAATTAGTACTGTTCACATAGTACTATTCACAAAAAAAAGATGGTTGGAATTTTCTCGTTGGATAATACAAGCGAGGAAAGTTTGGTTTTTGATCCGTCGTTACCTCCTATTTTCGACGAATATGAAGATCATTGTGAGCCAAATGGGTTGCGCATGAAGAAAAAAATTCTGATCTTAGCCAAAACAAACATGGAGAGTAAAGGGATTGTGCTTGTGGAATACTGTGAGGAGCAACAAAAGATACCTGATCCATCCTTGTTCACAACAAGCAAAGTAGAGTTCACAAGCATTCAAAACAGCACCTATTTGAAAAGGAGTCGAGCCTGTGGTCGAGCCATAATACCAACGTTACCCACACTTATGTCTATTTGGAGTGAGGATATGTTGATCCTAACAAATTTTGTATTTGATCCAGGTGGGATACTTGTTACAAGAATTGAGGACAATTCTTTTTCAAACAAGGAGAGTATGACGCAAGTTCATTTTGCAGCATTGTTTTGATCGGTCCATATCTCGAGTTATACTTGGAATTTCGTAGTCATTCAAAATGGAGGAGATAGATTTTGAGCTTATCTTTCCAATGACTACTCATGAAGGTTCATTGAACAAGTATTGACAAAGTTATGCCCCAAACAAGTCAGTTGTGCATTGAAAAACGCTGCTGTTAAATTTTTCGACGAAATTGTTTCTCTTGCCTCAACTTTCTTTAAAGCTTTCAATAAATTCCCGAGGAGAAGAGATGCTATTTTCAAGTTCGTTTATTCAAGACTACTCCTGCAAACATGGAGCATTGTACCCAAAATGTACAATGAATGTGACGTGTTGGTCCTTGGTAGTTGGCTGATTTTTAGTCATCCTAGTTCTTTGTAGTTTCTTTTTCTAATTCTTTGTATTTTGATTTCCTAGTACTTTGTTCTAGCATTTAAGAGGTTTGACATGGGTGGCTGATTTGCCTTGCCCTTCTCGTGCTTAATGGCTATTTATAGCCTTTAGTTTGTTTGTAAACAGACAGATTTTAAAGAAAGAAAATTGTAAGCTTTTGCTTGTTTAATTTTAATTGTCGAGTTACAATTAAGAGTCTTAGAGTTCGACGCGTTTTTGAGTTCTAATTCCCGCTTATTCAATCGAGTGTTTGAATAGCGACCCGCTTAGTTGAGATATAGGTCTATCTCACTTAGCATACTATCCCTTTTGTTTTACTTTTATCTATTTTTGTTTGTTTCTTGTCGTGACCAGCAACTTTGTTTCGTGTCCTTGTGATACGAGATCAAGGTCCGTGCCAAATCACATCAAATTATGCAGACGAGATGTAACGTACAAGAAGACAAGTGCAGACGTACGTAAGATAGTAGTCTTCGAGTCCTATTTAAGTGTCGACTTAGACTTGACCGAGACTCTACTTACCTATATTACTCATACATCGGAGATCATTTGTTAGCCTAAATTGTAGTCATGGAAATGAACCCTTGCCCATATTCATTTCATAGTAACACCTTACCCCACATCTAATTCATTTTTCTAGCTTATCCTTATTTTCTACCTTTGCCCCCACTTTCTTCAACTAACCAAACAACGATTTGAGTTCAATTCCGAACTATCTTCAATCCTTCCATTAAAAGTTTTAAACATCACATACAAAGCTTTCCTTCATGTCTAACATCCATACCTTCATAAATCGATGAATCCCTTTTACTCTTTCATTATTTTATTTTTTTTTGGTTAAATTGTTCACCAATCAGATCCTACATTTGAACCTATATCAGGATGCATAAAAAAAAGTCATTTAAAGCCTAACCCTTGAACTATCCATGAAAAAACTTCTAATCTTTTCTAAAGAAGTTTTAACCTCAACTAATTCCTTCTCTTTTGTTTCTAAACTCATTTCGATCCCTTCGTGAACTAGTTCTTAGGTCTGACTACTCATCCTGAGCCAGACAAGAAGTCTTTCGCTTATTTCACCTTCGTATTTTATGGCTCAGCTAAACTCAGTGTGAAATATTCCTATCTGATGGAACCTTTCATATTTACCGTTCTTTCTTACTTCCTTCTCATTTCTTCAGCTCGCTTCTTATTCTTTTAGATTGCTATCAAACTGCATGTATGCTGACATCATACATATTCATCGTCTTTTATTCCTACCTTGTTACCATTTCCAATTTCCAAGTTTGTCATAACCGTTGACTATGGAGATAAACTTCAATACTCTCATTTATTATTCTCATCAACCCAATTCAAAATTCTTAAATATTTATTCTTTCAACCCATTTTCTAAGTATATTCCTACGTCTTGAATGAACTATGGTTACAACTTATCAGTGTGCAATGGAAGCACGATGAACCCATAAACCACTCAGAATGGACATAGTTATACCAAGGATTCTCACATGTATAATGTACTTGAAGTATCCAATATCCTTCCAAACCAACCACACTAGGATCACCCAATCTTTACCCTTTTAGTCAACCTATAATTATTGGACATAGGAACCAATTGATTTTTGGAATGACAAGAGGTTGGAAAAAGATGACAACCAACTAATGTTTTTGAGTGTTGATCTTGGATTCAATGATTTTGAGGATTATTAATTTTAACCAACGATTGAGAGGTTTAGAGATTGCAACCTGAGAATAGTAAAGAATAACAGAAGATTGGAAGATTTAAGATTGTAAGCTAAGGAAAGATAGGAAAGAATGACATGTATGGAAATCTAATTCACATACATAGTGACAACTTGATGAGAAATTAAGTCATACTGGGTTTTGTTGAATTTAGAACCTTTGTATTTTCAATGTTTTTGCGGATTATGTTAGCCAACATACGAGTTTTTTAGATGAGTAATTATTACTAATAAAAACAGAGTTTTGACCTTTATGAAAAGATATCTGGGAAAAGAAGGAGTGAAGAGTACTAAGGGATAGAATTTAACAATGCATGTAGTAGTTATTTTGAGGACTAAGAGAATTTTATGAAAATTTTAAAGAATGAAACTTGTAATCCATTGATAAGACGCATAGTTCCGATTGAACGGATTTATGGAACTCTCAGCTAAATCTTGAATAGCTTTAGAATTGATAAATCGAGATCAATAGCCAATGATTGAAAAGAGAACCTTGATTATCTGAGGACTTGTAACTTGAGTTGCGTAGACTTCCAATGAATTTGTTAATTATAATTTTTAAATTCGAGGATATAGGTGAAACCTCATAAAACTTATTGGGATTATTTAAATCCAAATTAGATGTAAGGTTGTGTAACCTTTAGAGAAAAATCTTTGATGAATGGAAACACCAATGGATCCTACCTTCCCGGTTATCAGGGAGTCGACCAAAAGAATTAAGTTAATCAGTATAATTGAGCAATAAATAAAAGACATTTTATCCTATTGGAGATGCATACCTACGCAAGGTATACTCATATGAAATACTTGAGGAATACTATGCCGAGAGTTTAAAGAACCAAACCTCTAAATATAAAGGTTGGAGAAACAACTGGAGGAACAAAAAAAACATTTTGAGGATTAACTAGAAATGAATGTAGAATGACGAAGTTACTAAGAATAGAGATATGAGTGACCCAATATAACATGGTTCTTGATTGATGATGTGTTGTTTACATTATCAGTTAAATCACTCCATATCAATTTTCGTATGAAATACTTTCAAGCTACTCCTTAAACAAAGCCTTTCATGGATCAGTGATGTTCCCATCATGATCCTATATGTTCCTATTCTAATTATTATCTAGAGTCATGGTAACACTTCTTAGCCCGACTTCGTACCACAACAGAACCTATGCAAATCTTCAACCCTGACCTTTTGGCCTAGAATTCTGCTTTGCCTATTATCTGAAACCTCATATGTTATTTGAAAACTCACTAATACTTCTATTCTTCTCATTGAGGAGTACATCAATAACGTATCTATCTCGATCCTTGCCTTGCTCATCCCTTTGAAAAACAAACTTTGCTAGAAGTTGTCTGATATAAACTCAAATTATCTTCACGTTCCTTCTATCAGACGAGAAACCCTTTGGTTAGTTGGAACAATGTTCTATTGAGTGTCACTTCCCTTACCTCTTTTATGCAACAAACCAAATGATTGTTTTTGGTTTAACTTACCACTTCTTTTCATATACGTTCTTTTGCGAAACCTAATCCCACTTCTTTGATCAACTGTACCTACGTACTTTCATTGAACTTTTCTATGCATCTCCGATCGAGTTAACTCAACCAACTAGAATATTGTTATTAACCTTTGACCTGACGATTTAGTACTTATACGAGTAGACGTAACGTTGGAATTGTTGGGAGCAAGAGAACGACTTCACCAAGATCGTACGGAAGAAAGACTCTTAATATGATGAACCTATTCAAAGTTGATCCTGAAGGAAATCACCAAGAAGCATAGAGTTCAGAAACCTAATCAAGGACCATATCATCAAAGAAGAGCTACGAGATCGTCGTGCGAACCTTGGACTGAAGATTCGCTAACCTAGTTTTTGTTTTTGTTCTGCCCGACCACTTGCCGACCTTAGAATACTCTTAGGACTTGGAACCTTAAGTCAAGTTATCAGTGTGTGTCTTACGTGAAATCTTCTTTAAGCGATAACCTATCGTGAGACATAGCCAATAGTTTTCCAGTCAAAATCTTAATCACCCTGGTATGACAAAAAGGGAATACCTTTGAGGTTGGGAGATGTTCGAGATGTCATTACCTTATATTTCTGGAATTATGTGCATGAAAGAAGTATACGAACGATCATCGATCGAATTTCCTTTGAGGATATCCTTTGTAGAGATTAAAAGCTGTTTTGAGGTATAATATGTGAACATGCTTATCACGTATCTAGAAATCCAGTGGTTGATTGATTTATAACCATGATTTTTGGGAACCTTCAGGAAAACTGTATCTATTTTGGAGAATTACTTGTGTTTTTGGATGATGGATGATAGTATTACAACCCCGAATGTTGTAATAATGATGGGCACTTCAAAACCCACAGACTGTCAATTTGATGTTTCGGAATAACCTTCTAATCGAGGAATCAAGAAACAAGGAAACAATTGAAAATTCTAGAAACTTTAGAGAAATCTATACTAGAGTTTATGATTAAAACTAAGAGCTTATCACTGAAAGAACTAAGCAACCCTAGGAGATCAACCCCTTTCGATGATAAATTTTGAGGGTGCCATAAGAACCATGAATTTCGATATGATTGATACTTTAGGATATACAAGTAACAACTGTGATAAACCTAAAGAGATCAAAACTAATAAACGTTTTGAAATTTGATGGAAATTAGGACAACCTTTATTTGAATGGATTAATACCTTAAGCTAAACCAAACATTTCCACAGAACATCCAATGTTGTTTTTAAGGAACATAGGGTATCATGTTATATATGGAGTTAGAAATCACAATAAACCAAATCTCGAAATGACCGGAGATTGTTTTACTTTTGAGAACTTGAGAATATCCTACGGATAGATACCAACCTCCAAACAAATTAAAGAAAAACCTTAACCTAACCTTAGGAAATATATACCTTACCAACCTAGTAGTTGTGAATTTCGAGGACGAAATTTTCTTAAGAGGAGTAGTCTGTAACACCCCGTAATTTTGAC
The DNA here is from genome assembly GCA_958450325.1 of Agrostemma githago. NCBI lineage: Eukaryota > Viridiplantae > Streptophyta > Magnoliopsida > Caryophyllales > Caryophyllaceae > Agrostemma > Agrostemma githago. Next base: position 43,849,916 of record OY288239.1, read on the forward strand.
CATTTTAGTTATTTATAATAACGATTAATATTAATATATCGAGTCTCGACAAACTACTTTATATAGTAATATTCAATTCTTGTGCCTTTGGAACCTTTCTATTTCACTTCATTGTTTGCAAAACTGAAATTTCTATCAACATCGCAATTCTGCGCGATTTCGTAAAACGGTTCCTATTTTCTCATACGGACTCCGATTGAGGCGTTTCAAAAGCCTAACTTTATTAATTTTCCAATATCTACACAATGGTGAGATGAAAAATTACAATTTATAAGTTCATCACAAAAATATTGTACTGGACAGCTCCTTTACTACGAAAATCGTCACCAGACGAATCGTTTCTCGACATTCGATTTCCGTACTTCTTTCCTAATCATTGTGTGACCAAATAAACTCAAAAATATCACCCTAAGGCATGATATACCGTCAATTTTAATTCCAAGCCTCAAAATATGCTTTTCTAATCAAAAACACCAAATAGGGTAATGTACCTCTTAAAGTATGATTAGCTACTTTGAGTAATTGTCAAATTCTTGTCCACCCTTTGCTCCCCCATCATTTGGACGACCAAGACCCCATATAAACATCCTCATATGCCCATTTAGCTTACTTATTGATCCATCTATTACCCTCCTTCAATTCCCTTCAAAAAACCAAAGAAAACAACACAAGTTTTCATAAGTTCTTAAGGTGTTTCAACCACCATTTTTGAAGAGCTCTTATCCTTTTTTCTCTTATCTTATACTACTTATTTTCAAGTTTATTTAATAGTATAACTACTAACTTAGTTTGTTTTTGTGTCATTGTAACTAATTTACGAGGAGGAGCAAGAGAAAATGAGCATCGATCTTCGTTTTCTTATATGTTGTGGAATCGATTATTTACGCTTAAGGTAACCTAACTTTTCTTCGCCCTCAAATCTCGTAGTATAGTTTTTAGACTCTAATTAACATATAACATCATGTTTAGGAATAAATAATTAGATCACCAAGTTTAAATTTAAGTATTTGTTGATTATCATTTAACAATACGTACATGCTGTAAAATGGATTCTGTGATGTATGATGTATGTTCATGATTTATATGTGTAAAATATGTTTTTAATTAGCTTATGTTTCTTCATGAAAGTTTTAGACATAAATATGTAAAATATGAGAGAAATATGAAAAGTAAGTTTTTACGAAGATCTATATTTAATAATGATTTATATTGTAAAATGGTACTGTATGATTTTATGTACTGTCTGAGAAAATAATATGTTTTCTAATGTTAAACGTTTTTTCTGGAATTGGAAAAATTATATTATGTTCCTGATGATGTCTATTATGTGTACATCAAATTTCATATAAATACATCTTATATATTTTCATTTATAAAATTTGTACAAAATTGGGTCAGATCTGGAAAGAAGATTTTATTTAAGAACATTTATAAAGTATTTTATTCTAAATTTCTGGGGATACGTTATGTACAAGTGTATGTATCCAAAATAAAATTTGGTTCACTTTTCAAATGTTTAGGTATTTTAAACGATTTAAAAGAAATTATTGAAAACCGTACTGTTTTCGTTTTTAATTTGTTAAAAATAATAAACCTTATTATTATTTTTTGAAAAATGACTTTATATCTGGAAACTTAACTCCAAAAAGTATGTTGAGTACGAAAATCGAAAGTTAAAAATAACATTTGAAGAATGACTCATTTAGTATCCTTAATAATATTATCGATTTCGTTATTACTTAAAGTTATTTTTGTAAAACTCAAAGTTTTGAGAAATATGATACATAATAAGGTTTAAATTGATTTTTATAATTATCATAGAGATTTATTTGATGTTTGAAATATTTTACTAAGTATAAATAGGGTTTAAGAGATAAGTATACTTTTACAATACGGACTTAAGGACTAATTAGCGACTAAGTCAAAACTAAGGGTTGACTAGTCCATCTTGGTCAAACTTTGACTTTTTAAGTAACACAGACCAAGTCAAGATAAAGGAACTGATCTTAAATAATGTACTTAGAAATAATTGAATTTTAATCAAATCTCAAATAATGAACGTTCAAATAATATATACTCCCTCCGTCCTAATGAAATGTTTGCTTATTCCATATTGGGGCGTCTCAATGAATTGTTTGCCTTTTTATTTTAGGAATGTTTTTTATATGCAATTTGACCCTTCTCATGAGTTTTGCTTTACATGTCACTTTCTCATTGGATCCCTTTCCCTTGGTGCCAAAACGAAAGGCAAACAATTCATTGGAACGGAGGGAGTATCAAATAAAACGTCCTAAATCTCTAACATCAAATATAATTAAAATGATCAGTCAAGTAAGATACACTTAACATAATTATGATGTTCATTTAGTAAATCGTTCCTAAATTAGCTTAAGGAACTGTTGTACCTTCGGGGTCAGTCAGTGTCCTACATGAATCAGTAGTGGACCTTCCCAGTGTTCCGTTTCTTGGGGCTTCTGTACCTGCGGGATAGTATGCATCCTTCCAGCTATCTGAACTAAGGTCTTACGAGAGTCTGACCGTTCGATACCAAGTGACCCATATGTAGCAACTGTACCTTCGGGACGGTATGCGATCATTCTACTTGTCTGAACCAATGATCCTACGGGAGTCTAAGTCTCCAGCATCCTTATATGTCTCCTATAGACAATCTATATTGTAGTATCGTTACGTGTTGGGCAATGTTATGCCGAGGTTTTGAGATCGACGTGACGGGAGATTGCTCGGAGAGCTTTTGCTATGAGAGTACGGACAGCACATCCTGAAGCTGCATGTGGATGGATTGTCGTTAGAGTAATAGTCACCGGCTATCACTGAGGGTCTGCGGGAGTTCGAGAGTTGTGTTAGGGGATACGTGCGCATGTATTTGACAAGGGCCTCATCAGCTCTACTCTCTTTCTGATATCTTGGCAATTTTATTCACGGTTGTGTACGTGATTCTTTTCCCAGCCTCTGCATGTTGTCAGTGAGCCTCGCGGTGGTGTGGGTAGGCTTCTGCGAGTTGTCGTCTACATCATCAGCAGTCTGTTCTCCCCCGCGATTAGAGTTCTAAATCAAATCATAGCTGTTGTTCGATCTTATTGAGCACTAGGGGTGAGATGTAAATCTCCTAGTATCAATATGATTGGCGGGATTAATGTTCCCATCCGCACTTATGGTGAGATCTAAGCCTTAAGTGTGCATGAGACATTAGTAGTCACGTCCTGTGCATTATGTGATAGAAAACCATTGTTTTTAAAAGTAAATGACTACAGTTTTCTAAATCACATGTGTTAGTTTGCTTCGTTACTGATGTGAGTTGATATGAACTTTGAAACAAGATTGAGAGATATGGTTAGTATACTGAAATGGACGTGAATAAGTAGACCAAAACAGAATGTAAAGATAGTTTTGGGATGAAATAAACGTAACCAAAGGATAGTATGCTAGGTGAAGTAGACCTATACTTCAACAAAGCGCTTTGCTAGATCAAACACTCGATTGAAATAGCGAGTTTAGAGTTTGTAACGCGACTCACTCTAGACCTTGTCTTGTAAACTACAAAGACGAAACAAAGAAAGCACAAAGCTTAACTTTACTCAGATTTTTAATTTGCCAATTGGATGTCTTATGCCTTCAAATGGCCGGCTATTTATAGCCTACAAGAGCCTTAAAATCGGCTGGCCAAGGGTGACAAAAACAAAGTACAATGGTGACAAAAACAAAGCTAGACTAATGTGAACTAGGAGCTAAATACTATGCTAAGTGAAGAGTAATCAGCCTTGGTCTCTTTGTGTGAACATGGAGATGAAAACAAAGCTTGAGTAGGAGTAATGGGGCGCGGCATTGGTGTGAACATGGAGCCAAAAACAAGGCTAACAAGAGAGCCTTTGACCGTGTACACCATGAGAACACAACCAGCTCCAAGACCTTCTTGAATTCAGTCCATTACTCATGCTTGAATGATTATGTGCCTAAGTTAATGTCTTCACTTTACCTTGATTAGTTGCTCCTTTATTCAGCTCAAGTTCGAGCTAGCTCCATTATTGAAGTTGTCTTCCTTTTATTGCTAAACTAGCTGGCCTAAACTTAAGTAGGAGCTAGTATTCTTTAGTTGAGCTCTTTTGAGCTTCCTTACTTGGATTGGTAGCTCCTTGATTCGGATCATCTCCTCCCCCTTGACAAGGAATTGTCCTCAATTCTGAACTGTGAACTCTATCAAGGCATAGAAGAAGATCTTCTATTAGGAAGGTGGCTTGGATTCCATACTCATCTGGTAACTTTAGCTCGTAAACTCTTTGGATGTCCTTGTGTGGAACTTCTGTTTGTGACTTCCACTTGCTCCTTCCTTGGTTTGGAAACTCCTCTATACTCACATTAGCCAAAGATAAGTCACCCCTTATGAAGAGCCTTGTACTGTTGTTGTGCTCTCCTTTGTAGGCTTTTCTCGTTATGTGTTCAGAATGCCCTGAAGTGTAAAGGAGATTTCCTTTAAAAGGAAGTTTTACCTGCAAAATAAGCTCGTTAACAATACCAAGAGTGTTAGTCTTGTGCTTGGTAAGTTCTTCTGTCTCCACGTTGTAGTAATCCTTCCCATTCTCGACTCCAATTGTGCCTGCATCTAAAGTGGTTGAATGTGTAATGTTGCAAGATAACGTGCTATCCAAGTCCTTGACCTTGCCCTCTTCATAACTTAAGACCTCAAGATCTTTTCTAGGCGTCAAACAGGATGGTATAACAGCACCTTGTTTCTTTTGACCCTCTTCTTTACTACCACTCTTAGTCTCAATGGGTTCCAATTCCTCCCCTTCTACAACAAGTGTTCCCAACCCTTTATTGACAAACATTGAAAGGCTGGTTTTTCCGACTTTGTTAACTAACATATTTTTCACATTTTGAGGGGCCATGGGTTTGAGTATAATTTTCTTCCCTTTATCATTCAATTCATACTCATTCCTCCTCCCATGGTGAACCACGTCCCTATCAAACTGCCATGGTCGTCCTAATAGTATGTGACAAGCATCCATGGGTATAACGTCACATAGGACTTCATCAACGTAGGATCCCATGGTTAAGCCGACCCTCACTTGTTTATTGACCCTTACCTTGTTCCCGTTGTTTAACCAATGTAAGGCATAAGGGTTAGGGTGATTGGTAGTAGCTAGGCCTAGTTTGTCCACCATTTCAGTTGAGGCAACATTGGTACAACTACCTCCATCGATGATTAGACTACACCATTTATCTTTCACTTGACACTTAGTATGAAACAGTTGGTCTCTTTGTTCAGTGTCTTGTTGAATTGGGTTAGTATGTAGAGTTCGTAGTACTAGGAGTGTGTCATAAGCCGGGGGTTCATAAGACTCAATATCTTCTTCCTCTTCTTCCTCTCCCTCATTGACATTAAAAACAGCCCCTATACGTTGTTCCTCCTCCCATAACTCATCCCTAACTGTGATTACTTCCCTTAAGGTTACAACTCTTTTGTTAGGACAAGCGTTTTTGAAGTGACCAAACCCTTGACATTTGAAACAACGTACTTTAGATAGACTAGTTTCAGTGGATGTTTTGGGTGTAGACTGAGGTGGGGGTGCTGGGTTAGTCTTAACAATAAGGGGTTGATTAGAACTAGTAGGATTGGCTCTATTGCTATCATCCACCCGAGACCAAGTATGACTCTTACTAGACTCACCCTCATGTCTTCCCTTCCCTTGCGCCTCAATTTTTAGACACAGCCCACACAATGTATCAAAATCAGAATAAGGACACAAATCAACTGTATTGGCTATACTACGGTTTAATCCACGTAAGAATCTAGCCATTTTTATTTCTTCATTTTCCTCTACTTCCCCCATTAAAACCAGGTTCTCAAATTCCTCTATATATTCACTAACACTCATTTTTCCTTGAACAAGGTTAGCAATCTTTTTGTATAAGGACAACTTGTGTGTAGTTGGAACATACCTCTTACGTAGTTTACGTTTTAAGGACTCCCAAGAAGTAATCTTACCCTTCCCACTTCTGGTGCGTTGTACCTTAAGTCCTTCATACCAAAGGGAAGCTCCCTTGCTTAGCTTGAGGATGGCGTACTTGCACCTCTCTTCGTCCTCCAAATCCTTGAAGTCAAAGAGCTTCTCTATGTTTCTTTCCCACTCCAAATAAACTTCAGGATCAGTACCACCATTAAACTCAGGGAGTTCATTTACCTTGATTCTGTCCACCGGTTCTCTCCTTGGCTGGAAGCGGGAATTCTTGGGTTGGAAGTTCTCCAACGCCCTCTTTAGTTGTTCCAAGAAGGTAGGATCTTCAAAGTTCAACACTCCTGCCATGCTTACGTCTAGATGGATGACCAAAGCTCTGATACCACTAATGATGTGAGTTGATATGAACTTTGAAACAAGATTGAGAGATATGGTTAGTATACTGAAATGGACGTGAATAAGTAGACCAAAACAGAATGTAAAGATAGTTTTGGGATGAAATAAACGTAACCAAAGGATAGTATGCTAGGTGAAGTAGACCTATACTTCAACAAAGCGCTTTGCTAGATCAAACACTCGATTGAAATAGCGAGTTTAGAGTTTGTAACGCGACTCACTCTAGACCTTGTCTTGTAAACTACAAAGACGAAACAAAGAAAGCACAAAGCTTAACTTTACTCAGATTTTTAATTTGCCAATTGGATGTCTTATGCCTTCAAATGGCCGGCTATTTATAGCCTACAAGAGCCTTAAAATCGGCTGGCCAAGGGTGACAAAAACAAAGTACAATGGTGACAAAAACAAAGCTAGACTAATGTGAACTAGGAGCTAAATACTATGCTAAGTGAAGAGTAATCAGCCTTGGTCTCTTTGTGTGAACATGGAGATGAAAACAAAGCTTGAGTAGGAGTAATGGGGCGCGGCATTGGTGTGAACATGGAGCCAAAAACAAGGCTAACAAGAGAGCCTTTGACCGTGTACACCATGAGAACACAACCAGCTCCAAGACCTTCTTGAATTCAGTCCATTACTCATGCTTGAATGATTATGTGCCTAAGTTAATGTCTTCACTTTACCTTGATTAGTTGCTCCTTTATTCAGCTCAAGTTCGAGCTAGCTCCATTATTGAAGTTGTCTTCCTTTTATTGCTAAACTAGCTGGCCTAAACTTAAGTAGGAGCTAGTATTCTTTAGTTGAGCTCTTTTGAGCTTCCTTACTTGGATTGGTAGCTCCTTGATTCGGATCAGTTACTGTTCTATACTCTTATGACTAATGATGTGATTAAAGTGCTTGATAATGGGAAGTGATGTTTTCTTATATGTCCTGCCTAAATATTGATTATGATTGATATTATGTATCATATGATTTGTATTATGTATGTCTTACTCTATTTTCACATGACACTTCTATGAATTCATGATCCATGCTTTACTGTATTATATTCACATGACACTCATATGACGTATGAATTTATTCTATATAACCTACATGTCTTATATATTTAAATTGATTCGCGTGTTAACTGAAATCACTTCATGTGTATCTCACATTGTATACATGTCAATTTGTAATGCGACATGCCTGCTTATCTGTTAATTAGATAACCTAAATGTTATACTACATTGATTATTTGGGGTCGTGTTTGAAGGACGGTTAGGTTACTCCCACTAAGTGGGACATGTATATTTAAATATGCATTCAGGTTGACGAACCCTCAAGACTGGACATGGGGGCATGTATGAGTGCAAGAGATACAGTGTAGCTGATGAGAGTCTCAAACTATAAATCTTGTAACGCAAATTTTATCAGACTATTGTGTTCAGAAATTTGTAATTCGGTTTTCAGTTGTTGTATTTTAACAAACATTTCATTTATCGGTAAGAGACTCACATGAGTCGACGGTTTTTAATTTTTACCCCTTTTTACGACTTAATTATTTTTCCGCCTTGTGAATTAATGTCATTGGAAGATCTGAGTTGTTACATGTGAGGTACGGATGTGGAATCACTCTATTCGTGTTGTTTCCCCAGAATCTCATAGCTCTAAGTGTTCGATCCTGCAGGTATTGAACGGAAGAAGCCATAATCTATCCCTAGAAATACGCTCAAATAGAAGGTGAGTCGATCTACTAGCACCAAGTGGTAATAGGATAGAGAAAAATAAAATGAAAGCAAAATCCAAACACAAAAAGACAAATACACAAACAACTAATCGCCGTCCCCGGCAACGGCGTCATTTTGATGCGCGGGTCATCGCTAACCCGCACATCAAAAAATATTTATAAACATGACTAACCTAATTACGTAGTAGGGGTAAGTCGGGATCGATCCTCAAGGATGGTCTATGTAAAGTCGCTCGAGTCTAAGTCCAAGTATGTTTGGGTTCTAATGGGGGTTTGAGTAGAATTAGGACTAGACTAAGGTGGTCTGTAACAACCCAGATTTTTAAAAACTTTTAATAATATAAATAGTATAAATAATAAGGTCAAAGGTGGCGGAAACACCCAACCGAACCTGAATCGTCACTATCTCGACATTCAACTAATACATTATTCAAAAGTGTTCAAACTGAAAATTAAAGACTTAAATAAAGGGTCTCTCTCTCTCCACATGTCTTCCCCAACAACGAAGCAGTCAACAACATCCCGAAAGACCTGAAAGGGGGGGTTCCACAGTCAGTGGGGAGTAACTAGATGCTCTCTCAGTCGTCTTTACAATATGATGAAAGCAACTAATAATCAACAATCAATGAATAATACGGATAGGGAATACATGAAAGCATTATCATACTCGACCAATTAGGATCATACAATTACTGATCCGAATCAAGAAGCTACTAAGGAGTTCAATGAAGTCACCTTAGCTTCTAATGGTCTTAGTTCAGCTACACTAGCGCCTCCTACCAGCTTAGTGGTGTGACTACTTCAATTGGTGAGCTAGCTCGTGTGTGAGCTGAATAAAGGAGCAAATAATCAAGGAAATTTGAAGGCATTAACTTGGGTTCACACTCATTCAAGCATGGGGAGTGTACTGAAGTTATGAGGATGAATATGGGCTGATTGCTAACTTTGTTTTTAGCTCCATGTTCACATAGTGTGCCGCGGCTGAATACTCTTCTTTAAGATTTGTTCTTAGCTCCTAGTTCACATAGGTTTAAGCTTTGTTTTTATCTCCTAGTTCACATAGGTTTAAGCTTTGTTTTTGTCACCATGTACTTTGTTTTTGTCACCCTTGGCCAGCCGGTTTAAGGGTCATTTTGTAGGCTATATATAGCCATCTACTTGAATGAATAAGGCATCCAAGATTGAATTCACAAAACTGAGTAAAGCTAAGCTTTCTTTTACGTCCTTGTTGCTTACAAGACAAAGTCTAGAGTGAGTCGCGTTACAAGCTCTAAACTCGCTACTTCAATCGCGTGTTTGATTTAGCATCCGCTTTGTTGGAGTATAGGTCTACTTCACTAAGCGTACTATCCTTTGGTTACGGTTTATTCATCCTCAAACTATCCTTACAATCTGTTTTGGTTACATTGTTTACGTTCATTTCAGAATACTAATCATTCTTCACATTCTCGTTTCAAAGTTCATATTAACTCACATCATTAGTGGTATCAGAGCTTTTGTCATCCATTAGACGTAAAGCATGGCAGGAGTTGTGAACTTTGAAGACTCTAGTTTCTTGGAGAACCTAAGGAGAGAGCCGGTGGACAAAGTGAACGAACTTCCTAAGTCCAATGGTGAAACTGATCCTGAAGTCTACTTGGGAGAAAAGGAGGAAGAAGGAAGGGACTATGAGCTCCCAACGTATGGTAATGTTTTAGTATTACGTACACTTCATGCTAACCCCATCCCACACAACACCGAGCAAAGAAATCAACTCTTTCACACTAAGTGTCTAGTTAATAACAAATGGTGTAGTTTGATCATTGATGGAGGTAGTTGTACGAATGTTGCCTCTACTGAAATGGTAACTAAGTTAGGCCTAACCACCACTAATCACCCTAGACCGTATGCATTACATTGGTTAGATGATGGAAACAAAATAAGGGTCACAAAACAAGTAAGAGTAGGTTTAACCATGGGGTCTTATGTCGATGAAGTTCTTTGTGATGTTATTCCTATGGATGCTTGTCATATACTTTTGGGACGTCCTTGGCAGTTTGATAGGGATGTAGTACACCATGGGAGGAAAAATGAATACGAGTTAAGAGATAAGGGAAAGAAAATCGTTCTAAATCCCATGACACCTCAAGATGTGTGTACCATGTTAGCGAATCGAGTCAAAAAACCCAACCTCTCCATATGTGCTAGTAAAAATGTGAGAGAACATGTCATAGAAGAGGAAGAGTGTGAGGTTGTCATGGTTACTGAAGAGGAACCAATTAGGGTTGATAATAGGTTGGGAGAGAAACGATTTGAGGAGGGGCTAAAGAAACTAGGTGTTGCCATTTCTAATGAATTACCGGCTGACTTGACACCAAGTAGAGATCATGAACTCTTAGAGTATATCCATGACTCGCAAAAGCTGATCCCAAAACATACCAAATGGATGGAACTCTCGCAACCCTTCCATTTCTCTTCCAGGTATAAGGATGGTAAGAACAATGTCGTAGCTGATACCTTATCTTGTCACTACACACACTCATCCACCCTAGATGTAAGAGCACTTGGATTCAAGACTTTGAAGGATTACTCCGCTATGGATACTAGTGCAATCACCGGGTACAAAGCTAGTGCTCTTGGTGCTTTTGATGAGTTTGTTTTGCAGGAAGATCTTCTTCTTAAAGGGAACCATCGTTGTGTCCCAAAGCGTCCTATTTCAGAGTCTCTAGTTAGAGAAGCTCGTGAAGGAGGCCCAGCTGGGCATTTTGGCATGACCAGGACCTTAGAGATGTTGAAAGAACACTTCTTCTGGCTAAAGATACAAGGGAGTACTCAAAACATTGTGGGCAAGAGCTTAACAAGTCATGTCTCAAAGAGTCCTCTCAAACCAAGAGAGTACTTGCCATTCTCCAAAATGACTCACTTCAGTATTTGTTACATAACGGATTATTCTAGCAAAAGTCCTGACTTGTACTTTAGAGAAGTGATTCGGGAAAGGATCAAGGAAGCCTACAAAAGAAGGTCCAACAAAAACAGAAAACCGAGACTCTTCCAAGAGGATGACTTGGTTTTGGTTCACTTGAAAAAGGAGAGGTTTTCAAGCAAAAGGAAGAACAAGTGGAAGCCACAAACAGAAGTTCCATACAAGGGAAACAACAATGCTTGCAAGGTGGAGTTGCCGGATGATTATGGAGTTCATGCCACATTCAAAGTGAGAGATCTTGCTCCTTACCTTGATGAAGATAGCATTTCAGAATTGAGGACAATTCCTTTTCAAGGGGGGGGGGGGGGGGGGGATGATCCGAATCAAGAAGCTACTAAGGAGTTCAATGAAGTCACCTTAGCTCCTAATGGTCTTAGTTCAGCTACACTAGCGCCTCCTACCAGCTTAGTGGTGTGACTACTTCAATTGGTGAGCTAGCTCGTGTGTGAGCTGAATAAAGGAGCAAATAATCAAGGAAATTTGAAGGCATTAACTTGGGTTCACACTCATTCAAGCATGGGGAGTGTACTGAAGTTATGAGGATGAATATGGGCTGATTGCTAACTTTGTTTTTAGCTCCATGTTCACATAGTGTGCCGCGGCTGAATACTCTTCTTTAAGCTTTGTTCTTAGCTCCTAGTTCACATAGGTTTAAGCTTTGTTTTTATCTCCTAGTTCACATAGGTTTAAGCTTTGTTTTTGTCACCATGTACTTTGTTTTTGTCACCCTTGGCCAGCCGGTTTAAGGGTCATTTTGTAGGCTATATATAGGCATCTACTTGAATGAATAAGGCATCCAAGATTGAAATCACAAAACTGAGTAAAGCTAAGCTTTCTTTTACGTCCTTGTTGCTTACAAGACAAAGTCTAGAGTGAGTCGCGTTACAAGCTCTAAACTCGCTACTTCAATCGCGTGTTTGATTTAGCATCCGCTTTGTTGGAGTATAGGTCTACTTCACTAAGCATACTATCCTTTGGTTACGGTTTATTCATCCTCAAACTATCCTTACAATCTGTTTTGGTTACTTTGTTTACGTTCATTTCAGAATATTAATCATTCTTCACATTCTCGTTTCAAAGTTCATATTAACTCACATCAATTACGAACAAATTCCAAAATCCAAACCGGACTGATTACTCACAATTAACCCTCCTACACTACGTCTAGGGTATAGAGCGAACACTGGCTCGAGTGTACAACTGACACTCTCACCTAGTGATGTGAGTTGATATGAACTTTGAAATAAGAATGAGAGATATGATTAGTATACTGAAATGGACGTGAAACAAGTAACCAAAACAGAAGGTAAAGATAGTTTGAGGATGAATAAACCGTAACCAAAGGATAGTATGCTAGGTGAAGTAGACCTATACTTCAACAAAGCGCTTTGCTAGATCAAACACTCGATTGAAATAGCGAGTTTAGAGCTTGTAACGCGACTCACTCTAGACCTTGTCTTGTAAACTACAAAGACGAAACAAAAGGAAGCTTCAAAGCTTAACTTTCACTTGGGTTTTAATTTGCAAATTGGATGATCTTTATTCCTTCAAATGGCCGGCTATTTATAGCCTACAAGACCCTTAAAACCGGTTGGTTAAGGGTGACAATAACAAAGCTAGACTAATGTGAACTAGGAGCTAAATACAAAGTTGGAGCTAATAACAAAGATGTGTGAACTTGGAGCTAATAACTATGCTAAGTGAAGAGTAATCAGCCTTGGTCTTCTTGTGTGAACATGGGGATGAAAACAAAGCTTGAGTAGGAGTAATGAGGCGCGGCAATGGTGTGAACATGGAGCCAAAAACAAGGCTAGCAAGAGAGCCTTTAGACCGTGTACACCATGAGAACACAACCAGCTCCAAGACCTTCTTGACTTCAGTCCATTACTCATGCTTGAAAGATTGTGAGCCTAAGTTAATGTCTTCACTTTACCTTGATTAGTTGCTCCTTTATTCAGCTCAAATTCGAGCTAGCTCCATTATTGAAGATGACTTCTTTTTATTGCTAAACTAGTTGGCCTAAACTTAAGTAGGAGCTAGTATTCTTTAGTTGAGCTCTTTAGAACTTCTTTACTTGGATTGGTAGCTCCTTGATTCGGATCATCTCCTCCCCCTTGACAAGGAATTGTCCTCAATTCTGAAATGTGAACTCTATCAAGGCATAGAAGAAGATCTTCTATTAGGAAGGTGGCTTGGACTCCATACTCATCTGGTAACTTCAGCTTGTAAACTCTTTGGGTGCCCTTGTGTGGAGCTTCTGTTTGTGACTTCCACTTGCTCCTTCCTTGGTTTGGGAACTCCTCTATACTCACGTTAGCCAAAGACAAGTCATCCCTCATGAAGTACCTCGTACTCTTGTTGTGCTCTTTTCTCGTGATGTACTTAGAATGTCCTGAAGTGCAAAGGAGGTTTCCTTTAAAAGGAAGTCTTACCTGCAAAATAAGCTTATCAAGAGTACCAAAGGAGTTAGTCTTGTGCTTGGTAAGCACTTCAGCCCCCATGGAGTAGTAGTCCTTCCAATTCCCAATCCCACTTGTGCCTGTATCTAAAGTGGTTGAATGCGTGTGGTTACAAGACAATGTGTTAACCATGCCTTCGACCTTACCCTCTTCATACCTTAAGACTTCAGGATCTACACGAGGCATCAAATAAGATGGTATTCCCTTGGAGATAACAATACCTTGTTCCTGTTGCCACTCTTTAGGTGGCTTTCCTTCACTGCCACTCTTAATCTTAATGGGTTTTTCTTTGGTGGCGTCAAACTCTCCCTTGTCTAGATTATGCACTTCTACAAATTTATTAGCAAACATTGAGAGGCTGGGTTTTCCGACTCTATTTGCTAACATGTTACAGACACTTTGAGGTGCCATGGGTTTGAGTATAATTTTCTTTCCTTTATCATTCAACTCATACTCATTCCTTCTTCCATGGTGAACTACGTCCCTATCAAACTGCCAAGGACGGCCTAATAGTATGTGACAAGCATCCATAGGAATTACATCACACAAAACCTCATCAGCGTAGGAACCCATGGTTAATCCAACCCTCACTTGTTTAGTGACCCTTACCTTGTTCCCGTTGTTTAACCAATGTAAGGCATAAGGGTTAGGGTGATTGGTAGTAGCTAGGCCTAGTTTGTCCACCATTTCAGTTGAGGCAACGTTGGTACAGCTACCTCCATCGATGATTAGACTACACCATTTATCTTTCACTTGACACTTAGTATGAAACAGTTGGTCTCTTTGTTCAGTGTCTTGTTGAATTGGGTTAGTATGTAGAGTTCGTAGTACTAGGAGTGTGTCATAAGCCGGGGGTTCATAAGCCTCAATATCTTCTTCCTCTCCCTCATTAACATTAAAAACAGCCCCTATACGTTGTTCCTCCTCCCATAACTCCTCCCTAACTGTGATTACTTCCCTTAAGGTCACAACTCTTTTGTTAGGACAAGCGTTTTTGAAGTGACCAAACCCTTGACATTTGAAACAACGTACCTTAGATAGACTAGTTTCAGTGGTTGTTTTGGGGTTGGATTGAGGTGGGGGTGCTGGGTTAGCCTTAACAATAAGGGGTTGATTAGAACTAGTAGGATTGGCTCTATTGCTATCATCTGTTCGTGACCAAGTATGACTCTTACTAGACTCACCCTCATGTCTTCCCTTCCCTTGTGCCTCAATTTTTAGACACAACCCACATAAGGTATCAAAATCAGAATAAGGACACAAATCAACCGTATTAGCTATACTACGATTTAACCCACGTAAGAACCTAGCCATTTTTATTTCTTCATTTTCCTCTACTTCTCCCATTAAAACCAGGTTCTCAAATTCCTCTATATATTCACTAACACTCATTTGACCTTGCACAAGGTTAGCAATCTTTTTGTATAAGTATAATTTGTGCGTAGTTGGGACATACCTCTTACGTAGTTTACGTTTTAAGGACTCCCAAGAAGTAATCTTACCCTTTCCACTTCTGGTGCGTTGTACCTTAAGCCCTTCATACCAAAGGGAAGCCCCTTTGCTTAGCTTTAGGATGGCGTATTTGCACCTCTCTTCGTCCTCCAAATCCTTGAAGTCAAAGAGCTTCTCTATGTTTCTTTCCCACTCCAAGTAAGCTTCAGGATCAGTACCACCATTAAACTCAGGGAGTTCATTTACCTTGATCCTATCCACCAGTTCCCTCCTTGGTTGGAAGCGAGAATTCTTGGGTTGGAAGTTCTCCAATGCCTTCTTTAGTTGTTCCAGGAAGGTAGGATCTTCAAAGTTCAACACTCCTGCCATGCTTACGTCTAGATGGATGACCAAAGCTCTGATACCACTAATGATGTGAGTTGATATGAACTTTGAAATAAGAATGAGAGATATGATTAGTATACTGAAATGGACGTGAAACAAGTAACCAAAACAGAAGGTAAAGATAGTTTGAGGATGAATAAACCGTAACCAAAGGATAGTATGCTAGGTGAAGTAGACCTATACTTCAACAAAGCGCTTTGCTAGATCAAACACTCGATTGAAACAGCGAGTTTAGAGCTTGTAACGCGACTCACTCTAGACCTTGTCTTGTAAACTACAAAGACGAAACAAAAGGAAGCTTCAAAGCTTAACTTTCACTTGGGTTTTAATTTGCAAATTGGATGATCTTTATTCCTTCAAATGGCCGGCTATTTATAGCCTACAAGACCCTTAAAACCGGTTGGTTAAGGGTGACAATAACAAAGCTAGACTAATGTGAACTAGGAGCTAAATACAAAGTTGGAGCTAATAACAAAGATGTGTGAACTTGGAGCTAATAACTATGCTAAGTGAAGAGTAATCAGCCTTGGTCTTCTTGTGTGAACATGGGGATGAAAACAAAGCTTGAGTAGGAGTAATGAGGCGCGGCAATGGTGTGAACATGGAGCCAAAAACAAGGCTAGCAAGAGAGCCTTTAGACCGTGTACACCATGAGAACACAACCAGCTCCAAGACCTTCTTGACTTCAGTCCATTACTCATGCTTGAAAGATTGTGAGCCTAAGTTAATGTCTTCACTTTACCTTGATTAGTTGCTCCTTTATTCAGCTCAAATTCGAGCTAGCTCCATTATTGAAGATGACTTCTTTTTATTGCTAAACTAGTTGGCCTAAACTTAAGTAGGAGCTAGTATTCTTTAGTTGAGCTCTTTAGAACTTCTTTACTTGGATTGGTAGCTCCTTGATTCGGATCACCTAGCAGGGCATATAACTGATACTCTGACGAACGGGTCGTATAACAGACTTCCCATCGGTGTGGAGCATATAACTGATACTCCACGGTACTATGTATAGCCGTGTAACTAACAACTATATGTCTAGTAAGCCTAGCTAGGGCTCTCGATGCAATAACTGTACACCGAACGACACACGGGACCCAGAGCGTATAATTGTCGTCTCAAGGCACGCCCGAACATAGACCTTCGGCATTTGGCGTTTTTTCATTCCGATTGGTATATAACTGATAACGCACGTCATCTATAGCACTAACTTTTGTGTAACTGTACAGTATAGCTGACTGTACAAAGCTCTCGTGAATAACATCACGACTCCAATCCTAGTACAGTATAACCGACTGTACAAAGTGGCAACCCATCCTAGTATAGTATTACTGACTATACAAGGTAGTAATCGGACTTAGTATAGTGTCACTGACTATACCAGGGAAAATCAAGCCCTAAATAGTGTAACTAACTATACCAAGTGTTACTACAATCCAATAAGTATAACAGACAATATTAGATACCAATCATGACTCAAACATAGGACAATATAACTGAGTGAACTATTAAGAACATACGTAGAAGTAACCTTTCAACAATACGTGAATCATAGATAGTACAACTAACTATAACCATAAAGTTAACCTTGCATATCTAATGCCTAATAGTACCCAAGGTTAAGGTTCACTGACTATAACGTTGTATACTAAGTTGAGGTTGACCTAACCTCAACCATAACCTCGTGGAGTTTCATAAACTGCAACAAGATTATGATGCTACGACGAGATTACATTAACCTCAAGTGAAGTGGTGTACTAACTTCTCAATGAAGCTACATTAACTTCAATCAAGGTTACATTAACCTCGACTATAACATTAGCTTCTTGCTAAAGTTACATTAACATCGGCTATAACCTTAACTCTTGTTAAGGTTACGTTAACCTTGGTTATAACCTTAAGTCCACGCTAAGGTTACCTTAAACTTCGCCCTAACCTTAACTCTAAGTTAAGGTTACATTAACCTTGACTATAACCTTGGGAAGTTCGGGAACCTCGACAAGAATATAACCCCGTGTTGAAGTTATCTTAACCTCAAGTGAAGTTACATAGTACTTCTCAACGAAGTTACAATAACCTCAACCCTAACCTCTACCACCGGGTGATGGTAGGTTGAGTCATCATTGAATCTAGGGTTTGAAACCCTAAAAGCATTGATGAAACACCCTAGCATCTCCACCAAGGGAGGCCATGGTCGGTTCATGCGCGTCCTAGAATTCTCTCGCAAAACAATTCACAACTCTCTAATTCGCATAAAACGGTAATTAACATCTTAACGATAAAATTAAAGATACAATTAACGATAAAATTAAATCGTGCAATCTATCAACGAAGTAATAAACGTGCATAATAATACCACACAACATCCAATATCAAATTGTGCATTCATTCATCATATTAATGACATTCACATATCATAAACGCGATTAAAAGACACATCTAGTTACCTTTTTGGCAATTAATGATAAACATTAATAAGAAACACCATGAAGAACGCAACAAACAAAACCTTGTCTCCAACACGTGTCACCATCCTCATAGATCGACTTTGAAGAAACAATCCGAAACACATGTGATGGAAATCGTACTACACAAATCCTCTTCCTAAACGACCAAAAGAATGGTATTTTTTTTAATTAGAGACCCTAAAGGTAGGTCTAAATGTTCATAAAAATGAATCTCATAAAATTAATTGGAGATGAATATGTTGTAGAGGAAAGAGCCAAGATTATGAAAATATAATTTATGTATGAGATTGGAGAAAGGATAGATGCATAACAATGAAGTTAAATGGAGAAAATGAGAAACAAAGAGAAACAAAGAGAAGAATGGAGGAGGTGCACCGCGGCAGAAATAAAGGAGGAAAAAAAGTGACCTACTTGCTTGCTAGGATAATCCTTTTTATAAGAGGATTAACAAATGGGCTTTGGGTCTATTACCTCATACAATGGATCATCCAATTACAAACTGGGTTAGACCATAACGAAACGCTTGGAGAATAGATATAAGAAAAGCGGTTACTATTTTAAAATTGTCAAATCGTGTACAGATATTTTAACCCATTAAAAGTGAGTCAAAACGAGACAATAATTTAAAACGGATAAAGGAGATAATAAAATATGGAATGCATATTATTATAAAATGCAGAAATGATTATTTTAAATAAATAACTTTCCGAATAAAATATTGTTATAAAATATGGGGTGTTACATGGTCGGTCTAATAGCTAACACGAAAGTCAATATAGGAAAAGTGTTAGGGGAGTCGGGGAATCGGAAATGAGATACATAAAACAAAGAAACACGCGAATGACACACGATTGATAAGGGATGGATCACCTTTCGGTCTCTACATACACCCAACCTCACTAAGATTCGCTTTCGCGACGGAGAAGCTAGGTCACTAAGCCGGAATTTTCCAAGCCCCGAGTTTACCCATATTGACAAGGGTGAATACGAGTCAACTAAATTGATCAAGTAAAGTCGACAAGCATACAAAAATTCCATAATTGACAAATCAACCCAAGTGGATTCAATCACAAGAATCCTTAATCCATGTTACCCAAATCCATCCTCCCCTAACCCCCTAACAAAGATCTACTCACTAATCATGGTAAAACTAACAAGAACAACTAACAAAGGAATTAGGCAAAAATAATCCATACTAACAAACAGAGGGGAAATTAATCTAACACAAGTGAGAGAAAAATAAAACCAAGAACATGATCTATTAAGAAAAACAAGAACAGAGCAAGAAAAAACATGAAAAACAATAAACTAGAGAAGAAACTAAATAGGGATGAGGGAGAAGAAGAAGAAGAAGAAGAAGAAGAAGAAGAAGAAGAAGAAGAAGAAGAAGAAGAAGAAGAAGAAGAAGAAGAAGAAGAAAGTACCAACAACGGAGGAAAACTCAATGAAGAAGATGAAGATTAACATAAAAAGATGAAGCTTGAAGAAGAAAATATAACAACTTGTCACTAATCCTTGCAAAAACTCTTCAATCTTCCTAATTAGATGTAAAACTACACTAATGTTTCATTAATCCTAAGAGAGTAGAGTAAAATAAGCTTATAAATGAGATCTACAATAATGAGGCATGCTAATAGTAAATTATGTTAGAGTAAGGCTCTTATGAGTCCTTTACTCTATATGAGTCCATAAGTCCTCATCTCATCCATTGGATGGGATGAGGATGGATGGACAAGATGCATCCTAGCATTTACATTAAAAAAAAGATTTACGTTCCTAAAATAGCTCCCATGAATTTAGGAAACAGTAACTCCCTTGATCACATTCATTCATCATTCACGTTCATTCATCATTCACCTTCATTCAAACCCGAAAAAAAAAACCCTTTCTTCATTCACAAAAAAATTCTTTCTTCATTCACGTTCATTCATTAATTCTGTTCTTGAAATCCCGTTACAATGGATTCAATAACCGCGTCATCTTCTTCAACTGTTGATAAGCAATTGATCGAGTATAACAATGGTGAGTTTCAATATTTCTTTAACGTTTTGATTCAATTTTTATTCATAGATAAATTGTGCGTCAATTTGCGTTCTTTTTTTACGTCGATTTTCATGTTTATATTGCTTTCATTGTCATTTCATTCATCATAATTTCGTATCAATGGTTAATTGCTCTCTCGATCTTTATAGATTCCAGGGTTTTATGTTTTTTATTTAAAATTTCCATGATATCCACTGATACTATTGTTTTGATTTCTATTAACGCAGAAACGTGGTTGAAGTAACATGCCTTCTGAGTTAAAGTAACACTTAATTGCAATTACAGTAACACAAATGGACATTGAGAAAAGGGTTTTGATGAAGATGTTAAAGTAACGTATTGTACTCGTTAGAGTAACACAACTTAGGAATTGAAGTAACAAATGGTTTGCATGGGTGTAACGCTGTTCAATTTTGTGCAGGTGGTATTGGCAAAGATGCGAACGTACACGATAACACTGGAAGAGGTGGAATTTTATTCATTTGATTAATCATGGATTAATAACAATGGTTCATTGATATTATTGTTTCACTGATATTATTGTTTTGCTTTATGTTGAAGCAGACATGGCATTGAAGTAACACACGTTATGAATTACAGTAATACCTAATTCTAATTAGAGTAACACAAACACGTAACATTGAAAAGGGTTTTTGGCGCTGACGTTGAAGTAACTTCCTTTAAGAGTTAAAGTAACACAACTTATGAGTTGAAGTAACACGTATGTCCATGGGCGTAAGGTTTTTTAATTTCTTGCAGGAAGCATTGACAAAGAACCGAATGCACAAGAATGGTGGAGAGATGTGTGTGAGGCTTTCACTCCGTACATGAAGTAAGTATTCGGAACAATTGATGAGGCAGTGGAATTTTACAAAATCTACGCTTTGGCTTGCGGATTTGTCATGATAAAAATATTTGCCTTTTTTTGTTTACAAGAATAACTGATTTTTGTACACATTTTTTTACGAGTAGCGCTGTGCTACGTAGCAATTAAATCTATATTTTATTTAATACATGTGCATTTAGTTAGAGTAACATCTCAGTTCTATTGGAGTAACACCTTTCGTCAGTTAGAGTAACAGACCTAATGCGTTAAAGTAACTGAGGACAACAGCGTTGTTTAAACAAATGATTACCAAAGTAAGTGAGGATAGCTTGAATTGGAACCATTCATTAACAAATTAACGATTGTCGCTCTTTAAAGAACGATAAATAATGCGTCAAAGAATAACATTTCCATGAGACAAAGAATAACACTATTAATTACTTAGAGTAACATCATTTGTTCATTAAAGTAACACTTATAATACGTCACTGTAACACGCTGATTATGAGACCACATGTATTTTGGGTAAACTTCATTCATTGCCTTAGTAACATCATTCGTTACTTAGAGTAACAAGTACAGTCAGAGTAACACAGTTATCCAGGTTAACAACCATTCCTTATAGTAACATGATTTGTTCGTTAAAGTAACAGCTACACTGCGTTAGAGTAACACAGTGATGCAGGTTAACAACCTTCTTTCTTAGGTTAGAACTATTCATTACCAAAGTAACAACATTCGTTCCTTGAAGTAACATATATAATGCGTCAGAGTAACTGATGAAAACAGCGTTATTCCATTAGTGATAATCAAATTCAATGTAAGTCGAATACCCAGATGACAATATGCAATCACTAATTAGCACACAAAAAGGTTAAAACAATGAAAATTTCGTAAACTCTAATCATAGAAAGATGATCGAAGCGTTCCTTGGGTATAGTTGAAGGGATTGAACTGAATATGACTGCAACAATTTTTGAATTTCGAAGTTTGTGAGGAAGAAATTTCGAAGCTTATGAAGATGACGATTGTTGAATATGACAATTGAAAATTATGAAGAGGAAATAATTATGAAGATGAAGGGTGAAAGGTTGTACAGTAGTTGGGCGGGTGAGTTTTGAATGAATTTTTTTTTAATTATGAGGTAATGTTTATGAGAAAAGAGAGGAAGATTCTGTAGAGAGAATTAAGGGAAGAGAGAGATTATTTCATATATTTTTACCATATATGTCAGTTACTTCTTTTATTACTCAAATCAATCACCGCCATCCATCTCCCTCTAAATCAATGGTTGTAATTAGGACTTACGGACTCAAAGATGAAAAGAGGACTCACTTGATCCTTGCTCTCTCTCTCTCTCTCTCTCTATATATATATATATATATAGAGAGAGAGAGAGAGAGAGTAAGGCTCTTATGAGTCCTTCTCTATATATGAGTCCTTAAGTCCTCATCCCATCCATTGGATGGGATGAGGATGGATGAACAAGATGCATCCTAATATTTGTATTAAAAAAAAGATTTAGCATCCTAAAATAACTCCCATAATCACATTCATTCCTCATTCATTCTTTCATTCACATTGCAAAATTCATCAAAACCTAAAAAAAACGCTTTCTTCATCACGTTCACTCATTCATTCAATCAAATATGTGCTCGAAATCCCGTTACTATGGATTCAATGACCGCGACATCTTCTTCAACTGTTGATAAGCAATTGATCGAGTATAACTAGGGGTGGTAATGAGACGAGACAGCTCGCAAGCAGCTCGAACTCGACTCGGTCAAAGCTCGGCTCGTGTGAGCTCGACTCGAGCTTGGGCTCGGCTCGACAACTTAACGAGTCGAGCTGAGCAAGGCGTGACTCGGCTCGAAAAGCTCGCGAGCAACTTGATCTGATGTGATTAGTTAATAATTTTTTCTCGTTTATTTAAAAAATACTAATAATAGTTACATAGATTTTTAACCATATAAAATGTTCTTATTGATTTGCCTAATACATTTGTATATGTTTTTTGGATCCCAATTTATTAAAACACATCGTGCAAAAAAACGTAAATTTTAATAGTTATATATATGCTCGAGTTAGGCTCGAACTCGGCTCGAACTCGCATTTTAGCTCGCGAGCTTGGTTCCGAGCTCAATATTTTCAATCTCGGGTAAGCTCGAGATCGGCTCGAGTTCGAATTAGGATTAATGAGCACGAGTCGAGCAAGGCCAAGCTCGTGCTCGGCTCGGCTCGTTTACACCCCTAAGTATAACAATGGTGAGTTTCGATATTGCTTTCATGTTTTGCGTCAATTTTTATTCACCATCTTGAATAATTTCCGTCAATTTGCGTTCATCTTTTGCGTCAATTTTCATGTTGTTATTACTTTCCTGGTCGTTTCATTAATCATAGATTCATATCAATGGTTAATTGGTCTCTTGTTAGTATATATTCCAGATTTTTATGTTTGTTATTTAGGTTTTCCGTAATCTCCACTGATACTATTGTTTTGTTGTCTATTGAAGCAGACACGGCGTTGAAGTAACATACGTTCTGAGTCACAGTAACACTTAATTTTAATTAGAGTAACACACACTGAACGATGAGAAAAGGTTTTTGACGATGATGTTAGAGTAACATACTGTACGAGTTAGAGTAACTCAACTTATGAGTTGAAGTAACACATTGGTTGCATGGGCATAACGTTGTTTAATTTTGTGCAGGTGGAATTGGCAAAGATGCAAATGCACAGGACAACACTGGAAAAGGTGGAATTTTATTCATTTGATTAATCATAGATTCATATCAATGGTTTTTAGATTTGATTAATCATAGATTAAGCAGACACGGCGTTGAAGTAACATACGTTCTAAGTTACAGTAACACCTTATTTTAATTTGAGTGACACACACTGAACATTGAAAAAGGTTTTTGGCGCTGATGTTGAAATAACTTGCTTTACGAGTTAGAGTAACACAACTTATGAGTTAAAGTAACACATATGTTCCATGGGCGTAACGTTGTTTATTTTTTTGCAGGTAGCATTGACAAAGAAGCGAATGCACAAGAATGGTGCAGAGATGTGGGTGAGGCATTCACTCCGTATATGGGGCAAGTATTCGGAACAATCGATGAGGCGATGAAATTTTATAAAATCTACGCGCTGGCTTGCGGATTCGAAGTTGTTTTTTTTTGTGGGTTTACATGAATAACTGATTTTTTACATATTTTTTACACATAATGATGTGCAACGTTGCAGTTAACTCTATATTTATTTAATACATGTATTATTGGTTAGAGTAACATCTCAGATGTATTGGAGTAACATCATTCGTTTCTTAAAGTAACAGATATATATAATGCATAAAAGTAACTGAGGATATTACCGTTGTTTACCATTTATTCTTAGATTAACCACAATCATTCCTTATAGTAACATGATTTGTTCGTTAAAGTAACAGCTACACTGCGTTAGAGTAACACAGTAATGCGGTTAACAACCTTCTTTCTTAGGTTAGAACTATTCATTTCCAAAGTAACAACATTCGTTCCTTGAAGTAACATATATAATGGGTCAGAGTAACTGATGAAAACAACGTTGTTTAACCACCATTATGAAAATACCATCAATCATCACTTAGAGTAACATCATTTAATCGTTAAAGTAACAGCTACAATGTGTCGCTGTAACACACTGATTATGAGACCAGATTTGTATTGTAGGTTAACATCATTCACTCTCATAGTAACACCAGTCGTTCCTTAGAGTAACAGGAACACTTAGTCAGTGTAACAGAATTTAATAGCATTATTCCATTAGTGATAATCAAATTCAATGTAAGTCAAATACCCAGATGACAATATGCAATCACTAATTAGCACACAAAAAGGTTAAAACTCTGAAAATTTCGTAAACCCTAATCATAGAAATATGATCGAAGCGTTCCTTGAGTATAGTTGAAGGGATTGAACTGAATATGACTGCAACAATTTTTGAATTTCGAAGCTTGTGAGGAAGAAATTTCGAAGCTTATGAAGATGACGATTGAAAATTATGAAGAGAAAATAATTATGAAGATGAAGGGTAAAAGGTTGTACAGTAGTTGGGCGGATGAGTTTTGAATGGAATTTTTTTAATTAAGAGGTAATGTGTATGAGAAGAGAGAGGAAGATTCTGTAGAGAGAATTAAGGGAAGAGAGAGATTTCATATATTTTTACCATATATGTCAGTTACTTCTTTTATTACTCAAATCAATTACCACCATCCATCTCCCTCTAAATCAATGGTTGTAATTAGGACTTACGGACTCAAAGATGAAAAGAGGACTCACTTGATCCTTGCTCTCTCTCTCTCTCTCTCTCAATATATATATATATATATTGAGTCCATGAGTCCAATCTTGGACCATTGATCAAGTGGAAGATGGATGGTTGTGATTGCTTGAGGTGAAATAAGGAAATAACTAACAAATCTCGGTAAATATATCATTTCTCTCTCTTCCTTAATTATCTCAATGCAAATCTTCTCTCTCCTATCAATCTTTTA
Organism: Agrostemma githago; assembly: GCA_958450325.1. NCBI lineage: Eukaryota > Viridiplantae > Streptophyta > Magnoliopsida > Caryophyllales > Caryophyllaceae > Agrostemma > Agrostemma githago. The sequence goes on from OY288239.1 coordinate 43,875,139, forward strand.
ACTGCTTTTTTCTCTCACACAACAAGTTTCTTTAAAATTAAGTTTTTTTCATCTTCACCAAAAAATCATCATTTTTCTACTATCATTGTACGTATGTTACTATGTTACTGTCATAACCCGTAAACTATGTTACTTTAACTCATACAATGTGTTACTTCAATTCATGAATTGTGTTACTTTAACTCATACAATGTGTTACGTTGTATAATAGTCTCTTGCAAAAACTGTTACTTTAACTCATACAACGTGTTACTTTAATTCATGAACTGTGTTACTTTAACTCATAAAACCTGTTACGTTGTATAGTCTCTTGCAAAAACTGTTACTTTAACTCATACAATGTGTTACTTTAATTCATGAACTGTTGTATAGTCTCTTGCAAAAACTGTTACTTTCACTCATACAATGTGTTACTTTAATTTAATTCATGAAATGTGTTACTTTAGAAAAAAAATGTGTTACTCTAACGTAGTGTAGCTGTTACTTTAATGGACAAATCATGTTACTATAAGAAATGTTTGTGGTTAATCTAAGAATGAATGGTAAACAACGCTAATATCCTCAGTTACTTTTATGCATTATATTTGTTACTTTAAGGAACGAATGATGTTACTACAATACATTTGAGATGTTACTCTAACCAAAAACACATGTATTAAATAAATATAGAGTTAACTGCAACGTTGTACATCATTATGTGTAAAAAAAATATGTAAAAAATCAGTTATTCTTGTAAACCCACAAAAAAAACAACTTCGAATCCGCAAGCCAGCGCGTAGATTTTATAAAATTCCACCGCCTCATCGATTTCCCCGAATACTTGCCCCATGTACGGAGTGAACGCCTCACCCACATCTCTGCACCATTCTTGTGCATTCGCTTCTTTGCCAATGCTACCTGCAAAAAAAATAAACAACGTTACGCCCATGGGACATATGTGTTACTTTAACTTATAAGTTGTGTTACTCTAACTCGTAAAGCAAGTTACTTCAACATCAGCGCCAAAAATCTTTTTTAATGTTCAGTGTGTGTCACTCTAATTAAAATAAGGTGTTACTGTAACTTAGAACGTATGTTAATTCAACGTCGTGTTTGCTTAATCTATGATTAATCAAATCCAAAAACCATTGATATGAATCTATGATTAATCAAATGAATAAAATTCCACCTTTTCCGGTGTTGTCCTGTGTATTCGCATCTATGCCAATTCCACCTGCACAAAATTAAACAACGTTGCGTCGATACAACCAATGTGTTACTTCAACTCATAAGTTGAGTTACTCTAACTCGTACAACACGTTACTCTAACATCATCGTCAAAAACCTTTCTCAACGTTCAGTGTGTGTTACTCTAATTAAAATTACGTGTTACTGTAACTTAGAACGTATGTTACTTCAATGTCGTGTCTGCTTCAATAGACAACAAAACAATAATATCAGTGGAGATTACGGAAAACCTAAATAACAAACATAAAATTCTGGAATCTATACTAACAAGAGACCAATTAACCATTGATATGAATCTATGATGAATGAAATGACCATGAAAGCAATATCAACATGAAAATTGACGCAAAAAACATGACGCAAATTAATCAAGATGATGAATAAAAATTAACGCAAAACATGAAAGCAATATCGAAACTCACCATTTTTATACTCGGTGAATTGCTTATCATAGTTGATGAAGATGTCGCGATCATTGAATTCATAGTAATGGAATTTCGAGCACAGATTTGATTGAATGAATGAATGAACGTGATGATGGGAGCGTTTTTTTTAGGTTTTGATGAACGTATAACGTGAATGAATGAATGAGAATGAAATGATTATGGGAGTTATTGTTTCCAAAAATCAAGGGAGTTATTTTAGGATACTAAATCTCCCTTATTTTTTTTTCTTATTTTTTTAAATACAAATATTAGGATGCATCTTGTCCATCCATCCTGAGATGAGGATGAGGATACAAATATTAGGATACAAATATCATGAGATGAGGACTTATGGACTCATATATAGAGAAGGACTTATAAGAGTCTTACTCTCTCTCTCTCTCTCTCTCTCTCTATATATATATATATATATATATATTTTTAGAGGTAGGTTCAAATAAGGTCAACATGTTTCAGTAAGTGTATATTAAAGTTACAGATGACATACGATAAAGTTGCATTTGTTTAAAATTGATATGTAACTATAACATTCAGGTCTTTTATCACTTCAAGTGATAAAGTGCAACTTTATCACTCATCTCGTGTAACTTTAAGCATTCTTTTAAGTTGCTTAATGGGTCACTAAAACTGATAAGCTAGTCGTATACCTATAAAAAATAACCAACTACAATCCAACTAAAAATATAGTTAAGGAAGTCGGGAGCGCTTCCACAGGGAGACAATAAATTCTACTCGTATTAAAGTCTATCTAAGTAACCAGTCGGGGGGTTTTTGTTTGTGTTTAGCTAATCTAAAAGTAATGAAGAAAGATAAAAAAAGAGAAGAATTAACTAAAGCAAACAGAATAGATTAAAGGAATTTTATAAGGAGAGAATACCTGGATTGTCGGTTCACTACGAATTTCATATGGTCACGGTCTAGGTCACAGGTCTATCGCAGATATTGGTCTAAGGGGTAGTGAAAAGATCCTTCCGGTCTGCTATTCACCCTAGCATGCGTCTAAAGGCTTCTGATCTTATTAGGGCACACTAATGCGTTGTAGCAGGTCTAACTCTTACCAGGCTTCCGATCTTGGGTTCGAGTTTACCAATTCAATTAATCAATCACGTCGAGTTAATCAATCAATCTCAATTAAGTGATACAATTGACAATATAGACACAATATCGTTGATGGATCTATAATATAATTAGCGACCACATTTATTTCGCAAATCCCCTAAATCCTAGCAAAGGAAATTAGCTACTCATAATTAAATCAAGAACAACAATAGTGATAGACGATTTTACTATATTAAACATGACGAATGATAATAAAATTGCAACAAGCATAAACAGAGATTAGGAACAATTAAGAACGAAGTGGGAAGAACGGAGAAATATTAGATTAAATTACCAAAGAGAAAGATGAAGATTCAAAGTTGCAATCGTACATAACAAGATTAATAGAGAAAACTAAAACTAAAAGTCTTAAGAAAGTAATTGTGTGCGAGAGAGTAAAAGTCAAAATAAGTGTTTTCTAAACTGGTTAAAACTCCCCTTAAATACACTTATGAAGAATTAAAACTAATTAAGGAAACTGTTTGATCCACGCATTAATTACCGCGGCCCAGAAAATAGTCGGCCGACTATTTTAATAGTCGGTCAACTAATATTGACTCATTTAACTTCTGCAGATTCCCAAATAGTTGGCCGACTATTGTAATTGTCGGTCGACTATCAGCATGGTCGGCCGACTATTCTAATAGTCGGTCGACTATTGTTGACTTATTTCGGCGTTCAGCTCTTTCCAGCTTCGTTTTGTCTCGGTTTTGATTCTTTTCAGCTCCTGTGGCTTCCGTTCCTGCAAAAAGACAAGATAGACCACAAAGTAGCCAATTCGGGGCAAAATGGTAGCTTACACTACTCGATAAACACGGGAATGTGCATATATAAAAGGGATAAAAAGTGTATATAAAATACACGCATCAAATCTCCCCAAACCAAACCCTTGCTTGTCCTCAAGCAAGCCTAAAACGATGGACTCAATTCTAATGGAATGTATATAATTCATAGCGGAGTATGCTCCAAAGTTACCCAAACCAATGCGCAATGATTAAAGTTAATGTAAACAGCCACATACAGCAAGCTTCACCGATGACAACAAAACTTGATCCGAATCAAGAAGCTACTAATCCAAGTAAGGAAGTACTAAAGAGCTCAATGAAAGAATACTAGCTCCTACATAAACATAGTCCAGCTACATTAGCACTAATAAAGGGTCATCTTCAATTATGGAGCTAGCTCGAGTTCGAGCTGAATAAAGGAGCAAATATTCAAGGTAAAATGAAGACATTAACATGGGTTCACACTCATTCAAGCATGGGAAGTGTACTGAAGTTATGAAGGTGTTTAAAGGCTGATTATGTTCACATAGTGTACACGACTAAAGGCCCCTCTATTAGCTTTGTTTTTGGCTCCATGTTCACATAGTTGCCGCGCCTCATTACTCCTTGCTCAAGCTTTGTTTTCATCTCCATGTTCACAAGGGAACCACGGCTGAATGCTCTTCATCAAGCATTGTTATTAGCTCCATGTTTACATCACTTTGTTATTAGCTCCCAACTTTGTAATTAGCTCCTAGTTCACAATAGGTTTAGACTTTGTTTTTGTCACCCTAAACCAGCCGGTTTAAGGGCTCTTGTAGGCTATATATAGCCGGCCATTTTGAAGGAATAAGAAATCCAATTTGCATATTAAAACTTGAGTAAAGCTGAGCTTTCTGTTTCGTCCTTGTAGTTTACAAGACAAAGTCTAGAGTGAGTCGCGTTACAAGCTCTAAACTCGCTATTTCAATCGAGTGTTTGATCTAGCAAACCGCTTTGTTGAAGTATAGGTCTACTTCACCTAGCATACTATCCTTGGTTACGGTTTATCCTTCCTTAAAACTATCCTTTCTTTCTGTTTTGATTACTCATTCACGTTCCATTTCAGAATACTAATACTACTTCATATTCTTGTTTCAAAGTTCATATCAACTCACATCAAAACTGAACCTTCAACCTTGCAAGACTCGTCTATGTCGGACTCTCACGGATCACTCAGCACAAGACATGGGTGATATTGTGAGTTTATGTGAAAATGGAAAGACAAAACACTCACCTAACTACGACCTACAAGAACATGCATGCAATCTAACATGAAATTAGTCTCTACTAACTGTACATACGCATTCTATCGGGTAAAGACACGTGCCAAGAACTTACATATGGTATAAAGTGAGGCTAATGGGGTAAGAAGGGGCAAAACGATATGGACATGAGGAAGGCAAAAGCCTAGCTAGTATTCCTTACACCCACCAATAATAAACATTCTGTTCTCACCAAACACCAGTCGAAGAAAATAGGCATAGTAACAAGAGCCTTATCAAGATCACTTTCCACTAATAACTATGAAATTAGAGAGATCAATTCTTTTCTCATCGCAAAAACATACTCTTCTTTTAGTTTCACGTCATTTTTTTTCAATTCTTTCCTTTCTCATTTTTTTCTTCTTTTTTTCATTTAAAATAATTTTTTTTCCATTCCCTTCTCAATTGTCACGGTTTCAAAATTAACCTGAAAAAATAATTCCGTCCAACTAATCTACTAATTTGACTGGGGTAGGCAAATTATGGCATGTGGTTAATAAACGGGTCAATTTGGCTATGTAAGGTTCATGAGAATTAGATAAAAGTAAGGATTTGCGTTTTTCGCACATGTTAAAACCACGAGTCAAAAATGTACAGGTACTTAAGAAAGGAATGTCATGCTTATACAGTTTGATGTTTGTGGACATGACATAGGTCCACCCCGACGCGGCCAAGCGCGGGTTTGGGGAGGCGAATTGAATCTCATGTGAGATGGGTCTTGAGTTGAAATTTAAATCGAAGTAGGAGTCGCCACCGAACTTTGTGGGAGTTCGGGCCCGTTCGAACCCACTCTTTGTCGTAGTGGGCCATGTACAAAATATGGCCCATTTCCGATATCAGAGTTTATTGGGTTCGTGATCCGAATCAAGGAGCTACCAATTCAAGTAAGGAAGTTCTAAAGAGCTCAACTAAAGAATACTAGCTCCTACTTAAGCTTAGGCCAGCTACATTAGTTATAATAAGAAGTCATCTTCAATTATGGAGCTAGCTCGAATTTGAGCTGAATAAAGGAGCAACTAATCAAGGTGAAATGAAGACATTAACTTAGGGTCACAATCATTCAAGCATGAGTAGTGGACTGAAGTTAAGGAGCTGGTTGTGTTCTCTTAGTGTACACGGTCAAAAGGCTCTCTTATTAGCCTTGTTTTTGGCTCCATGTTCACATGGTGTGTACACTCAAGCTTTGTTGTTGGCTCCATGTTCACACAAGACTACACACGGCTGGTTACTCTTGGTGAAGCTTTGGTTTTAACTCCCTAGCTTTGGTTTTAACTCCCTAGCTTTGGTTTTAACTCCATGTTTACACTAGCTTTGTTATTAGCTCCAACCTTGTAATTAGCTCCTAGTTCACATTAGTCTTAGCTTTGTTTTTGTCACCCTAAACCAACCGGTTTAAGGGACCTTGTAGGCTATAAATAGCCGGCCATTTTGAAGGAACAAGATCATCCAATTTGCAAATTAAAACCCAAGTAAAAGTTAAGCTTTGAAGCTTCCTTTTGTTTCGTCTTTGTAGTTTACAAGACAAGGTCTAGAGTGAGTCGCGTTACAAGCTCTAAACTCGCTATTTCAATCGAGTGTTTGATCTAGCAAAGCGCTTTGTTGAAGTATAGGTCTACTTCACCTAGCATACTATCCTTGGTTACGGTTTATTCATCTTCAAACTATCTTTACCTTCTGTTTTGGTTACTTGTTTCACGTCCATTTCAGAATACTAATCATATCTCTCATTCTTGTTTCAAAGTTCATATCAACTCACATCATTAGTGGTATCAGAGCTTTGGTCATCCATCTAGACGTAAGCATGGCAGGAGTGTTGAACTTTGAAGATCCTACCTTCCTGGAACAACTAAAGAGGGCGTTGGAGAACTTCCAACCCAAGAATTCCCGCTTCCAACTAAGGAGAGAACCGGTGGACAGAATCAAGGTAAATGAACTCCCTGAGTTTAATGGTGGTACTGATCCTGAAGTTTACTTGGAGTGGGAAAGAAACATAGAGAAGCTCTTTGACTTCAAGGATTTGGAGGACGAAGAGAGGTGCAAGTACGCCATCCTCAAGCTAAGCAAGGGAGCTTCCCTTTGGTATGAAGGGCTTAAGGTACAACGCACCAGAAGTGGGAAAGGTAAGATTACTTCTTGGGAGTCCTTAAAACGTAAACTACGTAAGAGGTATGTTCCAACTACGCACAAGTTGTCCTTATATAAAAAGATTGCTAACCTTGTACAAGGTAAAATGAGTGTTAGTGAATATATAGAGGAATTTGAGAACCTGGTTTTAATGGGAGAAGTAGAGGAAAATGAAGAAATAAAAATGGCTAGGTTCTTACGTGGGTTAAACCGTAGTATAGCTAATACGGTTGATTTGTGTCCATATTCTGATTTTGATACCTTATGTGGGTTGTGTCTAAAAATTGAGGCACAAGGGAAGGGAAGACATGAGGGTGAGTCTAGTAAGAGTCATGCTTGGTCACGAACAGATGACAGCAATAGAGTCAATCCTACTAGTTCTAATCAACCCCTTATTGTTAAGACTAACCCAGCACCCCCACCTCAGTCTACACCCAAAACATCCACTGAAACTAGTCTAACTAAAGTACGTTGTTTCAAATGTCAAGGGTTTGGTCACTTCAAAAACGCTTGTCCTAACAAAAGAGTTGTAACCTTAAGGGAAGTAATCACAGTTAGGGATGAGTTATGGGAGGAGGAACAACGTATAGGGGCTGTTTTTAATGTCAATGAGGGAGAGGAAGAAGAGGAAGAAGATATTGAGTCTTACGAACCCCCAGCTTATGACACACTTCTAGTCCTTCGTACTCTACATACTAACCCAATTCAACAAGACACTGAACAAAGAGACCAACTGTTTCATACTAAGTGTCAAGTGAAAGATAAATGGTGTAGTCTAATCATCGATGGAGGTAGTTGTACCAACGTTGCCTCAACTGAAATGGTGGACAAACTAGGCCTAGCTACTACCAATCACCCTAACCCTTATGCCTTACATTGGTTAAACAACGGGAACAAGGTAAGGGTCACTAAACAAGTGAGGGTTGGATTAACCATGGGTTCCTACGTTGATGAGGTTTTGTGTGATGTAATTCCTATGGATGCTTGTCACATACTATTAGGCCGTCCTTGGCAGTTTGATAGGGACGTAGTTCACCATGGAAGAAGGAATGAGTATGAGTTGAATGATAAAGGAAAGAAAATTATACTCAAACCCATGGCACCTCAAAGTGTCTGTAACATGTTAGCAAATAGAGTCAGAAAACCCAGCCTCTCAATGTTTGCTAATAAATTTGTAGAAGTGCATAATCTAGACAAGGGAGAGTTTGACGCCACCAAAGAAAAACCCATTAAGATTAAGAGTGGCAGTGAAGGAAAGCCATCTAAAGAGTGGCAACAGGAACAAGGTATTGTTATCTCCAAGGGAATACCATCTTATTTGATGCCTCGTGTAGATCCTGAAGTCTTAAGGTATGAAGAGGGTAAGGTCGAAGGCATGGTTAACACATTGTCTTGTAACCACACGCATTCAACCACCTTAGATATAGGCACAAGTGGGATTGGGAATTGGAAGGACTACTACTCCACGGAGGCTGAAGTGCTTATCAAGCACAAGACTAACTCCTTTGGTACTCTTGATAAGCTTATTTTGCAGGTAAGACTTCCTTTTAAAGGAAACCTCCTTTGCACTTCAGGACATTCTAAGTACATCATGAGAAAAGAGCACAACAAGAGTACGAGGTACTTCATGAGGGATGACTTGTCTTTGGCTAACGTGAGTATAGAGGAGTTCCCAAACCAAGGAAGGAGCAAGTGGAAGTCACAAACAGAAGTTCCACACAAGGGCACCCAAAGAACTTACAAGCTGAAGTTGGCGGATGAGTATGGAGTTCAAGCCACCTTCCTATTAGAAGATCTTCTTCTATACCTTGACAAAAGCATTTCAGAATTGAGGACAATTCCTTGTCAAGGGGGAGGAGATGATCCGAATCAAGGAGCTACCAATTCAAGTAAGGAAGTTCTAAAGAGCTCAACTAAAGAATACTAGCTCCTACTTAAGCTTAGGCCAGCTACATTAGTTATAATAAGAAGTCATCTTCAATTATGGAGCTAGCTCGAATTTGAGCTGAATAAAGGAGCAACTAATCAAGGTGAAATGAAGACATTAACTTAGGGTCACAATCATTCGAGCATGAGTAGTGGACTGAAGTTAAGGAGCTGGTTGTGTTCTCTTAGTGTACACGGTCAGAAGGCTCTCTTATTAGCCTTGTTTTTGGCTCCATGTTCACATGGTGTGTACACTCAAGCTTTGTTGTTGGCTCCATGTTCACACAAGACTACACACGGCTGGTTACTCTTGGTGAAGCTTTGGTTTTAACTCCCTAGCTTTGGTTTTAACTCCATGTTTACACTAGCTTTGTTATTAGCTCCAACCTTGTAATTAGCTCCTAGTTCACATTAGTCTTAGCTTTGTTTTTGTCACCCTAAACCAACCGGTTTAAGGGACCTTGTAGGCTATAAATAGCCGGCCATTTTGAAGGAACAAGATCATCCAATTTGCAAATTAAAACCCAAGTAAAAGTTAAGCTTTGAAGCTTCCTTTTGTTTCGTCTTTGTAGTTTACAAGACAAGGTCTAGAGTGAGTCGCGTTACAAGCTCTAAACTCGCTATTTCAATCGAGTGTTTGATCTAGCAAAGCGCTTTGTTGAAGTATAGGTCTACTTCACCTAGCATACTATCCTTGGTTACGGTTTATTCATCTTCAAACTATCTTTACCTTCTGTTTTGGTTACTTGTTTCACGTCCATTTCAGAATACTAATCATATCTCTCATTCTTGTTTCAAAGTTCATATCAACTCACATCAGTTCGTCCCTTAGCATTTGATACCGATACCGACATTATCGGTAATCGAATATTGAATGACTCTCGTTGCCAATGGATTCGGACATCCGGAAACCATTGTTCTGAGTAAGGGGTGAGGGTACGTGTTGGAAAGTTCACTGAGAACACCCAACCCCGCCCGCACTTAGCAGCCTTTACTAAGATATCGTTCGATTTTTATGTACGCGCGTTAGTTCGACGATTGAATGATATGCAAAGATTATTTTCCCTACGCATGTGAGAAAAAATAAATGGGTTGCTAAGTCGTTTAATGCATCTTAAACTAATAACGTCAAAGTTATTTTTAGCACGTGAGATTCGTTTTAGTCTAATAAAACAAAAGATGATAAATAGATCGCTACAAACACGAGAAAACAATTTAGTAACGATTGATAGATTGAAGAAAATATGAATGCAATGAATGATGTAGAAAAAGTACATCAAAATTTGAAATATTGCTAAAAAGATGTTGTTTTGTCCAAAAAACGAGGTTCGAAAAAATAAAAATAATAATAAAAAAACACGTTGCGTTTCGGCCGACCACGCGACTCGCCTGGGGTGCGCGCGACTCGCGCCCCAGCCTGTTTTCGAAGTCGATTTTTGAGAATCGATGATTTTATTGAATCGCGTAAAAATATTGCATAATTTGTACTCGACTCAATATTTTCGATATTCGTTATATTCGATATTCGATTATGAGATCGATATCAAATATTCGGAATAATTTTTGAAAAGAAAAAGTTTTGAAAAATCGTTTTGTAGAATTAGGAGAAAACGATGTTTAAGAAAATAGAGCAAACGAAAAAAAAGGTCGCGGGTCAGGCTCCTGCGCGAGTCGCCTGTCAGGGGCGCGACTCGCGTGGCCTGCTGTCTCGTTTTTTTTATTTTTGAAAATCGCTAATTTCGATAAACCGCGTACAAATATGAATTAATTTATACCCGATTTATACTTTCGATATTCGTCGTATTCGATATTCGATTATGAAATCGATATCGAATATTCGGAATTTTTCTAAGAAAGGGGAGAATTTTGCAAATTGTTTTATAAAATTAAAAAAAAACGATGTTTGGTTCTCTCCACATTAAAAATCGTCGTGTTTTGTTTTATGAAACTACGTGACAAATTTTTAGTATCAACGAGATTAATTTAGTTCTTGTTAGATACGATATTCGTCTATAGAGTCAATATCGTATTTTAAGAACGTTGTTTTATATGAAAATAGTTTGTATTAACGATATTATGTAAAAAAAGATGCAACGACGACCCATAATAATAAAACGGACGACACGACCCAAAAAAAAAAAGAAGAGACGAGGACAAGACGAGAAGGAGAAGAAGACGAGAGAAAGGAGGGAAGAAAAGAGAGAACTCGGGTTTGATTACACCCTCAACCTACATGCTTTTGTTAACTCGTATCTGGGCTCGTCGAGATGTGGCTAAGGCACGGGAACGTCGAGTTGATGTGGGTGAATTGGTGGTTCGGTTCGGACGTGAAGGGACGGGTGATGGCCGGTTTTGGTCGAGTTTATCGAGATGTCGATGTATGTGTGCGAGTATGTCGGGAATTTGTCGAGAATGATTGAGGAATAATTGGTGTGGATTGTAGATTGTTAGTTGTATTGTTGATGATAGAAAAGGTTGATGCAAGGGGCCTATTTATAGGAAAATTCCCGACCTTGGCTAAGATAAGTATTCTAGACGAGAACTACCGCTTAGGATAGGAAACGTAACAGGTTGAAAGGAACGAGAACTCGCTTTCTTGGTGAAGAACGCAAGAAACTCGGCTGAATTGAGAATAATACTCGGCCGAGTATGCCTCTTGTGCTCGGTTGAGTATTCGGGTTTGTGTAGGAATCCTCCTGGGAACCGAATTCCACTTTTAACGGAATTGTTTAATATTTGTGTAGCTGAATTTTTGTAGTATTCGACTTCAAACCGGACTCTTGGGGGTGTCACGGCTGACTTGAGTGTCTCGAGAATATCTTTGACCGGGTTTTGACTCGGTCGCTAAATGACGGTTTTGCCCCTGGTGTCAGATTTGACCCAAATTAGTCTCATTTGACTCGAAACGACCCACTGGGCCTGGTTTTGAGGTTGTGAGATTTATACTCCGTAGTAACCCCAAGCCAAATTCCATTGATTTCGAACCCATTTTCGAGTACGTTAAAGCACGTTTGCGTCCGATCATCATCGAGTGTTTTTCGGAAACTGCTATAGACACCTGGCAGTCAAAATGTGGATGTCTACAGAGCCCCCACTCTGACTGAGTCTTGGACAAGGCAAGAGTCAGAGTAGCTACCAGGTTAATCAAGGATTAAAACCTGACAGACTTTCGATCGGGTCGTTTATAGTCCATTAGACTCGCGTAAGAGGGCTCGCCAGCCATAAGACAGAAATCATACCTGGACAAATGCCGATAATTCCGTGGGGACCCGCCTAAAAGGTCTTGGTGTGTCCGTTTGCAGACAAATCCCGTGTTTTCCGCTGGGGAGAATTGTATAAGTTTATTTCCGTAGCTTTGGGTGTACCTGTATGCTGACACATAGCTAATAGTATGTAACATTTAGGCGAAACATCGACTCGCGCTGTGGAAGTAAAAGACTTGAAATTTTTGAATTTTTGAAGAAAATGATTTGATTTGATTTTTTTTGAAAAATGTTAGGAATTTGAATTTTGCTGAAAAATAGGAGTACTCGGGATGACTTGACTCCTGATCAGGTTCTGAAATAGATTCCTAAGTTTTTTAGGTTAGGCCTGTATGCCTATGTGAGTTAGGGGAAATAAGAATCCCTATTCCTAAGGTGACTAGGAGAGGATTTTTCTTTAGTATAAATAGGGAGCTCTTGTCCTTTAATTTCATATTCATACCCAAGTATTTTCTTCTCTCTTAAAATCCTTTAGACTTTTAAGACAAAAAAAGTTCTTGCTATGGGTATCGAACATCTGACCGCGATGCTTCCGGAGTGGGCCCAATTTTTTCGAGATGAAGACACAGTTCAGCTAACTCAAATGGGAATTGTTTCTTTATTCCCACTTCAGTGACTTAGGGTAGATTCACACTTTCTCGATGCTTGCCTATCCTTTTGGGATACTACCCATCATGTTTTCGCATTTACTCGAGGAGAAATATGTCCCCTGCCCGAAGAAATTGCAGTTATAGGCGGTTGGTGCCCTAATGCTCATCCTGCCATTCCCCCATTCTATCCTGACTCAAGGAGGAGATTAAGGGATTTTCTGAGTTTGTCACATGCTGAGACAGCCGCATGGTAAAGGGAGATTCTGTTTCCCTATTTGACCTAGCCGACAAATTTATGAATCCTGACGGCGTAAGAATTACTTCGACCCATAGGCGTAGGGCCTTTGCTTTTTGCATGCTGCATCGATATGTCTTTGAAGGAAGAATGGATGTTGACTCCTGCTTAGGTGAAATCAGGTTGATCGGCATAGTCGACCAAATGGAGACCGGTCACAGCCCAGCTTGGCTAACAACTAGGGAGATCATCATGGGCCTTGATGTTAGAAGACTCGACTCGGATCGACAATTGACAGTAAGCATTCGTCTTTTGCAGATATTTAACCGTTTTTCTCTCTTTTTTCCCGAAAATTGCCCGAATTTGTAGAAAAAAATTTTATTTTGAATTTTTCCGAAATTTTTTATTTTTCCGAAAAAAATCGAATTTTTCAAAAAATTCTTATTTTTCGAATTTTTCTGAATTTTCTCGAATTTTGAATTTCTTTTTTCCTTTTTGTCAGATCTGGTTATCCGAGCGTTTGTCGATCATAGAGCCCCCGGTTAACATACTCAAATATCGTAGCTGCCAGATTACTTCAAGGAAACGACGAATAAGTTCGGGTCGTCACATAAACCGGACTTATTGGGAGGAAGAGCTAAAATTCCATGGTGGGCCCTTGATTAGATGGACCGTTATTTGGTGGTTCCTCTCAAAATTGACGGGGTTAGCTAAGAGAGACAAAGCCCGATATCAGGTGATTTTATCCTTGGACTGGACCGTCCATATCTATCCGGATCGCATCCTAAGGCAGTTCGGTTCGTTTCAGCAGATCCCCGAGACTGAAGCAATTATTAGCGTTTCGCTCCAATTGACGGACGCTATGTGTGACACGTGGCTACAACGTTGGTTTACTCGTGTCATATGGACTATACCCCGCCCTTGTCAAACCATTTGGGTTTCTGAGGCATATCGAAAATGGGCTTCCGAAGAATCCGAAGAGGCCCGTAAAGCTTTGAAGACTGACGAGGCCTTTGACTTGGTCCGTCGAGAAACAGTAAAAGATAATAGTGGATTCTTTGAAAAAGGGGAAACTCCTGCTACCCTAGTCCGACTGGAGTCGGGTTCTAAGTCAAAAACTAAGACCCGAGCTAAAGAGACTGGTGCTAGTGACTTGGAAAGCAGACTTGGACCGAGATTAGCGGCCCGAGACCGATTAGGCCCAAGGGACCGGTTGCCAGAAAAGGTAAGAGCTCGATTAGGACCGATCGATGTGCCTGAAGACTCGAGTTCAAGGAAGCGAACTCGGGCTAAGGAGGTTCCCTTGGTGATTCGGGAGCGCTCTCCCCCACGTCGTTGTCAATGGACGGAGAAAGAAGCTAAAGACAAGGGAAAGGGCAAGATGCCCTAAACGCCGAGTCCATAGATGTTTATTATTTAAGTATTACTACTATTTATTTTAGTGTCGTGTGTTTTTTTGAAATTTTTTGCAATTTGTAATCTTCCGAGTTTATCAGATTTCTTTTTTTGGAAATAAATAAAGAAAGTTTATTAAAAACCGTTCCTGTTTTCTTTTCTCAATTGCAGTGGTTGTGCCCTTTTGAGGGGCTGCCTACGTATCCACAATAAATGGAATCAAACCAAACGTAGTTCAGATTTTTTAGTAATTTGCAATCCTGAAGTACACCAAGACTTATGGTTCGAGATGTTTATAACAGTAGAATAAATAGTTCTAGCTTCTGACTTGCTTTTTGAAAGTTCATTTTTAGAAAAAATGATTTTAATAAACTTTTGCAAATGACATTGAGTAAGGTCTTAGTGGTAGTAACGCTTCAGCTGGTCCAGGTTGGTTGGATGAACAAATTCGTTCCCGTCCAGGTTTGTTAGCATTACAGCTCCGCCTGATAGAATCTTTTTCACCAGATATGGCCCAGCCCAATTAGGTTTGAATTTTCTCCTTGGGTCCACCGGTAATAGGGCTCGAACAGACTTGAGAACCAAGTCTCCTTCTTTGATGTTCCTGGGCCTTACCCTTTTGTTGAAGGCCCGTTGGATCCTCTTCTGATATATTTGTATATTATTGAGGGCACGAGATCGCCGTTCATCTAACAAGACTAGCGAGTCATATCGTGCTCGAACCCAATCGGCTTCAGGTACTTGACTTTGTAGTAGAATCCGGAGAGACAGTACTTCCAACTCGACCGGTTGAATTGCTTCCATCCCGTACGTCAGGTAATACGGTGTTGCGCCGATTGCAGTACGGATTGACGTCCGATAACCCCAGAGTGCAAATGGTATTTTATCGGGCCAGTCCCGGTAATTGTCAGCCATCTTTTTGAGTATGATGACAATTGTCTTATTAGCTGCTTCTACCACTCCATTGGTTTGGGGTCGGGAGGGTGAAGATGTATGCCTTTGAATCTTATACTTAGACAACAGGGCTGCCGTCTCGGCTTGAAAATGGGTCCCGTGATCACTGATAAATTCATGCGGGATCCCGTACCGGCATATTATTTTATTTTGGATGAATTTAGCGACATGCTTGGCGTTGAGAATGCGATAAGACTCAGCTTCGACCCATTTGGTGAAATAGTCGATAGCCACCAAAATGAAGCAGTGTCCACCGATCCCCGAAGGATTTAACTTCCCAATTATGTCGATTCCCCATGTTGAAAATGGCCAGGGTGACGTCATGGTATACAACAAGGATGGCAGCATGTACTGTATATTAGCGAAGATTTGACAGTTATGACAATGTTTGACGTACAACTGGCAATCGGTCTTCATGTTGTTCAAGTAATAACCAAGCCTCATGATTTTTCGGACTAACATTTGGGCATTCATGTGTGGGCCGCATTCGCCATCATGTACTTCAGCCATAACCTTTTCAGTGTTGGCTTTATCGACACATCGAAGGAGAGCCCCCTGTGCCGTCTTTTTGTAAAGTTGCCCATCGTCGGTGCGGATGAACCGGGTTGCCACTCTTCGTAAGGCCTTTCTGGCTCGATTGTCGACTCCGGGTGGATATTCCCCGGTCGCTAGGTATGTCAACACAGCTTGATACCATGGCTTGGGATCAGGTATCTCGATATCTTTGATGTCGTGGATGTATGCCGGCTCAGACCATCTTTCAACACAGATTGGCATACTGGTCACATGATCGGGAATATTTAGTAAAGATGCCAGTTTTGAGAGTGCATCTGCGAACTGATTTTCTTCCCGAGGTAGGTATATATATTCTACCTTCTGGAACTGCTTCTCGAGATCCCTTACTCGTGCCTGGTAGGCCACGAGATTAGCATTTCGAGTCTTCCATTTTTGGAGTGCTTGATTAATGACCAGAGATGAATCGCCGTGTACTCGGAGGTTTGTGACCCCTAAGTCGGCGGCGGCTTGTAGCCCATGGATACATGCTTCGTATTTAGCAGCATTATTAGTAACGTCAAAGTCTAATTTGATGGAGACGGGAGTATGCTCTCCTTTTGGTGAGATTAGAAGAATCCCTACTCCGAATCCTCGGAAATTAGATGCCCCGTCGAAATATAAATCCCATGTCTCGATATCAGTATGAAAAATATCTTCATCTGGGAAGGACCAGGTGTCGGTGTGTCCTTCTTCAATCACGGGACTGTTGGCGAGAAATTCGGCTACTATTCGGCCCTTAATTGCTTTCAATGGTACGAACTTTAAATCGAATTCTGCCAACATCAGGGTCCATCTTGATATCCTGCCATTGAGGATGGGTTTTTCAAAAAGGTATTTGATCGGATCCATTGTAGATAGCACCTGTACCTCATAGCTGAGCATGTAATGTCGAAGCTTCTTTGTGGCCCAAACCAGAGCTAGACACGTCTTTTCGAGCATGGTGTATTTGCATTCATACTCAAAATTTTTTTTGCTGATGTAGTGTATAGCTCTCTCTTCGGAGTTGACCGTCTGAGCTAGCATAGCCTCCATGGCTGTCTCGGTCGTTGTAAGGTATAACGACAGAGGCAAACCGGATTGAGGTGGCATCAGGACTGGTGGTGAAGACAAGATTTCTTTGATCCTATCGAAGGCCATTTGACACATGTCGTCCCATAGTAATCGTTCTCCTATATTTTAGTTTTTTGAAAATCGGTTCACACACCATGGTTAGCTTTGAAATGAACCTGCTGATGTACTGGACTTTCCCGAGAAACCCTCTTATTTCTTTTTCGGTTCTAGGGGGTTGCATCTCGGTGATGGCCTTGATTTTGGCTGGATCGACTTCGATACCGCGTTGGCTAACGATATGACCCAGTAATTTGCCAGAGGTTACTCCGAAACTGTACTTTTGAAGGTTTAATCTCATGTTGTACTTGCGCAACCGGGTGAAGAATTTTCTTAGGGCGGTGATGTGACCGTCCCTGTCTTTTGATTTGACGATCATATCGTCCACATACACTTCTACTTCTTTATGCATCATGTCATGTAATAAAGTTGTAGCAGTTCGTTGATACGTGGCCCCGGCGTTAATGAGACCAAATGGCATAACAGTATAGCAATAAGTACCCCAAAGTGTGATGAAGGTGGTCTTATCCATATCTTCTTCTGCCATTTTTATTTGATTGTACCCGGCATACCCATCCATAAATGATAGAAGGGCATGATCAGTTGTGTTATCCACCCGAATGTCGATGTGTGGTAACGGGAAATCATCCTTCGGGCTCGCCTTGTTAAGACCCCGAAAGTCTACATAGACACGCACTTTACCGTCCTTTTTAGGAACCGGCACGATGTTTGCAACCCAATCCGGATATTCGGATACCTGTATGAAGCCAGCTTTGAACTGTTTGTCGACTTCCTCCTTGACTTTAAGGGACCATTCGGGCCTTATGCGGCGGAGTTTTTGTTTGACCGGCTTGAATCCTTCCTTGATCGGTATATGGTGCTCGGCTATTTCGCGATCTATCCCTGGCATGTCCTTGTAGGACCATGCAAAGACGTCTTTGAACTCTTGAAGGAGACTCGTGAATTGTTGTTTCTCCTCGGGATCTAGAGATAACCCTATCTTAAGTATCTGAGGCTCTAAGGTTGTTCCCACATTAATGGACTCGGTTTCTTCGATTACTGGGTTCCAGGACTCTCTTTGCTCTAGTTGCTCGACCAGATGTGGGGGCAAAGATACCTGTTCGTCGGGTTTCTCAATGTCATTGCATAAAACATTTTTGAAATTGAAAGTATTTTGAAAATGAGACAAGTCGTAAGCAGAACGGTTGTTATTATTTATAAACTTAGAGAAAAGCTCGAAAAGAGCTGCCATCTGATCGTTAGTCAGTGGTGGGATAAATAAAGTACCCGGGACAGGCCCCGAAGCACCAGGATTAGCTAAAGGGAGAGAGGGAGTTACAGGAGTGATCCTAGCACCAGACTCACTAGACTCGATTCCAGACTCAGACTCTGACTCGGACTCCGACTCGGACTCAGACTCAGACTCAGGCATTTCTCCTTCTCCGGCGATCAGCTTGTAGGTCCTTCCCTGACTGTCAGTCCATTTGACAGTTTTCCTTCAGGCTCTCTTCCCCGCATCGGATCCTACATCCGAGATTAGCTTAGTTGGATCGAACTTATGGCTGCGAAGGATGAGATTGACCAGTTCTTCTTTTGGTGGCGGGATCGCGACCTCTTCTCCAAAAAGCAGCCCTAGTGCGGGCTCAACATTCTTAGCATCTTCGGACTGGATAAGAGCGAAGATGTCGTCGGGTATGAAGTTGCAGTCCTGGGCCAAGTGGATCCCAAGGTGCGTGGTACTGGGCCGATATAGGCCCGTTTGGACTGGTCCAAATACAGGAGTAACAAAAGTAACAGTGTTAGTTCTTGTTTGGCCCATATTTTCTGGGGTTGGAGTGTATCCTAGCCCAACTTGAGATCTTTTGTCGTCTAGAACCTCAATGATCTTTCCTGCGGGAAGGTCTGGCCTGGAAGTGACCCCTGGTAAGAACCCTAGATTTTGTAGCATCTTGTCGATGCTCACTGTGAAGTAGGGTCGGAAAAGATACTCATCTTTAATCATGCCTATGAAATCGAATCCCCAGAGATCCGTGCGACCCAAAGTGTTACAGTTAGCCACAGTCATAGGTGTGGCTTCTAGGGTAATGATGGTATCGTGCAAAGGTAGCTTGATTTTTCGGTGCAGAGTGGAGGATACCGCCTTGACAGCATGGATCCATGGTCTTCCTAGGAGCAAGTTAAAGGAGGAGGTGACATTGATCACCTGAAATTCCAACTCCTTTTCTACTAGGCCGGTTATGATGGTAAGTTTCAAGGCCCCAGCTACCGATTTTGGGCTTCCGTCGAAAGCCTGGATGGTTTGAGCTGTTGGAATATAGTCGGCCTCGGTGATGCCGAGGGCTTTGGCGGTCCTCAAGGGGAGGACGTTGACCGCTGACCCATCGTCTATTAGGGTCATTGGCAAGTACTTCCCACGGCAGATCACCGTGATGTAGAGAGCCATGTTGTGGGTAGGCCCAAATGATGGCAGATCAGCATTAGAGAAGGTAATCAGTGGGCCTTCTTCTTTGGCTTTGCCTTTTAAGTGAGGCAGGACCATGGCTACCATTTCAGCTGGAGTAGCCAAAGAGTTGATCTTGACTTGATCGAGGGCCCTAGTGAGTGCCTCTCGATGTTCCTGTGAAATAACTAGGAGTTGCCATATAGAGAGGTCAACTCGAGTCTTGCTTAGCTGCATCACCAGAGCCTTTTCGGTGGTTGGCTCCTCGGGGGTGGCCTCTACCCTAGTTGGTTCGATGACGACAGGAACATCCCTATGGTGATTGGTGGCTAAGGCTTTGGACTTAACCTTCTGGATCTCCTCGGGAGTGATGGGGACAACTTCCCCTTTAGTAAGGTAGACGTCGTCTTCGTCGTCGCACCAAATCCCGTTTATTTGCGGGACAAATGGAGAAATGAGGTGTGAACAGTCGATAATTTCTCCAGAGAAAATGACATGGGTGGCTAAAGGATTATCCTTGTTACTGGCACTACAACAAAACTAACTTTTCGTGTCGATTATTTCGTGACAATTGCAAAATCGACATAACTAATATACTTATACTTCTTATAAATGACCACTTATCATAACCAATAACAATCGACGTTGATAAACTCACGTAAACGACGGCTTAGCTCCACAAAAATACAATCAAAGCTTATTAAATCCAATTGAAACCTTCTTGCCCCTTTCTTTATAACCTAATAACATTTACTCATACCCCGTTCTAGGTAACCTCCGACGCCAACAAGAATGGATAGTCTGATAGTTCTTCTCGCCAAAAACCTCCGCCGCCAGCCTCTGTTATCGCTTGTGGTTTGTCTTGATCTTGTCTTCTATAAGGTGACTACCAGCAACTCTGCTGATCCTCACCCAACCGATAACCACCACACTGGCCAAAATTCCCAGCTGTGGCACTGCATTATCGACAAACAACCAGACAACCACCCTCATGTGAAGAAATAAGGCGAGCACCAATGGTCTTATATAATCCCCACTCATACACAGATGTGTCTGGACCACCTCTTTACTCATTGATTCTAGGTATTAATCCTACTGTCTAATTTAATTAACTGATTTAGGTGTTTGTTTGTCATTTTTTATTCTAAGTCTCAAACTTCAATGTAGCATCAACAGTATCCTTAGGTCCTTGTCCCATTCATTTCTATAACTTGGGACACAGAAAGGGAAGGTTCATAGTTAATACTCTGTATATATATTTTACTGCTTTTGGTGTATCCAAGATCATGATATCAAGTTGAAATTGAATTACTTTGAGTCATCCGTTTCCAGGGGAGGCAACCTTTGTCCGGAACCTAACATAATTTAGATGGGAAATATAGTTTTGCAAGTTTTGATGGCTGTAGAATTGATTGTACAATAGTAGACCGCAGTATATTTCTCTCATGCTATTTTGAAGTCTTCAAGTGTAAGGTGTATCAATTGATGTTGAAAGGGCTTGTCCATCTTAGTTGGTATTCAGAATTTGGTCAGTAGTCTGTTAGTTATGAAAATTACCCATGTTTTGACTACTTACGCGTCATGCCAAGCTCTGTATGTGGTGCCTGTACTAAAATTTCAAGTAACATAGCATAACAATGTGATGTTACACGATCTCTTAGATTGTCTTGCAAACTTGAGTAAGATAATTATACCTTATATGGATAGACGAGGTGGATGCTTTGAGATTTCTAGTTGTAGTTTATGTTACACCCCAAGCCTTAAAAGCTCATTCCAACTATTACGGCCCATACTCTGACCCAAGACTTGCATCTGAGTGCTCAGTTTCTTGAATGCTGCCCCTTTTCTTTCCTTGTTTCTGTCTCCCATAATCAGCTGACCTCGAGTAGTATTTGATAGTAGGTTCATTCTGGCTCCCACTTCTCTCGCCAATATCATACAGATCACCAGTCTCATGATTATGCCTATAGAGATGAAGTTGATACACGGGATGATGACAGTAATTTTGAGCAGACACTAATGATGGCGGCCTCTGGTGTAGTGGATAAATTTAATAGAAGGACTAAAGTAAGTCCTATAAACATATATGAGTAATTGTGAGATTTGAAACATGGTTTCATATGCGAGTATTTAACTTCTCATGATGGATTGTCTTTCAGTATTCTCAGATATGGTCCAAATCAAACAGCTATAATTTCTGTCAGTGCATTGATCTGTCAAAAAGTCATAAAAGTAAGAATCCGAAGTACTTGAATTGCTTGAATCTTGAATCGCTTCTTTGTGTTACAGCTTCTTACCCACTTCTATTTTATTATCTTGGCAGGATGAAAAGACAAATAGATATATTCTAATAAATGCTAATGGTGGCTTAAATCATATGAGATTTGGGGTCTGGTGGCTGTTTGATTTCCATTCTTAATTTTTATCTATCCACACAATTTTCAAACTATTAACATCTGTGATCTGATGAAGCAATAATTTTAGAGTGCAGATCTGTGATATGGTTGCTGTAGCTAAAATTATGAAGGCTACACTTGTTCTTCCTTCTCTAGATCACACTTCATACTGGGCAGATGAAAGGTAAGCCATCCTTTTTTTTGCCTAGTAGTAACAAATATCACAAATTGAACGTTGCATCTTGGTGTAATTGGCTCACAGTGTTTGAGCTTGTATTATTCTCCATTACTGCCTCATAATTTCCTATTTGACTTTGTATCATCTCCAAGACAATACTTTGACCTTATTTTGTTGCATCTATATACGGATTATTACTTTCTTTGGGTTGAAAAATATAATTTTGTCAATTTTTTTACTTCCGTAAATAATCTTGTAATGCTCTTCGGATGCATGCATGGCTGATGCGCTTTACTCAACAACATTAAAGATTGAATAATTTTTTTAATTACAGTACTTGATCAATTTTATTATATATATAGATAGTGTGTTTAGGACTAATTTTATGTTTTGCGAATGAAGTAGAGTAAACTATCCTCCCAAAGTATAGAATCTGAAATTGGTAGAATACATACTCTTTAATTTTGGTACGATTCATCATGGTCTTTTTTTTTGTAGTGTTTATACGGAGTACTTCGTAGTATATATGTTGATTTCATCGTCAGAAACCCTATCTATCTATCTATCTATCTATCTATCTATCTATCTATCGTGTAGGGGCGGTCTCATATTATTATACCAATTAACTCATAATCCTATTTGAACCCACTTTTGCAATTAACCCATTTTCTAACTTCATTTTATGACGTGCATTCTCATGCATGGCCAACTATCTACTTTTGTTTTTAATTGGATCTAGCGATAACCAAGTGATGGGATATTGCTCTAGTGAGCAACGTGTAGATTATAATCAACGTCCTGACATGTTCAGGTCAGCATAATGTTTTAATTGTTCACATGTTTATCGTTTCATATACGATGCTATAATGTTCAATTTATAGGGGAATTATTCACTATTCAAGTGTTCATACCCATCTTAGTATGAGTGCAAGTACAAGCGATGTAATCCCCTAAAAATTCTAGCGCGATACAGTGGCGGAAACACTGTAGAGTCGGGATTAAAACACACAGAACTATGTCTTAAGAAATTAAATTGGTAAAGTCCAACGTGCGCCATACATAAAAATGGCTTAAAAAAAAATAAAATAAAACAATCCATAAAAAGGTTAACAATCCTCAAGACATGATTTAAAAAAAAACAGCAGGATTCAAGACTGCTCGCTAGCCCACACCCACCGGGAAATAAACACGTATACCTGCCATGTTAAAACATAACAGCCACAATCAGTGGGGAGCAACGCCAACGTTCTCCCAGCCGTATAACAGGATTTTAAAACAGTAATTACTATTATAGAAAAATAATAAAAAGGAAAACATTAAAACATCGTATTAAAATAAGCTTAAGCGTAAAACAAAATAATCAAAAGGGTTTCCGAAGAAACATAAAAATATTTGCCAACCTGCAAACCAATTTATATCGATAATAATAAAATAATCAAAATGGCGTTATGGATAGGATTAATGTAGAATCTAGACTTTCACTAGGATAATACTAAAAACTAGTTTCGAGAACTTAGTCAAAACAAATTAGACTTTGGTCTCTAACTAGGCAACTCAACTATAACAGGACTGCGTGCAGCGAGGTCCTGGCTTAAGTAATGTACACCCCTCCTGGACACCAACCGTAATCCAGTTCAACCCGACGGCGACTTACACGATGCGATATCTAAGTTTAAGGTCAAAATATACACACTCCTGAGCACAAACCATGCTCAGTTCAACGACCAATGTGTCTCAACATAGACACACCAGCTTTATAGTTGATGGCAAAACGTACACCCCAGACTATATTACTCTAAACCCACACTTGTCCTTATTCCATAACTCCAAAACAAACCATTATCGATATTTAAAAGTTGTATTCATCATAAACAATATGAGGATAAAAGAAGTAAACATTTATATTCTAAAAGAGGAAACTTTCTATTTTAGGAAACTTCTATTTTAGGAAACTTCTATTTTAGGAAACTTCTATTTTAGGAAACTTCTAAAAATAGCATCATATCAAAGTAGTGAAAATATTAGTTCATACTAATACCACATTTTAGTAAACGATATAGGTTTATAAAACTAATACTTTCGGCCTTAACAATATTAATTATTAAAGTAAGAACATTTGATTTTATGAAATTATTAAAATATCGTACAAGTGTTATAAAATGATTAAAAACATCTTAAATATTTTAATATTACTAATTAGGGTATTTTCAAAAGTTATAAAGCTAAAATTCCCTAATTATTATTAGTTTCGACGATAAAATTATAAATAGGATTTTACGGCAAACATCAAATTAAATATTTGAACGTCTTTATTTAACCAAACCAACAAATACATTTAGAGTATGTTAAGGGATGATTTAACTCCTAAAGTTTCAGATTTAAATACTTTCAAAATTGCTGGAAAAATAATTCTTTTAGTTAATACGAAGCATTTAACGATAAATCACAATTTGTCCGAAAAATCAATATTTATTAATTAAAGACTTTAATAAATAGTACAAAAATTACGTAAAATAGTTAAATTATATGTATGGACATTCTGTCCAGAAAAGAAAATTTCCAGAATTCTAAAAACTCGGTTTTTAAAGCGTTTTCTCGTTAATCGTCCAATCTCGACAATAACGATTAATAAAAATAGTAATTACAAAACGATTTAAGTATTAATATCCAAAAATTATTATTACACTTTAAAATCCTAATTTTACAGAATATAAATTTTTCCAGATTTTTCCAAAACCCAGATTCAACAAATTTCAATAAAACCGTCATTTAAACCCGTTTTCGCAATTAACGATTTTATTAACAAACCTATCGTTCCAAACATTTTATTAAGGCACTAAAAATCATAATAATACATTTTAATATGAAATCATCAGAATCATAATTTTTTTTCCAGATTTAAACCAAAAACCAGAAATCGAGAATTTAAACAACAAACACGGTTTTAACGATAAACGAGGATTTAAAGTGATTAATTAATTCATCCACTTAAAAATTCCGACAAATTATGAGAAAATTCATAAAATTCTATTTCACCAGAAAGTTTTACCACGTCAAAAATCAGATTAAAATAAAATGTTTAAGTACTAGAACTAAAAATCGGTTTTTAATCGTTTTTGTTCGAAAACGATAATAATTCAATAATCGATATCAAAAATATTAGAAAAATACTAAATTACTAAAAATCATCAAAAACAACATTTTTCCAGAATATAAACATATATTACATGTTTAGGCCGATTATTACGATTTTACAAATTAATATAACAATTTAATCGTTAATCTCGTAAAAGCGATAAAAATATCGAAACATGCAAAATTTCAACTTTAAAAATTTTCCAGAATTCGTGACATACATATATTGTCAAAATAAAATATAAAAATATATACATGCAAATACTCAATTAAAATCTTGTAATACCGAGTAACATCGACGTTACCTCTACTCCAAGTCTGAATCAACGATGTATTCGTCGGCTTCGGGATCGTCCAAGAATCCTACCAACACGAAAAATCATGGCAGAAAGTACCATGAGAAAACTAAAAAAAACAAGGTACGAATTGATCGAAAATGATGACGATTAATACCTTAACGAAGGAATCGGGAAGAGGATGGTTAAGATGATAAGAAGGATGTGATTGAGACTAGAAATGGAGCAAAAATTTGCCTAGAGAGGCTAAGGATCACACGGCCAAAGAGGGAAGAAAAGAGTGATGAATGTTTTGATGAATGTAAAAGAATGAATGTAGAGAATGAATGTAGAGAATGAATGTAGAGAATGAATGTGGAGATGGGTGATACACTACTTAAAAGAGTAAGCATGCATTAAGGCTTACAAAAAATGCAAGAGTGAACCTAGAATTGGTTTGGCCGGCCAAATAGGATAGAGAGGGAGTAGGATAAGCTTGAACAAAAATGCTACAATGAATGAAAATGATTTATCTTATGATTACGTTTTAATGTGATAAAATGAATCGTTTAAATAAAATGTAATAAAACTTGTGACCAAGAGCTTAGTCGGTCCAAAAATGTGAGAAAACAGTCTCAAATAATTTATAAGTTGATAAAAAGTATAGTCGTAAAATAGTTAAAGGCATTTCAAAGTAATTCGAGTAAACCTCGCGTAAGAAAATAATTATTCGCGAAGCTTCGTAATAAAATCATAAATGGCTTGTTTTTAGTAACTAAAATATATCTTAGTAAAAAAAATATTCCATAAACGTATTCAAACATTTTTAGGAAAAAGGAATAACTTAAATCCCAGCTTAAAAATGTCAATTCGGAGAGAAATAGAATTCCTCGCGGAAAAATTACTTAGTTTACGAAGAAACCAAATAAATGGATTTAAAAGAATTTTAAATCTTTAAAATTAAAAATAGAAATTATTAAACTCAAAAATTAAAATAAAGCTTAGTAAAATGATAAAATATGAGGCCAAAAGTGACAGGGTTAAGACGAAGTCCTAACGGATAGAATAAAAATGCTTAGGAAAAATAGCGGGTGTTACAAGTGATGACTTAAAACACTTATTTTTCTTCTAAAAGGCAGATTACCTTGGCATCAAGTATGTGCTTGGTATCCAAAGACATGAAGAACCTGATTTATGAATCAGTATGCAGGATATGCCATGAGAGCTTAAGCACTTCCGTCTCATATTTAACTGAACCCATTGACATGTAAGCTAAACCCATTTCATAATTTCATACTATAAACCTAACTCAAGTACTTAGTACATAAGTTGTTGTTTTTGCATACATACTAGCTACTCCCCTACTCTTACCAATGGGGGATCTATACACTACATTTAGCGGTTCTTGGACACGAAAAAAATGAAATTTGTTTTCATATTTCGTCTAATTACTCTTAGAAAGAAAATTAAATTTATTGAATATGACCTTGTTCGTGAATATTAAAGTCTTTGTTTTAAACTTTTAATTGATATACGTACCTATTGCATTCCTTTAATCATACTAATTAAACTTGTTCATACGCAGGAGGGTTACACCAAAGGAGAAATTTGCTAGAAATCAGCTTGAGGGTTTTTTCGACGCGCAACGACAACTTTACATAATTCAGAATACATTGGGTGGAAGCTTTGCCTTGGTAGCCGAAGATGTAGTAAATTTTTTAGGTTCTCAAAATATAGTTTGCACTTAACTTGAATATATATAAAATTTAGTCGATGTTGAATATATATAATTTTTGGAATATATGCGTAATAAAAAAACTTAAATGTTTTTTCACTTGTTTTTTATTTTTATTTTTCCACCGCATTTGAGAGATAGAGGTGATATTTCGTATTGAATGAAATCGATACCAAATTTATTATATGGTTGCATTTGATAGTACTTATCATGTCGAATGCAATTGCAATAATTGTCATTAAATGACATTTTATTGTACTTTTCGTGTCAAATACAATCGCTACAATTATTATTAGACGTAATATCAAATTATTTACCGCATCAATAATAATTGCCACTAAAATTGCCACTAAATCTTCTCTTCTTTCGCGTCGATTTTAAGAAGCTAACCCAGCGAATAAATTATTCGCCACGAAAGGCTACGGCAACGTCGCCTACCTCAACAAATATACAATCGATGGGAAAACCTTTCACGTCGAATAGAAACGCCACGAAACACCAAAATAATCGCCGCGAAAAGGACATTTTGTTGTAGTGTGGGCTTGCCTCCAGGCAAAGGGACTTTGCCACTTTCGATGGGATCCTGGATTAGGTGCTTCAACTTCCAACCTTTCTCGGTATCGTGCCCATTGCCCCGGTGGTATTGGCAATAGGCCGGAACGTCATAGGCCTTGGATCGACGCTTAACTGGAACTTCGAGTGTTGGGCCTATCGGGTTGATTAGGCCTTTCGATGACAGCCTTTGTAAGGCGTTTGCATAAGTAGTACCTATGTCGGTGAACACCCGAGGTGTGGTATTCTTCTTGGACGGGGTATCAAGTAGATTGACCTCGTCGAAAATGCTGCGAGTAGCAGCTGCAGTCGTGGGCTTGCTTGTGGATGAGCTGGCCCCTTGATAACCCTTGGTGGAAGCCTTAGTAAGGCTTTCCAATCTCAGATCATCTTCGATTCTTGTCCCCATTTCAGTTAGGGTAGCGAAGTTGGGAATGACGGCGTTCCGGAGATGGACCCGGTAAGAGGGGAGGAGATTCTTCACGAAGGCCTCCACTAGTCCTTTCTCGCTGAGCTTATCGACCAGCTTGACACTCTCAGCTCTCCATCTCTGAAGTTATTTTGTGAATCCTTCCTTAGGTTCCTGGGCCATTACTTCTAGGGTGCGTATAGTGGTATGGATTTCCGTGTTGTCGGCGTAGTTCCGAACGAATTCCGTTGCCACGTCATCCCAAGTTTTGTATTTCTTGGAATCGAGCCTGTAGTACCAGGCCCTCGGGTGCTTCTCGAGAGAAGAAGCGAACAGGTGCTTGAACATGTTGGACTTAATCCCCTTAAGGGCCATGAACTCCTTGAAAGCCCGGATATGGTGGACCGGGTCTTCAGTACCCTCGAACATTGGCAGGCCCGTCAGGTTGAGATTGGCGGGCAGTTCATCGGTCAAGGGTGTGTAGGTCCGAGCATTCTCCGTGTGGATGGAGTTTTGGGTCGATAGATGAACCTGCTCCTGTAGCTTGTGGACTGCACTGGCTAATTCAGCCAGAGGCCCAGTAGTATCGACACTGCCACTAGGAGTTCCCTGCTCCACAGCGCTCACTCGGGTGAGGATGGCGATCTGGTCCCCTCTCATTGACGTGATCATAGTCTCCAACTTGGTCAATGAGGCCCTCAATTCATCTATGGCTTGTTGCGTCATGGCTCGGGTGTGGGGTGGCCTGTCTGTAAGAGCACCGCGTAATCAGTAACTGACCCAGATCTTAGAATCAAAGAGTACATCCCGAGCAAAGAAAAGGCTAGACGAAAAGAATGAAAACCGACTCCTAGACGGGTGACTCGTAGACGGTGGGTTTTCCTTAGGATTTGGCAAAGTGGGCCTAGTCCCGTTCGAAGGAAGATCCATGTTAGAATTCCCCAGACTTTGGACTCGAATGTGTAAACGGGCTTCCCTTTGCAGGAGTTCGTCCTACGAAAGTGGGCCGTGCCTCGACTAATAAGGCGGACTGGGATAGGGAGGAAATTCGTGATGTATGATCGACGGAGTTTCGACGCTATAGACTCTTACAACTTATGACAAGACCCGACACTACTAAATACGGGAAGTCCTAAGAGGAAGGTTTCGAAAAAAAAGATTTGGATTTAGAAAAGTCCGAAAAAAAAAGTCGGATTGGATGGCCCGATTTTTTTGAAAACCGAAAAGTACTAATAGGGCCGGAATTTTCGGAAATTTTGATAAGGTTTGGGCGGCATACCGGCTAAAAATAGGCTTGTTTTGGATCAAAAATCATAAGTCCTAAATTCGGTAGCATCCCGGGTTTTAAAAAATGGATAGTTTTGAAAAGATGCAATTTTTTAAATAACGGTTTTTGAAAGAGGTGATCAAGTAGCACGTAGTCATGGAAACAGTATAATGACACCATGTATGCTCCTAATCTAAGTCTCGGTCGGTCGAAATAGGGTCTATACCAACAACGATCGCATTCTCGCAAATCAGGACGGACCTCCTAAGCCGAGTTGGACTTAGAATATGCCGTAAAATCCATGCGAGTTCCGCGATCGAAGTCTTTAGTTCACCCATTTAGGAATGCACCGTGGTATAGCGGGACGTCGGTCACAAGTAACCGGCCCGGGAAAGATTTGGGTTATGCATGAACCATTGAAGTAAAACGCGTACATTACTAATTGAACGGTTTCTTTTCGAGTCTCACCCTAGGAACCCCGATGACAAGTGGTACATCAGGAATCCCCAGCGGAGTCGCCAAATTGTGGACATGACATAGGTCCACCCCGACGCGGCCGCGCGCGGGTTTGGAGAGGGGAATGAATCTCATGTGAGATGGGTCTCGAGTTGAAATTTAAATCGAAGTAGGAGTCGCCACCGAACTTTGTGGGAGTTTGGGCCCGTTCGAACCCATTTTATGTCGTAGTGGGCCGTGTACAAAATATGGCCCATTTCCGATATCAGAGTTTATTGGGTTCATCCCTTAGCATTTGATACCGATACCGACATTATCGGTAATCGAATATTGAATGACTCTCGTTGCCAATGGATTCGGACATCCGGAAACCATGGTTCTGAGTAAGGGGTGAGGGTACATGTTGGGAAGTTCACTGAGAACACCCGACCCCGCCCGCACTTAGCGGCCTTTACTAAGATATCGTTCGATTTTTATGTACGCGCGTTAGTTCGACGATTGAATGATATGCAAAGATTATTTATTTTCCCTACGCATGTGAGAAAAAATAAATGGGTTGCTAAGTCGTTTAATGCATCTTAAACTAATAACGTCAAAGTTCTTTTTAGCATGTGAGATTCGTTTTAGTCTAATAAAACAAAAGATGATAAATAAATCGCTACAAACACGAGAAAACAAGTTAGTAACGATTGATAGATTGAAGAAAATATGAATGCAATGAATGATGTAGAAAAAGTACGTCGAAATTTGAAATATTGCTAAGAAGATGTTGTTTTGTCCAAAAAACGAGGTTCGAAAAAAAATAATAATAATAAAACACGTTGCGTTTAGGCCGACCATGCGACTCGCCCAGGGTGCGCGCGACTCGCGCCCCGACCACTTTTCGAAGTCGATTTTTGAGAAATCGACGATTTTATTGAATCGCGTACAAATATCGCATAATTTGTACTCGACTCGATATTTTCGGATATTCATTATATTCGATATTTGATTATGAAATCGATATCAAATATTCGGAATAATTTTTGAAAAGAAAAAGTTTTGAAAAATCGTTTTGTAGAATTAGGAGAAAACGATGTTTAAGAAAATAGAGCAAACGAAAAAAAAAAGGTCGTGGGTCAGGCTCCCGCGCGAGTCGCCTGACAGGGGCGCGACTCGCATGGGCTGCTGTCTCGTTTTTTCTATTTTCGAAAATCGCTAATTTCGATAAACCACGTACAAATATGAATTAATTTATACCCGATTTATACTTTCGATATTCGTCGTATTCGATATTCGATTATGAAATCGATATCGAATATTCGGAATTTTTGTAAGAAAAGGGAGAATTTCGTAAATCGTTTTATAAAATTTAAAAAAAACGATGTTTGGTTCTCTCCACGTTAAAAATCATCGTGTTTTGTTTTATGAAACTACGTGACGATTTTTTTAGTATCAACGAGATTAATTTAGTTCTTGTTAGATACGATATTCGTCTATAGAGTCAATATCGTATTTTAAGAACGTTGTTTTATATGAAAATAGTTTGTATTAACGATATTATGTTAAAAAAGATGCAACGACGACCCATAATAATAAAACAGACTACACGACCCAAAAAAAAAGAAGAGACCAGGACAAGACGAGAAGGAGAAGAAGACGAGAGAAAGGAGGGAAGAAAAGAGAGAACTCGAGTTTGATTACACACTCAACCTATACATGCTTTTGTTAACTCGGATCTGGGCTCGTCGGGATGTGGCTAAGGCACAGGAGTGTCGAGTTGATGTGGGTGAATTGGTGGTTCGGTTCGGACGTGAAGGGACGGGTGATGGCCGGTTTTGGTCGAGTTTATCGAGATGTCGATGTATGTGTGTGAGTATGTCGGGAATTTGTCGAGAATGATTGAGGAATAATTGGTGTGGATTGTAGATTGTTAGCTGTATTGTTGATGATAGAAAAGGTTGATGCAATGGGCCTATTTATAGGAAAATTCCCGACCTTGGCTAAGAGAAGTATTCTAGACGAGAACTACCGCTTAGGATAGGAAACGTAACAGGTTGAAAGTGATGTGAGTTGATATGAACTTTGAAACAAGGATATGAAGTATGATTAGTATTCTGAAATGGAACGTAAACAAGTAACCAAAACAGAATGAAAGGATAGTTTTAAGGTTGAATAAACCGTAACCAAGGATAGTATGCTAGGTGAAGTAGACCTATACTTCAACAAAGCGGTTGCTAGATCAAACACTCGATTGAAATAGCGAGTTTAGAGCTTGTAACGCGACTTACTCTAGACTTTGTCTTGTAAACAACAAGGACGTAAAAGAAAGCTTAGCTTTACTAAGGTTTTTGATATGCAAATTGGATGTTTTATTCATTCAACTACATGGCTATATATAGCCTACAATCAGACCTTAAACTCGGCTGATTAGGGGTGACAAAAACAAAGTTACAACCATGTGAACAAGGAGCTAATAACAAAGCTAGGAGCTAATAACAAAGTAATGTAAACTAGGAGCTAATAACAAAGCTCTAAGAGAGCATTAAGGCGCGGCTTGTGTGAACATGGAGCTGAAAATAAAGCTTGACAAGGAGCCATTTGGACGTGTACACCATATGAACACAACCAGCTCCAAGCGCCCTCTTTAGCCCCGGTGCTTCCCATGTTTGAATGGGTGTGAAACCAAGTTAAAGCCTTCGTAATACCTTGACTAATTGCTCCTTTATTTGGTCCAAACTCGAGCTAGCTCCATAATTGAAGACGACTCCTTATTAGTGCTAATGTAGCTGGACTATGTTTATGTAGGAGCTAGTATTCTTTCATTGAGCTCTTTAGTACTTCCTTATTCGGATTAGTAGCTTCTTGATTCGGATCAGAAAGGAACGAGAACTCGCTTTCTTGGTGAAGAAGGCAAGAAACTCGGCTGAATTGAGAAGAATACTCGGCCGAGTATGCCTCTTGTGCTCGGTTGAGTATTCGGGTTTGTGTAGGAATCCTCCTGGGAACCGAATTCCACTTTTAACGGAATTGTTTAATATTTGTGTAGCTGATTTTTTGTAGTATTCGACTTCAAACCGGACTCTTGGGGGTGTCACGGCTGACTTGAGCGTCTCGAGAATATCTTTGACCGGGTTTTGACTCGGTTGCTAAAAGACGGTTTTGCCCCTGGTGTCAGATTTGACTCAAATTAGTCTCATTTGACTCGAAACGACCCACTGGGCCTCGTTTTGAGGTTTTTTTGTGAGATTTATACTCCATAGTAAGCCCAAGCCAAATTCCATTGATTTCGAACCCATTTTCGAGTACGTTAAAGCACGTTTGCGTCCGATCATCATCGAGTGTTTTTCGGAAATTGCTATAGACACCTGGCAGTCAAAATGTGGGTGTCTACAATGAAGACATACAAGCATTATCATCATCGCTACATAGCATTCCGACTCGACTATATCCAAAAATGTATTTTTGGTTTTTTTTACACGTGCAAAAATGCAAGAAATATGCAGATGAATGAAAACAGACAGAAGCATACCCTCCCCAAACCAAATCACACAATGCCCTCATTGTGTACAGCAAACAATAAGAGGCAACAATAAATATGGAGAAGAAATGCAAAACAATGGAAGTGCAAAAAGAAAATGAAGAACTACTTAGAGATATATAAAAAGCGGAGACCTTTCCAAACCATCTTAATCAGAGCCCTCAAAATCCATGTCGAGACATTCACCGCTCTCCTCGCTACTACCACTTCCACTATCGTCATCCTCGTCATCGTCATCTCCCTTGTTATCCACCATATCCTCGTTACGGTCATTTTTAGAATAACCTCCCGTGGGATAAGTGTAGTAGGTCGGGTGCCAAGCTATAGAAGGGGTGTGACCAAATTCCACTGAATTGTCATAAAGTGGAAAGTCGTATAGTGCCTGAGTAAGCTGTACCGTGGCTACCCGGTGACACAACTCATTAAGCATTGCAGGGACCGCTGCTTGGTCGACGATCGGAGGTGGAACATACGGTGGAGGAGGCACGAAGTGGGTCGGAAGAATAGTCAGTCTACGGAAATGCATAAAGAGGCCGTGGTGGGTCCGAAGATCCAGCCCAAAAGATGGTGTATATGACTTGCAGCTGGTCGATCGGCCGCTGGTCCCTCGAGATTGTTGAGGTGGTCGAGACGGTCCGCCAGTCTCGGGTGCGAAGCGTGTGGTGGTCTGAAGATCCCTCCTAAGTGGTAGAAAATAGGAGGGATACGGTGGATAGTCCATGTCAGGACTAAAAGGGAGTTGGGGGAAGGGGGTAAGAGGTGGTAGGTCGTAAGGGAGAATGACCAAGTCATCCTTCGCTATACGCCATCGCAAGTCGGGAACTATCCAAAGCAGGCTCCTAAGGACAGAAAAGTTCAAAAGGCAACAATCGAGTCGCGCGACAGGTGGTAGATCATGTCCTATAGGGTCCTTCCCGCACGAGAAGTCGTGAAATAGATGACGACTGATGTGGGAAACGAGACCCCCACAATGAATGGTAGCTAGAAGTCCATTTCGGATATGTTGGAAATGGTGGGTACGAGGGCGGCCACATTCATGACGAATGGCCGTCCGCTAGGCTTTCCAACTCATTGACATTAATCTTGTTCGGCTCTGTACATCCGTAAATGGTGCACCCTAACAAACGAAGCCAGTATCGGATGGTCGGGTGGTGTACTACATAAACACGCTTCCGACCCGTACTACAGTCAGAAATACGGCACCAGATTTTGTTGGCTAGGCGGCGAGAGGGATGTATCGAGTCCCCTTCACTGGTGACACCCAAGAGTTGACCGAACTCGCGAACGGTCCTAGAAAAACTCTGGTTAAAGAGACTAAACAATATGCAAGGCGTGTCCCAATCTATGTTGCTAAAGAAATTGAAACTACTAAAAAACTCTAATGTCGAACTCTTATATGTAAATTCGAGCGTGTAAATCAGTCCGCTCATACCTGTGCCATTTAGTAAGTCAACAACAGCAGGATAAATACCCAACATGTTCAAGATCTCACGATCTAGAAATTGTGTCGGGATTACCTTAGTAGCTGCCAATCGTACGGTGCATTCCCGCTGATCATCCGACGTGAACCAAACGTTGGGATACTCCGATACATTCTGTGCAGAATAGGGATTGACGGCCTGAGTTGGTGTAGCCTCCCGGCTGTGGTCGACCCGACGCCTCGTGCTCCCTTACGTTGTCTTTTTCGTGCATCCATTTCGACCTGAGATAGCAAAAATCAGACAAGTGTACCACTCGAACAAAATCCCTCAAATTGATTGAAATCAGAACCTTAATTTCATAACAGAAATTTGGGTAAAAACATCATAATATGAAAGAAATCGATTAATTTGGGTGAAGAATAAGCAGGAGTAGCAATCTGGAATACAACTAAATCACCATCTGAAATCACAATCCTAAAACAATTCTCGAAAAATCACGTTAGAGGCCCATATGGTTGGGCGATTATTACGATAGTCGTCCGACAATTAGGATAGTCGTCCGACTATTGAGATAGTTAGGGACTACTCCAGTTGTCAGGAGGAAATAAAGCTAGAAAACTTAGATTGGAAACTTACTTGATTGGCCGGAAAGTAGTAACAACTTTTATAAGGACAAGAAATAAGCAAAAGTGGAAAGATTAGAGAAGAGTGATGGAGCAAAGGAGGGGTGCAAGAGGTTGAAGATGAAGATGGAAGTTTAGAGGATGAAGGTTAAGAATGGAGGTACGTGGGAGGAGTGAGAGAGAGAAAAAGGGTTTAAGGGTTAAAAATTTTTCAAAAAAAACAACTGAAAATAAAAGGAACTTTTTTTCAAAATAATGCTGAAAAATAAACTAATTAACGTTTTGGGTCGGTTTTAAAACTAATTAACAAAATGGGGCTGAGGCAGGTTCGGACTTAGGTTCGATTTGGGGCGGAACAAACCCGCCATTAGGAATGGCGGATCTCCAAAATAAAAAATAAAAAAGATTAACCCATAAACCCGCCATTGAGAGTGGCGGGTTTGGGCCCATTGAAACGCCATTCCCAATGGCGGGTGAAGGGCTGCTCAAGCTATTTGAAGCTCAATTGATAGTTAAATTCTAACCATAAAAATATAAGATTTGCATTGTGTTATAGTGGTAGTGACATAGGCCCATTGTTCCTTATATCCTGGGTTCGAGACCCAATAGACACTTTTCCGCATAATTTTTTATAATTTTTTTAATTATTTATTTATTGATTCTCACACAACATAAACCCGTCATTGTTAAGTACATAGTAGTTTCTAAACCCGTCACTCTAAATTTTAATTCATTAAAGTTGCCTTTATCAATGACAATTTAAGAATCGATAATATTATACCCTTAACACGTTATTATGTCTCACCTACCAAAAAAAAACACGTTATTATGTTTATCATTATAATGGTAGAGTCGTAAAGGTGTTTATAAGTTGTAGGTTGATTCTAAGAACGAAGTTTTGTTTAAACGAAAATGAAAATGAAAAAAACAATTAAAAATTCCTATGCAAAAAGCCAAAACGGACCAACAAGGACTCGAACCCTAGATGCATGGAACAATGGCCCAATGCTACTACCACTACTACACAATACAAATCTTGTATTTTCATGGTTAAAATTAAACTATCAATTGAGCTTCAAATAGCTTGAGCAGCTTCTCCAATCTCCACCCGCCATTGGGAATGGCGTTTTAATGGGCCCAAACCCGCCACTCCCAATGGCGGGTTTATGGGTTAATCTTTTTTTTTTTTTTTGCTATTTTTTATTTTGGAGATCCGCCATTCCTAATGGCGGGTTTGCTCCGCCCCAAATCGAACCTAAGTCCGAACCTGCCTCAGCCCCATTTTGTTAATTAGTTTTAAAACCGACCCAAAACGTTAATTAGTTTATTTTTCAGCATTATTTTGAAAAAAAGTTCAAATAAAAGAGTAAGGAGAGAGAATGAGCCTTATGTCACGGAAATTATCAACCAAGGTGCTCGGATAGTCGGTCGACTATTGTAATAGTCGGTCGACTATTGTAATAGTCGGTCGACTATTGTAATAGTCGGTCGATTATTGTAATAGTCGGTCGACTATTTTTGACCCATTCCAGTTTTCCGTAGTCAGTAGCCTGTTTCTCTGCACAAACTCAAAATTCAGCCTTTAGACGACCCTCGTTCTCACCCGCACATAATTTACAATGCAGAAAATTAAATACGCTCTAACTAACTAAATGCATGTGCAAATGTTTTACAACTCGGGTTACCTCCCGGTCAGCGCTGGTTCAGGGTCCCGCACGACCGTAGTCCTTGACTAGTTTGATATGGCATCGAGGAAGAAAACCTCGACTTCTCCTCCTATCTCACCTTTATCGTGGTAGTGCTTTACTTGGTGACCATTAACCTTAAAGCGATTTCCCGTTGTAGAGTTTTCAAGCTCGACCGACCCAAACTTAGTGATCAAAATCACCGTATATCGGCCGGACCATCTGGATTTTAATTTTCCAGGAAAAAGATGAAGATGAGAATTAAACAATAATACCTTTTCGCCTGCTTTAAACTCCCGCGGAATGATACGCTTATCGTGCCACCGTTTCGTCTTTTCCTTGTACATACGGGTACTATTGTAGGCATTCATTCGGAACTCCTCGAGTTCGTCTAGCTGCAGAAAACAATTTTTGCCACGCAATTTTGGGTCAAAATTCAACTCTTTGAATGCCCACCAAGCTTTATGCTCCAACTCTACGGGTAAGTGACAAGACTTCCCATAAACCAACCGATAAGGCGATGTACCAATCGGTGTTTTATAGGCGGTCCTATATGCCCATAGAGTGTCATCTAGTTTCAGGCTCCAATCTTTTCTCGACTTTGAGATAACCTTTGCCAAAGTGTCCTTAAGCTTCCGGTTGGAAACTTCGACCTAGCCACTAGTTTGGGGTGATACCCCAAACCTCTACGATGCATAACACCCTATTTAGACAATAAGGCAATAAGTTGTTTTTCTTTAAAGTGCATACCTCCATCACTAATGACGACTCGGAGGATGCCAAAACGTGGAAATATAATGTTCTAGAAAAGTTGGACGGCACTTTTAACGTCACAATAGACCGAGACAACAAATTCTACCCACTTAGATACGTAGTCTACAGCTACTAAAATGTATCTATTACCTCAACTTGTCGGGTAGGGACCTTGATAGTCGATGCCCCATACATCGAAAATCTCTACCTCCAAAATACCGACCTGAGGCATTTCATGCCTCCGGGAGATATTTCCCGTCCTCTGACAAGCATCACAACCTGAAACATATGACTTAGCATCAGAAAACAAAGATGGCTAATAAAAATCCAACTGAAGTACCTTAGCCGCAGTCCTAGCGGGACTGTGGTGACCACCACAAGATGAGGAATGACAGGCTTCCAAGATGGCATTGGTTTCCCATTGTGGTATGCATTGCCCGAAAGGTTCGTCGACACACTTCTTGAAAATATATGGATCGTCCCAGAAGTATTGTCGAACATCATGTGGGAGCCACTTCTTTTGTTGATACGATAAATCAGGCGGCAGTAATTTACCTACAAGAAAATTAGCATAGTCAGCATACCACAGAGTGTCTATTACACAAATAGCCATCAAAATATCATCTGGAAAAGAATCATCTATGGGTAAAGTATCGCCTACGCCCTGCAATGGGAATTGAGAAAGGTTGTCCGCTACCGAATTTTCAGCGCCCTTCTTGTATTTTATTTCCAGGTCGAATTATTGAAGTAGGAGGACCCGTCGCAGGAATCTAGGTTTGGCTTTCTGCTTCGCGAGAAGAAACTTCAAAGCCGCATGGTCGTTATACATTGTCAGTTTTGACCCTATTAAATAGGATCGAAATTTCTCTAATGCGTAGACCACGGCTAGAAGCTCCTTCTCCGTAGTAGTATACTTCACCTGAGCCTCATCCAGAGTTCGGCTCGCACAATAGATGGCATTCACTGCCTTTTCCTTCCTTTGACACAGCACCGCACCAACCGCATAGTCACTAGCGTCGCACATAACTTCAAACGATAACTCCCAATCCGGGGCCTGAATAATAGGTGCTGTGACCAAAGCCTGCTTTAACCTGTTAAAAGCAGATAAACATTCATTAGAAAAAATGAATGGGGCATCCTTAAGGAGCAATTGTGTAAGTGGTTTAGCAATTTTAGAGAAATCTTTGATAAATCGGCGATAAAATCCGGCATGTCCAAGAAAACTCCTAACCCCCTTCATGTTAACAGGAGGAGGCAATTGCTCGACCACTTGCGCCTTAGCTTTGTCTACTTGGATGCCTCGATCAGATACTAAGTCCCCAAGGACAACTCTCTCGTTGACCATAAAATGACACTTCTCCCAATTCATCACTAGATTAACCTCAATGCATCGTTGCATCAGTTTATCAAGGTTAGTTACACAATCAGTGAAACTACTACCGTAGACACTAAAATCATCCAAGAATACCTCCATAACATACTCGATATACTTGGAGAATATCCCCATCATACACCTTTGAAAGGTGGCGGGAGCATTACATAACCCGAAAGGCATCCTGCGATACACAAAAACACCATGGGGACAAGTAAATGTTATCTTTTCCTGATCATCAGGATGGATCGGGATCTGAAAGAACCTTGAATAACCATCTAAGTAACAAAAAAATTTATGTGAGGCTAACCTTTCTATCATTTGGTGGATAAATGGAAGAGGGAAGTGATCTTTTTTTGTGGCGACATTTAATTTTCTGTAATCAATGCACATTCGCCATCCCGTTACAATTCTAGTAGGTATTAATTCATTTTTATCGTTTTTGACCATGGCAGTCCCGCCTTTTTTCGGGACGACTTGAACAGGACTCACCCATTTAGAGTGACCGACAGAATAAATTATACCTGCATCTAACAATTTCATCACTTCTTTCATTACCACTTCCTGCATTTTCGGGTTCATCTTACGTTGACTCTGTCTGACAGGTCAGTGATCCTCCTCAAGCTCAATTCGATGCATGCAAATATCGGGACTAATTCCCTTAAGGTCATCTAGACTATATATCCTAATGGCTTCTTGTTCTTCTTAAGAACGACCAATAAATCATAAAGTTGGTTCACATCTAATTTATTACTCACGATGACGAGATAAGACTATGAATCGTCTAAAAATACATACTTGAGATGGGACGGAAGAGGTTTCAGGTCAGGTTTGGTTACCTCTACAGCATAAGAAGTATCTACCAACCTATTTACCACTTCTCCGTCGATGTTTGTCAGTTTTTGTGTATCTCCTAATATATCCCACACAGCATCATCGTTAGTCTCATTACCTGCACAAGTGTCTAAACACATCAAAGCCTTGAGCGGGTCCCTACTCAAGGAACCCGTACAAACATCAAGAATAGCATCATCAACAATATCAAGTGCATAAGAAGTTTTCTCGATCATAGTCTTACCTAATGTATTAGCCAAGTTAAAGATCACCTTATCATTCCCTACCTCTAGAGTCAAGCGTCCGTGCTTGACATCTATAATGGCCCCCGCAGTATGCAGAAATGGCCAACCCAAAATTATAGGAATCAAGGTATCCTCAGCCATATCTAGAACGATAAAATCGAGAGGTATAAAGAATTTACCTATCCTAACGAGACATCCTCTATGACTCCTAGGGGACGTTTGACTGACCTGTCAGCCATCTGAAGAGTCACACTTGTGACTTTAAGCTGACCTATATTCAATTTCTCGCAAACTAAATAGTGCATGACACTAACACTTGCACCCAAATCGCATAGAGCTTTATCGATTACATGGGTGCCTATGGTGCATGGTATGGAAAAACTGATCCGAATCAAGGAACTACTAAAGAGTTCAATAAAGTCACCTTAGCTCCTAATGGTCCTAGTTCAGCTACACGAGCACCTAGTACCAGCTTAGTAGTTGGCCTACTTCAATTGGTGAGCTAGCTCGAGTGTGGACTGAATAAAGGAGCCAATAGTCAAGGAAATTTGAAGGCATTAACTTGGGTTCACACTCATTCAAGCATGGGGAGTGTACTGAAGTTATGAGGATGATTATGGGCTGATTGCTAACTTTGTTTTTAGCTCCATTTTCACACCCTAACCACGGCTGAATGCTCCTTGTTAGAGCTTTGTTATTAGCTCCTAGTTTACATAAGCTTTGTTATTAGCTCCTAGTTCGCATTAGGCTTAAGCTTTGTTTTTGTCACCATTGTACTTTGTTTTTGTCACCCTTGACCAGCCGGTTTAAGGGTCTCTTGTAGGCTATATATAGCCATCCATTTGAATGAATAAGGATCCAATTTGCATATTAAAACTTGAGTAAAGCTGAGCTTTCTGTTTCGTCCTTGTAGTTTACAAGACAAAGTCTAGAGTGAGTTACAAGCTCTAAACTCGCTATTTCAATCGAGTGTTTGATCTAGCAAACCGCTTTGTTGAAGTATAGGTCTACTTCACCTAGCATACTATCCTTGGTTACGGTTTATCCTTCCTTAAAACTATCCTTTCTTTCTGTTTTGATTACTCATTCACGTTCCATTTCAGAATACTAATACTACTTCATATTCTTGTTTCAAAGTTCATATCAACTCACATCATTAGTGGTATCAGAGCTTTGGTCATCTATTTAGACGCAAGCATGGCAGGAGTTGTGAGCTTTGAAGACGCTAGTTCCTTGGAAGGCCTAAAGAGAGAATCAGTGTGCAAGATGAACAAACTTTCTAAGTCCATTGGCGCATCTGGTCCTGAAGTCTGCTTGGGAGAGAAGGAGGAAGAAGGAATAGACTATGAGTTCCCAATGTATGGTAATGTTTTAGTACTACGCACACTTCATGCTAAACCCATCCCACACAACACCGAACAAAGAGACCAACTCTTTCACACAAAATGTCTAGTTAATACCAAATGGTGTAGTTTGATTATTGATGGAGGTAGTTGTACGAATGTTGCTTCTACTGAAATGGTAACTAAGTTAGGTCTAACCACTACTAATCACCCTAGACCGTATGCATTGCATTGGTTGGATGATGGAAACAAAATAAGGGTCACAAAACAAGTAAGAGTAGGTTTAACCATGGGGTCTTATGTCGATGAAGTTCGTTGTGATGTTATTCCTATGGATGCTTGTCATATACTTTTGGGACGTCCTTGGCAGTTTGATAGGGATGTAGTACACCATGGGAGGAAAAATGAATACGAGTTAAGAGATAAGGGAAAGAAAATCGTTCTAAAACCCATGACACCTCAAGATGTGTATACCATGTTAGCGAAACAAGTCAAAAAACCCAACCTCTCCATATTTGCTAATGAAAATGTAAGAGAACATACCATAGAAGAGAG
Source organism: Agrostemma githago (assembly GCA_958450325.1). Lineage (NCBI taxonomy): Eukaryota > Viridiplantae > Streptophyta > Magnoliopsida > Caryophyllales > Caryophyllaceae > Agrostemma > Agrostemma githago. The sequence goes on from OY288239.1 coordinate 43,917,321, forward strand.
AGAGTGTGATGTTGTCTTGGTTACTGAAGAGGAACCGAATGAGGTTGATAATGGGTTTGGAGAGAAACGATTTGAGGAGGGGCTAAAGGAACTAGGTGTTGCCATTTCTAATGAATTACCGGCTGACTTGACACCTAGTAGAGATCATGAACTCTTAGAGTATAGCCATGACTCGCAAAAGCTGATCCCAAAACATACTAAATGGATGGAACTCTCGCAAACCTTCCATTTCTCTTCCAGGTATAAGGATGGTAAGAACAATGTCGTAGCTGATACTTTATCTTGTCGCTACACACACTCATCCACCCTAGTTGTAAGAGCACTTGGATTCGAGACTTTGAAGGATTACTACGCTATGGATACTAATGTAATCACCGGGTACAAAGCTAGTGCTCTTGGTACTTTTGTTGAGTTTGTTTTGCAGGTAGATCTTCCTTTTACAGGAAACCTGATGTGAGTTGATATGAACTTTGAAACAAGAATGAGAGATATGATTAGTATTCTGAAATGGACGTGAAACAAGTAACCAAAACAGAAGGTAAAGATAGTTTGAGGATGAATAAACCGTAACCAAAGGATAGTATGCTAGGTGAAGTAGACCTATACTTCAACAAAGCGCTTTGCTAGATCAAACACTCGATTGAAATAGCGAGTTTAGAGCTTGTAACGCGACTCACTCTAGACCTTGTCTTGTAAACTACAAAGACGAAACAAAAGGAAGCTTCAAAGCTTAACTTTTACTTGGGTTTTAATTTGCAAATTGGATGATCTTTATTCCTTCAAATGGCCGGCTATTTATAGCCTACAAGACCCTTAAAACCGGTTGGTTAAGGGTGACAATAACAAAGCTAGACTAATGTGAACTAGGAGCTAAATACAAGGTTGGAGTTAAAAACAAAGCTAGTGTAAACAAGGAGTTAAAACCAAAGCTAGGGAGTTAAAACCAAAGCTTGCACCAGCCGTGTAGTCTTGTGTGAACATGGAGCCAACACCAAAGCTTGAGTGTACACACCATGTGAACATGGAGCTAAAAACGAAGTAACCAATCAGCCCATAATCAACCTTGACTTCTTTACTCCTTTATTCAGCTCCCTTGTGAGCTAACTTAGTACTTGGAGAAGACATACCACTAAGCTAGTAGGAGGAGCTAGTGTGGCTTGACTTGAGCTAAGAGGAGCTAGTGTCACTTCATTGAACTCCTTAGTCTCCTCATTCGGATCATCTCCTCCCCCTTGAAAAGGAATTGCCCTCAATTCTGAAATGCCATCATCATCTAGATAGGGAGAAAGGTCCCCTATGTTGAACGTGACATGGACTCCATAATCATCCGGTAATTCTACCTTGTAAGCATTATCATTTACCTTGGATATGATCTTGTAAGGTCCTTCAGCTCGTGGCATCAGTTTATTCTTTCTTTTACTTGGAAACCTTTCCTTCCTCAAGTGCACCCAAACTAAGTCACCCTCTTGGAAAAGTCTTGGCTTCCTGTTCTTGTTGGACTTCCTTTTGTATGCTTCATTGACCTCCTTGATCCTTTCTTGTATTTGCTCGTGGAGTTTGATCATAGCCTTTAGTTTGGACTCCGCATCCTTGTGAACTAACTCATCTTTTGGTAGCGGAATCAGGTCCAAGGGCATGTAAGGATTGATCCCATATACAGCCTCAAAAGGGGAATGAGAAGTAGCATAAGTGGGGGAGCGATTGTAGGCAAACTCAGCATGGGCAAGCTTGATATCCCAATCCTTTTGAGTCTTACTTACAAGGCCCCTTAATAACGTTCCCAAGGTGCGATTGGTAACCTCCGTTTGTCCATCTGTTTGTGGATGATGAGAAGTGCTAAATAAGAGCTTGGTTCCCACCTTCCTCCATAATGTGTTCCAAAAGTAACTAAGGAACTTTGAGTCACGATCAGAGACTATGGACTTGGGTATCCCATGTAGACGCACTACCTCCTTGAAGTATAAGTCAGCAACATTGCTAGCATCATCTGTTTTGTGGCAAGCAATGAAGTGAGCCATCTTTGAAAACCGATCTACTACCACCATGATAGCATCTTTTCCTCTAGCGGTTCTTGGTAAGGCTACAATGAAATCCATGGATACATCTTCCCATGGTCTACTAGGAGTGGGCAAGGGCGTGTAAACTCCAGGCTTGAAGGAACTCTTGGCAAATTGGCAAGTCACACACTTGCTTACCACATTCTGGACGCTCCCTTGCATCTTTGGCCAAAAGAAGTGCTCCTTTAAGACCTCCAACGTTCTTGTAATGCCAAAATGACCTGCTAATCCTCCTCCATGAGCTTCTCTAACCAGTAGCTCTCTAATGGGATGCTTGGGTACACACAGGCGGTTTCCTTTGAAAAGAAATTCTTCCTGCAAAACAAACTCATCAAAGGCTCCCTCCTTGCATTTGGTGTAGGTTTCACCAAAGTCAGCATCATTGTTGTAGTAGTCCTTTAGAGTCTCAAATCCAAGCAACCTCACATCCAAAGTAGATAGTAAAGTGTAGCGGCGGGATAGTGCATCAGCTACTACGTTACTCTTTCCATCTTTGTATTTTGAAGAGAAGTGAAAGGATTGTAAGAATTCTACCCACTTGGCATGCCTTGGACTTAACTTTTGTTGGCCATTGATATATTTTAAGGACTCATGATCTGAATGAAGAACAAAATGGTTAGTACGTAGGTAATGACTCCAATGATCAAGAGCTCTTACTATGGCATAGAACTCCTTGTCGTAAGTGCAGTAGTTCAGTCTTGCTCCATTGAGTTTCTCTGAGAAATAGGCAATGGGGCGCTTGTTTTGCACAAGAACAGCTCCAATTCCAACTCCACTAGCGTCACATTCCACCTCAAATGGTTGAGAGAAATCAGGAAGGGCTAAGATAGGAGCGGAGCATAGCTTCTCTTTAATGGCTTCAAAGGCTTCTTGGGCAGCTTTGGTCCAAACAAATGCGCCTTTCTTCAAGCACTCGGTGATGGGGCTTGTGATAGTGCTGAAATCCTTGATAAATCTCCTGTAAAAAGAAGCCAAACCATGAAAAGACCTCACTTCTGTAATGGTGGAAGGGATTGGCCAAGTACGTATTGATTCCACTTTGGTTTGATCAACGGATACCCCTCCCTTGGATACTACGTAGCCAAGGAATACTACACTCTCCACAAAGAAGGCACACTTCTCTTTCTTCCCAAAAAGTTGTTGTTTGCGAAGTGTGGTGAAGAGTAGCCTCAAGTGCTCCATATGTTCTTCCAAGGACCTGCTATACACAAGTATATCATCCAAGTAAACCACAATAAAACGACCTAGGTAGGCCTTAAGTACCTCGTTCATTAACCTCATGAACGTGCTTGGAGCGTTGGTAAGACCAAATGGCATGACCGTCCACTCATATAGTCCATGTTTGGTTTTGAAAGCGGTCTTCCATTCATCTCCCTCCCTCATTCTGATTTGATGGTAACCACTCCTTAGATCAATTTTGGAGAAGACCACCGCCCCATGAAGCTCATCTAACATATCATCTAACCTTGGAATAGGAAACCTATACTTGATGGTGATGTTGTTAACGGCTCTACTATCTACACACATTCTCCATGTTCCATCCTTCTTAGGTACTAAAAGAACTGGAACAGCACAAGGACTAAGGCTCTCCCGCACATACCCTCTACTCATCAACTCATCTATTTGTCTTTGTAATTCCTTAGTTTCTTCCGGATTACACCTATAGGCAGCCTTATTGGGTAAGGTTGATCCTGGAATGAGGTCGATTTGATGTTCTATACCTCTAATAGGTGGTAAACCAACGGGTAATTCCTCGGGGAAGACATCCTTAAACTCGTGTAACAACTCCTCTAATGGTTTTCCTCCAAGTCTATTCTCAATTTCTACGGGTTTTTCTTTAGCTACCATGACAAATACACGTTCCCCCTCTTGTATAGCTTGCTCTACTTCATTTTCACTAGCAAAGATGGTGAGGTTGGGTCTTTTGTTCTTGCTGGAGGTCATAGCTCTAACAGCTTGGGGAGTCATGGGTTTTAGAACGATTTTCTTTCCCTTATCCCTCAATTCATATTCATTCTTTCTCCCATGATGAACTACGTCCCTATCAAACTGCCAAGGACGGCCTAATAGTATATGACAAGCATCCATAGGTATAACATCACATAGAACCTCATCAACGTAGGAACCCATGGTTAAACCCACCCTTACTTGCTTAGTGACCCTTATCTTGTTCTCATTATCCAACCAATGTAAAGCATACGGTTTAGGGTGATTAGTGGTGGTGAGACCTAACTTAGCTACCATTTCCGTAGACGCCACATTAGTACAACTACCCCCATCAATAATCAAACTACACCACTTGGTATTAACTAGACATTTTGTGTGAAAAAGTTGGTCTCTTTGTTCGGTGTTTTGTGGGATAGGATTAGCATGAAGTGTACGTAATACTAAGACCTTACCAAACGTTGGGAGTTCATCTTCTCTTTCTCCCAAGTAGACTTCAGGAACAGGTGTGCCATTGGACTTAGAGAGACTAACGATGCTTGAGTCTTCAAAGCTCATAACTCCTGCCATGCTTACGTCCAAATGGATGACCAAAGCTCTGATACCACTAATGATGTGAGTTGATATGAACTTTGAAACAAGAATGAGAGATATGATTAGTATTCTGAAATGGACGTGAAACAAGTAACCAAAACAGAAGGTAAAGATAGTTTGAGGATGAATAAACCGTAACCAAAGGATAGTATGCTAGGTGAAGTAGACCTATACTTCAACAAAGCGCTTTGCTAGATCAAACACTCGATTGAAATAGCGAGTTTAGAGCTTGTAACGCGACTCACTCTAGACCTTGTCTTGTAAACTACAAAGACGAAACAAAAGGAAGCTTCAAAGCTTAACTTTTACTTGGGTTTTAATTTGCAAATTGGATGATCTTTATTCCTTCAAATGGCCGGCTATTTATAGCCTACAAGACCCTTAAAACCGGTTGGTTAAGGGTGACAATAACAAAGCTAGACTAATGTGAACTAGGAGCTAAATACAAGGTTGGAGTTAAAAACAAAGCTAGTGTAAACAAGGAGTTAAAACCAAAGCTAGGGAGTTAAAACCAAAGCTTGCACCAGCCGTGTAGTCTTGTGTGAACATGGAGCCAACACCAAAGCTTGAGTGTACACACCATGTGAACATGGAGCTAAAAACGAAGTAACCAATCAGCCCATAATCAACCTTGACTTCTTTACTCCTTTATTCAGCTCCCTTGTGAGCTAACTTAGTACTTGGAGAAGACATACCACTAAGCTAGTAGGAGGAGCTAGTGTGGCTTGACTTGAGCTAAGAGGAGCTAGTGTCACTTCATTGAACTCCTTAGTCTCCTCATTCGGATCAAAACCATCTTTGTGTCCCAAGGCATCCTATTTCAGAGTGTATAACTAGAGAAACTCATGGAGAAAGACCAGCTAAACCTTTTGACATGACCAAGACCTTAGAGGTGATAAAAGAACACTTCTTTTTGCTAAAGATACAAGGGATTAATCAGAACATTGGGAGCAAATGCTTAACAAAGCCATTCTCAAGGAGTCCTTTCAGAACAAGGGAGTACTTACCATTTTTCGAAATGACTCATTTTGGTGTTTGTTACCCAACGGATGAAGCTAGCAAAGGGCCTGACTTGTACGTTAGAGAAGTTATTCGGGAAAGGATCAAGGAAACCTACAAGGGAAGGTCCAATAAAAACAGAAAACCGAGACTCTTCCAAGAGGGTGACTTGGTTTTGGTTCACTTGAGAAAGGAGAGGTTTTCAAGCAAAAGGAAGAACAAATTGAAGCCACAAACAGAAGTTCCATACAAGGTATACACCAATGCTTGCAAGATGAAATTGCCGGATAGTTATGAACGTCCAAAGTGGGAGATTGTGCTCTTTATCTTGATGAAGATGGCTTTTCAGAATTGAGGACAATTCCTTTTCAAGGGGGAGGAGATGATCCGAATCAAGGAACTACTAAAGAGTTCAATAAAGTCACCTTAGCTCCTAATGGTCCTAGTTCAGCTACACGAGCACCTAGTACCAGCTTAGTAGTTGGCCTACTTCAATTGGTGAGCTAGCTCGAGTGTGGACTGAATAAAGGAGCCAATAGTCAAGGAAATTTGAAGGCATTAACTTGGGTTCACACTCATTCAAGCATGGGGAGTGTACTGAAGTTATGAGGATGATTATGGGCTGATTGCTAACTTTGTTTTTAGCTCCATTTTCACACCCTAACCACGGCTGAATGCTCCTTGTTAGAGCTTTGTTATTAGCTCCTAGTTTACATAAGCTTTGTTATTAGCTCCTAGTTCGCATTAGGCTTAAGCTTTGTTTTTGTCACCATTGTACTTTGTTTTTGTCACCCTTGACCAGCCGGTTTAAGGGTCTCTTGTAGGCTATATATAGCCATCCATTTGAATGAATAAGGATCCAATTTGCATATTAAAACTTGAGTAAAGCTGAGCTTTCTGTTTCGTCCTTGTAGTTTACAAGACAAAGTCTAGAGTGAGTCGCGTTACAAGCTCTAAACTCGCTATTTCAATCGAGTGTTTGATCTAGCAAACCGCTTTGTTGAAGTATAGGTCTACTTCACCTAGCATACTATCCTTGGTTACGGTTTATCCTTCCTTAAAACTATCCTTTCTTTCTGTTTTGATTACTCATTCACGTTCCATTTCAGAATACTAATACTACTTCATATTCTTGTTTCAAAGTTCATATCAACTCACATCAAAAACTAACCAGGTCTTTTAGTTTGGGTGGTGACTTACTTTGAATTAGAGCACTACATTCAGCAGTAAAATCAACGGTCTCATGTTCATTTAAGTTCCTCTTACGGGTCAAAATATCCTTTATGAATTTCGCATAAGAGGGTACCTGGGTAATTAACTCGGTGAAGGGAACGGTTACCTGGTGATGTGTGCCAAATTTGTTCCACTTTTTCACCCATTTACACCTGTTTTCCTATCGCTTTTGTGAGATTATTGTGCAATTATCGCCTTATTTGAGTTTTTCTCACTCTAGCAACCTCTCTTGTGCATTTTACGTGTTTTTGGGTTGTTTTCCTACTATTCTGATATGAATCCATTGTTTGTGAGAATGTTCGAGCTTACATGGGCACAAAAGAGCGGGATATAGTTCATAGCATGCCATAAAGCAAAAGTCCAAGCATCGAAGGGTGAAACCTTGAGCAAAAGGGCAAAACTATAGTCCATTGGGCATCTTCACCGGCAAAGTCGAACTTCAAATAGATATATAAAGAGTTCCAGACCTCGGATTGATGCGCTAGTTGGAGGTGAAAGCTTATCTTCTCAACTTTCCAACGACATATCACACGCCCCAATCGAAGATCAAACGAGAGAGTTATGGTCCTCTGAAGTCACAGGGCGAAGTTTCACCCGATGAGATTTTTGAGTTTTTGGTCAGATTTTTCATTGGGCGAAACTTTGCCCGATGAGATTTTGACCGGGCAAAACTTCGCCCGACGGCGTTTCCTTCCCAAATCGCCATTTTGGACAAAACATCTCACCGGGCAAAACTTCGCCCCAAAGAGCGAAACTTTGCCCGACGGTATTTCGGCCATATTGGAGATAGTCCGCATGGTAAAACTTCACCCTATGAAGATCCAAAGGGCAAGGTTACATTTCAAGGACAAAAATTAGTTTTGGGCTTTGTTTAAATGATCCATTAAGGCTTTGTATATATAATTAAACCCTAGCTTTCTACCTGATTATGCTTCATTAGATCTAGTAACTCTCCATTAGCTTAGACTACTCTCTATCATTCTAATCTAGTAGCAACATTAGGTTAGTCATAGATCTAATTGAAGATTAAAGGGTTTGCAAGGATTTGGTGATAAAAGTTTTTGTATTTCTTCTTCTTCAAGCTTATTAATTTATGAATCTTCATCTTAGCTTCTTTGTAGCGTCAATTCTCCATTGTTGGTACTTTCTCATCTTTCTCTCTTTTCTAATTAGTTTTTCCTCTAGTTTCTTATTTAGTTACTTGTTTTGTTTAGTTTTGCTTGTGTTGTTTTTGTTCTAAATTATGGATTTTATTCTTGGTTTTCTTTTCCTCTTATTTGTGCTAGATTAAATTTTGTTCTCAATTTCTAGTATGAATTGTTTTAGTTCATGTTCTCTCTCCTTCGTTTATAATGAAACCCCCATGAATAGTGAGTAGATTTCAGTTGGGGGGTTAGGGGATGAGGAATTTGGATAATATGAATTAATGATTCTTGTGATTGTATACACTTGGATTGGTTTGTCTAATTTGGAGTTGTTGTATATGTGTTGACTTTATTTGATCAATTTAGTTGACTCGTATTCACCCGAATCAATATTGGGAAACTCGGGGCTTGGGTAATTCCGGTTAGAGATTTAGCTTTCTCATCACGAAAGTGGGCTTTAGTGAGGTTGGGTTGAGAAACCGAAAGGTGACTCGCTCCTTATCGATTGTGTATCGTTTGCTTGACTCCTTGTTTATGTGTCTCATTTTTGATTCCCCGACTCCTCCTAACACCTTTACTTTATTTGATTTCTCTTAGTTATTCTAGGCTCGTTCTCTTTAGTTTAGTTCGTGACCACCTAAAACCCCCCCTTAGACCCCAAACATACTTAGACTTAGACTCGACTGACTTTACCTAGACGACCGTCCCTGTGGATCGATCCCGACTTACCGCTACTAAGTAGTTAGTTTGTCGTGTTTATAAATATTGTTTATCGTGCGGGTCGCGATTCCCGCGCATCAAAATGGCACCATTTTCGGGGATGGCGATGAGTTAATTGAGTTTTTGCCTATTTGTGTCCGGTTTTGATTTCATTTTTATTTTTCTCTACCCTAGTACCACTTGGTGCTAGGAGAGTCACCTTCTACCTGAGTGTATGTCTAGGAAATGATTGTCTCCATTATTGTTCGATCCCGAGCCGGAGAGAGCATTTAGAGATTTGAGATTCCAGGACAATAATTCAACAAAGGTGATTCCACATCCATACCTCACATACACTACCCAACATACTATCCTTCCATCCCCTCCAAATCCATCCATATCACCAACTACCATAAATCCCTTTTACAATAACTAACTTATACCTTTCACTCCACAAAATCTACCTTCTACAACACCTCTCATCACTCCAAACATAGAATACCCCTTCAATCCACAAGAAATACCATCTCCACAAGAAAATTCTCCAACTCTTTCACCTCCCAAATCACCTTCATCACCAAAAAGCCTCCAAGAAGACAACATGACAACTCTTGGTTCTCATTAACAACCTACTCATGAGGGAACTTCTTCCCCCGTTTTCTATGGAACTATCCCCGAAGATTTTGAACTCAAAGCTTCCTTGATCAATGAAGTGAAATTAGATACCTTCCATGGGTTCCCTCAAGAAGATGCTCTTGAACATGTATGCTCTTTCAAAGAAAAGCTAGTTGGTGCCAAGCTTAGTGGTCTTAGTTCATGTCAACTACATCGTCTTCTCTTTTCTAAAACTTTGAAGGACGGTGCCAAGAGATGGTTACAAAGATATCCGAATAATATTTTCTAAACATGGGCCGAGCTTGCAAATGCTTTTCTAGAGAAGTATTTCCCTCCATCCAAGACGAATCAATATCGGATGAAAATTCAAACATTTGAGCAAGAGGAATTTGAGAGCTTGAGTGAAGCGTGGGATCGATTTCGGGATCTTCTCCGAAAGTGTCCTCACCACGGTATTCCGGATTGGCTGACAACCTTAACATTCTACAACACACTATCCTCATGAATCAAGGAGAACATCAATTCGGCCGCCGGGGGCGGTTTTTTCTCTTTGACCGATGATGCCTCCAAGGCTCTTATTGAGAAGATGGCTAGAAGTGACTCTAGGGATGGGAAATCAAGGGAAATGAGAAAGAAAAATGATGGGAATTCATCAAAGAGTAATGAAGCAAAACTCGAGGCTAGGATAGAAGAACTGTCTAAGAGGATTGATGCTACGAACTCTACTCTCACTCCTATGGGTATGTATAATGTGGAAGGAACTCCTCCACCGATGCAATCATCTCCACCCAAGTTAGAACAATGATGGGATCTCCCATGTGAGCAATATGGCAATTATGGCAACTATTCTTACTCTTGTCCTCCAAATTTGGAGACTTACTTTGGTGAACACAGTGAAGTGCAAGTCATCCAACCTTATGGGAAGTGGCCATCATTTGATCTCTTCTCCAACAATTAAAATGTCGGAACCAAACACCATCCTAATTTCTCTTATGGTAATCAAAATTTCCAAAATTCGGTACCAAGAATTCAAGGGAATCAACAAATGCCTTCTTATCCAAGTCAACAAAAGTCATTTAATCAAGGCTCTCCTAAGGTACTTCCATATTTTCCTCCCCATCAAAGGGACAATTTTATGAACCAAGGAGGAGCCCCTCATGGCTAAGGTAACTTTCACATCATGTGAACCAATTTAATCATCAAGGTGGTAATTACCACAATCAAGGGTTCAACAAAGGCTATCAAGAAAACCCGAAATTGCCAAGGTAATCAAGGTCATCGAGGATTACACTCATAAAGCTACAATGGACCCTCTCAATTCTTTGGCAACCAAGGCCATTCTCAACAAAGTCAAGGAAGCGGTCAATGGGACAATTCACCAAATGAAATGCAAAGAACAATAGAGTATTTGATGAATGAAAATGTGGAAAACAAGGCAAAGTTCAAACTCTTGGAATCTCAACAAGCATCCAATGCCTTAGCCGCACCGGTACATACACCTCATGGATTTTCGGCTCAACCAAAACACCCTAGAGACCCTCTTCGCCAAACTCATACCGTTATCCTAAGAAGAGGAAATGAGTTTGAAAACCCACACAACCACTTGAGTACCAAAGCAACCCCAAATATGCAATAACAATAAGTACCACATGCCACTACTCCCGATTCCCCCAAACAAAACCGGGGAATTCGAGCAGAGTTTGATTTAGTTGCAAATGCCGAGGAAAAACAACGAGAACCACGGAAATCTAGGAGGCAAGAGTTCGAGAAAGCAATTGAGGAGGAGGAATCTGAGGTTCCACCTCCATCGATCTATGTGCCACCTCTACCATTTTCGAAGCGGGCCAACATTCACAAAGAAAATATCAAGTGTAGCCGGTTTGTTGACATGGTCGAAAAGTTAGAAGTCTCCTTGCCATTCACCAAGGTAACATCAAAATCCAAGATGTCGATTCAAGGTGAAGTAGTGATCCATGAAGATATCCATGAAAATGACAACATCTTGTCATCAAGGATAGAGATCACCACTTTCACTCCTAACAAGGAACTAGAATCCCAACATTACTACATGGTTAATGTAAACGAGGATGTCAAGGATTTGAGTCTCTGGGATGAGTTGAATGTGGTAATAGGCCTTGTTACGTCTTGGAAAGATGATGAAATCAAGTTGCCCTTGTGCAAGAATGTTGAAAAACATCAAGAGTCCTTTGCTAGTGAGCCAAAGTTTGGTTTGGGGAAGATTGAGACCACCGATAGAAGTCTTGAACCTCCCCTTCAAAATGATATGAGGACAAATGATGCTTTAAGGCTTAAGGGCGTTAGCCCGCATCTTGAAGAGAATGTGAGAATATACAATGGGGAAATAAGGCCTAAACCGCCTTTCATGTTGAGTGGTGAAATTGTGAAGCTTTGGAAAGTTAGAAGGTATTTTGGGAAGAAATGGTCACTTGAACTTGTGAGATGGAAAGACCCGGGAGACCATGAGAAACCTGAGCATTATGGATTTGAAGATTACTTATCGCTTCCGACTTGGAAGCTTTTGATGACAGCTTGGCTCGGCTACATGAGCCCACTTAAAGACTCTTCTTGAGCCTTTGATTTACTCCTCTGAGCCCTTGACGGGTATGGTGGAGATGATACTTTGAAGACAAACAAAGTTTAAGGTTTTGCGGTCCTAGCCAAAACCGTGCTTCTTGGGAGGCAACCCAAGCTTTTTCTGCAAATTTACGCTTTTTGTGTTTTGTTTTTGTTTGTAGGAATCTGTAACAAGAAACCGGCATGGATAGATGATGAAGAATTTGGAAGCAATCAAGTGCGGAGAAGTTTTTGCTTGATTGTTCCTTTGTGGATTGTGGATTGTAGATGTTTGGTTATATCTTGTTGGACGATTGGTGGTGTAGTTGTATTTATGTTGAAATTAGAAGTTTTTGTGGGATTGTATTGTGATTATTTATTGTGTTTGTGTTTTCTTTTGTTCAAACTTTTGAATAATTCATGAAAATTAGAAAATCCTTTAAAAATTTAAAAAACATTTTCTTTCTTCGATCATGTTATTTTGTTTTCTTCCTTCTTCTACTCTCTCCCATACTTGTCCATTGAGGACATTGTATAGTTTTAGTGTGGGGGAGAGATTTTTAATCCTTTTTCCCTTTTATCTTACCCTTTTTTTTTTCTTTCCTCTTATTTAAAAAAAAAACAACTAAAAACTTTAAAAACTTTTAAAAAAAAATCTAAAGATTTTTCTTATTTTTATCTTCTCTTGATTCTCTTTTCCCTTTTTCGATCTCTTCCCTACTTTTGCATTGAGGACAATGCATATTTTTAGTGTGTGGACCTACTATCCTTTGATTTTTCTTTTTATTTTATTTTTCAAAATATTTTCAAAAATTCACAAAAAAAAAAATTGAAAATTTTCATAAAATCCGAAAAAAAAAAAAAAAAGTCATTTATTGTGTCTAGTGTCTCTTGTATAGCCTTGTTACTCCATTCTTGCAGGAATACAACCAACTTCATAGCATGAGAATAAAGGTATTAAAAGTGAAGACCATTCGGCAACCCCTTTTACCCTTATTTTTCTCCCATTCCCTTATTCACATGGGAGTATGGGCTTGATGCTATTTGGAGGTTCACTTGGTGAACATTTTGGAATTGGTGGTTGTGGTTGTGTTGACTAATTAATGGAGATTGGAGTGCTTGGCTTTACTTTTAGTTGTTTTTGTTTTTACTTTTGTTGTGTTCTTTTGTGTTTTGTATAGTGTGTTTAGGGAAAACGTTTTCGAAAACCCGATTGTGAGACTTGCTTACGAGTGTTCACCTTCCCTTGTTAGGAACCCATTTTGATTCGGACTTTACTCTAGTAGAATGACTTTAAATCAATAATTGTGTTGGTCTTTTAGCTTGAGTCCACCTTTTCTACTAGAAGTTTACATCGGGGTTTGCATTTGACAATCTTGACCACCCATGGAGTGATAAGGCCTTGGTTACCGCATTCTGTATCACTAGGTGACCTTGCTAGAAGTGACCATTGCAGGAATAGTCCAAATTCTCTCCCTTTGTGGGTTTGACGGGGGTGCACACCCATCTTACCTATTTACCCTTCCACCTATACACCACACAATAAGTTTGCAAAAATGAATCCTTTCTACATGGTTGTATTTACATTGATGTGATACTCATTAGACTTGAGGACTCGTGTCATACACTAGGCATACTCCAAGAGGAGGTCGTGCCCTGCGCCGCGCAAAGCGGGGGTCGTGATGCTTGTCAGACCTCAAGTCATATCACTTGGCCAAAAGGGCAAACCAAGACAAAAAGAAAAAGACACAAATGAAAATCAAAAGAGAAAAGAAGAAAAACAAGAAAAATCAAACTACCAAAAATATCTCAATCCCAAAAATAAGGCTTTTTGCCAACTTATCACCGTGGAGTGCCTACCAAAGGACCGAGTCCCTAGGAAGGAAGATAGTGGTGATTAGTCGGTCTACCTCATTTTGTGAATAATTCCCACCATCTTGTTTGGACTATTTTCGGTTCACTTTAGGCTTGGGACGATCCTCATTGCTTTTGCAAAAAGGGTCGGGATTTCACTTACATCTAGTGTCTACTAACTCCATGGTTCACTCATTTCCACTACATTTAACACCCCGTTGTACGCTTTTAGAAGATTAGGATGACCAAGATAAATTATCAATGTTTTTAGTGCTTTAATGTCATTCTATTAGGTTTTTGTCCATTTCATCACTACTACAATTTACCACTTGCGTCACATTACAATTCATGGCGCAAGTACCTAATTCCCGTGGCTATAAGATTTTGCCACAGAAAATCTTCCATGGCGCAAGTGGTTGTGGCGACTGAATAGCCACGGGAAAAATCAACACGTGGTTAAATCATTTTTGTTTGCCACGGATATTAACGTGGCCAGGAATCGTGGCTAACAAACTACTCTCGTGGCTAAAATCTAAATAGACACATAATACTATCTTGGCAATAAATAAAACTCTCGTGGCTAAATGTGTTTTAGATTAATAAAGTTCTCGTGGCAAATATTAATTATCCGTGGCTAAAGTTATTTTGTACATCAAAATAATCATGTGGCAAGAAATAATTTTTCGTGGCTACTAACTTTATGGTGGGAAGATATAATTTTCGTGGCTAATACTTTTACAGTTTTACTAGCCACGGAAAGTTATGAAGTAATATTTTCATGGGTCAAAAAGTATCTGCGACAATTACTTTTTTTTTCTGACCAAACAAATTTTATTAAAACATATATAATCGTAAAAATACTATTTAATAGCTAAAAAGTAGCACAAACGATGTTTTCCCTGGTACGTGCAAGACACTACAGGAGTATTTTCCCTACTATTTCATGGCACGTACAATAAGTCTTAATCAAGCGAAAAGTTAAAATTCTAATATACGACCAAAAGATGATTATTCCTCAATGAAAAGGTAAAAACATAGACTTAGATTACTTAATATAATAGTTGCTTCATGTTTGTGATATGAATCAACTGTTTGAGAAAAAATTATCAACCTGCAAAAATAAAAATAAAAACACCATAAATCGCAATGAAAACAACTCTTTGTATATTTCCCACATGTCTAATATTCATTGAACTCATCCGATCCATACGTTTATGCTCTACCTATTTCAAGAAAATACCCCTCACATGTATTTAAGAAATTTGTAGAATATAGAAAAGACAAAGGAGGTAACATTTTTTATACTTTTAAGTTTTATTATAAGATTTTAGAGATTTTACTAACCTCAATGAGAAGATCAAAAATGATATATTTTCAACAATTCCACAAGTTTTTGCTCCCAAACTTTGTTGTTAGTTGCTATCTTTGCATCAACCCCATTTCTAATTGCTTCAGCTTCTTTCTTAGGTGCTTCAGCGTCTTTCTGAGCCTCTTCGGTCTTTTTATTCGCATATTCTACTTCTTTTCTTGCATTTTCCACATCTTTTTTAGCTTCTTCCAAAACATCTGTTGTGGCTGTCTTAACCTTCATAACTTCATTAGACGTGAAGGTTTTACTCGAAAATATTGTGTAATACTTTTACCACGTCCATAACAACGTAAATATCCATGAGTGTCTTTTCCAAGTACTTTTGTAATGATTTCTTCATCCGTCTTTTCGTTAAGCCCTTTCGATCTTTCTTTTTTCAGCTTATTTACTTCGTCATGAAAAAATTAAAAAAAAAATCCAAATGTTCATTTAAAATTTCTCACAAAACTTTATTAAATTAGCTAGATCTAAGTATTCTTACGATTGCTTGCATGTTACAAGCTAAATTAGCAGAATTCACACGATTGTTTGATTTCCTTTTCCGAGTTTCCAATAGAAAATCAACTCGTGAACACTGTCCTCCATTATTTTTCTTCTGCAATTACAAGACATAATGATATCCATTGATGAGGATGATTATCGTCGAATTTGGAGTATATGAAATTTAAAGGCACCTACAATTCCTCTTTAACACGCGCATGACTTTTGGAACCAGTATAGTGAGGCATTTTTTGAAATGACCTACTTTTTTTAGCCTTTACACTCTTTTCCTGTTAAGAACCATTAAACAATATAGTTTAAAAATAGAGAATATCATTTATTAAGAGATAGGTATGACTCGAATAACACAAAATGTATTGGGTTACCTGAAATTTAGGTGTGCGCCAAAGATCGACCAAATATTTCCAATCTGCTTTAAGCATGTCTTTCGGCCAATTTTTCAACTGGTCTTCCTCCGTAGTGAATTTTGGGACAGTGATATACTTATGCCACAATTTAGACCTGCTATCTCCGAACAAACTCCTTGCGTGTCTCATTACTTCTTCTTTTCTTAAATCCGGATCGTCAAAAGCACATTTCTCCTAAATTATAAATTATAAAGTAACATATTACAAGAATTAAAGTAACAGATGACAAGAATTAAAGTAACAGATGAAGTGCATTGAAGTAACACTGGATTCAATTAACAGAGGATGCTTATACACCAGGTAAATATTAACAGAGGTCAGACATTAAAGTAACAGATAGTGTGAATTAAAGTAACAGATAATGTTCATTAAAATAACACCAGGTATATGTTAGTGCAAAAAATTCATATAATGATCAGAAATGAGAGTATGACGCAGTATCTTTCTTTGAATGAGGGCGATACTCTTTGATATTGTTTCCTATTTTGAAGTCAATCACGTCCCATAATAATAGGAAACAATATCTTTCTTTTTCATTTTTTTTTTATATGGTGGTATTCAAAATCCTTTTTGTCACTGCAATGCATTACAGTAACAGATGAAAAGAACTAAAGTAACAGATGAAGTGCGTTAAAGTAACAAGAGATTCAATTAACATTATGTGAATTAAAATAACAGGGGTTAGCCATTAAAATAACAGATTGTGTATATTAAAGTAACACAGTATGTGCATTACAATAACTCCATATATTTGTTCGTGCGTAAAATTTATATAATGATTAGATCTTCAATAATATGCAGTTTTCATACTGTAAACTCAAAATCTAATAATATGGAGCATCCTAGTGACTTCCATGGCATTTCCAGTATAAATTAGAAACCAAATACTCACCGTTTGTGTATTCGACGATTTGCATATCCGCCATCAAATGAGAAATTTCAGTGTCGCGAGGAAGAAGATGAATGACTGAATGTGTTATTGAGTGGGTTGATTGAATGTAAGTTGCAGCCGCACGAAGAAGAAGATGAATGATTGAACGTGATGAAATGAGATGAATAAAATTGACGAAAAATCTGTAAGCAATATCGAAAACTCACCATTGTTGTACTCTATGATTTGCTTGATCCGAATCAAGAAGCTACTAAGGAGTTCAATGAAGTCACCTTAGCTCCTAATGGTCTTAGTTCAGCTACACTAGCGCCTCCTACCAGCTTAGTGGTGTGACTACTTCAATTGGTGAGCTAGCTCGTGTGTGAGCTGAATAAAGGAGCAAATAATCAAGGAAATTTGAAGGCATTAACTTGGGTTCACACTCATTCAAGCATGGGGAGTGTACTGAAGTTATGAGGAT
Source organism: Agrostemma githago (assembly GCA_958450325.1). Taxonomy (NCBI): domain Eukaryota; kingdom Viridiplantae; phylum Streptophyta; class Magnoliopsida; order Caryophyllales; family Caryophyllaceae; genus Agrostemma; species Agrostemma githago. Next base: position 43,934,664 of record OY288239.1, read on the forward strand.
GAATATGGGCTGATTGCTAACTTTCTTTTTAGCTCCATGTTCACATAGTGTGCCGCGGCTGATTGCTCTTGTTAAGCTTTATTTTTAGCTCCTAGTTCACATAGGTTTAAGCTTTGTTTTTAGCTCCTAGTTCACAATAGGTTTAAGCTTTGTTTTTGTCACCATGTAGCTTTGTTATTGTCACCCTAACCAGCCGGTTTAAGGGTCATTTTGTAGGCTATATATAGCCATCTATTTGGATGAATAAGACACACAATACACACAAGATTTATACACAAAACTGAGTAAAGCATTGCTTTCTTTTACGTCCTTGTTACTTACAAGACAAAGTCTAGAGTTAGTCGCGTTACAAGCTCTAAACTCGCTACTTCAATCGCGTGTTTGATTTAGCACCCGCTTTGTTGAAGTATAGGTCTACTTCACTAAGCATACTATCCCTTGGTTACGGTTTATTCATCATCACAAACTATCCTTACAATCTATTTTGTTGCTCTTGTTAACGTGCATTTCAGAATACTATCAATCTTCACGTTTTTGTTTCAAAGTTCATATTAACTCACATCATTAGTGGTATCAGAGCTTTGGTCATCCATTAGACGTAAAGCATGGCAGGAGTTGTGAGCTTTGAAGACTCTAGCTTCTTGGAAAACCTAAGGAGAAAACCGGTGGGCAAAGTGAACGAGCTTTCTAAGTCCAATGGTGTAACTGGTCCTGAAGTCTACTTGGGAGAAAAGGAGGAAGAAGGAAAGGACTATGAACTCCCAACGTATGGTAATGTTTTAGTATTACGTACACTTCATGCTAACCCCATCCCACACAACACCGAGCAAAGAAATCAACTCTTTCACACTAAGTGTCTAGTTAATAGCAAATGGTGTAGTTTGATCATTGATGGAGGTAGTTGTACGAATGTTGCCTCTACTGAAATGGTAACTAAGTTAGGCCTAACCACCACTAATCACCCTAGACCGTATGCATTACATTGGTTAGATGATGGAAACAAAATAAGGGTCACAAAACAAGTAAGAGTAGGTTTAACCATGGGGTCTTATGTCGATGAAGTTCTTTGTGATGTTATTCCTATGGATGCTTGTCATATACTTTTGGGACGTCCTTGGCAGTTTGATAGGGATGTAGTACACCATGGGAGGAAAAATGAATACGAGTTAAGAGATAAGGGAAAGAAAATCGTTCTAAAACCCATGACACCTCAAGATGTGTGTACCATGTTAGCGAATCGAGTCAAAAAACCCAACCTCTCCATATGTGCTAGTAAAAATGTGAGAGAACATGCCATAGAAGAGGAAGAGTGTGATGTTGTCATGGTTACTGAAGAGGAACCAATTAGGGTTGATAATAGGTTGGGAGAGAAACGATTTGAGGAGGGGCTAAAGAAACTAGGTGTTGCCATTTCTAATGAATTACCGGCTGACTTGACACCTAGTAGAGATCATGAACTCTTAGAGTATATCCATGACTCGCAAAAGCTGATCCCAAAACATACCAAATGGATGGAACTCTCGCAACCCTTCCATTTCTCTTCCAGGTATAAGGATGGTAAGAACAATGTCGTAGCTGATACATTATCTTGTCACTACACACACTCATCCACCCTAGATGTAAGAGCACTTGGATTCAAGACTTTGAAGGATTACTCCGCTATGGATACTAGTGCAATCACCGGGTACAAAGCTAGTGCTCTTGGTGCTTTTGATGAGTTTGTTTTGCAGGAAGATCTTCTTCTTAAAGGGAACCATCTTTGTGTCCCAAAGCGTCCTATTTCAGAGTCTCTAGTTAGAGAAGCTCGTGGAGGAGGCCCAGCTGGGCATTTTGGCATGACCAGGACCTTAGAGATGTTGAAAGAACACTTCTTCTGGCTAAAGATACAAGGGAGTACTCAAAACATTGTGGGCAAGAGCTTAACAAGTCATGTCTCAAAGAGTTCTCTCAAACCAAGAGAGTATTTGCCATTCTCCAAAATGACTCACTTCAGTATTTGTTACATAACGGATGATGCTAGCAAAAGTCCTGACTTGTACTTTAGAGAAGTGATTCGGGAAAGGATCAAGGAAGCCTACAAAAGAAGGTCCAACAAAAACAGAAAACCGAGACTCTTCCAAGAGGGTGACTTGGTTTTGGTTCACTTGAAAAAGGAGAGGTTTTCAAGCAAAAGGAAGAACAAGTGGAAGCCACAAACAGAAGTTCCATACAAGGGAAACAACAATGCTTGCAAGGTGGAGTTGCCGGATGATTATGGAGTTCATGCCACATTCAAAGTGAGAGATCTTGCTCCTTACCTTGATGTAGATAGCATTTCAGAATTGAGGACAATTCCTTTTCAAGGGGGAGGAGATGATCCGAATCAAGAAGCTACTAAGGAGTTCAATGAAGTCACCTTAGCTCCTAATGGTCTTAGTTCAGCTACACTAGCGCCTCTTACCAGCTTAGTGGTGTGACTACTTCAATTGGTGAGCTAGCTCGTGTGTGAGCTGAATAAAGGAGCAAATAATCAAGGAAATTTGAAGGCATTAACTTGGGTTCACACTCATTCAAGCATAGGGAGTGTACTGAAGTTATGAGGATGAATATGGGCTGATTGCTAACTTTGTTTTTAGCTCCATGTTCACATAGTGTGCCGCGGCTGATTGCTCTTGTTAAGCTTTGTTTTTAGCTCCTAGTTCACAATAGGTTTAAGCTTTGTTTTTGTCACCATGTAGCTTTGTTATTGTCACCCTAACCAGCCGGTTTAAGGGTCATTTTGTAGGCTATATATAGCCATCTATTTGGATGAATAAGACACACAATACACACAAGATTTATACACAAAACTGAGTAAAGCATTGCTTTCTTTTACGTCCTTGTTGCTTACAAGACAAAGTCTAGAGTTAGTCGCGTTACAAGCTCTAAACTCGCTACTTCAATCGCGTGTTTGATTTAGCACCCGCTTTGTTGAAGTATAGGTCTACTTCACTAAGCATACTATCCCTTGGTTACGGTTTATTCATCATCACAAACTATCCTTACAATCTATTTTGTTGCTCTTGTTAACGTGCATTTCAGAATACTATCAATCTTCACGTTTTTGTTTCAAAGTTCATATTAACTCACATCATTGCTTATCAACAGTGGATGAAGATGTCATGATCATTGAATCCATAGAACGGGATGTCGAGCACAGATTGATGGGAAGCATTTTTTTTTTTAGGTTTGATGATGATGAACGTGGTAATGTGAATGAATGAATGTGATATATTGTTTTCTAAAATTATGGGAGTTATTTTAGGAAGCTGTATCTCCTTTTTTTTAATGCAAATCATTAGGATGAATCTTGTCCATCCATCTTCCGTCCAATGGATGGGATGGGGATTTAGGGACTCAATATATGAGAGGGACTCATAAGAACCCCCCCCCCCCCCCCCCGCTCTCTCTCCCTCTCTCTCTCTCTCTCTCTATATATATATATATATATATATATATATATATATATATAAAGATAACTATGCAAATTATATTACCAGAATGCATCTCCACTAGTGACTTAGTGTCTCAGCTTTGTAATCTTCCCACTCACAAACTTGTACTGGAAAACTGCTCGATTTCTAACTTGTTCCTCTAAGAACCACGCATATATAGTGCTATTCTCTCCAATGGGAATACCATCTTCATCAAACTTTACAAAAATCTTTTCACCAGCGGGTAATGCAGTAAGCTTTCTACAATATACAGGGCCTTGTGTTTTCTTCACCTTACCTAAATAGGGTAATTCATTTTCGAGCAAGTAAGAAATAAAACCACATATATATATGCTTACAACATAATTCATTTACATACAAACAATTGGATTTTATGCATAAAAAACCCACTTCCCGCGACTTTTGGTGCATGTGCTGTGGTAGCTTATGAACTATGTGATATAAGGAACGTTTTTCATTTCATATATGGTATACCTTATGATTATTAGGATAGAAAATCCATAAGAGTACCTTGAGAAAGTAGCTCATTTTCAACAATAGCAATGTCTTTATCGCCACCACCTTGACCTTCAATATTAGGAAAACAATCATCTTCACTTGACCCCATTCCACCAAGACATTAAAGAATCTTTCCAATCTCTGTACAAAATAAATGATACGGAGTATAAATTTACAGGCTCTAAACATCTATTTGAGATCCAAAGAATTGCCTTACAACGTTAAATAATAGATTTACAATCCACAAAGATCAGTTCATGATCCGAATCAAGGAGCTACCAAAGAGTTCATTAAAGTCACCTTAGCTCCTCATAGTCTTAGTTCAGCCACACTAACACCTCTTGCCAGATTAGTAGTATGCCTACTACAATTGACCCGAATCAAGAAGCTACTAATCCTAGTAAGGAAGTACTAAAGAGCTCAACGAAGTAATACCAGCTCCTACTTAACTATAGTCCAGCTACATTAGCACTAATAAAGAGTCGTCTTCAATTATGGAGCTAGCTCGAGTTTGAGCGGAATAAAGGAGCAAATAGTCAAGGATATATGAAGGCATTAACTTAGGTTCACACCCATTCAAGCATGGGAATTTCTGATGCGAGTTCATTTTGCAGCATTGTTTTGATCAGTCCATATCTCGAGTTATACTTGGATTTTCGTAGTCATTCAAAATGGAGGAGATAGATTTCGAGCTTATCTTTCCAATGACTATTCATGAAGGCTCATTGAACAAGTATTGACAAAGTTATGGTCCGAACAAGTCAGCTGTGCATGGGAAAACACCGGGGTTAAAGAGGACGTTTGAAGCTGGTTGTGTTCACTTGGTGTGCACGTCCAAATGAAGCTTTGTTATTAGCTCCATGTTCACACCAGCCACACCTTAATGCTCTCCTAGCTTTGTTATTAGCTCCATGTTTACATTACTTTGTTATTAGCTCCTAGCTTTGTTCTTAGCTCCTAGTTCACATTAGGCTTAAGCTTTGTTTTTGTCACCATTGTACTTTGTTATTGTCACCCTTGACCAGCCGGTTTTAAGGGTCTTGTAGGCTATATATAGCCACCCATTTGAATGAATAAATCATCCAATTTGCAAATTAAAACCCAAGTAAAAGTTAAGCTTTGAGCTTCCTTTTGTTTCGTCTTTGTAGTTTACAAGACAAGGTCTAGAGTGAGTCGCGTTACAAGCTCTAAACTCGCTATTTCAATCGAGTGTTTGATCTAGCAAACCGCTTTGTTGAAGTATAGGTCTACTTCACCTAGCATACTATCCTTTGGTTACGGTTTATTCATCCTCAAACTATCTTTACTTTCTGTTTTGGTTACTCATTCACGTTCCATTTCAGAATACTAATCACATCTCTCATTCTTGTTTCAAAGTTCATATCAACTCACATCATTAGTGGTATCAGAGCTTTGGTCATCTATTTAGACGCAAGCATGGCAGGAGTTGTGAGCTTTGAAGATGTTAGTTTCTTGGAAGGCCTAAAGAGAGAATCAGTGTGCAAGATGTACAAACTTTCTAAGTCTATTGGCGCATCTGGTCCTGAAGTCTGCTTGGGAGAAAAGGAGGAAGAAGGAATAGACTATGAGCTCCCAACGTATGGTAATGTTTTAGTACTACGTACACTTCATGCTAACCCCATTCCACACAACACCGAGCAAAGAAACCAACTTTTTCACACTAAGTGTCTAGTTAACAGCAAATGGTGTAGCTTAATCATTGATGGAGGTAGTTGTACAAATGTTGCATCTACTGAAATGGTAACTAAGTTAGGCCTAACCACCACTAATCACCCTAAACCGTATGCATTACATTGGCTGGATGATGGAAACAAAATTAGGGTCACAGAACAGGTGAGAGTAGGGTTAACTATGGGGTCTTATGTCGATGAAGTTTTATGTGATGTCATTCCTATGGATGCTTGTCATATACTTTTGGGACGTCCTTGGCAGTTTGATAGGGATGTAGTACACCATGGGAGAAAAAACGAATACGAGTTAAGGGATAAGGGAAAGAAAATCATTCTAAAACCTATGACTCCCCAAGCTGTTAGAGCTATGACCTCCAACAAAACCAATAAGCCTAACCTTACCATTGAGAGTGAAGTAGAACAGGCTTTAAAAGAGGGGGAACGTGTCCTTGACATGGGTACTATAGAAGAACCATTTAGGATGGATAATGGGTTTGGAAGGAAACAATTCGAGGAGTTGCCAAAGGAACTGGGTTTAGTCATTCCTAATGAATTACCAGCTGGTTTGACACCTAGGGAAGATCATGAAGTCTTAAGGCATGAAGGTGTTAAGAACAAAGTCGTGGCTAATGCTCTATCTTGTCACTACACACAATCATCCACTTTAGATGCAAGCACGCTTGGATTTGAGACCTTGAAGGACTCCATGGATGCTGATGTACTCACCGAGTGCAAGGCTGGTGTTCTTGGTACTTTTGTTGAGTTTGTTTTGCAGGTAGATCTTCCTTTTACAAGAAACCATCGTTGTGTCCCAAGGCATCCTATTTCAGAGTGTATAACTAGAGAAACTCATGGAGAAAGACCAGCTGAAACTTTTGACATGACCAAGACCTTAGAGGTGATAAAAGAACACTTCTTTTTGCTAAAGATACAAGGGATTAATCAGAACATTGGGAGTAAATGCTTAACAAAGCCGTTCTCAAGTAGTCCTTTCAGAACAAGGGAGTACTTACCATTTTTCGAAATGACTCATTTCGGTGTTTGTTACCCAACAGATGAAGCTAGCAAAGGACCTGACTTGTACGTTAGAGAAGTGATTCGGGAAAGGATCAAAGAAGCCTACAAAAGAAGGTCCAACAAAAACAGAAAACCGAGACTTTTCCAAGAGGATGACTTGGTTTTGGTTCACTTGAGAAAGGAGAGGTTTCCAAGCAAAAGGAAGACCAAGTGGAAGCCACAAACAGAAGTTCCATACAAGGTATACAACAATACTTGCAAGATGAAGTTGTCGGATAGTTATGAAGTTCATACCACGTCCAAAGTGGGAGATTTTGCTCTTTATCTTAATGAAGATGGCTGTTCAGAATTGAGGACAATTCCTTCTAAAGGGGGAGGAGATGATCCGAATCAAGGAGCTACCAAAGAGTTCATTAAAGTCACCTTAGCTCCTCATAGTCTTAGTTCAGCCACACTAACACCTCTTGCCAGATTAGTAGTATGCCTACTACAATTGACCCGAATCAAGAAGCTACTAATCCTAGTAAGGAAGTACTAAAGAGCTCAACGAAGTAATACCAGCTCCTACTTAACTATAGTCCAGCTACATTAGCACTAATAAAGAGTCGTCTTCAATTATGGAGCTAGCTCGAGTTTGAGCGGAATAAAGGAGCAAATAGTCAAGGATATATGAAGGCATTAACTTAGGTTCACACCCATTCAAGCATGGGAATTTCTGATGCGAGTTCATTTTGCAGCATTGTTTTGATCAGTCCATATCTCGAGTTATACTTGGATTTTCGTAGTCATTCAAAATGGAGGAGATAGATTTCGAGCTTATCTTTCCAATGACTATTCATGAAGGCTCATTGAACAAGTATTGACAAAGTTATGGTCCGAACAAGTCAGCTGTGCATGGGAAAACACCGGGGTTAAAGAGGACGTTTGAAGCTGGTTGTGTTCACTTGGTGTGCACGTCCAAATGAAGCTTTGTTATTAGCTCCATGTTCACACCAGCCACACCTTAATGCTCTCCTAGCTTTGTTATTAGCTCCATGTTTACATTACTTTGTTATTAGCTCCTAGCTTTGTTCTTAGCTCCTAGTTCACATTAGGCTTAAGCTTTGTTTTTGTCACCATTGTACTTTGTTATTGTCACCCTTGACCAGCCGGTTTTAAGGGTCTTGTAGGCTATATATAGCCACCCATTTGAATGAATAAATCATCCAATTTGCAAATTAAAACCCAAGTAAAAGTTAAGCTTTGAGCTTCCTTTTGTTTCGTCTTTGTAGTTTACAAGACAAGGTCTAGAGTGAGTCGCGTTACAAGCTCTAAACTCGCTATTTCAATCGAGTGTTTGATCTAGCAAACCGCTTTGTTGAAGTATAGGTCTACTTCACCTAGCATACTATCCTTTGGTTACGGTTTATTCATCCTCAAACTATCTTTACTTTCTGTTTTGGTTACTCATTCACGTTCCATTTCAGAATACTAATCACATCTCTCATTCTTGTTTCAAAGTTCATATCAACTCACATCAGTTCATATCCCAAAATAATTACAGTTATATACCTTCATCCAGCCGAGCATCCTCATAATCACTGTTTGGGATAAAATCTTCATCCTCAAAGTATGATGTGGCATATTACAAATGGAAGGTCAAAAGGTCAAGGGTCAAAAGGTCAAAGGTAAAAGGTTAAAAGGTCAAAGGTCGAAAGGTCAAAAGACGAGAGTCGACAGTTGAAAGTCGGAAGTTACAAAGGGGCAGTGGGTCAATCATAAGTCATGAGCACCAGCCAGCTCATTAAAAACGTAGCCCACACTTAAAGAGGAAAAGGTCATAACCACCCCCTAATTATTAGGGGCCTCCCCCTAGAGAAAGGGAGTGGATTGAGGAAGAGGTTGGAGCCACAACAAACCCTAGAGGCTGGAGATATAAAAGCCCAGGAAATCATGGAGAAGGGGTCTAGCCATTTTTCGTCAAAATCAATTACAAGCAGTACAAAAGCTCCAATATTCGTAGTCAATTACAGTCCAATTACTTATACTTGTATCCCCTTTATTTTTTGGTTCTTTCCGTTCATAGTAGAATATTGGCGGGATTCCGACTCCCCCCACGGTTTTTCCCACACCGGGTTTTCGCATCACCAAAACTTACTGTGTCATTTTCTCTTCGTTTTTTACTATTCTTTGCTTATTCGTATCGTCACGACATCATTAATCCGTAGTATAGGTGGATCGCTTTAACCCACTAACAAAACCGACAACCAGGTAAAATTTTACAAAAAAAAATTGGCGCCCACCGTGGGGCAAAGTGATCATTTCCTATAGCCAAATCCTACAGTAAAACGACTTGCATATCGTCATGTCCGGATCCGGCCAAAGCCCCTCCTGTAGCCAAGAAGCCTCAACTCAGCCTTTTGGGGGAGGACCTTTCCCAGGACCAACAGGGCCAGTTTTCACACCCCTTACCCAGCCGATTCCCACCAGCCTAACGACAAAGCCTACACTATCGATGTAACACCCCGTATTTTTTACCATTTTAGTTATTTGTAATAAATATTAATATTAATAAATCGATCTCGAGAAACTATTTTAAATAGTAATATTCAATTCTTGTGCTTTTGGAACCTTTCTATTTCCCTTCATTGTTTGCAAAACTAAAATTTCTATCGTTATCGCAATTCTGCGCGATTTTGTAAAATGATTCCTATTTTCTCATACGGACTCCGATTGAGGCGTTTCTGATGTGAGTTACTATGAACTTTGAAACAAGAATGTGAAGATGGATTAGTATTCTGAAATGAACGTAAACAAAGTAACCAAAACAGAATGTAGGGATAGTTTAAGGATGAATAAACCGTAACCAAAGGATAGTATGCTTAGTGAAGTAGACCTATACTCCAACAAAGCGGGTGCTAAATCAAACACGCGATTGAAGTAGCGAGTTTAGAGCTTGTAACGCAACTTACTCTAGACTTTGTCTTGTAAACAACAAGGACGTAAAAGAAAGCTTAGCTTTACTCAGGTTTTTTGATATGAAAATTGGATGCCTTATTCATTCAAATGGATGGCTATATATAGCCTACAAGTGATGTGAGTTGATATGAACTTTGAAACAAGAATGAGAGATGTGATTAGTATTCTGAAATGGAACGTGAAACAAGTAACCAAAACAGAAAGTAAAGATAGTTTGAGGATGAATAAACCGTAACCAAAGGATAGTATGCTAGGTGAAGTAGACCTATACTTCAACAAAGCGGTTTGCTAGATCAAACACTCGATTGAAATAGCGAGTTTAGAGCTTGTAACGCGACTCACTCTAGACCTTGTCTTGTAAACTACAAAAACGAAACAAAAGAAAGCACAAAGCTTAACTTTACTCAGGTTTTTAATTTGCAAATTGGATTTTTCTTATTCCTTCAAATGGCCGGCTATTTATAGCCTACAAGACCCTTAAAACCGGCTGGTCAAGGGTGACAATAACAAAGTACAATGGTGACAAAAACAAAGCTTAAGCCTAATGTGAACTAGGAGCTAAAAACAAAGTTGGAGCCAATAACAAAGCTAATGTAAACATGGAGTTAAAACCAAAGCTAGGGAGCATTAAGGTGTGGCTGGTGTGACCATGGAGCTAATAACAAAGCTTCATTTGGACGTGCACACCAAGTGAACACAACCAGCTTCAAACGTCCTCTTTAACCCCGGTGCTTTCCCATGCACAGCTGACTTGTTCGGACCATAACTTTGTCAATACTTGTTCAATGAGCCTTCATGAATAGTCATTGGAAAGATAAGCTCGAAATCTATCTCCTCCATTTTGAATGACTACGAAAATCCAAGTATAACTCGAGATATGGACTGATCAAAACAATGCTGCAAAATGAACTCGCATCCGAAATTCCCATGCTTGAATGGGTGTGAACTTAAGTTAATGCCTTCATATATCCTTGACTATTTGCTCCTTTATTCCTGCTCAAACTCGAGCTAGCTCCATAATTGAAGACGACTCTTTATTAGTGCTAATGTAGCTGGACTATAGTTAAGTAGGAGCTGGTATTACTTCGTTGAGCTCTTTAGTACTTCCTTACTAGGATTAGTAGCTTCTTGATTCGGGTCAATTGTAGTAGGCATACTACTAATCTGGCAAGAGGTGTTAGTGTGGCTGAACTAAGACTATGAGGAGCTAAGGTGACTTTAATGAACTCTTTGGTAGCTCCTTGATTCGGATCATCTCCTCCCCCTTTAGAAGGAATTGTCCTCAATTCTGAACAGCCATTTTCATTAAGATAAAGAGCAAAATCTCCCACTTTGGACGTGGTATGAACTTCATAATTATCCGGCAACTTCATCTTGCAAGTATTGTTGTATACCTTGTATGGAACTTCTGTTTGTGGCTTCCACTTGGTCTTCCTTTTGCTTGAAAACCTCTCCTTTCTCAAGTGAACCAAAACCAAGTCATCCTCTTGGAAAAGTCTCGGTTTTCTGTTTTTGTTGGACCTTCTTTTGTAGGCTTCTTTGATCCTTTCCCGAATCACTTCTCTAACGTACAAGTCAGGCCCTTTGCTAGCTTCATCTGTTGGGTAACAAACACCGAAATGAGTCATTTCGAAAAATGGTAAGTACTCCCTTGTTCTGAAAGGACTCCTTGAGAACGGCTTTGTTAAGCATTTGCTCCCAATGTTCTGATCAATCCCTTGTATCTTTAGCAAAAAGAAGTGTTCTTTTATCACCTCTAAGGTCTTGGTCATGTCAAAGGTTTCAGCTGGACTTTCTCCATGAGTTTCTCTAGTTATACACTCTGAAATAGGATGCCTTGGGACACAACGATGGTTTCTTGTAAAAGGAAGATCTACCTGCAAAACAAACTCAACAAAAGTACCAAGAACACCAGCCTTGCACTCGGTGAGTACATCAGCATCCATGGAGTCCTTCAAGGTCTCAAATCCAAGCGTGCTTGCATCTAAAGTGGATGAGTGTGTGTAGTGACAAGATAGAGCATTAGGCACGACATTGTTCTTAACATCTTCATACCTTAAGACTTCATGATCTTCCCTAGGTGTCAAACCAGCTGGTAATTCATTAGGAATGACCAAACCCAATTCCTTTGGCAACTCCTCGAATTGTTTCCTTCCAAACCCATTATCAATCCTAAATGGTTCCTCTATAGTACCCATGTCAAAGACACGTTCCCCCTCTTTTAAAGCCTGTTCTACTTCACTCTCAATGGTAAGGTTAGGCTTATTGGTTTTGTTGGAGGTCATAGCTCTAACAGCTTGGGGAGTCATAGGTTTTAGAATGATTTTCTTTCCCTTATCCCTTAACTCGTATTCGTTTTTTCTCCCATGGTGTACTACATCCCTATCAAACTGCCAAGGACGTCCCAAAAGTATATGACAAGCATCCATAGGAATAACATCGCAAAGAACTTCATCAACGTAGGAACCCATGGTTAAACCCACCCTTACTTGCTTAGTGACCCTTATCTTGTTCTCATTATCCAACCAATGTAAAGCATACGGTTTAGGGTGATTAGTGGTGGTGAGACCTAACTTAGCTACCATTTCTGTAGACGCAACATTAGTACAACTACCCCCATCAATAATCAAACTACACCACTTGGTATTAACTAGACATTTTGTGTGAAAGAGTTGGTCTCTTTGTTCGGTGTTTTGTGGGATAGGATTAGCATGAAGTGTACGTAATACTAAGACCTTACCAAACGTTGGGAGTTCATCTTCTCTTTCTCCCAAGTAGACTTCAGAAACAGGTGCGCCATTGGACTTAGAAAGACTAATGATGCTTGAATCTTCAAAGCTCACAACTCCAGCCATGCTCACGTCTAAATGGATGACCAAAGCTCTGATACCACTAATGATGTGAGTTGATATGAACTTTGAAACAAGAATGAGAGATGTGATTAGTATTCTGAAATGGAACGTGAAACAAGTAACCAAAACAGAAAGTAAAGATAGTTTGAGGATGAATAAACCGTAACCAAAGGATAGTATGCTAGGTGAAGTAGACCTATACTTCAACAAAGCGGTTTGCTAGATCAAACACTCGATTGAAATAGCGAGTTTAGAGCTTGTAACGCGACTCACTCTAGACCTTGTCTTGTAAACTACAAAGACGAAACAAAAGAAAGCACAAAGCTTAACTTTACTCAGGTTTTTAATTTGCAAATTGGATTTTTCTTATTCCTTCAAATGGCCGGCTATTTATAGCCTACAAGACCCTTAAAACCGGCTGGTCAAGGGTGACAATAACAAAGTACAATGGTGACAAAAACAAAGCTTAAGCCTAATGTGAACTAGGAGCTAAAAACAAAGTTGGAGCCAATAACAAAGCTAATGTAAACATGGAGTTAAAACCAAAGCTAGGGAGCATTAAGGTGTGGCTGGTGTGACCATGGAGCTAATAACAAAGCTTCATTTGGACGTGCACACCAAGTGAACACAACCAGCTTCAAACGTCCTCTTTAACCCCGGTGCTTTCCCATGCACAGCTGACTTGTTCGGACCATAACTTTGTCAATACTTGTTCAATGAGCCTTCATGAATAGTCATTGGAAAGATAAGCTCGAAATCTATCTCCTCCATTTTGAATGACTACGAAAATCCAAGTATAACTCGAGATATGGACTGATCAAAACAATGCTGCAAAATGAACTCGCATCCGAAATTCCCATGCTTGAATGGGTGTGAACTTAAGTTAATGCCTTCATATATCCTTGACTATTTGCTCCTTTATTCCTGCTCAAACTCGAGCTAGCTCCATAATTGAAGACGACTCTTTATTAGTGCTAATGTAGCTGGACTATAGTTAAGTAGGAGCTGGTATTACTTCGTTGAGCTCTTTAGTACTTCCTTACTAGGATTAGTAGCTTCTTGATTCGGATCAATTGTAGTAGGCATACTACTAATCTGGCAAGAGGTGTTAGTGTGGCTGAACTAAGACTATGAGGAGCTAAGGTGACTTTAATGAACTCTTTGGTAGCTCCTTGATTCGGATCAACAAGAGACCCTTAAACCGGCTGGTTAGGGTGACAAAAACAAAGTTAACAACCATGTGAACATGGAGCTAATAACAAAGCTAGGAGCTAATAACAAAGCTTAACCAAGAGCAATCAGCCGCGGCACCTTGTGTGAACATGGAGCCAAAAACAAAGCTTGAGGATGTGCACACTATGTGAACATAGCCATGGTGTGAACCCAAGTTAATGCCTTCAATTAACCTTGACTTCTTTGCTTTTTTATTCGTCCCCATACGAGCTAACTTATTACTTGGAGGAGGCACACTACTAGGCTGGTAGGAGGTGCTAATGTGGCTTGACTAGAGCTATTAGGAGCTGGTGTTACTTCATTGAATTCTTTAGCCTCTTCATTCGGATCATCTCCTCCCCCTTGAAAAGGAATTGTCCTCAATTCTGAAATGTCATCATCATCAAGATAAGGAGAAAGATCTCCCACATTGAACGTGGCATGAACTCCATAATCATCCGCTAATTCCACTTTGTAAGCATTGTCGTTTACCTTTGATATGATCTTATAAGGACCTTCTGCTCGTGGCATCAACTTATTCTTCCTTTTGCTTGGAAACCTCTCTTTTCTCAAGTGAACCCAAACTAAGTCACCCTCTTGAAAAAATTTTGGTTTCCTGTTCTTGTTGGACCTTCTTTTGTATGCTTCATTTACCTCCTTGATCCTTTCTCGAATTTGCTCGTGGAGTTTTATCATAGCCTTCAGTTTGGACTCCGCATCTTTGTGGACTAACTCATCCTTAGGTAGAGGAATCAGGTCCAAAGGCATGTAAGGATTGATCCCATACACGGCCTCAAAAGGAGAATGAGAAGTAGCATAAGTAGGAGAGCGATTGTAGGCAAATTCAGCATGGACAAGCTTGGTATCCCAATCCTTTTGAGTCTTACTTACAAGGCCTCTTAACAACGTCCCCAAAGTGCGATTGGTAACTTCGGTTTGTCCATCTGTTTGTGGATGATGAGAAGTGCTAAATAAGAGCTTGGTTCCCACCTTCCTCCATAGAGTGTTCCAAAAATAACTAAGGAACTTTGAATCACGATCAGAGACAATGGACTTGGGTACTCCATGGAGACGTACCACCTCTTTGAAGTATAAGTCAGCTACATTGCTAGCATCATCCGGTTTGTGGCAAGCAATGAAGTGAGCCATCTTTGAAAACCGATCTACCACCACCATGATAGCATCCTTTCCTCTAGCGGTTCTTGGTAATGCTACAATGAAATCCATGGACACATCTTCCCATGGTCTATTAGGAGTGGGTAAGGGCATGTAGACTCCGGGTTTGAAAGAACTTTTGGCAAATTGGCAAGTCACACACTTGCTCACTACATGCTGGACACTCCCTTGCATCTTTGGCCAAAAGAAGTGCTCCTTTAAGACCTCCAAGGTTCTTGTGATGCCAAAATGACCCGCTAATCCTCCTCCATGAGCTTCTCTAACCAGCAACTCTCTAATGGGATGCTTGGGTACACAAAGGCGGTTTCCTTTGAAAAGAAATCCCTCCTGCAAAACAAACTCATCAAAAGCTCCCTCCTTGCATTTGGTGAAAGTTTCACCAAAATCAGCATCATTGTTGTAGTAGTCTTTTAGAGTTTCAAATCCGAGCAACCTCACATCCAAAGTAGATAGTAGAGTGTAGCGGCGGGATAGTGCATCTGCTACTACGTTACTTTTACCATCTTTGTACTTTGAAAAGAAATGAAAGGATTGCAAGAATTCCACCCACTTGGCATGCCTTGGACTTAACTTTTGCTGGCCATTGATGTACTTTAGGGACTCATGATCTGAATGGAGAATAAAATGGTTAGTACGAAGATAATGACTCCAATGATCAAGAGATCTTACTATGGCATAGAACTCCTTGTCGTAGGTGCAATAGTTCAGCCTTGCTCCATTGAGTTTCTCTGAAAAGTAGGCAATGGGACGCTTATTTTGCACAAGAACAGCGCCAATTCCTACTCCACTAGCTTCACATTCCACCTCAAATGGTTAAGAGAAATCCAGAAGGGCTAAGATAGGAGCGGAACATAACTTCTCTTTGATGGCTTCAAAGGCTTCTTGGGCAGCTTTGGACCAAACAAACGCGCCTTTCTTCAAGCATTCGGTGATAGGACTTGTGATAGTGCTAAAGTCCTTAATGAATCTCCTGTAAAAAGAAGCCAAACCATGAAATGACCTTACTTCTGTAATGGTGGAAGGGATTGGCCAAGTACGTATGGATTCCACTTTGGTTTGATCAACTGACACTCCTTCTTTGGACACTACGTAGCCAAGGAACACTACGCTTTCCACAAAGAAAGCACACTTTTCCTTCTTTCCAAAGAGTTGTTGCTTGCGAAGTGTTGTAAATAGTAGTCTTAAGTGCTCCATATGCTCCTCCAAAGACCTGCTATACACAAGAATATCATCCAAGTAAACCACAATAAAGCGACCTAAGTAGGCCTTAAGTATTTCGTTCATTAGCCTCATGAACGTGCTTGGAGCGTTGGTGAGACCAAATGGCATGACCGTCCACCCATAGAGTCCATGCTTGGTTTTGAAAGCGGTCTTCCATTCATCTCCTTCCCTCATTCTGATTTGATGGTACCCACTTCTTAGATCAATTTTGGAGAAGACCACTGCCCCATGAAGCTCGTCCAACATATCATCCAACCTTGGAATAGGAAATCTATACTTTATGGTGATGTTGTTAACGGCTCTACTATCTACACACATTCTCCAAGTCCCATCTTTCTTAGGTACTAAAAGGACTGGAACAACACAAGGACTAAGGCTCTCCCGCACATACCCTCGACTCATTAACTCATCAATTTGCCTTTGTAATTCCTTAGTCTCCTCCGGATTACACCTATATGCTGCCTTGTTGGGTAAGGCTGCTCCTGGAATGAGATCGATTTGGTGTTCTATACCTCTAATAGGTGGTAAACCAACGGGTAATTCCTCGGGGAAGACATCCTTAAACTCGTGTAACAACTCCTCAAATGGCTTTCCTCCAAGCCTATTCTCAACTACTACGGGTTCCTCTCTAGCCACCATGACAAAGACACGCTCCCCCCCTTGTAAAGCCTGTTCTACTTCACTCTCACTCGCAAAGATGGTAAGGTTAGGCTTCTTGGTTTTGTTGGAGTTCATAGCTCTAACAGCTTGGGGAGTCATAGGTTTTAGAATGATTTTCTTTCCCTTATCCCTCAACTCGTATTCATTTTTTCTCCCATGGTGTACCACATCCCTATCAAACTGCCAAGGACGCCCCAAAAGTATATGACAAGCATCCATAGGGATAACATCACAAAGAACTTCATCGACATAAGACCCCATAGTTAAACCTACTCTTACTTGTTTTGTGACCTTAATTTTGTTTCCATCATCTAACCAATGTAATGCATACGGTCTAGGGTGATTAGTAGTGGTTAGACCTAACTTAGTTACCATTTCAGTAGAGGCAACATTCGTACAACTACCTCCATCAATAATCAAACTACACCATTGGGTATTAACTAGACACTTAGTGTGAAAGAGTTGATCTCTTTGTTCGGTGTTGTGTGGAATGGGTTTAGCATGAAGTGTACGTAGTACTAAAACATTACCATACGTTGGGAGCTCATAGTCTTTTCCTTCTTCCTCCTTTTCTCCCAAGTAGACTTCAGGACCAGATGCGCTATTGGACTTAGAAATTTCGTCCATTTTGCCCACCGGTTCTCTCCTTAGGCTTTCCAAGAAACTAGAGTCTTCAAAGCTCACAACTCCTGCCATGCTTTACGTCTAATGGATGACCAAAGCTCTGATACCACTAATGATGTGAGTTACTATGAACTTTGAAACAAGAATGTGAAGATGGATTAGTATTTTGAAATGAACGTAAACAAAGTAACCAAAACAGAATGTAGGGATAGTTTAAGGATGAATAAACCGTAACCAAAGGATAGTATGCTTAGTGAAGTAGACCTATACTCCAACAAAGCGGGTGCTAAATCAAACACGCGATTGAAGTAGCGAGTTTAGAGCTTGTAACGCGACTTACTCTAGACTTTGTCTTGTAAACAACAAGGACGTAAAAGAAAGCTTAGCTTTACTCAGGTTTTTTGATATGAAAATTGGATGCCTTATTCATTCAAATGGATGGCTATATATAGCCTACAAGAGACCCTTAAACCGGCTGGTTAGGGTGACAAAAACAAAGTTAACAACCATGTGAACATGGAGCTAATAACAAAGCTAGGAGCTAATAACAAAGCTTAACCAAGAGCAATCAGCCGTGGCACCTTGTGTGAACATGGAGCCAAAAACAAAGCTTGAGGATGTGCACACTATGTGAACATAGCCATGGTGTGAACCCAAGTTAATGCCTTCAATTAACCTTGACTTCTTTGCTCTTTTATTCGTCCCCATACGAGCTAACTTATTACTTGGAGGAGGCACACTACTAGGCTGGTAGGAGGTGCTAATGTGGCTTGACTAGAGCTATTAGGAGCTAGTGTTACTTCATTGAATTCTTTAGCCTCTTCATTCGGATCAGTTTCAAAAGCCTAACTTTATTAATTTTCCAAGATATACACAATGGTGAGATTAAAAATTACAATTTATAAGTTCATCATAAAAATATTGTACTGGACAGCTCTTTTACTACGAAAATCGTCACCCTACGAATCGTTTCTCGACATTCGATTTCCGTACTTCTTTCCTAACCATTGTGTGACTAAATAAACTCAAAAATATCACTCTAAGGCATGCCATACCGTCACTTTGAATTCGAAGCCTCAAAATATGCTTTTCAAATCAAAAACACCAAATAGGGTAATGTACCTCTTAAAGTATGATTAGCTACTTTGAGTAATTGTCAACTTCTTGTCCACCCTTTGCTCCCCCATCAATTGGACGACCAAGACCCCATATAAACAGCCTAATATGCTCATATAGCTTACATATTCATCCATATTTTATCCTCCTTCAACTCCCTTCAAAAAACCAAGGAAAACAACACAAGTTTTCACAAGTTCTTAAGGTGTTTCAACCACCATTTTTAAACAGCTCTAATCCCTTTTTATCTCATCTTATACTACTTATTTTCAAGTTTATTTAATAGTATAACTACTAACTTAGTTTTTTTTGTGTCATTCTAACTAATTTATGAAGACGAGCAACAGAAAAAGAGCATCGATCTTCGTTTTCTTGTTTGTTGTAGAATCGATTATTTATGCTTAAGGTAACCTAACTTTTCTTCGCCCACAAATATCGTAGTATAGTTTTTAGACTCTAATTAACATATAACATCATCTTTAGGATTAAACCATTAGATCACCAAGTTTAAAGTTAACCATTTGTTGATTATCACTTAACAATACATGCTGTAAAATGGATGCTGTGATGTATGATGTATGTTCACGATTTTTCTGTATAATGTTTGTTTCGAATTAGCCTTAGGTTCCTTCATGAAAATGGTAGACCTGAATATCTAGAATATGATAAAAATATTAAAAGTAATTTTTTATGAAAATAGATATTTAATATTGATTTATTTCTTAAATTGGTACTGTATGATTTTATGTACTGTCTGAGAAAATAATATGTTTACTGATGTTAAACATTTATTTGGACTTGGAAATATTATATTATGTTCCTTATGATCTCTATTATGTGTACGTCAAATTTCATATAAATCCATCATATATACTTTTATTTATAAAATTTGTACTAAAACAGGTCAGATTTGGAAAGAGGATTTTATTTAAGAACATTTATAAAGTATTTTAATCTATATTTCTGGGGATAAGTTATGTACAAGTATAGGTATCCAAAATAAAAATTTGGTTCACTTTTCTGATGTTTAAATATTTTAAACGATTTAAAAGAAAGTATTGAAAACCGTACTGATTTCGTTTTTAATTTGTTAAAAATAAAAATACTTATTATTTTTGAAAAATGAATTTATATCTGGAGACCTAACTCATAAAATGATTTTGAGTATGAAAATCGAAAGTTAAAAATAAAATTTGAAAAATGACTCATTTAGTAACCTTAATAATATTACCGATTTCGTTATTACTTAAAATTATTTTTGTAAAACTGTAAGTTTTGAGAAATATGATACATAATAAGGTTTAAAATGATTATTATGATTATTATAAATTTATTTCCTTTTTGAAATATTTTACTAAGTATAAATAGGTTTTAAAAGATAAGTATACTTATACAAGTACGAAACCGTATAAAAATACTAAATACGTACACTTGAACAATAAATGTACTAAATACTTGTGCCCAAAAAGTATAGTGTGTACTAAAAGACAAATAACCCAAAAGTATTAAGTTAAACAATGCTTAAATGTGCAAAACAACACTTAAACTTTATAATACGCACTTAAGGATTAATTAGTGACTAAGACAAAACTAAGGGTAGACTAGTCCATCTTGGTCAAACTTTGGTTTTTAAGTCAACATAGACCGAGTCAAGATAAAGGAACCCATCTTAAATAATGTACTTAGAAATAATTGAATTTTAATCAAATCTCAAATAATGAACGTTCAAATAATATATATCAAATAAAACATACCAAATCTCTAACATCAAATATACTTAAGATGATCAGTCAAGTAAGATACACTTAACATAATTATGATGATCGTTTAGTAAATCGTTCCTAAATTAGCTTAAGGAACTGTTGTACCTTCGGGTGAGTCAATGTCCTACATGAATCAGTAGTGGACCTTCCCAGTGTTCCATTTCTTGGGCTTCTGTACCTACAAGACAGTATGCATCCTTCCGGTTATCTGAACTAAGGTCTTACGGGAGTCTGACCGTTCGATACCAAGTGACCCATATGTAGCAACTGTACCTTCGGGACGGTATACGATCATTCTGGTTGTCTGAACCAATGATCTTACGGGAGTGTAAGTGTCCAACATCTTTATATGTCTCCTATAGACAATCTATATCGTAGTATCGTTACGTGTTGGGCAATGTTATGCTGAGGTTCAGAGATCGACGTGATGGGAGATTGCTCGGAGAGCTTTTGCTATGAGAGTACGGACAGCACATCCTGAAGCTGCATGTGGATGGACTGTCGTTAGAGTAGTAGTCACTGGCTATCACTGAGGGCCTGCGGGAGTCTGAGAGTTGTGTTAGGGGGTACGTGCGCATGTATTTGACAAGGGTCTGATCAGCTCTACTCTCTTTCTGATATCTTAGCACTTTTATTCACAGTTGTGTACGCGATTCTTTTCCCTGCTTCTGATGTTGTCAGTGGGCCTCGCAGTGGTGTGGGTAGGCTCCTGCAAGTTGTCGTCTACATCGATATCGAGCGCTAGGGGTGAGATGTAAACCTTCTAGTATCGATATTATTGGCGGGATTGATGTTCCCATCCACACTTATGGTGAGATGCAAGCCGTAAGTGTGCATGAGACATTAGTAGTCACGTCCTGTGCATTATGTGAAAGGAAACCTTTCTTTTTAAAAGTAAATGACTACAGTTTTCTAAATCACATGTGCTAGTATGCTTTGTTACTGTTCTGTACTCTTATGACTAATGATGTGATTTTAATTTTTTTTTGTGAGTATTATTATTTCATTCACAAACAATTTACAAGGGGGGATACCGGAGGTAGGGACCTCAATATCACTGAAAGGGATAAACACCCTTACAACTCAAAAAAAAAACCAACGCATTAAATCAATTTATGCAATACATCATTTTCCTGGTTTAATATATTGGAGCTAAGGATTTCCTTAGCTTTAGATTTGATGGTATCTTGGATATACTTAGTCACGATTTCCGGTCGTTTAATAGTAGCTTCCAATCTAGCAATATTTCTTTCCGTCCATACTGTGTGAATGAAAGTCGTGATAACCATGGAAACCAATTTCTCATTAGCCTTGTTATTTTTGAACTCCTGGAACACGGGCAGTTTACAGTCAGCCCACAGCTCAATGTTCCGACGGATTCTGCTGCTGTACGGGCACTCTTGGAAGAGGTGTGCAGCGGTTTCAGTCTCCGTCTCACAAAAACAGCATTTTATCATCGTCACTGTACCCAAGTTTGTGCAGTTTTTCCTTTTTTTTGGTGAAATGTGAGGGTTATATTACTTCTAAAAACGGGACAATTTACAACCATATACAGATAGCAATCTCAAGACAAAAAAAAAACAAAAAACCAGGATGCTATTTTGAATTTTGTCGAAGAAATTCCAGCTCCTTTATCAGATCATTGTCCATCTTTTTATTATTTAGTTTCACTTGTATATGCCTCATAACCTCATCCTTTATGTCTTTAAGAATCTTTATAGGTCGACGAACATATCCTTCAAACAGAGCTTGATTCCGAACTCTCCACATCCAGTGGCAAAAAGCCGCCAGTACCATAATGTTAATCTGCATTTTCGCGTCATGCTGCTGCTGACCGTGGCTGCTATAATGCACCATCTTTTGTTTCATCCATAATTCCAATTCCCTCTTGATTTGAATACTACAGTCGCATGTCATGAACAAGTGCTCCGGGGTTTCCTTCTGCCTCCCACACATACTGCAGTCATCCGTATTACTTACCCCATATCTGCATAGTTTATCTCTTGTTCACAATCCCTCGTTCATCACCATCCAAAGGGTCATAGCATGTTTTGGGATATTAAAGTCCATTCCATACCGTCTTGTACCAATTTTTCTCCGGTTCGTCTCCCATCAGCCACTTATATCCTCCCCGAATAGTGTATCCCTTCGGTTCAGCTTCCCAGATGTTGCTTTGGTATCCCGTCTTGAGTTTCTCCTTTGCCTTACATATAGTTCGCCAAGTCCAAGTAGAGTCTTGTGGAGGATTGTAAGTATGCCAGTCTCTTCCTCGAAGGTAGTTCACTTGCACCCATCGAACCCAGATTCTATCCTCCTTAGTATAAACCCAATTGACCAGCTTACCAACCGCTGCAATATTCCAAATTTTGGGTTTTTTGATGTTAAGTCCCCCCTTCTTCTTTGGTCTGGTAGTTTTATCACAGGAGACCGTCGGCACTCGTCTATACTCAGCTTCTCCGTCCCATAAAAAATTACGACATATAGCTTCTATTCGATCAATAACTCCTTTAGGAAGGTGAAACATCGAAGCCCAATAATTGTGCATAGTGTTAAGCACTGAGTTTATGATAATGACTCGACCCGCATAAGAAAGGTGTTTCGCCCGGACACCTCTTATTTTTTCCACTATTTTTTCTATGAGAACTTGGCTATCCCGTTTGTCAATTTTCTTGGCCTGTATAGGGACTCCCAAGTAGGAGAAAGGCAAAACCCCTTCTGTAAAATTCCTAGCATAGAGCAGTTTTTCCTTCAAATTAAGTCCTCCATGAAGAAGAACCCAAGTAATGAAGGAATGTTTAGGAGTTTTCCACTTGTTCCATACCACATAATACCACTCGGGTTTGGGATAATTGCCTTGTAGCCACTGATATCCTCTCGCAATCGTGTATCCAAGCGGGTGATTAGTCCAAATGCCTTGATTATAACCGTCTTTGAGCTTGTCCTTTGCCTTACAAATAGTTCTCCAAGTCCAGGTAGAGTCCGGAGGGAGGGAATAGGTCTGCCATTCAGCTCCTTTTAAGTGGTTGGAGTTAACCCAGATGCTACCTTTCCGAATTCCCAGGCCCCCCTCGTCTTTCGTCTCGTGACTTTCTCCCATGCAACAAGTGGGGCTCTTTTGTACTCAGCCTAAACATCCCATAAGAAGTTCCGGCATATAGCTTCCACCCTATTGATAATTCCTTTAGGGATAATGAAAATAGATGCCCAGTAAGCATAAAGTGAATTGAGAACCGAGTTAATGAGTGTAAGGCCCTGTTCTTTTCGGCTGAAACAGGGCTGAGCTGAGCTGAGCTGGTCTGATAGGAGCTGAGCTGGACTGATAGAAGCTGAGCTGAGCTGAGCTGAATTAAAAGAAGCTGAAACTAATATTATCTACTTATATAAAT